>CM076652.1:18783352-18836474 GCA_038496675.1 Rachycentron canadum
ATATATATATATATATATAGTCAATTGTGAGAGATAAGCTTCTTAATCTTCTTCTTTATTATGGTTGTTTTTTTATTCTTTTTATTACATTTACATGTTAAAACCTTAATTTATTCTAGATAAAGGCAGCATGATTATCACAGCCTCCTGTGTGACTCATTACAGAGATAATCGTCCCGGCATGGACTCGTCTGATCTGAGCCTGAGTCAAGTCACCTGGTGTGCGTTTGTGAGCAGAGAATTAGCATCTGAGAGAATGACAATTAGCCTTCCCCTCCCTGCCCGTCTCTGCTCATCCTCGCACCAGCAGCCCCAGCAGGCCCTGAGAGCCTTTCATGGCTGTTAAATGGAAACAACGGGCCAGACTGCTATCTAACAGAGGGCAGACGGCAGGAAGGGGTTATCACAATATCTGTTTCCATGCAAACAGCTGCCTTTGTAGTCATTTCAGATGCCTGTATGCCAGGCACAGTTATGCGTTACAGCACTTGAAACCAATTTTGTTCTACCTGTGCTTACGCTGCATTGAAGATTACTGTCATCATCAAATACTTAAAATGGTGCTGTGAAGCTCAAACATTTGTCTGACCAATCTCAAATAAATCACCTGTTAATAGATTTATTGTTTAAGTAATATTTCAAGCAAACAACCTATTTTCAGTTTCTCAGATGTAGAGATTTCACTCTTTTGTTCTCAGTCAGAACAAGGAATCTGTGGAGACATCATTACTGTGGTTTAAATTTTGACAGGTGGTAGATCAATCAATAATGGAAATAATTAGCAGTTTCAGACTTGATGACATTACAGTTCCCAGAGTCCAAAGGGATGTCTACAAATTACAAAGAAAAATAAATATACAAAGAAACAGAAACAGAGTAATCAATCAATCATCAACCATTATTCACTTATTTTCTGGTTGACTAATATATTCATTTTGGTTCCTGTCTTCATTTTTCTATTGTAGAGCTGAAGAAAAAGGAAAACATTGGAAATACTCATTGTTCTTTCCAACAAGTAAGTGGTGAGAAACTCTCGAAGCTTTAAATTAAAATGGAAAATTGATTAAGAAGGAACCTGACATTCATCTTAAGCTGTTGAACAGCGGTCGACTTTCTCCGTTCCTGATTAGAAAACCCTGCTGAGTTGAGGTTGAGTGGGCCTGGGGGTTTCTAAATTCAGCTAATTAAAAACCCAAACAGGGATTTAACATGATTTTTATTAAACCACTGAAAACTTAATTACAAAAATTTCAACGCATCTCAACTATGCGAGGCCACTCAGGCTGTAATAACGTTGGCGTGGATGACGATGTTAGTGTGTCTGTTTCCAAATAAAGACTAGACAAGTGTTCAGACAGCTCCTGCAAATCCTGCCAAGAGTGACAGGGAAAAGGGGCAATATTTGTCCCTCACCTGTTTCAGACATTAATACCACAGATGACGATCCAGATATTTTGTGTTGGTTATTACTGTATAACTCAATCAAACAGGTTTGTAGCCAGTTGGCTCAAGGCTGGTGGGTGGGTGAGGGGTCGTTGATACCACCAGACACTTCCAGATAGAGAATCAGGGAGTGACAGCGGGAAAACTTGTAGGCTGCAGCATTCCCACCCCCTTCTGGGGCAACTGCATGTGAGAGGACTGAGCTGCATGCCGGTGCCAAGTTTCTTGTGTTAATGCAGCAGAGAAAAGAGGAAGAGTTTGTATTCATGGCTATCTATAGACAGGAGTGGTGCCTGTGACATAGCAGCTGCTCCCCAGAGAGTGGTGACACATTAACCTTCAGCCAGCTGTCTTAGCCCGCTGCTTAAACATGAGCTCACACACATACACACATGGAGGGAGCCCATAGTTGTATCAGGGAAAGACAAGGACAAGGACGAGTCAATGAAGTTTAGTTTAAGATTGTCCTATGTGTGTAAAAGTAGAGTATGAAGCTCTAGCAAAACACATCCCTTCATGTGTATACTCACACACACCATCACATACTGGACCATCATCTGATCTGCACCGGGGCTCGGGGGATCAGCTCCACGTAGCTACAGCTGTTTCATAGCAGGTCAGGTTACCCTGCTGCCACCATCCCCAAGGCCTTCACCAAGGGAACAACCCCACGTCAAACCAACACACACGGGCACTGTGCATCCCCCACCCCTGCTGCTCCCTGCCCTCCTGAAGGTACCAGGCTCAACACCAGGCCTTTCGACCCCAAAAACGTCACACCTGAAACTTCTGAATGACAGATATTTAGCAAGGGAGCTCAACAGCTTGTGGCTGTCGACCTGAAAGCTGCTTGCAGGAAATGAGCAGGAGAAAGTGCCATGACAGCTCTTTTATTCAGCCATCAGCCAAACAATATGAACTATAACCAGTGACAAGCAGGGCTTCATATAAAGCGTAAGTACTGACCACAATGTTTCTGCTACACAGATTCAAAAGTGTCAAAAGCTGGCTCTGAATGTCTGCTTCTTTGTGTTTTTTTTAATCTGACTGTTTGAAGTTCCTGTAAAGCTGCAAGTCAGCATTTAATACTTGAGAAGTTTGGGTTTTTTTTTTCACTAATAGGAAAAATTACTCTTCAAAGACAGAAATAAAAGACATAAGTTATTTAATTCATTCAAAATTGTGATTTCAGCACTAGTATTAAAACCCAGCCCTGGCTCATAATGATCTGATCTTATGAAACAACTAGATGATTAATCCATTAGTCAGTCACCATTAACTTAATCAGAAACTTTTGCGCAATAAGTTGTAAACTTCATAAGGGTTAGAATTTAACGACTTCATTTAAACAGTTTAAGACTTGGGTACTGAGAAGTTCATGGTGCTCTTGAACATTGTTAAATGCTGTGAACACCTCTCAGTGCAACACAAGTCAACAGTGCTGTAAATTACAGCTCCTAAAATGACCATGAATGAAACCACCACCTCTTTGAAAGAACATAAACAAAGACCTTTGTCAGTGTAGGATTCATTACAGGACTCTTCATTACTCTACATTAATGTAGTTAGGTGTGCCTGGATACTAACAGTCTGTCAATTTAAAAACAAACATGAAGGGAGGACAACAAACGGGCCGATAAATATGTAACCACTTCGGCTCCAGGGTGTTTTCACACCAAAATGAACTTCCTCATCGGTTTGCCATGAGAATTGCCCATCCAGAACAACGTCTTCCTTTTTGGACATCCTGCTAACTTCACACTCTCTCTCACACTCACACACACACACACACACACACACACACACACACACACACAGAGAGGTTAACTCCCTGTAAAAACAGGAGTTCATTGAAAGCTGATATTCCTAGAAGCTGCAGGAGTCTTCCTCACTGTCCCAGGTGCAGGCTCCTGTCCTGTCCTCACCTACAACAGCTGAGAGGGCTTAAAGCTCTTACTGCTGTGTGTGTGTGTTCACAGACTAGTGTTTGTGCGCTTTGTGCCTCAAGTAGCTGGTGAAAAAAATATCTAGACCTGAGAGACAGCACATCTTTGAAATGTGGGTCAGTGAATGTTTTGGTAGCAAATATGCAAGACGATACAGGCAGAGCAGGCAGGAGGCAGCAGTGCTTCCTCCCTCCTTCCTCCCTCCCTCACCCCTTCCCTCCTTACAACCCGGCCTCGCACAGTTCAGTGACAACCCACCGGCCGACTGTTTGTGTTGCTCTGCATGGTATTTGACAACAAAACACACTGACACTAATGTTTAACTCGTGCGGGCAGAAGTGACAAACTATTAACCCCCCCTGAACCCCCGGCCCTGCGCGGAGCTAAGCCCCGCAGTCCGTGCGGTGACCGGTGAGTGGGACAAAGTGAGCGGCTCACACTCACACGACCGACGGCTGCTTTCACCCCGGAGCCGTGGAGTCAAAACACGGCCGCGTTGTTGCTGGGCTCGTTGTGTTTTCTCTGGGACAGGTTGGTGGAAACGTTGTCGCCGTTTCCCCGCGGTAAACCCACAGAAAACTACACCGACAAAATGTGAGGAGCTCTCACCAGAAACGAGGCGCGTTGCTCCGCCCGGAGTCCCCGACCTCGGAGCTTCTTCTCAGGCCGGATGCCGTCGTTCGCTCCGAGCGTGAAAAACACAGAAAGACCCAGCACCGACCGCTTCTTCTTCTCCTTCTCCTCCTCCTCCTCCTTCTTTGTGGTTTCGGGTGGTGGTGGCTACTTTCTGGTCTTCAGTGTCGCTTATATCCGCGGGGTTGAAGCGCCCAGCAGCGTGGCTCGTCCTCGGGCTTTAAAGTTTCTCTGCTGAAAATAGGCAACGCTGCTGTCGGTGGTTTTTTTTTTTTTTTTTTTTCAGACCGGAGACACCACGGCAGTGAGAGGGACGATTGTGATTACTGGTTGATCTGAGCGTGTCCTCTGCTGCCTGCCCGCCTGCCACCACACAACCGTGTCATGTAAATGTAAGCGGGGGAGCAGCGCCACCCAACTGCCGGGGATAGAAGCAGCACCGCGGCGGGCAGCGCGGCCCCACAGCGCCCCCTGCTGGAGGACACACTGAAGTCGAGCCACTGCTACACCGGGATAAAATTAATCCATCCTAAATACAAGTGTATAGAGCTGGACCAAATCTTAGTTTGTTTTTTCTCCAACAAAATACACAAAATACAACTACAAAATAAGAGCATTAGACTAGTATCAATAATGGGCCTTAGCGGTCGAGAGATGTGGCCCCCTGAACAGCATAGTTGAATAGGCATGGTCTGATACAACAGCCCACCTTCCTATAATAGTCAGTTTGTGTTGAAGCTGTTTACATTCATTGATTTGAATAAGGTGGAAAAAATAATCATTGTTTAATCATCCAAAATGATCATACAGATGAATCAAGATCTTCCTAAAACAATTTCTGGAACATTATAACCTTGGTGACTGCAGGGTTGTTTTATTAGACTGTGTTAGTGTTAGCAAGGTGTAGACTACCACCTAATAAACTGCCAGCTCAGTGTATTTCAGCAGACACCTGAGTCATCAATGTAAAGGATGCCTGTGCAGCATCAGTAGGCCTCCTTCCACCTTTGTTCCACCTTTACAAATATCTGAATCAACAAGCAAACACATGCATCTGCTGTGGTTATAATGCTGGTCAGAAATGAGAGTTTAATGTGAAGAAAGTCTGCACCATCTTCTGTAAGTGAGGTAGATTTAAGAAAGTCAACTATCTATTCAGTCAACACACGTTACTCATAATGTTAATAATATGAAAAAAACTATTTCAGTAATATTTATGTGACAAAACTAAAAGCAACATTACAGCTCTAAGTAACTGGACATAAGAGCATTCATAACACTGATAAGAACAGAGAGGCCGGTTTATGTTCAAGCAACCGATTTTAAGATAAGCATTGTCATTTAATGTATGTCAGATCATCAAGTGACATATTATATTTGATTCAGTTGGTTAAATGTGATTCCTTACCCGTGATACAGTTTGATCAACTGTGTTGTTCATGGGGCCATATCTCTTGAAAACTAGGCCTACTTAATTAACATTTTTGAGTAGTCATCTTCAACACCATTGTTTTGAATAAATCATCACTGGAGGCTGATTTTGTAATGATGAAAATGTAGAACAAATGTAATACATAATGATTTACTACAGGGTCTTTTCTTTGACAGTGTATTTACTGTGCAGTAGTTTACCAGCAGCTCCCATATCACCAAATACCTCCCTGCTCTGAGTGACCTGAAACTGAAACTTTGACCTGTGGGCCACCATTTGAAGAGGCTTAAGTTTATTTATTTTATTCATTTATTTAGAATTAGCTGTAAGAAGTAGCCTACTACCATACATACACCTACTACCTACTACCACCTCACTAGTGTATTAATGAGAGCTATTATAAATCAATATATAACATCATCATCACAAGTTTTGGATCCAGATCCTTGCCATAAACTGATCACTTCCTAGGTTAAAATCATTGAAATCGTTGAAGTCTTTTTGTCAGTTAAAAACTCTCAAACTGTTGCATTAATTTTCCTCCTTCTTCAAATATCACATTTGGTGCCAATAAGAGAGATTTCTTCCTCCTACATGTTTTCTTCATTTACCTGAGCAAAACATTCTCACTTCACATATTCTCAAACCCTCCCTGCAACTTGTCTGAGCATCAATCCCTCCACCTTGGACTTCCCCACAAAAAGTGTTCTGGGTTTAAACGTTCTGGGACACAGCCAGAATTCAGGTGGGAAAAAACTCAAGCAAACAGACGGCTGCATACTTTCCTGCACGCAGAAGCAGAGAGAGCGGCCTTGTTGAAGTGCCCATTTCTCTGCAAAGGAGACATTTGGCAAGAAAAACCCTGCTCCAGTTCTGGGCCTCGGCTTGTTTTACGTCAATTAATTTTTTTACAGAAATCTCAGTGTTTTTGTTGTCTGTCATCCATCTTCTCTCAAGTGATTCAGCTATTAACCAGGCAAGTGGTGCACTTCTAAGTTTTCTCCTCCATGACTAAAGGAACACTAACATAAAGTAAATATTAAGTCCATATAAAGAGGCACCTCAGCTTTCTTTAATTGCAGTGCAGTGAATGAAAAAAGTTTTAAGTCAAACCTGAATCCTTGTCAGACTCCTGTCCCCTCTCTGGTTTATCAGATCTGCTTGGTCACTCCCTCTCTCCTCTGACAAGCAGTCAATATACCTCAGCCTCCCACCCCACCTCTCACACACGTCTATCACACCTCTCTCCCTACTGGTCCCCATCACTGAGCTGAAGATGTCCTGGACGTATGCGACCTTCCTGGCTCTCCTTGCTGTGCTTCTTGCACTGTCCTGTGAGTCTGTTTCAGAGAAATGTTGGATTTGAGGTTTTTTGGGGTTTTTTTGCATCTCACTTGCCTGTGGATCTTGTTTAGAGACATAACTGATAGCTGTTGGTTTCCTTTGTTTCTCATGGAGAGGTAAGCACGAGAGCTTAGATTCTGTGTTTTTCATGCTTTGCTCTCTGACCCAGTGTCTCCTGAGGCCAACTCTGCAGCTGTGCCCAGCAGCACAGGCAGCGCTAAAGATCCACAAGGTGAGACGCTGCATCAGCTGCACCTCTTCTGCTGTCCATCCTCTCTCTTTATCCCTTTATGTTGTGAGCTGAACCCCCTCCTGCTTCCACTGCAGGTCCACTGAGGAGGATTTTCATGAAGGAAGCTGATGCCTCAAACTTCTTCAGGAGACGCAGCAGACGAGGAGTGAAGTCTCAGGATGAGATTAGTGGTGAGTTTAGATCGTCTCTCATACTGATTTACACAGTTACGCCAGAATGGATGTCATCATCATTTATCAAAGAATCCTATATAATATTAATTACTTGTACACTTAAAACAGGAAAGAAATCTGACAACTGAGAGAAATCTTCATGTTTCACCTGCTTTTTCTTTTGCTTTCTTTAAGTCAAAGCATTTTAAGCAGCTGAATTCTCTGTGCAAGAAGATATAATGACTTGGGGAATGGTGTTGTACTGGAAACAGGTGTCATCATATTGTATTAACCCCAGTGATTTATTTCTCTTGTTTCTGTTGAATCAGTAATAGATTAAATGACTTCTTAAATCTGCCTGAATGTGAAGTAGGAAAAACAGTTTACTGCTGTCTGAATGTTACTGTGATGGTGGCAGCCAGCAGCTGTCTGTCTGGTCACACAGCTTCTTCTACTGGAGGCTGCAGCAGGAGCCACAGGGCAACATGGAGCTCTCTCTCTCTCACACACACACACACACACACACACACACACACACACACACACACACAGTGTAGATCTGGCAATATCTTCTGTAAACCTTGGGTGAAATTTCACATACTGTAGGATGTTTGACATTCTTGGGTGATTTAGCATCAAACTTACCTACAGTCCTGCCAACAGGAAGGTGAGAGCACATACTGAGACACTGCAGCTCTGAATTGGAGTTGTGTAACATGCCGTGGAGCTGTGTGCATGTAACAACAACAAGACACTTTTTCTGTTAAAGGAGGAATAAAATGAACACAAAGCAGAGAACAGAGTGAAAGGACTGAGATGGACAAGTGAGTGGGTGAGCGGTTGGGAGCTGAATGTGGAATGTGCCGACACACAGGCAGAACGGGGTCAGAGAAAAACCAAGTACAAAAGTGAGACAAATAAACTGTGCTCACTTTGAAGAGCCTCTCCTGCTGCATAATGATTTAAAAGCACAACCTTTCTCTCACAGATAGATGAAATTTGCAGAGGAAAATATTTAATATACATATTAACAGTAGGTGGAGAAAGTGACGTATAATTTGGTGGGAAAAGTCTTGACACTAAGCGAATGCTCCTGTTTGACTGAAGCTAAAGAAGCAAGTCAACTGTAGTGTGTCAGAACAACCTCTGGCAGAGGTAACAAGCCAAAAATGACCCAAATCAAGTTTTGTTGCCTTCTATTAAGTATAATTTCATCTGCAAGTCATTGCTTATGCTGTTCAGTAAACTGCTCTGTAAAACTTAAAAAACATTAAAACTCATGATGAACAATGATTTACAGCCAAGTGATTTGAATTCCCAACATGAGCTCCAGCTCACATGGCACGCACAGACTTGTGTAGGGAATCCTGGTAAAAGGTCAAAGGTCGCGACCTGACTTTGGAAAGGTTAGCTTGGCTATCCCAAACCTTTCATGTCTCAGTTAATGGCTCATTCTAATGTTACTTCACTCAGTATTTGAGTTTCACTGACATTAACCTGCCCACACATGACAGACGACTACCTTCATGTCTGATCTTGCTGATCAGAGAGGTCATGTGGGGGCCATTTGAAGTCCTTGGCCTCACTTCTCTGTACCAATATTAGTAGTTTAAATTCTGAATGAAGCTAATCCAAAAAATTAGCTCCACACATTTCAGGTTGTAAAACAACTCTCACATCCCAATAGGTTTATTAATTCCAGTGTAATTCCAGAGATGTTGGGGAAAAAAATCCACAAAATCTGTGCAAAAATTTAGCCGACACTGATATAGTAAGAAGTCTGAGCTAAATCAATCAGGTGGGTACCCTCCTTGTGTTACTCTCGTTCAGTCCGTGAAAACAGGGAGTTTCACACTAAGGAGAGGGGGTGGGGTTTGATAGCATTTTAATGAACACTATCAAACCAACTATACTATAATTAATACTACTGGTTCTCCAGCTTCCCCCCACAATCCAATGTCATGCACATTTAGGTTAATTGGTGACTCTTAAATTGCCCTTGAATGAATCCAGGTATCATACAAACACAAGACCTGGGTCCAAAGTGGAACAGGCTGTTTGAACCTATCAAAGATTGTAATGTTGGAAAATACCAAAGGGTTTGTGTAACTCTGCTTCTGCTGTAGTCTCATATCAGTTTCTATTAAAATTCACTTGTGGTTGGATTTTGTCTTTGCGTCACATACATTATAACTGTAGGAAGGGATCTCCTCAGAGTCAGTATGAGCCAGAAAAAGATGGGCTTGAAAATGTCACTTTCTACATGTATCTTTCTTGATAAAGACAAAGTGTGAGACATGAGTCATTAACTTCTTTCCATTACTTTGAGGCTCCAGGTTTTGTGTCTTTGTGCCTTGGATAAAATCAGACTGTGAATCACAGCTTTACCACAAATACCAGCTTGACAAGGTTCATAAAAGGCATTGTTTGTTCAGACTCTGTGATTCAGGTCTGTGGTATTTTTTGTGCTTGTTGTTTTGTCATGTTGAGCGTGTGTGTCTTCACTTTATTGAAACTGTGTATCTTTTTTGAGTGCCATCTATTTGCAGTGTGTTCTCCAGTGATGGATAAAGAGGTAATAATTTTCTGATTTTCAGCTACTTTACACCTCTACTCCACCACACTTAAGAGAGAAATATTGTACCTTTTGTCAAACAAATAGACTTTGCATTTATTTATATTTTTAGTCAATAGTTTCAGTTTAGTTTTAATTCAGATTAAAAATTAACTCTATGTGCAGATTCTTTAACTTCATTCCTTGATTGTTTTTTCAATATCCTTGTTGCTTTCATGATAAAAACAAAAACCTGATGAACATGGGCCCCAAACATAAAAAGGAAGAAATATTAATGGTTGTACATTGTTGTGAGTCTCAGGGAAGCAGATTTCTAAATTACTGTGCACTTGATATGTTACCAATGTGGCTCCTGTGCAGCTCTTCTTGGAAGCTTGTCTGCATCAGGCCTTTTTAAACCCTGATATTTATGCACATTTTAAAATAGTTCAAAGTCAGTTATTTATGTCTTCACTAGACCTTTCTCAGCAAATAGCAGTAGATCTGAGTTGAAATGACTTGAATGAACTTCTCAATCTAAGATGTTTATAATTTCACACTCAAGTCATTTCATCATCCTCCTCCTCTCTCCCGTTTGCAGCTGAGCAGAGGCTGGTTTTGGCTGCAGATGAACGGAAAAGAGAGTTTCATGAGGAGAAGAGGAATGAGTTTGAGAGCTACGCTGAAGAGGAGCATGATGGTATGTGAACTCCTCATCTCTGATGCAGCTGAGAGGGATCAGTTCATTCATTCATCCGCTAAAACACTTTTAATCTTTCAGAGCAAAACGAGAGGACCAGAGAGAGCACTGAGCAGTGGAGGGAGTTTCACTACGATGGGATGCATCCTCCCCACGAGTACAACCGTCACTCCATCTGAGTCTGGGGAGCAGTAAGAGAGGTGGGATGCTGTGAGCTGACATGATACCAAGATTTAAAAGAAGCATCTTTAACCACACAGTGATGCTCATTACCACAGACCCTGACAGTTAATAAAAACATCAGTGACAGAAACAAATGTTTTAACTTGTTTTTAACCTTCATGTTGTTGAAAACTCTTTCAATAGTTTTTTCATCAAGTCTTTTATTTTGAAAGTCTAAAACCCCAATATGTAGAAAAGTTTTGCTTTGCCACAAATGGTGTTTGAATATTTGATGGTGATTAAAAGGAAAATAACCATAAGGCATCATTATTACTATTATTATGGCCAGTGAGTAAATATTTTATGTTTTATATGTTGTGTTGCATTAACAAATACTTAATCCTTTTGTTTAGAGTTGCAACAATTTTATAATTATCAATTGATCTACAATTTTTAATGAATATTTGATTAATCATTTGATCTATTAAAATTTATTTTTTGGATTAAAAAAAACCTTAAGAAGTTTTACAGACAAATAAATGTACATTACACTATAAAAAAAATTGCATTATTTATGTTTGGGATCAATTTAAGTTAGTTTATGATCCTCTTCATAATGTTTTATAAAACTACACTATCATACACAGAGGGGAGGTGCTACTTGAAGCACTGTCAATTGACCACAGAGCCAGATAACAATCTACTGTATTCAAGCATGTTTTAAAAGTCAAAAGTCAAAATAATATTCATAAGCTGTTCTCATACAATTACGAAAAATCATGAAGTATCTAAAGGTGATAAAACAATGTCAAGTTTGAGGTTCTGCGGGTTTAAATAGATGCACAACAATTTTTAACACCTCATGTTCACACTCAGAAGTGTGAATATACTGTTTATATATTTACTGTACTATATATTTACTCACATGTAATGACATTGGTTAAAATTATTAGCTAAATTATTAGCAATTTCTAGTAATAATTGCATGCATACCCTAACTAACTTGATATTTACTCCCTGTCAAAGAAGCAATGACACATGCAAATAAATCTTTTTAATACATGAATCTCTACAACTCCAAAGAACAGTTCTGCAACAATATGTAATACATGCATGAGGGGCTGCTTTGTTTTTTTTAATTTTTTTTGGTGGGGTCTAGGGCTCAGGTGTGGGGAAGACAAAAATAAACACTCAAGACCCAAGCAAACTGTGTTGTTGAGATCTGTATTTACAGTAAATAGAGGCTTAAAGTCCTTATGTCGATATTCACCACAACATTTTTAGATAATTCACAATGGCGAAGCCCTTGATGTTGGGCTTGTTTTGGTGGAGTGTTTTTTTCCCTCCTCGTTCAAGTTGAGTGAGTTAAAATTAAATAGAAGTACCAGAGAGAAAATACAATTCTCTTCTCCGTGTGAAAGAGAGAGAGAAGGAGAAAGAGTCCTTCTGCTAAATTCAACAGGCTGGTATGAAAGCACAGTGATTGAACATAGAGAGAGTGAGCTGTTTTCAGACCAGCCACTTCATGAGTGGAAGCAGAGCACGATATTTCAACTACTGAACTGTACACGACTGATCTGATGATTCTGCAATGGGAGCCATCCTCATTAAGATACAATTTCATTCATTTGTCATTTCACATTTTCACTGCAGACAAGAATGCACACTTCACTGACAAACACTTCCTTTAAATCCAGATCTATTATTCAAGGTCTTTAATGGGAAAACTATCTGTTCATTATGAGTTACATGATGCTCACGTGTCACTAATGATGGATTTAAGGAAAGAAAACTGTCAAACTCTCCTAATGGCACATTAGCATAATATGCAGTATTTGGAGGTTTTCTTTTCAACTATCTCACCATCACCGCCCTACAGCAGCAGGTCTGACCACTCTGAGGGGCTTGGATAGCCTCACGCTGGAGCACGTCCCTGAGAACTGGTCACAAAGCGACAACACGTGATTGCCCCCCTGTGGTCAAGTAGGACTTCACAGTCACGTTAAAATTGATTAATCCAATAAAACAGAAATTACAAAGTAACAACTATTAGATACTGTGTCTTTATCATTCAATGCAATAAGTTTTCAGTCTGGTATAATAACACATTTCTGCAAGCGGTATTCTTACAAAAGTCATAATATATTGTAAGAAAATAAATAATCCAATACATCAGTGCAATGCACCGACCCTCTCAGCCATCACACTCCACAACCAATGTACATTATCCTGCTCATGTTTCATGTCCACACTCTTTAAAGCAACGACATTACACATACTGTCATACTGTTGGGAGTCATACAACTCTGTGAGCCATTGTAGCAAATATCACAGAAAATTAACAACGAGAAGTTCAGAGTGCAGATGATGTCACAATTATTTACCACCACTGAAGCTTAAATTTCACTTGCATAACACGAGTCCACTCAACAGTTCCAGGCAGGATATTTACACAAGGCATACAGAGGAGCGTCCTGTCTCCAGACGCTCACAGTCAAAAACGACAGCAGCTTCAATAATGAGTTCCCTTCAGTGTGGCACTTCCCAGACCAGCTGCTTGTTTGTCTGTCAGACAGCCTGATCCAGCCTGAACATGGCTTCCACAATAACAACTTCTGGTGAGCCTCTTCCCCTCTGCACTTCCAGGTCTGTATGACAGTGGGAAGGGAAGCAGCGAGGTGCTGTGCTGAGCCATGGTAAATGGAGCTGAGCCAATGCTCCTGAAATTCCTCCCGTGGTTGGCAGAAACAGGTGGGAGGTTGCGGGATGGGCAAACTGGGCAACAACGTTGAATCACGAGGCCGGGGATGGTGTCATCCTGTCTCAAAGCTCCGTGGTCTCCCAGCTCACCTCCCGCGGAACCTGGCGTCATTTAGTCCCCGTGTGGATGACGGTAACGGTGGAGGGTCGCGGCCGTGCTGTTTCAGCCACTACCGGCGGTTCCTCTCGTACAGGAGAGGAACCGTCAGAGTCCTGATTGTGAACCTTCACAGCAGATGGCAATGGAGTTATAGGAGAGCCTGTGGAACAAAATATAAGGAATATAAAGAATTGGTTGTCATAATTACATTGTGTTTAACAAGAAGGAGACGCTAGTACATCTGATAATAGTTTCTACTGGTCTCTGCTCAACCCAAGTCCTTGCTTTGTAATGAAAATCTTCTAAAAAGTCATAAATATATACTTTCATTTCTAAAAACAAAAAGGGCTTCGTAATTTCTGAGACAGCTGGGCACTGTAGTCTTCAGATAACATAAAATAAATGGTGAAAACTTTGGGCACTATTTTTCAGCAGTGGATTGATACACACTTTGTCACCATGTTCATTGTAATGACAAAACACATCAGTCAAAGCAAAGATGTGGTCCAGTACTGAGGAGAAATAGGAACAGCTCTCCATCTTGACAAAACTAAATAGATGCGTCTGAAAGCTCAGGGAAAAGCTTGTAAATGTGTTGAGTTAAGATTATTTTCTCAGACAAATTATCAGTCACCGTCAGCATTAGGTTCTCATATATACAACCTATAAAAGGTTGCAATGATTATAATAATTGCAATAAAATATATAAACATTACTTTTATTATCAACTATTGTTTGGCCATAGGAATAGAAGAAGTTTATCAACTAATAATTGATAATAATCTAATAAAATAATAATCGCCTCATGTGTTTGACCAAAAATCCAGAACCAGAATGCGTTTAATTTATAATAATTTAAACATAGGAAGCTTTTTCCACAGGTGTGGTGTTGTAATAGAGCTCAATTTTAAATAAAAAAATCTTATGTTGAACTAAACGCCACCAGACACCTTACGACCACATGGCTCATGTCAAACCCAGTTAGGTCTGTTAATTGAAAATAACCTCAAGAGCTTTTTAAACAGTTCCCAATTAGTGCAATGGAGTGGGCAGCAGAGTGAACAGAGCTCAGCTGAGTGCAGCAGTACAAGATGGACATGTCCATGTCTACAGAGAGCATCTGCAGTGTCACTCACAGTCCTTCAGGGAGAGCGGGGCACAGTCCACAGACTGGCTCTTGGCTGGAGCTCGGCTCTGAGGGTTGGACACGGAGTTGTTGCTGTGGATGCTGCTGCCAAAGCTGGTGCCCAGTTGCAGACGCCTCATGTGGCGGATGACAGCTGTCGCATTAAAGGCTTGCTGTGAAGAGAGGATGTAAACAGAAAGACAGGCATGTTTTTGCAATTTAAAAAAAATAAAGAATATTGTGTCTTTTCTACTACAGATGGTTGTTTTTTGGTAATACATGAAAAAAAAGATGATGTCTTCTACTCACCCTCCATTTGCTTTTGGCAAAGTTTTTGCGCATTTGTCGACTGACTGATTCATGTATGTTCTTGCAGAGAGCCGTGTCTCCAGCAATCCTGCAAATTAAAGTCAATTTCTCTTAGATCATGTAAATAACAGACACACCATTGCACAAGTTATTTCTATTTGTATCTGTAACATGTTGGAATCCATCCTCAGGCTGTTTTCCTATTTGCTCCCATCATTTATTTCCATTCTGCTAAAACATCTGTGATTGATGGAGCAATGTTTTTGCAGGAGCTCACACACTGTATCACACTCTGTCACATTCATCATAATATCTGTATATGAAACCTTGTCAATGAAACCCATTTCTCTCTGTTATGACACCTGTTGCCAGTGTCACAAACCACATATTTGTATCAGACGGACCACCTGCCCAGGAGCCGAAAGGCCCATTACTGGCTAACAGAGTTATTCATATTGGCCACTTCAACTGGAAACAGCAGCCCACGCCAGCTCGCTCTTGTTAGCTCCGGCACAGGCCTGGGAAGACATCCTAATTGTTCATTAAAGCTTCCACATTCTTCAAGGATCCTTCAGGACGCCAGCAACTAATTGGAAGCCATTTATTCAGCAGATTTCTCTCCGAGGGCTGGCGGTGCTGAGGCAGAGGTGGGTTCGCGGCTCGGAGCCATGGCGACAGATGACAGTGGGAGGACATGCTCTCTATGACAAATGCGTAAGCCTGGCAATCTGCGTCATACTGCTGTTTAATCGCACCGAGGTGTGTGGTTCCCTGTGATTGTCTGGTTGAGGCGCGGTGTGTGGTGGCTAGTTTCTCACCAGGGGTGCTGAAGAGCCTGGTCACATGTGAATCTCTTCTCTGGGTCCTTCTCCATTAGGCAGCTGATGAAGTCTTTGGCTATAAAGGCAATTGAAAAAGGTCAAGAGAACATTCAAGTGAGAACATCTCCCATACTCTGCAAGACTTTAAATGTTTATTTTACAGGTCTTGAGGATTTTTCTGACACGTTCTTTACAAAAAAAGTGTAATAATTTGATAATAATTATAAATATGCACAGATAGTAATTATTTTAGTTCTTAAAGAGATCTATTGCATGTCTGACTAAAACTGAAAGATCCAACATCCAATACAAATAAGTCATTTGAAACAATTTCTCCATAATTGTTGAATTTTATTGAATTGAAATGTACACCTGCTTACACAAAAACTCCTGCAATTAGCTGGAATAAGTCTTTAACACAGTTGTTTCCCAAATCTATTCATTTCTTTAATTCTTTCTTGCCCAGTATGGAACCTTGTGAGTTGTGTAATAACATAATAAAAAGGTTATTCTAACCTTTTAAACTAAATATGTAGATCACAAAATAATACACAATTTTATTACACAATTAAGAGATTGTAAAAACCTTTATACTTGATGGCACTATGTTGTTGATTGACTGAAATTAGGACTTTTGTTATACATAAAGTTTATACAGCGATGTTACAGAAGGAAGTGATTTGCTTGTTGAACTTGAATTTGTTATTTCAAACTTCTTTAATTTAGCTCTCTCATCTGCACCAATCAGTACGGAATATTGATACCACCTATATGAATAGGTACCCAACATACTGTAGGCATCTCAATATATATATCTTTTGTAAAATTGGAAATCTGTTGACAAATATAGGGATTAAATAAAGGATTCAAATGTGTTGTTGAAAAGATCTAATTATCCTAAATATATAAAAGTAAAATAAATTTACTTCTATTATAACTGACTGAAGGTATGAAATGTTATTATCCATTTATGTATTTATTCATATTTTTAATTTGTATTAATTTGCCTTTTCACAATTTTTTGTCAGTTTTGGGGCTCCATACATGTATTTGTTTTGATGAAATTATAAGAGAACATCAGGATCTGTAAAACTGAAGTGATACAGTTTATTTCAGGTTATTATAGGAACACAGACACATACAGTACGTTGTAGCTCACCGGAGTCTGATATGTCATCCCAGTACGGTGCATCAAACTCATAGTCTGCTTTGAGAATCTGCTCAAAGAGCTTTGAATCGTTCTCGTCATAGAAGGGAGGGTAACCACAAAGCCTGAGAAGATGAAGATGGATGATTACACAACAACAGTCTGTGTGAGTGCCGTCATCCATCTGATGTTAGAAACTTTAACCCAAATCTAAACAGGATTTGCCATGGCCTAATCTCATTCACTGGCAGTTTGAATTTTCATATAGCATGGAACAGGAGACGGCTCAGACGGATTAAAGAGACCACATGAAGAAAAAATAGAACAAATACAGAGCATTTTCAGATGATATGGGAATAGGAGACATGCAAATTGCAGATATGCAACATAAATCCATGCTATATATTTAAGTTGAGTTTGCGATGTGATGAAACAGAATAAATTATTGACCAGACAGACGCCTCATTTGTGAGAGCATCAGAAACTCTTCCACTTGATTACCTTAAAATTAATCCCTCTCCTAATGAACGAGACCAGAGGTATTTTATTTGCTAATGAGCGACACCACTTTACTTAATTAGTTTAGCGGCTTTGTGTAACACTTTCCACTGAGAGCTGTATAGGCTCTGTAAAATAGGAACAACAGCTGTGGCCCTCAGACTACAATCTTGAACCAGCTATGGTTCAGCACTGAAGTCTTTGTTTGATCATTTAAGGTTGAGGTACTTAAGGTGCTGTATTATGGTGTAATATTGTGATCTTTTACATGATTTTAATGACACATTTTTCACACCTCCAGCCTGGCTGTCATGTGCTTGTCAGCCTCACTTAGGTCCAACCTGAAATTTCTTGGCAAGAATAATGCAATTGCCATTACATTTTTAATAGACATTTATGGTTTCCAGAGGATGAATTGTTGATGGTCTGACTACCCTAAAACTCTTTTACCACCTTTTCTCACTTGTGTTTAGTACTAATTAGTAAAGATTAACATAAAAACACACTAAATCAAACCCATGCTACATACATAATTGTCAGAGTGCCCTTAAGGCAGGCACTATTCAAAAACAGACACACTTCACCATGGTTTACTAACAGGAAATTAAAAACTACATGTGACTCTGGTTGTGAATCAAACTGTAACTTCACAAATAAGATTTAAAGAGGTTATTTGGACATTGTCTCTGCAATTGAATGTGGCTTCTTGACATGAGTGGGTGGTGCTGATTGTCACTTGAGAAGAGTTTCAGCCATTGTTCCATTTACATGACACAAGGTTTTAGTACGCCCTTTGAGCAGGAGGCTACAGCGAGTCGCTGTTGGAAAGTGACGAGTGGGGGCTAGCTGGTTAGCATGCTAACTTGACGTGCTAGTGACTTATCATAGAGAGACGTTGATGTTACTTTCCACTCTTGGAGACGGCTGTTGGTGTGTAAAGGAATGACATTTGATGTTGAACTTACAATGTTTCTTCTAGACTGATAAGTAAACAGCTGTTAATGCTAATGCTAGCTATGTAGCAATTGCAAAACTTAATATAAAAAGCTGCTTTAATATTGTGAACATGCTACAGACTGAAAACCTGGTTAGTATCAGTGTGTAGTGTAAAACTATTGTTTATTTGTTTATTTATTTTATCTTTTTCTCTGTTTTATAATATTTGTCTTGATACACAAGCTGTTCTGAATGATGGTGTCCTGTTATGTTTTCATGTAAAATACTCACAGAATATATGCTATGACTCCAATAGACCAGCAGTCCACAGCTTTACTGTAGGGCTTTTGAGCTAAAACCTCCGGAGCTGGAACAATAAAATACATTTTAAATGGTCAGACAAACTAATATTCATGTCGTGAAAAAATATGAACAGATTTTGACGATTTGCCACAAGACTGAGGCTGGAGAGGAATGTGAATGTGAGGTTGTTTGCCTGTAGCAGATGGCTAAGGTTAACCTGTGGCTACTGGCAGATTAGATTAGGTCATGTTTATCCAACAAGAGCATCTAATTATCTCAGAGCAAGTTTCCACCACAGCTCAGCGGGCGTCCTCACCCACGTATCCTGGAGTCCCACAGGCTGTGGCCATCACGTCACCTGTTCCCTCCATCTTTGACAGGCCAAAGTCACTGATCATGATCTTTGACTCATCATGAGGACTGAAGTACAGCAGGTTCTCAGGCTGAAAACGAAAGAAAAAAGTCAAACCGCTTGTGTGTCTCTGTTTGTCCAAAAGAACTTTTGTATTTTTGGATGGATTAATTTTAGTTGCCCAGACACTAAGATGTCAGACAAAATGTGAAACAAAATCCCCTGGATTTGTCATTCGGGAGTCAGGGGAGTTTGATGGCTCATCCAAGTGACTTCATCATTTTTACTGAGAAAGAAAATCCCTGACATTTAACCACTGTGAGTGATCCACATAGTGAGCTCATGTAACATCACTCATATAGGTTAACTAGCAGAGGTTTCCCCTCTCAGTAAGACTCGAGAGTTCTCCCTTGTTGAGTGGCAAAAACATTTTTACACCTTCAACAATAAATACAGTGGATTCTATGAATATCTAATACTCTACCTTTAGGTCTCTGTGCACGATGCCCATGGAGTGCAAATAGTTGACTGCATCCAAAACCTGCTGAATGAGCCGACTGGCATCCATCTCTGTGTAGAAGCCCTTTTCCACAATTCGGTCAAACAGCTCACCTCCAGACACCCTGTCAGCACACACAGAAAACAACCAGGACTGGTTTGTGTAACAATAAAAACAAGAATAAAGACGTATTTTTTTTATTTGTACAAAATCAGTGATTGCAAAGTGCTTCACAAGGGGGAATCAATCAGGCAGAGAAGATTTGGATGAAAGATCAACAAAAAGATCAAACAAATACACAAACACACTTCCACATATTTCTTCATACCCCACATACTAAAAATACATTCAAGGCATACATGTGCACATATAGCCTGGCACAAATCATGATTTTTGTTTAAATCACAAAACTAAAGAAACACACCAGGTGACTCATAAGTTCAGCAACCAGTCACCATTTTCATAATTGATGCTTCAAGGTAACATGATGCACCCATTTCTTCCTCCAGATGATCAGAAGAGTCTTTGAGGAGTCAAAGTCTTTCATAACAACAGTAAGTCTGTAGCAGTCTTCTGGGTTTTTCAAAGATTGCCATGTACAGTCGCTTAGCTATGTGATAATAATATAGGAATAATAATAATAATTATCAAGAGTAATACCAGGGAGAGCCAACCACAACTGGCTGTTACACTCCTGTCAGTTGGTGGTGGGCAGACAGACCCAACATGACTTTCCCCACCATTTTCAGTCTTCTTGTTAAGCTAAGCTAAGTTAAATGCCTCATATTTACTAAACAGACATGAAGGTAGTCTCTCAGTTTCTCTCTTCTTCAATTTCTCATGAATGAACGGTCATTGACAAAGCAAATAAGAATATTTTGCTAATGTCAAATTATTCCTTTAACATAATTTTTAGTTCAATGGCAGTTTTATTTTATTTTTATTGTTCAAATATAAAATCTCCAGCAACATTTAGCCCATCTATGTGTATAATACAGACAGACTCTCCCCTTTTAAGCATCACTGTGCTCACTCACATATACAGGTGAGGGCAAAAATGCCACAAGGACATTATGGACGCGTGTTCAAGAAAAAAAACGCAACACATTATCCAAATGATAGACCAAATGGGAGACAAAGGGCTGACCTGAACAAACAAAGTGGTGGGTTGATGTACTTACAGCTGCATTATGAGGTACAGGTGGTTTGAGCTCTCATAGATGTCCTCCAGAGCCACGATATTCTCATGTTTTATCCTGGAGAGAGAGAGAACAGAAAATTCACTTTGCTTGCTCTCAGCCTCTCCTCACTGCAGCACAGGCCACCAATGAGGTGCAATTAGCCTTTTCTTTTGTAAAAACGATGCCCTGAACAGATTTGTTTTCTTTCTGCTTTCTGTTACGGTGCGTGTGTGTTTACACTTTGTGTATGTGTGCACACTGTCTTTTGCTTGTCAAAAATGAACCTGGCAAAGTATCATCGTTCACACAAGGGAGAAAACCTTTTGTGTGTGATGGAGAGCGAGGGGGGATTCTTAGAGGATGCTAATCAATGAGTCATGAAGCAACAACCACCATCAGTAGGAGTACCTGAAGGAGATAATATAGGATGGATCATGATGCTGGGAGTCTGTGTCCAGGCAACCAACCAACAAGGTTTTAGTAAAAAAATGACAGAGCGTGTTCAGAAGGGCAGGTGGCTGAAAAAGAAAAGGCGGGGGAGGAAGAGGTGGAGGCGCGGAGAGTCTCAGGGGACTAAATCTTCACAACTTCCTTTCCAAGTCTAGTACAAAAATGGAAGTTTCAGTTTGAGAGCTGTTAGACTAACAGATACAAGGAAGGGGTACGACAAGAAGGAGGAAAAAGAAAAAAGGGTTATGAGAAATCAATATTGAGAGAGAAAGAGAAGGAAGGAGGAAGTCAAAAGGATAGCAACTGTAGCCAGGCAACTACACCCAACAACTGGCATGCTCGCTTCAAGAGTGACTGATAACTGAGCTTCTTGGGGGAATTACCCATTAGACCCTGGAGGGGGATGGAGCCACCTGGTGTTAGTGCAATCCTATCATACCCTGTGTAGGTGTGTGCAAGTGTGAACACTGTGAAGAACCAAAATGGTTGATAGATGAGATTCGACAAGGAAGTCACTTAAGCCTGACAATGACTGTTAAATAAACTGAGTGGCACCGGTGTCCCAACTCTGAGTCATCACTCAGAGTGTAGAGAGAGACACACATGAGCCTCCCCCTCCCCAGGGATAAGGCAAGGTGGTGACCCTTTCTTAAGTGGTGTTCTTCCTCTGCAAACTCCCCTGTGGCTCAGTTAGCCGGTACCTACTTCCTAAGCACAGCAATCTCATTTTCGATGCTCATCTCCTTCCCCTTGAGCGCTTTCTTCGGGATGCACTTGATTGCGACCATCTTTCCCGTGGCCTTCTCCCGAGCCATCACCACTTCGGAAAATGCCCCGCTGTCGGAGAGAAAGAGAAACGTGTTAGTCCTGCTTTATATGTGCTCAGGCAATATTGACACAGAAAACCTATCGTCAGTGAGTAGACAGAGGGCACTCAGAGGCAGACAGGCCAGAGTACACAAACAACATATTGTGAATATTTACTGAGAACTGGCAGAGTCCCCTCGTATGGCCAAGAGCCGTCTGCGTTGGCTTACGCTCGGTGCTCGTGTGCAGCCAAAAGCATGGCAAACACTTTTAAAACACCCATTTAGGACGGCTGATAGCGTGTCTTTCTTGGCCATCTGTCTCTGTACATGAGAGCCTTTAAAAACAAATACTGAATTAAGGGAATATTTGCTCAAGCAATGTGTATCTGTTGCTATGATACAACATTCAGTCCACCTTAATAAATCTCACTGAGCACGCAGCATGATTGCTTTTTTTCTCCCTCTTCTTTTCATTACACACCTTCACAGGCACCTCTTTTACTTCTATGAGCCTGATGTGAAGGTTTAAAAAAAAAAAAAAAAAAAAAAAAAAAAGAGATAAATGATTAAAAGCTCCATGGGTCGTGGTCTCTGGACCAATGATAATCTGAAGAAAAGACTAAAATAAACCTTGATCATCTGATGAGCTGATGACTGTGATGAAGGTTTACTAAAACTAAATCGTGTCAGGAGAAAAATATGGTAATGTAGTGATTTTTGTGTTTCTGGACCTAAAATAGCATCAGCTGCTGCTCACAAAGCCACATGGAGGTTTTCACTTAGATTTTCTTCACTTTTTTCCATTTGTTTTCTCTTCAGTTTTTAATCTCAAGCTGAGCTGCTGATATAAAACGATAACATATATAATATTTTTTTTAAAGAACTGCCTCCTAGCAGTATAAGTGGGACTGACAGCACATCATCAGTTTTACAAAAGTGATGTGGAGAAACACACCTGGGGTGATTCACCGCCTCACAAACAGCGAGACGACCAGCATCAAAAGGTCCATTATGTTCTCAAAGTGTAATCAGTTCCACCCGACAGGCTCTAAACTCACTGCTGCTTGCTGCACTAAGTCCCACTGTGGCCATCAAATCCACGCTAATCCCTCAAACCACCATCACCCAGGGAGGGGGGAGGGTCAGCCAGAGCCACAACACACAAACACAGACTGCACACCAACACACTACCTGCATGATCACAAAGCCCAGCCCCAGGCGCGATGAGGTGGAAGACACACAGCCAACAAACAGAAGTGAGAGGCCTCAGAGCACACGCCCTTCTGACTTTGACCTTATTGTGGCATGTGGGACAATATGTAAATTCAAGGACTTGTGTAAGAGAATTGGTGCATTACTTGCTGGCTTGTTACAGCACACACACACACATACATCCTATTAGCACCATACATTTCTATTTAGTGCACGCCACCGACTCCTACAGCTGTGTGGACGTGAAGAACAAAATTCCTCTAGCAGAACGTCAAGCCTGTCAAGCAACTCTCTTGCACGGCTTTTCAGAGCACGCTTTCTGCAGCAGGAGACACACATACTTATGGAAACCACAGAAAACCTGTGAACTAACAGAGAGGTTGGTTAGAGCGTGTGACACCATTCCTGTCCCTCTGCTCACCACATTGACAAGCAGCAACATCACTTCCTGTGAATGACAACATGACAGAATCCAAGCATGCGACTTCTCTTGCTCAGTCAGTGCATGATGCACGACAAACTGCTGCAAGCTCTCAGAGCAGACTCAGCAGTCTATTAATTCATGATTCACAGAAAAGAAAGGGTATGAAGAGACAGAGAGACACACATATGGTGATACATACACACACTACAGCTGATGAGATTAGTCAAATGAAAGAAACAACTACTTTGATTTCAGCCATTTTTTAAGCATAAATACTGAACATTTGTTGGTTCCAGCTTTTTAAAATCAAGATTTAGTGTTTCCTTTGTTGTACCACAGTAAATGAAATATGTTTAGATTTCTGACAGCTACTCAGACAAATAAAGAAACTTGACTGCGTCACTTTAAGGCTCTTTATATTTCATTGATTTGATTAATCAGGAACACAATTTGCAGACAGATCAAAAATAAATATAATGGTTAGTTGTTGTGCTACATAACTAATCGACCTATGTGACATCTAGCATCTCAAATTGATCCCTTAAATAATCCCTGATGTGAACTGATCAGCATTAAGTAATGAGAGAAAGCTCCATCTGGACCCTTTATTGAAGCACATCTCATTCTATTAGGCAAAATAAATGATGATTGTATCACTGCAAAATGTTTCCAGTGTCACAGACTGCAGCCAAGTCAGCACCCTGACTCACTTGGCTATATAATAATAGTTGATTGAAGTTGAAGTTCTTCCCAGAGCCATGGATCCCAACGACATGAACTGTGTGTGTGTGTGAGTCTGCAGTCACACGACGACGCCACACTATGTGCAGGATGCCCAAGACAAACCAGCTTACTAACATGAAATGTGGGCTGTTCTGCGTCAAAATGTCGGCTGATGCTGCTGATGCAAAGCGTAGCCTTGTATCTAATAACCATCAAGACAACCAGTTCAGGCTTTCAACCTCAACCAGTCATCAGTGGCGATTATGAAAATACAGGGCGCTTTTTTTGGTTTTTATTGAGGGGGTGGGAGGGTCTCTGCGACTTAGGCTGCCTTATTGACATTCACAGGCGGTGCATGTTTTGTGGTACTGCTGAGTAATCACGCTGAATCATCTTGTGTAAGATGCATTACAGCAGCTCGTTACGCAACATATGGGACAGAAAAGTCGGAACCTGATAATCAGGTAGAGCTGCTGCCGGTGCAGCCTGTGTTCAAAGTCACCCTCCAACAATGCAACAACAACTTCAGCCAGAAATCTGACAGATGATGTGACCGTTGAGGCCTTACAGTTTGTTAAAGTTAAAGATACCCAATAATCAACTCTGGTTTCCATTTCCTCATTTGACAAATTACTTTTCTAAGCATGTCCAGTGAACACACTTTTACACATTTTAGCTGAGATTCATCACATTTGGTAATAAGTTGTATTGGCAGCAGATCGTTTTGAAGTTACACAAAACGCTTATTTTTAACAGACTTCACACCACCATCTGCTCAGCTGTGATATGCTACTCTGTCTACTCAGAGTTTTGTAAACTATAGTGTGAGCCAGACAAACTATGTGAAAATGACTTTTTTTCTAACTCAACTTATGCATTTTTTCCTAATCATCGTCTGGAATATACCACTACCAATATACTGCCCTTGCTAATCTAGGATCAAGCATTTGTTTGTCTTTGTTTGCTCTGAGAAATCTGAGGCAGTGGAGGAAGAATTGAGATCATTGAATTAAATTCAAATTTAATGATTATAACCTGGCTGACACTGTTTTATTGAGGACAGTAGGAATATCAATAGACTGGTAGTTTTAGTTCTGAGAACATCAACTGTCTCTGCTGGAAAAATGTAATGATATAACTTTTTGCAAATTACCTCAATACATGGTATTTCTGTGCTGCAGTTTCTGGTTTCTTTACAGCAGACACACAGTAGAGGCCGACACCAACCCTTCTGCAATAGGCTCCATCAGTCCATTACAAGAAAAGGCCCCGTATTAAAATATTACACAAATTATACAAATATTGTCTGCAACATGTAAAAAAAAATAGCACTTGTGATGCAGACAGTCTGTGTAATGTTATTTTACTGCACTTTACATAATTCAATAATCAACCCATGACAACTTTTTGGCTCTAGGGACAATGTCGCTTGGTAGTTCCACCACTTTGGTCCAGCCTGAAATGTCTCATGACAATTTGGACAGACATTCATTGAAATGGCCATTTTCTTTTACTTTTTTACTTTTCCATCAATATCTTATCTAAAAACTTTCTTCAGAGAGATTTTGTCAACAGTTTGATTGCCAGCTTTGTCCCTCTGGATCCAGACCAGCCAACACTGGTTTCCTGTCCTTCCAGGTAGTAAACAGCATTGATCTTGTGCTGCAGAGTTAAATGAACTCCAGTAATATAACTAGAATGAAATCCAGCAGCTCTCACAGTCCCAACAACGGAAGCTGGAAACCATTAAATGCAACACACCCCAGTGGACTTGAGGCTAGTTTCCAGGAATGTGCACTATGTGTTCACCAGACTGGTGATCAAACAGAAAAAGCTGATAAGAGCTAATGTCACTCATAAACAACCAAAAAGAACAAATTATCCAATACTCGGGGGACAAATTTGGCAGAAATCCATTTGAAGTCACAAACCAGCCTGTCAGAGAGAGGCTGAATTATTTTAATAAGGTGATAACTGGCTCCTGTGCTCCGATACTGCGTAGTTTGGTTCACTTCAACACTGCATGATGGCTCAGTAAGCATTCAGTGAGGCGAGAGGGGCATGGATACAAATGGAGACTCAGAAAATTACTACGCACACAAATTACTATGCATTGGTAAATTATTTCACTCTCCATCATTGCAGTCCATGACAAAGTACGTCCTCCCACACTGAACTGAGCTGGAGGACAGTGGTGGTGGTGGGAAGTGGTAGGTAGTGTCTTCTTCAGAAGAAGCAACCAAGGACTTCCACCATCCCAGTTGCCTAGCTGCCATTTTCACTGCTTTCAGGCTGCTTTCAAGGACCCCACGAGTTTCTGCGCAAGCTGTGTTTCAGAGAATGATCAATGCTGTGGAGGCAACAGCTAACACTTTAATGCATCACAGACGAGCAGGGCTTTGTTAGAGCCAGGGTCAGTGTAATATTGGTAGTAGAGGCCTCTTTATTCATTAATATCAAACTGAGAAAAAAAATTTCCTAAATTTCCTCATTCTTGGTTTGAAGGAAAGATAAAGATGAAAATTGTGGCTTTACAGGGCAAAAACTCACATGAATTGTTTGCTGACAGAGGACGACTTTGGCATTTTAAACTCAGAGAATGGGATACAGGAAATACACGACAAAGCACTCAGAAAGGATACAATTGGAAAGCATAATTTTTGGACAGCTTTTAGGTCACTGTGTTTAAATAGAATAAATAAGTTAAGGCTCTAAGATATTCACCTGAGTGACGTAGGCTGTAGAGTCTGAACCACGCTGGATTCCTGTTATTCGTCACTTGTTCCTCTAGCTCACAGCATTTTAGCATCTTTCAGCTCATTGTTTTGGTTTCCCAGCCCACAACTCCTCTAAACAACCTCAAATATTTCACCACTGCAGCCTCTTGCTCTTTATTGGCCAATATAAACTGATAACAGTGACTGATAGCAGATAAAGTGTATTAGCCCATCCAGTTATCAACACAGCAGCTCTAATGTGATATGCCATAATCAGCATCCACATCAACGCTGACCTTTTTAAGCAGATGTAGTTTTGGCTACGATGTGACTGATCCACATTAAATACCATTCGTAAAAGTGTGTTTGTTACATTTGTGCACCATAGCTGCTGCTGCTGACAGTTTTTGATGCCACAGCAAGGCCTTGCTAATGTTAGCTTACATAAAAATGAATTCACAGAGAAAAGATCTGAGAAAAACTGTGTCTGAATGCTCAGTATCAGCGGTTTCTTTGAGGTGAGGGTATTGGGAGAGAACAAGTTGGATATGTTCATTTTTAATCATCAGTCTGGCTCCAGTATGTTGTTAAAGACAGTATGAGACAAACATCTCAACATCCTTACAGAGAGCAGTCGCCCTGCCCCACACATCTACAGCAGTTTGCCCACTGAGATCTCTGAAGACGCTTGCGGTCAGGTTAGTTAATTTGCTTCCAGAGAGCATCAGCAGCTTATGGGTCTGAAATTAGCCGCAAGACAAGTGGCGGTGAGGAAGGAGGACTGGCTTCAGTGGCAATGATCTCATTAGCTCACGACATCTAAAGCAAGAAAGCACGAGGAAGAAGTGTGTCCAAAGCCTTACTGACACCGCCACAGGCTTCCTGCTCAAAACTTCCCGTTAATATCTGATCAGCGGTAATGTTCACACACAGAGGCCTCAAGCTGCTGCGCAAATCCTGTCTTTTCTCTCTTTCTCCCTTCTCTTTGTTTGATAGTCATGTTTTTAAATGAACATAATTAGACATATCAGAACACAACAGATCACTTTGTGTCGCTGTAACTGAACTATGACAGTAACTGATGAACCATTCAAAACTACTCAGGTTAAAATACATAAATATTAACATCAAAAACTGCACTAATGTTGTTAATAATGTGAAATCTACCGATAAAGTTGCAGGACATGCAGCAGAAGGGCCTCCGTTAGCTTCCTATTGTCTAGTGTTTGATTTTAAACTTGTAGGTGGTGCAGATGAAGCTGCTTTAGACTGGTGGGTATTTTTCATAAAATATCCATAACTTCAGTGAGCCAAAACTCAATCTGCAAAATAACTAATAAACACAGCTGTCTGATAAATACACTGCAGTGAAACCCACAATATAAAATGTAAACTGGACAGAGCTTTGAAACTGAAAGCACAGTAAATGAGACGCTGCAGAGGGAGGATCAATCTTGGACACAGATGGGGAAACCTGATGAGGAATCTAGAGTTAAAAGTTAGGTCGGGAGGATGAGGAGGAGGAAGAGGAGGATAATCTGTGTCTCTTCCTCTGACCAACAGTCCTTCTCATCCATTTTTAATCCAGGTAAAGCTGCAGGGCTGCTGGGCTTTTCTGCCCTAGGTGGCCTGTTATGAACCCCGCTGTGCAGCAACATAGCCCTCCCTGATTAAGATGCACAGGAGCTGTTACATGGGAATTACTTAAAGTCAATCAGGACAAGAACACGCTGTACAATATGTAACATAAGGGGCAGAACAGTGACACACTGGAGCCCCAGAGCTGTGTGTTGGGTTGTGGGCGAGGGATCTGTGCTCCTCCAACCTGGCCATTGTGTGGACAGTAAATCACGATGATTCACTGGTGTTATTCAGAGGCTCTTCACACATAAATGAAAGCCTTGGGGAAAATCAAACCTGCCTCCAGGTAGGAATGTCTGTTTAGTACAATAGCTGAACTGCGCTTTATGAATCACTGCAATCTGTATGAGAATTTTATGATGCTGCTGCTCAGGAAAACAGGTCTGCGGTCACGGTGAGCAGTCTACAGTTTCACATGACTAGAAGATGAGGAAAAAAGCCAAGATGCTGCTGATTATCATCAAGTTTTCACATGATAGGGCTGCTTATCTTATAGCAGCAAACCTCAATTAGAGTGTCTTCTAGTTTATGAATGACCTCCTTCCATGGCCTTTTTTTTTTTTCTTCAGCTTGACACCAGTTTCTGAAGCCAAATTTAAAAAAACTCCACACATTTCCCAAGGGAGACATGGGCCTTCCCAGAGCCCCCAACAACACAAACATCCCCACATTAAATTACCCTCAGTCAAGGGAGGAGGGACATGACTTTAGGGGACAAAAACCAGCGGGGAAATGAGAAATCTACTCATTAAATGTGTGAAACCATCTAGTAATCTATCACAAAACTGACAGCCTGAGAGCTGCACAGCCCACGGAGCGGATTCCTTTAGCAGACTGGGGTCCTCTGTGCAAGGAAACACTCGGACTCCCCTTCTGCGACATAACTTATTTAAAGAAGACAAGACAAGAAGTCAAGCAGCACTAACAGTCGACCAAAATAAACTCTGGAATTTGCCTCCTCTCTGGTCCGAGGGCAAGAAAACGACTTCAACCAAACCTGAACTATACCAACAAGACAAAGGAAACTGAACTGAAAAGGAAGCTGGAAAGAGAGTTTACTGCAAAAACAAGTGTCTGATTAACCCATAAACCCAGACACAATGTTTCTCAACTGCAATCTGTGCCCTTGTTTGAAGAAGAGGGGCAGATAAAGTCACCACAGATGGTCCTGTAATGTGAGGGAGATGATTTCATGTCATTTGTGTATGCAAATAGGCCCCTGTTGTCTTTGTCACACTTCTGTTGCACAAAACAAATGGCTGCCAGTACAAGGCTCTGAGTACATGCCTCAGCCCTGATCTGACCTGATCTGATCTGACCTGACCTGATCGGATCTGATCTGATCTGCAGGGGCAACAGAAACAGGCTGCAGTAGTTTTTGAATGAGATGTGACATAAAGGAGGAGGTGGAGGCTGATTATCATGACTCCTGTGTGGACAGTTAACTGATGATGGCCCTGACTGGATCCTAACAAGGTCTCTTTCAGGGGCAGCAAGTTCAAAAGGCCCTGTCTGTCTGCCCGTCTGTCACCGTCGAGCAATTCTCAGTTAGTTAAACAAATATTCAACAGCTGTCAGTCTGATCTGCGTTTCCGTTCAGCCGCACAATGTGTCATTGTTGTCTGGCGCTAATTTGCACAACTGGATACAAAGTTTCTCGTCGCCTGCAAAGGCTGCGTTATCTTGTTACTCACGTCCCAAGGACTTCCTTGAAGTCAAATATTTTCTTGATGTCATCGACATGCTTTTTCCAGGACCCATCGCTGGACTCGCCGTTTTCTTTCGCCATTTCGCAGCGGGGTGGGGGTCGGAGAGGAGGAGACGCTGCTGGAGGATCACCACAGTCTTATCATCCAGCCCCCCCCCCCCAAAAAAAAAGAAAAGAAAAAAAAAAGGAAAACAGGACAAGAAAGTAGTGCACTTCTGTGTTTCACCGAAGGCTTCCTGGCTGACTCTCTCGCTTCCTCAGCTCGTGCATGCAGCCAGACAAGCCCGGGGAGGGGAGGTATGTCCTACCCCGAGAGGTTATTTGACTAATCTCTTTGACGTAGCGGATCCCGAGCTTGAGCTTCCCCACTGTTCAGATCACTGTGACGGGGAAACACTGGCTCTCCCTCCTCCTCCTCCTCTTCCTCCTCCTCCCCTTTAACCGGGCGGGATTCAGGCGGAGTGAAGCGGCGATGCGGTGAGCTGGGGTCGGGCTGCTTGCAGGAGGATGACACTTGGCAGTCGCATCAGTGCTGCTGAGCCACGGAGTCACACCGACCGCCCCGTGGTTGTTATAGCAATAGGAGGAGTGGGAGGCTGCTGCTCCCGCCTTTCTATCTGACAGCACCGCGCACGAGGAGCCGTTTAAGTGTTCGCATTGCACCAAATCACCGGTGGAAACTCGGACCGGTGTCAGGGTCTGTCTGCTCAGATACACCCCCACATCACACTCAGTCCAGAGTTTTGGTTTGTTTGGTTGTTGGTTTTTTGTGTCTGGTTGTTGCACAGTCAAATGCTTTCATTTTGATGTGTTGAAATTTGAAGGCAGGGGCGTAACTAGGAGTTATGGGCCCCCTATGGCCCCCTTCCACCTTCCTCTTCTTTTTGTGTGTCTGCAGATTTGCTTAAAAACCAGTATAAGATGTGTACAGATGCACTGAATATTCTGCTTTGATGCCATTTAGTTTCCACTTCCATTCAGTCCAATATGAGTTTCTTCTTAATCTTGTTCTGTTTTGAAGAAGTCCAATCAAATAACTTCATGTTCACTAGTGAGGAACGATTTGTTTGAACAATTTATTGGAAATTCTGATGGAGGATGCTCTTTGATCCTTGATCTTTCAGATGGGGAGGCGTCACAGATAATACCATAGCAAAGGAGAGTTGAGGGTTAGGTTGGTATTTAGCAAATGCTGAAAAGGTGTCCTGAAAATTCACTATGAGCTTCAATATATTAGAGCTGCAACAACTAGTCAATTCATTGATCAGTTCAACATATAATTAACGAGAGAATTTAATAACAAACCCAAACCCATATTTCTTCAATGCACAGTGTACTTCTAATTTCAGTGCTTAGATTTATTTACAACAGACTCAATAGCTGTGTCGATTTCATCCACACTTTGTTCACTTTATTAGATACCAGTCTCAGTCCAGCCTCCAAAGGGCTCATTTCTTTCACCAACCAGCAGTTTAAGAGAGTAAGAGACCATTTTCAAATAATTCCTGAGTTGAGGGCAGTGATTCAGCTGCCGAGATCCAGACTGAGAATCATATCAGCTTGAGCAGAAGCACTGGTACACAAAATTTGACTCATGTCTTCATTAAAGGTGTTAAAGACAATATTTATATACACTCAGATCTCTGTTCATCGCCTTAATAAAAGTGACAGTCTACTACCACAGTCCTGCAATAAATCCTTCATGAAGGTTATAATGTTCAGTTTTATTGGAACTGTTTTAGAGTTGTTGATTCAACTACACAGACAAATCTGTAGTTATTTACTGTGGACAAAATAATACAACTTGCTGTTCATGCAACTCTTGTATCACTACTCATGAATTTTATCAATTTAACTAGAATTGTGTTCACTTTGAATTCAAGCTGTAAATAAGCAATTAACTCACTTTGCTTCGATCTGTCCTTCACTGTGTTGGAAGAAGCACTCAGAGCTGTCGCTTCAGTAAAAGTAACAATACTAGTATAGAAATACTTTGACATACCAAAAATTTTACTTGGGTAAAAACAAAAATATCAGCACCAAAATATACTTAAAGTACCTAAGTAAAAATAATATTTTTTTTATGAAACACTCATTAGTTTAAAGACTATTATCAGCATTACAACAGCATGTGAGACTCAACAGGTAAGTGTACAAATGGTGGGTTGAAAAAGAGACAAGACATTGACCTTGAAAATAGATTTATTTGAAAATATTTCCATTTGAATATTTTTATATTTTATTTACATTAGCCCTTTAATAACAGTACTGTAAACTCAAGTGTAAGTTTAAACAATTGAGTACTTTTTTAGTAGATTTGTACCATGACATCCGCAGATGTTTATCCCACTCAGACAGGTAGGATACACATTTAACAACCACAATGGTAACATCTCCCTTATGTGCAGAAACAGTTTCATCTCCTCAATTGTAATTTAAAGTACTTCCATTCTTGTATAAACACTACAAGGGTAATGCTCTGAGATTTCTACCAAGCCACACTGATTTGTTTTGTTCAGAACAGAACAAAAACTAATAGTTCAAGCTGAATTAATTCATGAGACGACTAAACTGTTGCGAGTCCTGAACCGTGGCGCCTGTACAGCTTTGGCACAGGAAAGACACAGTCCTGTGTGCTACAAATACCGGGGTCAGCTAAAAGTGCTTCTTGTTCTACAATCACATTGTAAACATTGTCTATAAGGCCTCAATTCAGATCTGAGCCAAATTCTTTTCTTACCATTGTGTCTTTAACCTTAAACAAATGAACAGAAATGAGAGGAAGGGGGAAAACCAAGTAAACCTCAATTCAGACCTTGGCTTCAAACCACATACACATGATAATTAAAACCTGTTTGACTATAGGAGCACAATAAAAATTGTCAACACTACTCTCTTTAATACATCATTTGATTTTCTTCTTTAAATTACTAATTAATTTGTTTGAAAACTGTGAATCCACACCATCTAAAGGTCCCATGTATCTGTTGCTTAGCAGCTCTGCTCTTTAGTGATGATGGTGTGAAGACCACAGCAGGTTCAGTATCTAGTGTAGTACTGAAGCTTGTATACTGGTTATTATCTAGGTTCTCAGTCTCATTGAGTCTTAGGAGAAGGTAGCGGTGAGGATGGCCTCTTGTTGTTGGTGATGGAGGGTCCCAATACCGACAGCAGGGGCAGGCAGAGCCGGTCGGCTAACTAACCGGAGCTGAGGAGGATAGAAGGGTGATTGGCTGTGTGTTCAATGTCAACAACTCATTTACTTTCCACTGGGCTTTATATTGTAGATCATATCATTTCAAACAAGGCTCACCTTGCAGGCCAGCTGCTTCTCAAACCTGGGAGCTACAAAAGACCAGGGACCCATATTCTGAGGCTCCTCCTGACTCCAAATAAATTCTGAGGGGGAATCACAATGAAAACTGATTACAACTGATGGTAAAACAGGAAGCAGTTCACAGCGTTTTTCACCTGACTGTCACAACAACGTTTTCTTTCATGCTGTTGGGCACAGAAAAGCTCAAATGATAACTGGATTCACTGGATTTGGTGAAACAGAGACATAAACGAAAAAAGAATCACATTCACAACCACAGAAATGAATAATATCCAGCCTTGTAATAAATTCTGATTTAATGTATATATTGTTTTTATTTATATATCTTTTCCTGTGTCTTAAAGTTTATTTGCTCGCATTTTCTCATGGTTTTTAATCTGTAATGCCAATAAAGCACTTGTGTTCACTTGTGCAGTTGTGCTTGAAAAGCTACATAAACATTATTATTATTATTATAATTGATATTAACTGTGTTTAACAATGGTTTAATTAGTTCACTAAAAAAAATATTTGCTCATTTTATATTTTAGAGCCATTGCCACTGATTTTATCTTCTGGTTTTTGTGGGGTTTTTTTATTTTATTTTTTATTATTATTGTTAGATGCTCCCTGACATGTTATCAACTAAATGATTAACTGATTGGTCCAGAAAATGATCAGCAGATTAATTGATAATGATAATAACTGTGTTGGAGTTCCATTATTTTTGTTTTCAGCCGCCTTTGACAAACAAACAACCTTCCCCAGAAATACAGCAGGCTACAGGTGGACAGTGGAGACTGAACGACAACAGAGATTATCGTCAAGTTGGAAAAACAACATTAGAAAAGACAAACCAAGAGCAATCATCCATGTGCTGCTGCACTGACAAAATTCCCTGTTAGCTTGGGAATGCCAACAAATTCATTTTTTCAAACTTTAGTTACATCACACAGCCTTCAAACTTTAGAAAATTGCGGGAGAGGAACAACTTTCACAAGACTGGTGAAGGAAACCCTCAATGACAGACTGCATCGAGTTACAAAGGCTACAAGGCGAAGGTTTGATTTCACCAGTGAACAGAGAGCGGCTCAATGCAGCAACACGTTTTTTTTAATACTTATAATGTAGCAAATAAACTGTATTTACTGTCTATGCTTTTCATAATGTTAGTATCTTAGTTAAATTATTATAGAAAATTAGAAATTATTTTTTGATAAATACTTTAATATAAGAAACACTTTAGAAAACACAGTCTGCAACAACTTCCACCCAAGAGGCATCATGTATGTTGAATGAAAACCACTACTGCTGATTAAACACAGAGCACATAGATATACTGAACTATTATTACATTTTAACCAACCCAGACCATCTCCCATCTGGATTTTGGTGGTGGGACATTAAGATGACTCAGTTTTGTGCTCTTTTAGTGAATGATTCAAACTAAGACTGTAAAAGTAGCAGGAGGAATGAGGGGGAACGTACTTCCTTGTAAGGACCAGATAAAAGTGTGACAAATCCAGAGGTGACTCTGGTTATTTGGGCTCTTAATGTGAAAAATGCCAGTAAATGCGTCCTCTTCTTCTGATGTGCTGTAATTGTGGTGCAGCTCAATAGAGGAAAGAAAATCGCCTTCCCTAAGTACAGTTAACAGCCAGCAAATGCCAAAGATTATTGGTTAATGACAAGGATGCTGCAGGCAGTTGTTCTTCATCCCTTCTGAAGTATTGCATAACAAAATGAACCAACCACATCAGAGTCTGCACTGAGACTCATTTAGACACTGAGGGTGGACAAAAGAACAGGACTTAATTCAGCAGCCCTGCGGTCAGGTTGTCTAATGCCATCTTGAGGAATCGCTAATAGAAGCAGTGACTGTCAGATTTCTATCCAAGTTGCCACATCCTCCTCAGTGGCATTCAACTTAGTGCGACTCACTTGTGTAACTGGTTTTCTAATTGTTTTTCTGCCCGACATTCAAATGCAGCTGGCAGTGTCATCAAGTGACAGTGGTGGACAAGTTTTGAGAAAAAAAATCCCCTTCATCACAAACATAAAACCACATTGGTTTTTCTGTTGTCAGAGGTCACTGTTCACTGTGGCTCAGACATCTTTAAAGGTTTATAAAAAAGTGTGCCACATTGAAGACAAGGAGAGAATTGAAGGACTAGTGCTTCACAGTGACCTGCAAAAATGTCTCCATGGTTTACTTTTAGTAGGACAGACTATTGTCATAGTGTCTTTGTAGAAAAAGGCAAAGTTAAGAGGATTTAAACTAAACATTGAAAAGCAGCTGTTTGTCTGCTCTACATGTATCTGGAATAAACCTCCAGAAGATCTGCCTTTATTACATATTTACTTTTCTTATGATTTGATTCCTTTTTGTTTTTTCTTTCATTTTCTTTTTTAATTAATTTTTCTTCCCAACAGCTTGTCTATTTAAATGTCAATGAATGATTAAGGTCATATTAAACTACAAAAAGGCCTTGATGTGTTAAAAAGTGCTTCATAAATAAACTTGTCTTTCCTCTTTTTCATCAGTCAAACAAAGACGTGTCATGTAACTATTGCAAAGGGAAATGTCTCAGACATCATGACTTTTGCAAAACAGAGGAAGGGCATGTTAGTAAAGAGGAACAGTGGACACAAAGAGAAACAAACATTACAACTGAGCTGAATATACACCTTTGACTGACTGAATGAAAAGCAAATATAAATTAGTTCAAAAAGTCACCCTTATGTAAAGCTACACTTGATGACTGCGTACACAGAATGAAGAAATATTCAGTCAGACTTGTGAGCCAGTCCTTACTTGGTACATAATCAAAGTAAACCAACTGCTGCTGTAGAGACAGTAACAGTGTAGTGGAGAGTAGTGGGGGTGGAGCTCTAAACAAAGGGGACAGGAAAGGTGGGTGCAGGGTCACACTACCTTTGGCGTTGGGGTACTTCTTGAGCTCCTGCTGCAGAGCCTCCAGTGGGAACGGACACAGCTCCTCCATGCGGACAAGTGCTGTGTTCTGGTTTGCTGCTGATGCCTCCCTCTGTTTCAGCAGGGCATAGTAATGCTTCCCTGAGCACAGCACCACCCTCTGGACACTGAGTGGAATAAGATAAAAATTAATTTAATGCACTGAATAGTTTACTTGGAGAATGGCTTTGAACAAAGTGTCTAAGGTAAGTTTAAGTGGGTTTCTTTAAGGGCTAGTCAGAATATCAAATTCAAAAGTCTCCTAGTCCACAGACACTGCATTGACAACCACTGAAGTTCAATTTATTTATATATATATATATACATACAATTACTCATTTAAATATACACATATCAACCATAACATTATGACCACCAACCAATTATTGTGTAGGTTCCCCTTTTGCAGTCAAAAGTACCCTGACCCGTCAAGGCCTGGACTCCTCTAGACCTCTGAACTGAGCTGTGGTATCTGGACCAAGACGATAGCAGATCCTTTAAGTCCTGAAGTTGTGAGGTGGAGCCTCTATGAATCAGACTTGTTTTTCCAGCTTTTTGAATTCAACACGTTAAACTCGTTGCTGGAATCCTCAAATCAATACTGAACCATTTTGAGCCAGTTTTGGAGATGTTCTGACCCACGCTGACATCTTAACACAGGCCCATTTTTCTTGCAACATGTCAACTTTGAGGACAAAATGTTCACTTGCTGTCTTATATTTCCCACCTACTGACAGGTGCTACTTCACGGAGATAACCAGTGTTATTCACTTCACCTGTCAGTGGTCATAGTGTTGGCCGATAAGTGTATTTCTCCACATGGAGGACCAGACCTACCTTTCTGCTGACACTGAAGTGTCACCTAACACTGGTTTGAAAGATGTTCCCGTTGCCAGTTCAGTCAGACTGGACACAGCTCCCTGCAAAAACAAAGAACATTCTTCACCACTTTAATGAAGACTAAATAATTAAAGTTGTTAAAAAAAAAAAAAAAAAATGTTCAAACATGTTCTTGACAATGTGCTTACAGAAAACCTGAGCAGTGTCTTGGGTCCAACCACGATGAGAGGTTTACGGAAGTTTCGGATCATCTGTCGCCTCAGCAGGTGGAAGTACTGAGCCGGAGTGGTGGGGTTGACCACAGCCATGTTGACGCTGTCGTTGTCCACACCTTCCTCTTTACTGTCACACATCTGACAGAAGAAGATGAGTTAGCAATTTCCAATTCAGGTAATGTGTAACACCAACACTTAACCAAACAAAAAGCACTGGTAAGTATATGAATGTCATGATTTCAGCAGCAGAAACTTGGACCTTTCTATCAGGTAATGAGTAACAGCAACGATTGAGTTGTACATTAAAAACAGCACTAAAAACCAACCACCTCATGGTTCTCTGCCTTCACCACTCAGATGACATCTCTGTTTATCCAGTCATAAAATATTAAAGATTTGTGTGACATTTTGCCACAATTGCAGTGTGAAGTCTTGAGTAATGGTTAAAACATATTTTGTGAGGTTGTACTGACTTTTCACCTTTGACCAAAATATGATCCTTGATTTGTGTCAAATTTGAAGACGTGTTTTATGAGGTCCCTGCGAACTTGATCTTTGAGCAACAAAATGTAATCAGTTTATCCTCGAGTCCTAGTGAATATTTGAGAAGCTCTGTGAAGGCGTTACTGGGATATCAGGTCCACAAGAATGGGATGGACAACATAATAATTAAAACATTTCTCTGAGCCCTAGGTGCCCGCCCCTCTGAAAATGATGGTGATGATGGTAACACCCTTTCTGAGTAATGAAAGCGATGTAGAGTTTCACACTGAAAAATTAAAATGAAGTTTTAGACACTGCACTTTATTTGGCACAACTGACTAATCTAATCTAATGCAACCCCATAACGTCATCAAGTCTATTTTTATGATGCACTATTTTTTAAATGCACTTTACTTTGAGATGTTTAAAATATTCTCCTTGTTTATGTGGATAAAAAATAAATCATACTTCTAAATATAATGCTCTCCTGTTTATCACCATCCATAACAATGACTTCAGTAATAAACATAATTTACACATTTCTGACAGGTCAACAAAAACTGATTACAAACATCATAAAGGCAAAATATATGGTTGTGCTGTTGGACTGTATTGTGAATATTGAACCTAATCAAGTATATCAAGGACTATTTATTAATCCTGAGCAGATATCTTTTTAGTAAAACATTCACAGATACAAAGCTCATTTGTCTGATCCAGACTCCAAAAGCTTATATCCTCATATATCCTCATAATACTGAAGGCACAAAACTAAAGATTTGTGTCCTCACAGTTGATTTGTCTAACTCATCTTCACTAACATTTGAATATAGGACTGTGGATTTTGTCTCACTATTACTTAGATTCAAAGTAGAAGATGGAGGCATCTTTTACCAGTGAACATTAAACAGAGGGAATGATTATACCAGCAAAACCTGCTGTAAAGTTCACCTGACTATTGTTTTTAGGAAACAACATTTTGAACTTTTCCATTAACTTTTTTTATGTGTTAGTTGTACTACACCTCGTGGTAAGTGGACAGAAGTGAAACAATAACTTCTGCACTGCTTGAGACAAAACATTAAACTGGGGGTGTGTTTGTTGTGTCACTGGACAACAGCCAATAAAGTTCCAGATTTAAACATTATGCCATGTTCATGTGAGATAGAAAAATAAGTACTTTAGGGTCTTAGTTTTTGAAGTTATAAGACTTAAAAGTAGGCCATAAAAACAATAGTTCACTGTCTGTCTCTAGGACAGCTCTGAAAACACTGGTGAAGTAAAACTATTCCAGTCCTCTATGGCAGCTGTTGTAGCAATCAAGGTCAATGATATCAGGGTCTGAGAAACCAGTCTGAGTCTTTGCGGGGGTGTAGTCATACACAGGAGCCCTTCAGTTTAGAGACAAACTGAAAGGCCCTTCAGATGCAGTTGTGCAAGGGTTAAAAAAAATACTGTATGCCCGTTAGATAGAATAAATCCATTAAATCCAGGTTTAATTAGCTTAAATGACGAACTGTGGGTGATGTGAGGCATCCATGTTGGTTTGGTTTTCAAGCTACTCCATATTACTAAGCACCAAGTCTGATATATATGAACTTTCAGAAAACTCCAAGATGTCTGTTTCCGAGCTGCGATTATGATTTTGAAGTTGATGTGAAGGATAATAAAGCACAGACATGGATGCAGATTATCAGTCCCACAGACCTGGAGGAAACGCTCCATACGGCAGGAGGAGTGTTCAGGTCCGGCTCCATCATAGCCATGAGGCAGCAGGATCACCATCCCACACTGTAGCAGCCATTTGGCTTCACCTGGACACACACAAGTTTCACATCTGATGTCTAAAGAGTTGAAAATGTTTATAAAATGTTAGATAATGTGGATATGGTGAGGTTTACCTCCAGTGATGAAAGTATCAAAGATGATCTGCGCTCCATTGAAGAAATCTCCAAACTGAGCTTCCCAGATGGGAAGAAGCTTGGGCTGTGCGATACTCATGCCATATTCAAATCCAAGCACCGCCTCTTCAGACAGCGGACTGTTACACACCTATAAACACACAAAACAACACAATGTGCCACAAGGAAGAGACATGTCAGTGAAGGAGATGTGAGGTCTTATATTAGAACTAATGGGACAAATGTGTCATGGTTTGGACAGATTGTGTTCACACTGATGGTTTTATCTGTTTTACCTCCAGGAAGCCTGTCTGCTGAGGGCTGATGTGGTTTAGAGGGATGTACATGTCATTGGTGTCCTGACACACCACCATAGCATGACGTTGACTAAATGTGCCCCTTCCAACATCCTGCCCACTGATTCGAATGTTAAAACCTGCAAAAACAAACATACTTTTTTGACAGATATAAAAATTCAATGATCCTTAAAGTTGATCTGATGTTTCCTCTGCTTGACACTGACCTTGGCTGAGGAGAGAGCCAAAAGCCAGAGCCTCTGCTGTGGACCAGTCTAGTTTGGTGCCCTCTTCTAACTTGTGTAAGCGAGCCTGAGTTCACAAAGGAGGGACAAAATTACACAAGAGCAACATCAACACAAGAATACTGAAAAGAGATGAGGGAGGTGATGAACATACCTGTACGTGGGTCTTTCCAAGGTGACTGTGCAGCTGGATTTGTTCAGGGATGTCCACAGATTTGGCCCCAACAAACTGCAGCAGAGGAATGGGGACACCTGTGTCCCATGTGGTGACTCTGGCCTGGGGCTCGACCAGGTCCCCCCAGCGGCCCTGCAGGTTGGTGGGCGGGGGGCTGTACAGGGTCATGTTGGCCAGCTTGTCATTGAGCATGCCGTAGTATTTGGATTTGATCTCATCGCGTTCGGCTTCAGACATCAGACCCTCAGAGATCAGCTGGTTGGAGTAGGAGTCAGGAACGCTCTTACGTGAGCTGCAAGCAAGCAACAATGTGGCAATGTCAGAGTTTGTGTATGTTTGAGTGTAACTGTGATGTTGTGGTTTGCATTAAGATTGAAAAAGAGCTGGTTCATCTCAAGGGGTTTGTCTTCCAAATAAACTTCAAGATTTTTTCACGTTATACACCAGTGGTGGAAGTAGTATCAAGATGTTTTACTTCAGTGTTACATTATTATACATTACAACATTGGATCATTATTATTGGCTGCTTTAAGGCTAATTTTACTCGTTTTTTTTGTGCAGGAGTAAAAGTATGAAGACAGATAAAGTCAAAAACTAGCGAGTGACAAGTAAAGTACAAGTATATCACAGAACTGTGTTGAAGTACAGTGGTTAAGGAACTGTACTTAGTTATTTTCCACCACTGATATACACGGACCACAACATACTCATCTGTTGGGGAGTCAAAGTTAATTAAAAGGAATTTAAAGATGCTCCAAACAATGTAATTTCACTGACATTCATCAGAAAGGAAAGTGTTTCTGCAGAACATCATGATGTCAAAGTGAAGTTGACCTTTGACCGCTTGGATATGAAATGTCGTCACTTCAGTATTTTATCTCATTAGACATTACTGTTACATTGTGTCATAATTAGTGTATGAATTCTTCAGTTATGGCCAAAAACATGCTCTCTAAAGTCTTGCAGCAGGTTAAACCACTGTTTTACTGTTGCAGATGTAACTGCTATAAAATGATCAAGTGGAAATAATTTTTCATTTAAATGTTGTGTTGCAGCATACAAATGTGAATCAGCATGTTTTGTTAGCTGCTGTTCAGTATTCAGTGTGAAGAAAATTTCACTCTTTAACTCCTTCATTCCCCAAATTTACTGTTTCTATTAATTTTTCAAAAAGGTTGAGACTGGTTTGGTATGAAGCTGAAATAAGTATCTACTATTTTTCAACTCATTTAATACTGATATTGATGTTGTAATAAAAAGCTTCAGACTGTCTCATTAACTGTTGCTAATTTGACAGCTCTATTAGGATTAGAGATGATATAAAACCTGACCTCATAGTCAGCCAAATATCAACAGCACTGGGCTGACAACACTATTACTTATTACAGCAAATATTGACCATAAACTGTCTTTCTTAGTGGTTCTCAGCCTAGAGGGACCTGGCCCCCAGTTACAGGGGCCCCGAGTGTGATAATTATTGAGGTAGGTTATTTTCTCTCATCCAGTTCAGATTTAGATGAAACCATGGAAAGCTTAGATGGAAACTGATAACAGCTCAGAGATCTGGAACATCATAACACTGATTTTTGTAATAATAAATCAAAAATCAAACATGGAAGAGAATGAGAACCACTTTAGTCCAGATTTGTGTCCTGATCTATTAACAAATCCTGAGAAATATATGCTTCGCTAACTTTTGAAGCGGTTGTGAAAATGTGTTGCAATACAAAGTAAACAAACTGAAATTTAACTGACCGGATGATCTTGTACATGGCTGGGTTGGTGAAAAAAGGCTCATCCAGCTCATTGTGGCCCCACTGACGGTAGCAGATCAGATCCAGGATCACATCTTTTCTGAAACGCCGCTGGTATTGAACAGCCAGCCGAGTAGCCCGCAGCACCTCCTCTGCATCGTCCCCATTCACATGGATCACGGCACAGTTCACCATCTTCCCTGAGACACAAATGTTTCTGATTGTAAGATACTCAATGTCTCTTTTTTCTACAAATATGAGACATTAGAATAATTTAAAAAATATCCCACAATACTTGATAATCACATGTTCTATATAAAGTTGTTTAATACTAATCAATATACTGTTTGTGAGTTTCACTGACCAACATCACTACAGTACAAAGAGGATCTCCCCCTCTCTGATGGAGTGGTGTAGCCCACTTGGTTGTTCACGATGAGGTGGATGCTCCCACCGACCCTGTAGTGAGGGAGGTTTGAGAGGGTCAAAGTTTCTGGGACGATACCTTGACCAGTGAAAGAGCCATCACCATGGACCTGTGGAGAAAAGAATAAGACACAGTCTTGACGTTTTACTATTAATTATGCAGGAAGACGTCTTTAATTCTGCTTTACGTTGCACTCCTACTGGTTGACAGTTACACAAAGACAGCCATGTTGCACAGAGAATATAAGTTCCTCTAATGCAGCCAGGGAGGCTTGTTATCATCCGTCACCCTGAGAAATTAAGCCTGGATCAGGCCTAGAAGTAAAGCAGACCTTCAGCTGATTAATGTTGAGGATCCACAACCTTAAGGCCTTAAGTAGCTGTGAGGACTGATTTATTTTTCATCTAACCTGATAAATTGTGCTGTTTTTGATTAAAGTGATACCTCACCACTGTTAGATCTGACTCGTTTTGTTTGAAGAGAATCAGTTTGCTGTTTAACAATGGTTAATGTTTAAAAAATTGACAGCTTATAAAGCACTTTTCCAATCTTATTGACCACTCAAATTGCTTCCTGGTGGCCGCATAAATTGTAACATCTAGGGTATGTGTCTATCCATTAATCTGTGTCATCATCAATATCCCCACACTACCTGTAAGCTCAATAAAAACACAACTTCCGAAAAGAAAATGTTTAGATATCTCTAATTACCATCTGTATTGGCATCAAAATACTCACTTTTCCCACCTAATTTCATTTATAATTGAGCCACAATGTATCAACCTATTTTTTCCATTTTAGACAATACATCTGTGATAAATCTGTTAATTTCCTCTTCACCTTCTTATAAACAACAGTGTGGCTGCATGTGTATAGTTGCTAGTGTATTATCCACACCTGCAGACAGATGACTTGGTCCCCTGGCTGGGCACTGTCTTCGGGTGAGTAGTCACCTTCTTTCCTGAGCTGTTGCCGGGCTCGGGTCTTGCCCTGGGCCACTGGGTTGATGGCCTCAAGGTGAGATGGGTTGGGCAGCATGGTCACATGAAGAGGGTGTTTGGCTCCGAAATCCAACTCCACTGAGGAGGTGAGGTGCGAGAGGACGTCACCGATGGCAGGCGAGCTGTCAGGGAACTCACTGAGGCCACGCATCTTACGGAACATGAGCTGGAGAGAAAAATGGTGGAAGGACTGTGTTGTTTGATGTTGACTCACCCAAATTCGCTCTGTGGCAGCTGACTGTGACTTGTTTATGTGTGCGGCTAATCACAGACGTTCAGTAAATATGTCTCTCTGAATGTGGCTTTGCAGGGCTGTCTAACCTCAGGCGGGAACTTCAGCAAGCCTGTCAGGAGGTTCAGTCGGCCTCTGTGTGGCATGCCAATGACAATGTCAGTGACTCCGCTGTGGGCTGACTGGTGGAAAAGCTCGCAGAAAAAGCCCATCATGCTCTCTGCTCCTTCTCCTCCATAACGTTTCACAGTAGCAAACTTGGTGGCCAGGAAGTGATCAAATTCCTACAGTGTGTGAGATAAAGAAACAGATGCATTAAAAATACAAAACAAATACCATATGAAATGTTATCAGATGTTTTCACTTTGTATGTGGGTTTTTTTTCTTGCATCTACCTGAGACTCCAGCATGATCTTGGCCAGCTGCCTCCTCTCTTCAGTGGAGAAACTTTTCCTCTTGAGTTCCTCAAAGCGATCAGCGAACCACTCCCTCTCCTCCAGACTGCTCAGCTGGCTGGTCTCCACTGACAGGTGGCCACAGTAGACTTCTTCCAAGTAGGCCAGGACCTCTTCCACTGAAGCCTCTGCCTTTCCAAAGTGTTGTAGACCTGAAGAAATAGAGATTCTCTGAAGCATCAACTCTTTAGGAGTTAGGTGTTATCCTCACTCAGCCTGTCATGTGTCTTCAGTGATCCGATCACAAGTGGTCAGCTCTGTTCACAGCTGGCTCTAAAATGCATCTCCACATGAGTCTTGAGTTCCTGCCAGAGGTTAGACTTTCAGTGCATTTTGCTGGTAACATCACCAGTGAGACGTCTACTCATAATTCATCATCAGTTTACCCTGCAATGCATCTGAAACCTTCAGTCTCTAAGTCAGAAGCTAAGAAAGTCTTAATTGTAAAGCTCCCCTAGATTAGAATAATGTTCCTGTAAATATTCAGTCCATATCATCCAGTTCAAAAATAATTATATTTATTTGAGTACTTAATTTTATCAATTATATATTTTTCTATAATCTAGGACTAAATAATTAATTTTTATGCTCTGCTTGTATGATTTAATAATTTTGTATTTATTGTCTTTGTGTTCTGTCTACTTGTCTTTACATTGTATTATTGATGTTGAAGATCTTGAAAGGATTTGACATCTCAGAGTGTTATCTCTGGTAAAGAATTTCAAGATCATGACCAAGAAAGACAAAACCTAGAGGTCAAACCTTTTTACACAGAACTTTTAATTTTTTAAATACACTGTCATCTGATAGAAAGACAAATATTAAACAAGCCTCCAGCTCATCCATTAGTTTACTCAGAGCACAGACCTGGCCAAGTCCAATTCAAACATTTTAATAGTATTGTGTTGCATCTCTTTGTGGTCATTTTGCATCACTTTGACATTATCCTGTGTCCCTTTGTGGTCATTTATTTATGTATTGTGACCTTTTTTTGTCTTGTTGGGTCAATGATGTACATCTCATTTACTTCAATTTGAGGTAGTTTTGCATCTCCTTATGATTATTTCACATTTCTGTAGAAGTTGCATTGACATTGTGTGTGTCACTCCTTACAGAGGCTCTGTCTCCAGAGCCCCCTGACCCTGTACCTCATATGCCCCTCAGTCAGCCATCCACCCATGAGGAGGTTATATAATGAACTGTGTGTATAAGACGACATGATGGGGAGAGAAATGATGTAGGGTCATGATCCTAAGCTGTTGCTTGTTGTTGTTTTCCATGTACCTGAGGTGTTGAGTTGTCCTCCTATGGATCCAGTCAGCATGCTTATCTCCGGGACACTGTCAGCAACAGGCTTTTGGGGCAGTAGGGGGTTAATTTTAGCAGCCTTGTGTCCATGTGCTCTGTACACCTCCACCAGCCGAGCAAGACCATGGTCTGGGCACAAAGCAAAACAACAGGCCGCGGTCAGGACGAGGTGTCCCAACACACATTACACACCACACACATTAGACCTCCATCAGGGACAACAACACCCGATGGCACATTCAATGGCAATTAGTTATTTGGCCAAAGTATGAAACAAATACTTAAGTGAAAAAAAACAACAACATTATAACAAGAATTACAGCACTTTCTCATTCAGTAATATTTTATGACTCTTCTTCGGTGGTGTGAAGTTCACCGTGTCTTGACTTAGCCCCACACTGACCTTGGTTTAGTGCTGCGATGCGGTCGCTCTCCAACTTGTGGTCTCTGTCGGTCTGTTTGGGTCTGTAGCCGTAAACTCCTCTCTCTGTGTGGTAACAGCTGCCGACCACCTGCCGGGCGACACTCGGGGGGAGTCTGCTCAGAGACTTTCTCAGGAAAATGACGGCCGACATGTTTTAAGGCGTTTTTAACGGCTCCTCTCTGACGGCAGTTAACTCTCGGTTACAGTCCGGCGGCCATACTGCAGTGGGGAGGGGGGGGTGGCACCGGCAGCCGATTGGCTGATGAACCTGTGCTCGTGCGCTGCCAGGTCTGTGTGGCGAAACGACCAACAGCCAATCAGGACCAGCCCCACACCGGGACAAGCGCCGGGCTTGGTCCTCCGCCCCGCACGACCAGAGCCGGACTGAAAGGAGCCGGGCAGAAACAAGGTGTTTCATCCAGAGTCCACACTGGACGTTTAAATAATAATCACGTGATTGACGTGAAAAATATCTCCCACCAACCAGCGGCCAAAAAAACAAAACAAACAAACAAACAAACCAATTCGCGACAACACACAAAAAATAGTCGATTCAGCGAGAAAACCACGGACCTGGCAACCCTGTTTTCAAAACCTGAATAGTACCACCAGGGGGCGCTAAAGTTAAACCACAGACTGTATATAAAGGTTATACCTGATTAAAAGTTTATATAGATATATAATTATAATATAAGGGTTTTACCTTCACGGACCATACACTGCATGTAAACGGTCCAGACTAGGGATATTTCATATTCATAAAACTACATTTCTTAACTCAACTCCCTCATTTCAACTGTTCGTGATGATTTGTGATATGTAACTAATAAGAAGTGCTCGACAATATATCAGTATATACTCTGAAATGCTTGTCTGTGGAAGTCTGGCTGTGTTATTATATAATGTTTAAATATAATTTTGTTCATTATTATTATCTTTGTCACATCTTGGTATATTTATTTATCTTATTTATGGAACTGGTAGTTCTGATTATTATATACTTTCCAATTTAAATAAAGGAACTTTAAAAAAATTATGGTAATTTAAGAAATTTCATAAAACACAAATTCCCAACAAATGAGCTTCATATAAAGACATTTGAAACAGGACCCCTCTGTAAGAACAGGGCCACAGGGCATTAGAGACAGAACACAAAGACAATAAATACAAAATTATTAAATCATACAAGCAGAGCATAAAAATGTATTATTTAGTCCTAGATTATAGAAAAATATATAATTGATAAAATTAAGTACTCAAATAAATATAATTATTTTTGAACTGGATGATATGGACTGAATATTTACAGGAACATTATTCTAATCTAGGGGAGCTTTACAATTGAGACTTTCTTAGCTTCTGACTTAGAGACTGAAGGTTTCAGATGCATTGCAGGGTAAACTGATGATGAATTATGAGTAGACGTCTCACTGGTGATGTTACCAGCAATTTTGATAAATCAAATTACAAAGACAGAAATAGAGTAAACATGGGGCCCCTGAAAAATTCCCCATGTTAGTCTGCTAAAATCAAAAATTATAAAGGAGGAAACAGACATAACTAATTTGCCATGTGCGGCTGCACTTTGCCTGTGATGCAAGAACAGCTTGGTCTGGTTCCTGAGAATAGCATCAACTTTGCTTTGTCAGCTTTTAAGGGCAGCCTTCAGAGTTCACACAGCTGAGACCTTCAACTCAAATGTTAACTGCAGATGTGTAAATGCCTCAATAAGTGTATGAGCTGAGCAGCTGACACAATGGCCCACATCAACATTTTAATACCCTACAACACTGGCTTACCTGCTGTCAATAAAACCAAATCTCACACTGGTTTTTGAAATTAAAATAATAAATCAAAATCTAAACTTATTCATGTCAAGGCTTGTCTCGAGGAACACACCAAATATCTGGGCCCACTGTGTGACTCTGAAAATACCATGTTAATTATATTGTGAATAAAATGATCCTTGGTATTGGTCTTAGAAATATGACCAACAATGTATAATACTGGTTGTTGTGGCTCCATCTGAAACTAATTTTCTTCTTCTCAATATAGTTTACAATAGAATTGGCTTATTGTACAACTTTTATCTCCGATCATCAGACAGCAACATTGACTGCTGTTTATCCAACGTGTACGTTTCAATTATCCTCATTCTTTAAAACTGTTGATGGTACCTTTCTCCTAACACTTTACACAGCTGTTCCTTCTGTTCCTTCAGTCTGTAAGTCAGAAGCTAAGAAAGCCTTTATTTTAAAGCTCCCTCAGATTAAAATAATGTACCTGTAAATATTCGGTCCATATCATCGTGTTGAAAAATAATTATATTTATTTGATTACTTAATTCTATCAATTACATTATTATTTTTCTATAATCTAGGAAATGGTTTTACATCTCAGCGTTATCTCTGGTAAAGAATTTCCAAGTCAACCCTTTTGACACTTTTCACTTTTTAAATACACTGTGATCTGATAGACAAATATCAAACAAGCCTCCTGCTCATCCATCAGTTTACTCAGAGTACAGACTCTGCCAAGGCCAGTGTCAGTGACAACATTCCCTCCACCAACTCTGGTGTAAATCCAACACTTGTGACCTTGATGACAGAGGTAATAATAATTTATTAACAATATTATCATTCACAACCTGGGGACTATTTTAATTGTAGGGGAAAAGAAGTTCTCAATGTTCCTTTACCTGCTCATTTCATGTTTATTTTTTTAAATTTTGGCCATTACCAGGAGTATACAGAAGAGATAGTTAGATTGAGCATACAGAAGGCCAGACTTAAACGACGGGAAAGGACAACAAATCAACATTTAATACTTTTGTATTCAAGGAAATTTATGATTCTCTTCTAACTTCATTATGTTACAGAGATATATGAATATTACATGTACTGTATTGTTTCCTTGTGGCATTTGTACAGGAATGTATTATTTATTTTTGCCCAAATGTTTACCTATAATTTAGTACCCTTGTGTCTTTTCATGTTTCCACAAAGTTGTATCATAAACCGAGACATCCTGCTGTTTCCTAGTGTAGTGGGAGCTTCTCCACCACTGGAAACATTTCCAAGTAGAAGGAAGCAGTAAACACTTCTGTAAGTCTTTCAGAAGCCATATTATGTAAATTAAATATTATGTAATTTAAATTTATGTATAATTAAGTGAAGGTAAATTTACTCTGCTCTTTTAAAGACCAGGCCTTCAAATTTACCCAGATTTGTTTTATTGTTAAACATGTCATCTCCAGTTTTCTCTTAAAAAAGTCTCTCTGCATTATTCTTCACAGAAAAACCGTGTTTCAACACTATATCAAAATAACAAGTTGGGTGAGACCTTGTGCACCTTCCCTTGTGGGTAGGCTTCGTCTGAAAGGAACATATTTAATTACCCCCGTCAGTGAAATGACCCCAGCCTGCTCACAAACATATAGTAAATTAGCTCAAGGAATAATCTCACCCGTGTTTTTATACAATCTTGAAACAACTTCAATTTCTTTCCATTGATTTAAAATGTTTTTCACGTTCTGATTTCACTGTCACTTCTGGAGCCATTTTGTCGTGCTTCCGACTATAATATGTGCAGATATTCAACAACAGAGGAAACTATAGTGAAAAGGAGCCAAGCTGCCAGCTCCTCCTCCCACAATCGTCTGCACACTGTTGCAATGCTGCAGAACACGTTGTGCCTTGGTTGAAGGGTGAGGTCAGGCTCTCATTGTAGCAACAGAAATACATCACTCTTCATATTGTGTTATACTGCTGGAGTTATCATTTCCTCAAGCTCATCCTCAAGGAGCTGAGGCAGGTGAACAACCTACAACCTTCTGACAGACAGAAGGTAAAACGTTGCCAACAGATGAATTTAAACCATGAAAAAGGATCTGAGTCCTTCACTTTCAGACTCAGTGGACACTTTAACAATAACAGTTTGAGCCATAATAGATGAAGTCCATTTGTACAGCCACCATCAGTGAAATCAGCCAGAACAAGGAATTCTCTGGGGTTACTCTTTGGTTTTAAAGCTTTTCTACAAAGTGGAGCCATAATTGAATTAACATTATATGTCATTTAGTCTATAGAAAAGCAGAAAATGGTGAAAAGCATCTATTCGTTTCCCAGACCTCCATGTGACTTCTGCAGAGGAAAAAAAAAAAAAAAAATCCAAAACACCATGGCCCGCCCATGGTAGTTGTGAAGAACATAAACCAGAGCCCCCCCCACCACACCTGTTCCTGCTCAGAAAGAAGCAAAGAGAAGCACAACAAATAGAAACAAGTTAGCAAGACATGACACACTGGGGGAGGGAGGGGTGGTTTGTAAAATGTCTTTACAACACTGGACAAGCACAAAGACACACAAAGACACACAGTCCATATTAGGGGAAATGGTTTAATTTGGAGACAGAGGCAAAGAAACACACCACACATGAACAAACATTGACCAAAAAAGAACACAGAGTCTTTCGGCTACACACTCCGCTATGGGAAAAAACAGAAAACTCTACACAGGTAAAAAGCAAGGCTCAAACTAAACAGATAGTTAACTCTTTAACTAAGACAATTATCCACACAAGTTGCTGAAATCCTGATGACCATTAAACTATGTGGACAGCACAAATACTAACATGAAACTTACCACGATTTAGAGGATCCCAACCCCCCCGAAACTGAAACCGATTAACGAAGTGAGGAACATGTAGAGATCCAAGTAAAATCAAAATCAGGCATCTTTTAGAGACAAAAAGGAAAAAAAAAATAAATAAAAAAAATTGCTTGACACCACCAAGAGGCCAAACTCGAGACCTGGTCAAGGCGAGGCCACATTGAGAGGCCAGACAATTTTTTTTCCAATATAGATTTTTTTCTTTAATTTCCAATATAAAAAGCTTCACTGGTACAAAATACATATGAACAACCAGTTGTAGAAATTGGAAAGCCTGTGTATGTCATTTTTTTTCTTTTTCAAATCCCACCCAGTTCAAAAAAAAAAAATTGATATTGACTGAACAGAAAAAAAAAAAAAAACTACTGTATGTATAATACAGATCACATCAAGATGCACCCACTTTGGCTTTCATCAAGACAAGACAAAACATCTATTAAATTATTGGTGTAACATGAACAAAGTCCTACCGATTATCAGACAAAATAACACAGGAAAAGATTTTTTTCTCTCTCTTCTTTTGGATCAAGATAATATCTATAGAGATGCAAAGCTACCACACTGTCAAAAAAATAGCACTTCAGAATATGAAAACAACAGATGAAAGAAAGTGATTGTTAGAGCTCGAACGGGATTTGTGATGGAAGCCCCTGAAGTGAGTCAAGTTCTTGTTGGGACCACTGTGAACTGTACATTGTGCTTTTTTTTTTTTTTTTTAAAGTTTTTTTTTCTTCCTTTTTTAAATTCATTCACAGTAACACTTCAACATACACTGCATATTGCCACAGTCCTGCAATCATTTCAGTGTTTGACACGATTTTAAAGATCTTAACATGGCTCCCAAGTCCTTTCTTTCCCCTTCCTTTAAACTCGAGTTGTAGCTCGTTTTGGACTTAAACTCAAAAATTCCTCAACACATACGATCACCAATCGTTGTATCGCAAAGTGATACAATACATGTGTTCACACCCACTAAGAAAGAGGTTTAACCTTCAAATGTATAGGGAAGTTTATTGTTTATCTACAATTTTAACCAACTGTTCAAATTGAGTACATCACAATACACATAACTCCAATAACCAATAACTCAACACAGAGCGGGGGGAGGAGAAGGGGGACATGAGCAGGTGACAAGAGCTTTCATGACACTGGCATAAATAGACAAAAAAGGCGAACTGCAGCAATCTCTAAACCAAGGCCTAATAAGGATGTGTAGGCAGTTTCTAGACGTATATATGGCACTTTGAATATTGTATTGCATTTGGATAGAAAAACACACTGTAAAAAGCACATGCCCATATTAAAAAGTGAAATCAGTGGTACCTTGAAAATTCTGGGATTATAATCACACACAACATTCTGCAAAAGTGATTAGCTCCCACTATTGTGCTTAACGTTTCCTTACAAAACTACACTTTCCTCCAGCACTGTTTCAAATTTGGTACCTCTCTTTAACTCTTTTTTTTTTTTTGGAATATTTATGTATTTTGAGGAAAAAAAAATCCAAACCGAAAAAGGTCAAATGGTGACAATTGTGCATTTGTGTCGTAATCCTGTGTGAGTGTCTACTTTCACACACAAAAAAAACCCCTGAGTTGACAACTCTTTAGCGCCATCAGGTACGCAGTTTTAGGGAACCCTTCTTTTGGGGGAGGGGGGTGAAGTGGTTTTTATTTTACCAGGGTTGTATCAACAACAGACAAAATACCACCCTGATAAAAAAAAAAGTGTAAACTTTGTGCTGAAAAAATGGAATGTATTTGTAAACCAACACTATTGTGGTGGACTTAGTATTAATGTGCCGTGCATCGTGTCCGACTGAAACATGATACTGGAAGTCACTTAAAAGAACAATCAGCAAAACACAAAAATAAAAAAGCAAGTGTGTTTGTATCTTTAAAACGTGCAGAGACCCACAGGTCGTGTGTTCTGTCCAAGCGATCTCTTCTTCAGGGGCTCCCACATTTGCAATCACAGAAAGTGTTGTGTGTAGCAGTGTGTGTGTGTGTGTGTGTGTGTGTGTGTGTGTGTGTGTGTGTATATATATATATATACTGTCTCTTATACACAT
>CM076652.1:18836574-19016164 GCA_038496675.1 Rachycentron canadum
TGTGTGTGTGTGTGTGTGTGTGTGTGTGTGTGTGTGTGTGTGTGTGTGTGTGTGTGTGTGTGTGTGTGTGTTTGCATGTGTCTGTGTGTAAAGAAGACTAGGTAATATTACAGGAAAGAGTATTGTGTGAATTCAAAAACACTGAGTTTGACACATGGGCACTTTAACAACAAAATAAAACAGAAAGACATTGTCTGGCATCTGTATGATTAACAGACACTGTAAATCATCATCTTTTAACATGAGGCATCCAAACTAAACCAAAGTGAAACATCCATTAAGGAAATTATTAATGAGAAATTCACAGAAAGTCAACAAGATGTACCGTGGAAATCGAACATGAATTTTTTCTTGAACAAAGGGGGGGGAAAAAAAGAAAAGAAAAAAAAGAAAAAGAAAAAAAGGTTAGCCTACATACTCAAAATGTGACCCTTAAAAAAGTACTTTTTTCCTAGAAGTTGAAATTACAATTAATGCAGAGGAATTTTTGACTTAAAGTGTTTTTATTCTACTAGAAATGACCCTCAAATGGTCATGCTGATCAAAGTGATTTTAGTCCTCTTTAAAAATGTAATACACTGAAGACCCCCGCCCCCCCCACCCGACACAGATGACATTACAACATAATCTACAAAAAACCCAACGTTTTGCCTGGGTTCTGTTAGTTAAACTTCTATAGATTCAATGGTATAAAATATAGGTAATCTAAGTGTGCATTTAAACCACAGATTGTCTATTTGTGAATCAGTTCTAAAAAAGTTGACTCATGTAGGTAGTCATTTCTCTAAACAGAGCAAATGTACCTTTTATTGTGCCATCAATAGTTCAAAAAAAGGTAAACACACTGGATATTTTTGTAAATGAAAAGAAAATATATTTTTAAATAGCCTTGGTGTAAATCTTCACACTGCCCGCAAAATGTAGAGATCATTACAGAGCACTGAGAGGGGGTTTACTGGTCAGACTTTCAAAAGTGTTGGAAAGTGGTCTGAAGCATGTTTTTTTTTTTTTTTTTTTAAGAAGCCAACATATTGCTAATGGCACCAAATAGCACAGCTGTGTGCCAATCCCTGTATTCAACTTTCAAGTGAACTTTACTGAGAGAGGTAAAAAGAAAGCAACATAAAAAACAAAACAAAAAAAGCTAAATTAAAAATAAGAAATCCCACAGGTTTTTTTTATCTTTTTAAAACATTCCAAAACCAAAAAAGGTCTCTTAAATGAATTCAACGTAGGTAAGTTTTCACATTGATTTGCTTGACCTCTCTCCCACCTGTCACATTTCTATACAAAAAAAACAAAAAAACAAAAATTAATATACATGCAGAAAAAAAAGTCAGGTTGAGCTAAGGTCAAAGGTCATTGGGTGGCCAGGTATTGGTCAGGCGAGCTTAGAGAGACATCACAGACAATGGTGGGATGATGAGGCCAGGAGTTTGGCTTGGCTTTCAACATCATGAAGACATGCTAGGCTAATGATGAGCAAACAGGCATGGAGATTTGTTCTAAAAAAGGAACAAAAACACGAAAGGAAGAGAGAGAGAGAGAGGGGGAGAGAGAGAGAGGAGACAAAGAGGAGAGAAGAGAAAGTTAGGGGCACAGCACAAGAATCGTTTAGCCATGAGGCACAAAAATCAACAAAAACAATGCCAATCACCACATACAGTAAGGACAGTGCGGTAAACATTCCCCCCCCCCAAAATCTCTCCCGACACAAAAACAATGCACAGATTTAAGGAAGTGACACCACCAGGACATATGGCAGAGACTCCAACATGCACAAACTGTATACTTGGCACTCAAAGAGATCCATCTAGAGCCAGTCCCTTGTGGGAGACGTGGAGGATGGATGAAATGACTGGAGTAGGTTGTTAATAGAGAAAGAGAGGTAGCCTAGCTCAACATGGTTTAGATAATGATACGACGGGGGGGGGGGGGCAGCGACAGATATGGGGGAAGGAGGATAGAAAAATTGAGAGTGCAAAGGATTTTCACAATAAGAATGACACAAACGAGACAGACTACACGTAAAAAGCCAAACAAAAGTTGAAGCTCTGGGCTCTGGGGGTCTACGTGGTCTGGCTTCAGCCCTTCAACACAACAACTGATCCTTAGTCAACCTGTCTAACTTGACCTGAAGGCAATGAAATGGCATGGAAACACACCTGATGCTCTCCACTAAATACAGTGACACAAAATACCTCCAGCGAACACTGACTCCAGTGATAGTCATAAATAATCATATACATTAAAATATTTAATCCGACTCAAATTACATGAGAAAACTGCAGGAATGAAATACAAATGTGGAACGATCATCGCAACCATCTTTTTAGGAATAGGGCAAGTCTCCCTCCTGTGGTGGGCTCCTTTCCCCCTGCCCCACTGAGTCTCTGCTGTGGTGACCTTGGCTGGAGGGTGAACTTACCCTAGCAGTGCTAGCAATAGAGCTGGGAAGGGGGGAAGGCCCCAGGGCTAGGATCAGTAGGGTTTGCTGTCGTTCTTGGAACGCTTCAGCTGAACCTTCAGCCTCTTCATTCCAATCTGGAAACCGTTCATGGCCTGGATGGCGGCTTGAGCAGACACAGGATGGTCATAACTGACGAACCCTGACAGCACAGAGGTGGAGGACATAAGTTAGATATATGTAGCAACTTAACACCATGTTTCAGTGTGAATATACCCCCTTCACTTCAACAAGATGCATTCAACACAACCATTTTTTATGTATGCAACAATGGTTTTATAAATTCTGGCTAACCACCAGAGATAACAGTATTAATTGACCTGTGACTGCTTGTGGCATCAGAGAGAAAAAAAAAAAAAAAAAAAAAAAAGAACTCTTTTCCCTATTGACAGCATATTTCTGGTGTGTGTATCTTTATAAATGGATATACTGTCAGGCTGTGGTGTATAAGACAATGTCACAAAATTGGTAATAGGAAAAACTACCACTACAATGAACACAACAGACCGGGATTGATCATTTAAAATCAAGAGTGAGTTTTGTGTTTAGTTAGATAATTTTTAGTTGTGTAATCTCTGTTAGCTGGTGCCTAATTGGAGACAAGATGCTTCTGCTCTGGGCAAGTCTCACTACTCAATGATAAGAAAAGACTAACAAATAAAATAAAATTCATCTATTTATGTCACTCAAGTAAAAATATCAAATATTACAGTTTTTCATAGGTGAAGACTGGTTGTAAGTTGCAATGTTGCACTGATTTCATATTAAATGCAATGGATAACTTGATTAAACTGTAATGAAAACAAATGAAACACTAGTCAGTTAAAGTAGTATAATAATATAAAAGTATTTCTGTGATCTGTTGACAATTATTTCTGTCAACACACCAGTGCTTACAACAATTGTGTAGTTATCAATGAGTGGTCTACTTTAAAGCCTCAATGAAAAGATAAAATTGTTAAGCACTGTTCGAGAAGGCCGTGAGTCAAACTCTGCATGTTCATGAGGACAATGGATCCAAGGTGATGATGTTTGAACTGGACTGAAATCACAACTTGTGCAGTTCCAGCATTCAATAATGTGTGCACCTCGTTGACTGATGTAGGTACCAGAGTTTCACACTTGAAGGCTGTTTTCAGCTTCACTTCAATTTAAGTTTAATGCATGAGGATAGCAGCTCTATTTTAGGTCACCAGTTTGAAGGCCAAGTGCGGTACAATAAGTAGCACATTTGAAGTGCTGTCACACTGAAAAAGAGACATTTTGTGGAGCATTTTTTTGGAAATGAAAAATATATTAGCATATTAATATATTCTGGATTTATTTTAATTAGGAGAGTCAATGTGATTTTGAGAATATTAACAATTATTTTAACTTTGGAACTGTGAAAAAAATTGTATTTGTACATATTGTATTTGTAGTCTTAAAATATATCTTAAGATCTTTTTACATGACATTAGCAGTGCTGTGTGAATGGCACACTTTTTATGCATTGCTATTTAGAAAAACGTGCAGTGTTCAGAATGGAGGACAGGAAAAAAAGCAGAAATTTGAAGTGACAAGTGGCGCCACCACGCTTACCAAAGCACTTGCTCAGATTGGTCTGTTTGTCGATGAAGACTTTGGCAGAGACCACATTTCCAAAAGGCATGAACATCTGCAGAAGATCTTGATCCCCAAACTCCTGTGGCAGGTGGTAGATGAACAGATTGGCGCCCTCTGGCCCTGTTCCAGTTGGTAGGAAAAATCAGAAACTCAAGTTAGACAGAAATTTTAAAATAGGACATCACGTGGCCACATTTAAAGTGTTCGTTCTCCCTGTGTTTCAGAGTGTGTTGGTGTGTGCTGGGAATCTGCTCACCTTCCTTCTGGCTGCCAGCAATGCTCTGCTGCAGGAGAGACTGGCCATAGAGGGAGGGCAGGGCGGAGGCTGTGTACTGCTGCATCCCTGAGTAGGCCTGGGTCAGAGCATCCATGGAGCTGGCTGCTGACCCATTGGCCGTGGAGGCTCCCAGGCCTCCATTCATGGCCCCCATACCTGCAAAACACAATTAAATTGATACATGCACACAGAATTCGAAAATTTCCTGCAAGTTGTAAAATGTCTGTGTCAAGTACTTAAGTTGCTATAAATATTTTGACCACTAGGTGGCAGAAAGACAAGCTGCTCTGTCTTGAGGTGGGGACACACATGACGGATATTTAAGTCTTAACAACTGATCTGACCAAGCGTTACCACATCTGTAGCTGTCTGAGTGGGTTAGTGTTGACAGACAAGCAAATACTGTGTGATGAGTAAAAATCAAAAATGTTCAGTTGCTGCTGGTCAGTCTCAGTAATAATTGATTGACAATTGATATTCACGACTTTTATCTGTGACTATAAGAATTGATGGTAAATAAATAGGAGACAGAACAGCAACCAAGAAGGTTTGCGGTCTAAAAGCGAATCTGAAACAGATGATCTCAGCCAAACCTAAACCTTTCCAGTATGAACTGCATTCCATATAAACAGCTAATGGTTGCCCTCTATTTTCATTTTGGTATAAGAACATGCAACAACTGGTCGTCACAGAATCTGAGTGAATCCATCACCAGTTGTGACAGACAATTTGTTGGGCTTGTTCAGACCTGGCAGTCAGCTCTTACCTCAGTTCACACTTGGCTTTAACATGCATCTATGTGTCCCAAGTGACCACTTGTGCTTTATATGCAAATAAACAGGTAAGCAGGGTTGTTTTTAGTCAATGCAACAGACAGGTGCTTTGTCAATAATGAACTTAGTGTGTATGTGCATCTGAGAATGTGGCTGAGGATGCATTTTTGCATGTGACGTCGCTGAAAGAATGACATCACATATGACATACAGAGTGATCAGATTTCAAATGTACAGAGACCTCAATGCGTCTTGGGTGCAGTCTCATCATTGATCACAAGAGGTGGATGTTAATACCAGGTCTGAACGGGGCAGTGTGTTCAAGTGTATTTACTCTGATGTGTGGCTTATGCTCCTTCCTGACGATCAAAGACATAAAAATCTCAAAGCTTTAGGAAACAACCTTTATGTGTGATTTGTTCTTTCTCTGTAGGTTTTAGTTAGTTCTAAGGGCATTTAGACCAACAGCAGCCTTGTATCAAAACAATGCAAGGTGCTGCTGGTGAGGGCATCTCGATGAGACAATGAAAGGGCCTGTATGTGATGATTTGTGATGGGACAAGATTTTATACCTATGCTTGCAATTAGAAACATGGAATTCCCATTACATGCATTTGGCCAAACAACCACCTTGTCCCTGTAGTAACCGTCTCATTATGTCCTTAAACAATTATCTACTTAAAAATGCAGCTTAGATAGAAATCATTTAGTGCAGCGTAAACGTTAACGTAATAGTGTACAAGTGACATTGCGTAGCATTCATGAAGCTAGTAGAAAGGAGGTTCTCACCACTGACGCTGCTGGTGAGAGCGTTAAGGTTGTTGAGGCCCACAGAGGTCCCAGTGAGACCCTGCAGGGTACCCAGAGATGCCAAGGTGTTCATGGCAGCACCGGCACTGGACCCTGCTGTTGAACCAGCTGTTAAGACAATAAAAAGGAAATATGGGTTAGAACAGGGCTGTCGTGCTCATGTTCAGAACACGTCATATCACTTTAGATGTCTGGCATCTTTGCCACAAATTGTTATGGTTATGAGGGGATAGCAGCAATAAGGGGGCAGTTAAAAAGCTGTCTGTTAACAAGGAGAGGGCATTATCTCAGCTGCAATATGCTAAACTCAGACAGAGCCAATGTATATTTACACAGATTAAAGGGAAGTGGGGGCTCTCATAAAATTTTATATGTTGGTGATTAACTTCCATAAAAATCAATGAAGAATGGCTGTCGACCACAAATGGCGGATGAGGGACGTTTGCAGAGCAGTTGGTGGATACCATCACAGCAGCAGGAGTACTGACTTGTGGATATTTATATCACTCAACGGGTGAGAAATTTCTATTTAAACTTCTATTAAATGTTAAATGTGAAGATAAACCTGGAAAACAGACATCGTTTATTTACCAATTACAATCAAGGACAAACAGATCCATAAACAAATGTAACAACTAAAATAACTGACGAAGGGTTTGATTCCTGGGACTTTAATACACAATATACAGCACATGCTACAATTTCAGCTCATGTTAGTTTTCAATTACCTGGACTGGCCAAAGCTCCCAGGGCTCCAGTGTTTGTAGACAGGGCATTGGTGGAAGTTGGGCTGCCTGTACTCTGAGCTGCAGCCGCAGCAGCAGCTAATGTGGCCAAGTTCTGCAGCTGTAGGGGATTCACACCTACAGAGAGAATAAAGAAACAGAGGTTATTATCAAAGGCTTGCACATTTGTGTTCGTGTTTTTTGCAGACAAACACCTTTTCAGAAAAGACTTGGAACCAATTCCAGAAAATACTTTTTCAGTTTAAGGTGGGATGTGCTTTTATGGCTGTATCATCAGTTTTTAAAAACAAACAAGCTAAAAGAAGGTCGGCAATTAGCTTCAGTTAAAGCCAAGTCTGGAGTGTAGTCAGTGCTGAATGGCTCCTGCAAATTTTTCATGCTTTTCCAGAAAATTTCACATTTCTTTGGCATAATAATTTCATAAGATAGTAACAAAATGTCAGGTCTTAACTCAATTTTGGGTTTGTAGGGCAGTATTAAATGTGGTGTTTCTGCAGTCAGTCAATCTTCAAAAAGTCAAGCTTCCCACTTATTCTTTCTTGTTTCTATATGATGCCCCTTCATAGAGTTACCTGTCATCATCTTTATTTGTCTTTAACATTTTTCCAGTCACATTTAAGCCATAACATTTAGTCACTTTTTTTTGGTACTGGCACAATATATCAGAAGTATAGTGTTGGCTACAGTGTCACACTCATTTGATATAGTAATTTATTAATCCCAATCAGTTAGTTTTAGTATTAGACTTGAAATTATACTTCAACATATAAAACCGACTGTTATAGTTATAAAGCAGCATGGTGTGAGCTTTAAACAGGGAACATAATTCCTAACACAGTTAGGTTACAGTGATTTGCTGAGTGTTTATCTTTAAAGGGGCCTGCTGAGGCTTGGAATAGAAGCACTGATTATTAATGTGCCACTGATCTGTGATTTACAGTACTTAAGACCATGTAGGCGTAGAACACTAAGTCACAAGGTTGGTGACATAAAAATATTGGGTTTGTTCACTTGCAGAAAAAAAAAAATCTTAACAGTGGTCTCAACATCTGAAAGGATGAACTCACCGCCTAGCCTCTGAATACCATTGAAATTGCCTTGGTTACTGGTAGATGCTGCCTGCTGGAGCAACTGTTGACAAAGAAGGAGAGAACCGAAATCAATATTCGATCACGGGATCCACAATTAGGTCTTGAATACCAGAATAATTGCAACTGGTTTCTCTACTAAATTTCTGGCCATTCCATGTTACCATTAAACTACAAATTTGTAGCAGGGGAAAGAAAAATTATATTATAATCTCAACATGAAAAACAGGAATATCTTCTGATGTGTAATTTTTAGTTGTTCTGGTTGTGAAGCAAATTTATTGGTGATAACAACCAAGTGCAGGAAGTGTCTGAAAAGTCACATAAAAATATAATATTCCATTCCTGCTCAAAATTAGTGTAATTGATGAAATAGCACCTCATTTGTTTTCAAGTGGATGCAATAATTTCAATATCTTCTTGTTTTCCTGCCAGAAAAACAAACAGCTCAGCTGTTCATGTTATGAACATGTTTAAGTCACATGTTTACTGGCTCCAATTCAGAGGAGGCACATGCAAGTCACATGCCTGTGTCCTTCAGCCAGATCACAAACTGAGCCAGACGAGATGTTCCTATTCTGAGCCAAAGATAATTGATTCATTGCTCAGGTCTGAATACTGGGTGGTATTTCACATTATAGCTTTTTCTTCATTTGCATTCTGCTCCATCACACCACTTCTGTATAAGGCCTGATATAAGCTAATAGTTTTGATAACTGAATTAGTTTTTTTTTTCCCCAAAAGCTTTGAGTCCTTTGAGGTTGTGCATATTATAGACAAAATGGCTGCTGCATCTCCACCCAGTGCAATCACTGTTTATTAAAAAACAAACAAACAAAAACAGTACCACTAGATAATGATTCAATACAACATATGCCCTAGAAAAATCACTGGTTTGGTGCATTAAATCTAAGCACCTCACAATACAACAACAAACTACATGTGCATCCCTCTCTACAAATTTCAAACACTGTGTATTACACATCAAATGCATTACCTTATATGTCATTGTAAGTTGTTCACTAGTTGTTGTTTTTTTACCTTGGTACTTAACTTTTCACAGTACTCACAATTTGGCAGAATATAACCCTGTGACATATGATAATGAAAATCTGTGCAGCTCAGCAGTGTTGCATGTCTGAGTAACACTTACAGCCAGGTACTGTGGTGTGAGGGTGCTCAGGCCAGCCAGGTTTCCCCAGGTGGAGGCGCTGTTGAGCTGCTGGATCTGCTGAACAAGCTGCTGCTGCAGGCGCCGCTGCTCCTTATCTCTCTGTGTGTCGGCAAACTTCACCACCAGAGGTGAGGAACAGCCCTGCAGCAGTGAAGAGGTAAGAGATGTTAGACTGGTTCAGAAACACACATAACATCCCACAATGCATCTGCCAATGCAAGGACACAGTCATTGAAAGGAATTTTTCAAAAACAAACAAAAAAAATAATACAAAAAAAAAAAAAAAAAAGGGTAGGGGGCTATCATCTATGCCTCAAGACAGTTTTTATGCCTGTTACATTCATATCAAAGCTAACACACAGAGGACATCTGCCATGCATAGCTGAGCGAGGCCACATTCCAAAAGGGGCACAGGACAACGCTGCAGACAGTGAATCTTTTTAGCACTGAGGAGCTGAATCGAGTCCACAGACAAGCAGACAACAGATGGAGACAACACTTAAAAAAAAAAGACACTCGAACAAGGATATGTCAGCAGACACTAACAAGAAAAATGCATTACAATACACACAATCTCGCAAACAGACAGTCACATACTGTTTGGACAGACGCATGGACGCGAGGCATGCGGTGCAAAAGTATTTTGAGAGTTGAGTGCCAGACAGGCACCAGGCTGGATAGGGAAAATGGCTTCTGCACCAGCAGCACCTCCCATGGCAGCTGAAAATTGGGGAGGCTATAATATTGGGGAGTGGGGGGATAGGTGGCACCACCACTGGGGCCTGTGTTTAATCTGGTAGGAGTGTTATGTTTGGTCGGGCTCCTAATTAGAGTTGGTCTGATGCTTCACTGGGGAGCCTCTGACCTGCTAGCTGTCAAATTACTGCTGCTCCACTTCCACAAAGACTATACTGGCTACACGAGGACATGGACCCAGTTTTTGAGGAAATCTAATAGGCTAGATACTCCAGTGTAGAGTAATTCTTTATTAACCTCTATTTGATGATGTGGGCTCTTTTCCCTGTGGTCCAAAATATAGATTGATTATGGTGGACTCTGGGGGCTAGGCTCTAAAATATTATCAGAATCAATAAATGAGATCCATTTAGTCCAGCCCAAAATTGGAGATGACAGCAATTTTTGTTTTTGTCCTGTCATGTCCCCTTAACTCTGGATTCAGCAGCTATGTGCAAGGCAACGCTTCAAGTTTTATTAAATTATTTTGCAGACGACAATGTAATTTTGTAATTAGCAGGGTGGTTTTGGAAATGACTCATACTCTGATGAATGGACACCATCTGCTTGGACAGGTTCTTCAGCTTTTCAACACAAGGGGGCAGCAGAACGTAGAGGGGGAGGAGGGGGGAAGGGGTGAGAAATAGGTGCTAAGGGGTACAGTACCTCCATAGTCTGAGAGTGATGCATGGTTTTGATTGCATTCTGTGCCATTGCCCTGGTAGCAAATGTGACAAACGCACAGCCTGTAGGGGGGGAACAATAGGAGAGAGGGGGAGGGGGGGACAAGAAGAAACAAAACAAGACAAAAGGTTTGGACAACTCGTTATGAACCCCAAAAAAACACATTACAGTACAGAGAATGGCAACTCCCAAGCACACAGAACCACCCTCACTGGTTAGCACATGGAGAAAGAACACAACAAGGAGAACAGTAACACGTGTCACATGAGCACAGTGATCGACAGATTAAATTGCCACCCAAAGAGGCTTGACTATGTGGTGTCATGGTGAAACAGTCAACATGATTATATACACATAAAATGCACAAATAAAAACACACTGGAAGGATTTGATTTGCTCAAAAATGTAAGATTTGCAAACATCAAAGTGTCATTTGGTCCACTTCAAAATGTTGGCTGCACTGCTCACAATTACCAGAAAAAGAGCAGAAATTCATAGCTAACTGTTTCTGCTGTGAGGTTTTATCATTTGTACGTCAACATGAGAGCCCTGTGCCGCCTACTATCTGAGGCTTTATGCAGCAGAGAGCTATGTAGGAGATGCGACAGGCTAATTCCAGCCTTTGTAGAGTGTGATGAAGGAGGCGGTAAAGGAGGAGCTGAGCCGAGCTGAGCCGTCCGCCAGCTGAGCCCACGAACACCAGCAGCCAGCGGTTGCCAAGGCAACGGGCCATTGTGCCGGACAGCGAGTGCAGCGGCCCTTCGCTGTGAGATGTGGAGGCTGAGTGTCACAGTGACAGGAGGATAGACTATTGGCATGGAATGGGTGCCATTGGAGGTGAATAGCACTTGATAAGGGGGTGGAGGGGTTGAAATGAAGAAGCAGGGAGGGGCCTGTATAAATGCTTTGTGAGAGCATATACTCGGCTACTCTAAAGGTGGCGGCTGCAAGGCCTACACCCACCTCTGCTCTGACCATCTGGTCCCCGGAGGATTCGGCACTCTTCGATCTGTCCGAAAGATGAGAACATCATTCTGACCTCGTTCTCGCCATATTTCTTTGAAACCATTCCAATGAAGAGTTTTCTGTCTTCTACCGCTGCAGAGGGATGAAAAGAGAACAGCTATTCAGTTAAACCCAAACAATTATTGAGCTATGAAAGCAACAGCTACATCAGGCGCTAAATCTTACACCTTTTTTTTTCTTGTTCAACCTCCCTCCTTGTCATGCTGCCACATTTTCTGCCTCTCAGTCAAGGTGCCAGCCTCTTCTACAAGTCTCAGCAACTTGTTTTCCCTCAGTGTCTATTTCTCTAGACAGATGACTACATCACCCATTTGTGCTCTCCTCCAGATCCTTTGTACCTGATCTACCCTTCTCCCATTGGTGTCTTTTAAAGCCCTTAATCCTCCTAGCCCCTGACACTATAGTATATATGTATAGCTATACAGTCCCTGAGCTGAGTCCTTCTCTGGCCTCCAATAGAGACACAATCCAGCCCCTGCCCCTCTTTGTAAAACATCAAACCATTTGTCTTATCTAATTTTTTCCTCAGATCATCACCATCCTTTTGTTGGTGTCACCCTGCATTTCATATGCACTCACCACTTGTTTTCTCACTGTCAGCGGGTTTCATCTGGATAGGATGATGCATCTGGAAAAAAGGGTAGAGAAATGGTTAACAGCAGACTGCCCCCTACGCCCAAAAATCCTCAAGCATTTCTCTCTGCCTCTTGTTTTGTTCTCTCACTCGAGGACCATCATCCCACACCACAGCCAGTTTCAGGAGGAAGTGCCTATGAGTAGATGGCTGGGATCAAATTCTTCTGTATCCAATTTCACTTCTCACTGAAGTGTAGACTCGTGATTGAACTTATCGATTCTTCCTGTCAACATCTTTCATCTTCTTTAGAACAGTTACACAGAGATGGATGACAAGGAAGCCATTTCTGTTTTGCTCGCAAGTGTACAGAGTTTTTCAGACTTTGATATAATACTTTATCTCCCTATACCCCACCATGTTACATACAGATACCAGGCGTGGCAAGTAAGCTGTAAAGTATCTCATTTGAGTCAACTTAACATCTCTGAACATGTTGGCATTTCTAAAGATGCGTTTGTGTAAGAAAGTGGATGCTGTTCAAGGACCTGTCATGTCAGAATATTTAACGAACACCATTGTTTGTGAAAATATGTTCACTTGAAGTTCTATGAATCACCTAATTCACACAACTTCAAGTGAACATATTTTTAGAGCATTTACCTGCCATGTGACGTGAGAGAAGAAATAAATCTAGCTGTGAGATGCCTGAGCAGATTGTACTTATGAAAAAGTGGTGGGTTTGTTTTTGACAAGCACTATAGAGAAGCAGACAGATGGCCTGCTCAGTATGGGCACTGGCTAGCGTCACTGACCAAGGAGAGCAAAGCACAGAAGGGAGAGAGAACAGGAACAGGGAAACAAGCTTTTCCACTGCCACGCAAACCAAACTCAGTCACCTGCAGTCAATGCCAGTAACAGTATGACTAGGAATTGGGATTCGAGAGCTGAGCTTTGGACCACACTTTATTTGAAATGTCTGGCTGATTGATAGTCCTCCAGTGAAGAGTGCCAGGCTTGTATACTCAGCCTGCTACACTCATTTATCAACGTGGTTCAATATTTACCTGTAACCTCAATGACAGTAGCTCCTTTTCCAATAGACTGAGCTATTGATTTAATCGACAGTGGGAGTTGTTTGGTATAGATTTAATTGATTGGAAGCAAAGTAATTTAGAACGGTGTATAGGCTGGGCAGATTTGTAGAGGTTTAACAAGCAATTGCACTTATTCCAGTTGACTGGGCTTTAATCTCACTAGATAAATCAGGTGAGGAATTGAGAGACCACTATCACTCTCACCAGGCACCATTGTTGAAGAGACTTCAACTTGCCTAGTCTTATACATCTAACTTAGGGTAATAAAAATGCAGATGTGCATCAATGATTCATCAAGACAAGCATTAATAATTTGTTCCACTTTGTGACGATCGGATCCTGTGCCTCAGTGAATAACCTGCTGCCTGGTCAAGCATACTTTACCTGATAACAGGGTGGGTGTGTATGTTAGGTCAGTTTATCAATTCAGTGTGGTGAGATTGAGGGAGTCCTGGTGTGGTGTTCGTCCATAGTGGGGGTTAAGATATTTCTCATAGGCCAGACAGGCGTTCAGTGAGCTCAGAGCTCATTATCGGCCAACACACAGCTCACAGCCTGCACCAGGGATGTGGAGGGGCTCAAGCAGCTAAAGCAGTCCATACTGTGCTTACTCACCCCACTTAAGGTCTTTATGTTGTGCAGTGCATTCTGGGCCTCCAGTGCAGCTTTTCTTGTATAAAAAGTTACAAAACAGCATCCTGCAGAGAGAGAAACAGGGACAAACAAACAGCATTAAAACACAATGCATACTGGCAGTAAACGTAATACAACGAATACTGCAGAGGAGGATAGCAGCTAAAGGGATGAAAGCATGTTTCCCACATATCACATGCTAGAAACATGTGACAGGATATTCTTAGCACCAACTGTTCAATGGTACACAGCTCATGTTGGAGCTTGCAGCGAGGACAGTGGAGTAATGAGATAGTTAAAGGCTGTTGTGTGACATGGTCACACAGATGACGACAGGGTTAGAGATGTGTCAGGACGCACTGATGCACCGTCCACAGGTCAACACAGTTTGGGCAAGTCAGGGCACAGTACCAACAGCCATCATGTAGCATCAGAGAGAGAGGTGGTGTATTGCATAAGAATCCAATCACACTCAAATATACATACACAACAACAGCACAAAGAGACAAGAGGGAGCAGGAGTGTGAGCAAGGAAGAGCAATCACAGGAGAGAGTGGTGGGGGAGGGGGATGAAGAAAAGAAGAGCGGGGGAGGAAAAAAAAAAAAAGCCTCTCATCCTTCCGTCCCAGCAGACCGCCAGTGGCGTTCCAGCCTGTCAGTTTCACTGGGCTGGGGAAGTGGAGCACTGCAGCGTCTCTGACCTACATAGTGTGTATTATGCTGTTACTGGAGCTCCCAGGCCGCGGGGAGGGCTGTTGAACTCTAATATGCATCGAGCTGCTCTCCTCTCTCTCACAACCAGCTGAGTTCTCTCTTTCTCTGCTGCTTAGCCCTGCCTCCAATTTACTGGAGCTAAATAAACCATCCAGAGAGGCGTGATAGTTATCAGATGATTTTTTCATGACCTGCAGTAGACGTGACCTAAAAACAGCTGCAAATCTGATGGCTTCTCAATAGGTTTGTGGCAAAGTAAACAACTAAAATGGAAGTGGGATTAACAGCAATTTCAAAGAATAAATCAAACAAAAGCAAGATTGATAACATAAGAAAGGGGAGAAAGTTGTATTATCTGCCATGCAAATAAACATAAGCCTGGTGGCCAGGCCATGCTTTTATAAAACCGCCCCCCCCCCACTTCTCCCAGTAGGAGTACGATGACTGGGAAAGAAGGACGGCATTTCAATTGATGGGCGTGGGGGTGCTGCAGCAACAAATTCACCTCTCACAGGCTAGAGACCGCTGTGATCAGACCAGATTATCTATCAGAATACATTAACATTGCATTAACATGTCAATAGGCCATCACAGCTGACACTCCACATAGAACCGAGGAGGGCTCTGCTTAAAAAAAAAAAAAAAAAAAAAAAAAAAAAAAGGGGAGGGGGCTTTGAACTCTTCAGTCTCCCAATGACGGCACAGTGTTGGCTGTACATTTATATACACACACTGCATAATAAGCACCCTGGAGATTTTCTGGTATACCTTTGAACATAACTCAGTATTATTTGGTGATTTTAGATGTGCATTTTTAATGAAAATTCCTGATTGTGTGGATTTGAATGCTATCCTTGTGACAGAGTGTGCTGCTGTTGAGTCCCTGACACAATGAAGACTCTTTTTGAACTAATAGCCAGAGTGAAGTCAGGAACCAAAGGAACTGAATCAACACCTAATATCTTTCCTGTTTGTATTGTAACAGAACCGAGTATCATGGCTGGACTACATATGGTCAACATGCAAAATTAAGAACCAAGGTGAAAATTGTTGTGGAACCATTGTGAATAACTATTTTCCATGTCAAAATAATTAGCAAATTCAGGATGTCATTGTGGAGGGAAGGCCTGACTTTGTGCTGACTGGTCAATACTAACGACTCTTCTGTGAAAGTACCTCAGCTTTGTTAATTGTAATCCATAGATATAGCAACAAAGGTGCTAAAATGACTGTTGGCATTTACAGTTTACAAAAGTAGTGGCACTGCAGTGGCCTGTCTTGCATGTGAAAAATTGGTTAGAGGGTAAAAATCACAGATTCACCTTGCTGAACAGGGAGTCGGGCAAAGCTCTCTCAAACTGCCTCCACCAACAATTTTACTGACTCAATCAGTGCAACAGGGGCTGATCAGGGCTGAACAGTGCCAGTGGCTCTGGACACACCTCAAACACTATGAGCAATAGTTGGCCAGAGACCTTCAATGACAGCCAAATGGCTTGGTGTGTCAGGGCTGTGACACACTGTCCAGTATCAAATATGGTACTACCACCACATTAAAACCCAAGAGTGGATTAGTGCCTTTAGTCATAGAGGGCCACCCAACCATCAAGGGAATTGAAATTTGTGTGGTGGTGTAACCCCAGGACAGTTACATAAGAGAAACCGTCGTTTACTTTATTCACCTGCAGTTAGTTACGGGAGACTGAGCACTTCCAGTGGCAGCTCTCTGCAGACAGCGGGCTTCCACTTCAGTCTCCTCTAATTGCAACCTAAAGTGAATCGCTCATCTCGAGCACCATATCTAAGTGAGCGCATTGATGGATGTCTTAATGGAAAATTGCAGTTGAGCAACACTTCCTTCATACAATGCTGCTTTTAAAACCAGTAAAGCAAAGTAAAGAGAAAAAAAAAATTCTATGATGCAGGGTTATGAAAAAATATTTTTTTAAACCTTGATGCAAAAGACGATTGAATCCTCTCATCTGTAAGCACAAATATAGGTGTATAATGTGTACAGACAAGCAATGCTACTTTGCCTGAGGGAATAGTCTTGAAATGTGATGGTAGATGTGACTGTGCTTTAGCACTAAAAGCTGAAAAAACACTGGTAACAACTATTTCTGTCCACTTTGGAAGATGAAGTATTTATATATTTATTATTGCTGTGAATAACAATTTCATATATAATTGATTGATCAAGTAATCTACTGAATATTAAAAATAAATACAATCAAAAATTTTTTAAGAGCATTCAACAGCCTCTGTGACAACCGACCACTTTTTATACACCAGCCATACCTTTGCTTTGAGGGGGATTCTGGGTGCGATCACGGAGGATGTTGATCTGGTGCACAGCTCCAAATGGCTCAAAAAGCTCTTTTAGTTCTGTTTCTGACCAGGAGCGTGGGATCTGTCCCACGAACATCTTGATGGAGTCGGGGTCAGGCTGGTCCAAATGTTCCAGCGACCCATTCATCTTGCTGCCGTTGCTAAGAGAAACAAGCAAGAAAAAAAAAAAAAAAAAAAGAAGCTGCAATTAGTATAAATGGGTTAATTAATTTCTTACATTTGGATCTGTGGTCTTGCATTAAGTTCACAAAAGACAGGCCGAAAGTAATAATGTACCGAGGATTACAGAATGACAGAACACTAAAGGCCAGCATTAAAAAAAAAAAAAAACAAACAAAAAAAAAAAAAACAACTGAAATTGATATTTTTCCACTTTGGTAGCGAAAACAAGCCCTAAAAACATGTATAATACATATGACAGCCTTTAAAATTAGACTGAGTGAGTACATGGATGAGTTCTGGGGGAACAACTACTACTATGCTTAAATAGAGTGTTTCTTAGTTCAATGAAATAAAGGAACTGATGAACTTTAACAGCAGGTATGCAGTGTTGACAGCTTACAGACATTTGCGGCACTGCATCATGTTTATGTTAAAAACACAAATGATAAAACATTGCACAGGTAGCCTTGAGCTACGTGTTTATGGGAAGGTAGTCTGCTGTGACGAGATATTCTCCATTTCAGGTCACAATAATGATGCAACAAATGGTTCCAACAGAGCTGAAAAATCTTCACTGTATTGCTTCTTCCATAAACCATGATGTGCTGCTCCAAATCACCATCAGACACAAACACGAAACCAAAATAATAAAATATTTTAAAAAAGCAGTTTGACAGCCATTAGAAACTACTTCTAGTTTAGTTATTAAATTCAATAACCTCAAAGACACAGATAGTTTTACATCATCCCTTTAAAAACCTAAATACTTCCTGATGCACCTGCATCAATAATTTGATAGTTTTAGACTCTTGTTTTTGTTAGCTCAACTAATCCTCTCTGCCCTGAGTACAACTGACTGGTCATTCGCAGAGAGTTGGGCTAGACTTTGTGTCTTTAAGATTAGTTACTAAAATGCAGACACCACTTAGTTTTTTGTTTTTTTTTTCATTTATTTTTATACATTTCTAGTTTTCTATTAATCAAATGGTGTACAGGGAACTAAATCCATCACAGTGTGGCTATGTAACATGTACACTGAAGTAGATGTTGAAACAATGTAATGTTTACTATACTGGATGACATTAACACTCTGAATTGCACAGTCAACAACATACTGAGCATCAATGGGGGTAGTAGAACAATGATGGCGATGAGTGCAATAATAAATCATGCCATTTTCCTTAGAGGCAAGTCTTGGGGAAAGATAATCAATACCAGCGTACCTACAACTACAGCACCTCTCACTCACACAAAATCAAGCACAAACATTTTCTGATGGTGGTGGAAGTGCTGGAATGAGGCCACAACAGCAGCTATCCACAGGTACTGAAGGAGAGAAATCACAACGTATAAAGCATCACTCCCAATATACACTACAGCACTATGGAGGATTAAAAAGGGCTATGGGAGACAGGTAAAACAAGCCCTAAATTCTTCAAACAGCATTGTGTAAGTGAGAGACACACAAATGTAGAAGCAACTTTACAAACAGACCTTTGGACGCGAGCCATCCATCTCTTACAAATTGAGCCCAGTCGTTCCGCAGAAACACCAAACTCCTTGAGGGACTTAAATGACATGCTAACAATTCACACTTCAGTTCTTGTTTTTATGAAATCCGTCTCTATGCTCAGTATGAACAGTTTTATTTCCTGGAGTCTGTCAATATACTCAAATGATGGCATATAAACTGGAAAAAAACAAACAAAAATAAACAAAAAAAAAAAAAAAAAAAAAGCTCCAGCGAAACAAAAGCCTCTACACCAAAAAGGGGTGAGTGCCCCCCTCCCACCAGCTCCAACAGCTACACGAAAACAGCACTGCAGAGCTCTAAACCTCCAAGAATCGCTGGTTAGCAGACAGAGATTTTGCAGTACATCTCCTCCTCAGGCGCTTTGGCGATGGTACAGAGAGTAACCTACAGCTTCTTCACCACAGCAGGGGAACAATCACATATTGTTCCCCCATGCTGGAGAACACTATTCACCGTTCCTCTATAGCACAATGGGCCAAGTCAGAGGGATGCTTTGGAGCACATCGAAGGCTACGTCTGCTAAGGCCACAGCACTTGTGTGTGAAACCATTTATACAGTTTTGCCAGTGACACTGCGACGCCATTTTGCTGAGGGCCCTTTGATGAAATCTCGCTGTAAAAATGGCAAACCTCACTTGAAAAACTGGATTTGTGTCACAGCACACAAAAAACACGAAGGCTCAAAATAAACTCCCTTTAACATTTATTCAACTCCTAAGCCCCCTGCAGCTGTGGATTGTCTCTTCAGCTTAAGAGACTGCAGGAGAGAATGTAACTGCATTATAATATTATTTCACTACCACAAAAATGGCAATTTTTATTACTGTATAATATTTATATGTCATACATTTATACTACTCAATGAACTTGAGCAATTCGTCATAAAAGTATGATTGTTTGAAGTGTTTTTACTTCACAGAACTATATTATACAATGAAGAGTTCACTGACAAGCCCTGTCACACTAAGAGCTGTACTGACCATTAGAGTTAAAACTGAGGAAAGATAAAACAGCAACAACAGAAATTATGGTTCAAAAAGGAAATGACTGCTCCTGGGCAGGAAAAGGTCCAGCTTCTCATCTGACACACAGCAAAACACCAAGAGATTCCTTTACAGGCCTGGTAACTAGCTACAACTAGTCCCTTTAGCTCAGCTACCACAAAGGTGACAGCTGCCTACAAGGATCAGTGTCTGCCAGTGTCATCGGTTTTAAGTGTCACTTGCTGATATAAACTAGTATCTATGAGTGGAACTAAAGTATAAAGCTGTTTAAGCAGCATAATGTTATGTCAATAAAGAAATGGCATTATGGCAATGCAAAGGTGCTGTTGATCGTTTCCACAAGAGTGAGCTTCAATAAAAACAGGCTCAGTGTGGTCAGAGTAACCACTACATTGTTTCAGTAGACACATTGCTGTTTTTACTTTTCCCCCCTGAAGATTTAAGCTCCACAGATGAATTTTCATTCACCACAGACATACACAAAATGTTGGCACATTATTGATTAGGGTACCAACTCAAAAATACTACAACTGATTCTGTCAATACTGCAGAGCTCTGCTCGGCAGAGTGCTCGCAGACAGAAGTGATGAAGTCGTTTGCTGAGCTTCCACAAACAGCCCTGTGATGTGGCAGCTCACTGCGCTCCAAGACGCCCTGCAGCAGCTGACGAGTCATTCACAGCCAGAGTCGCAACAGTTGCATGCTTACTGCTGCACCACCCATAAAAACAGGTGATTTATCTGGACCATGTGTCCCATCGGTGAGCTCTGACCGTGCAAGTATGCCAGCGACACCTTTACTGTGCCCGTAATAGAAAGCCAGCCAATTGGCCTGCTGATGTACATGATTTTGAAAGCTCAGCATTGTGTGTTTGGACGATAATCATCCTCAGACCTGCAGGGTCACACAAAAAACATCACATGATTTTGTTTTGTCATGCCCACCCCCCCCCCCCCCCCCACTCGTGGTGAGTCACATTTTAAAAGAATCCCTGCTCTAAATGTAGCTTTATAAATCACTATACATCTTGATTCAGTGCTTGTAATGTCAATTAAATGATTACATGTTGCTTTCATTAAAACAATCTTGCTGAGGAAATGCTGCACATAATGCTGAGTTGCTTCCTGTTTTGAGTAATACACTTAAAACTTGTTTCTTTGCTTTGAACTGCTTTTGCAACCAGCAGCAAACTGCTGTCATGCTTTATTGGGGATAAAAAAAAGTCAAAGTTCACATGGATACACATAATGCTTCTCAGAAAAGAGGAAAAATCAGTCAAATGAAACAGCTGTTTGCTGGTAATACCCTCAAAAAAAAAAAAAAAAAAAACATGAGATGTTTCTTCTTTCAGGAAACCAGTGGCCTTATAAGCTGATTCAATAGGACACAGAATGCCTCTAATGCCTTGGTAATATCTTGACATCTGTCAAGTAAAACATAAAGGCGCTCTCTTTCAACTCCATCTATTTTCTACACTACTACACAAAGAGGCAGAATATTCTTTGACAGGTTGAATAAGATTTCACAAGCTTGGAATAAAAATATCCTCATGACAGGCTTGAAGTTAAAAACTGGCCACAGAAAACAAGAATAGGATTTACAGAACGTTTGCTGTAGGGCCCTTGAGCAAAAACCAATCCCAGGTCTGTAAAAAAACAAAAAAACAAAAAAACAAAAAAAAAAAAAAAAAAAAAAAAAAAAAAAAACACAAATGACAACCAAGACTGGATGTCGCTGGAGGCCAGAAACAGGAGGACTATGTGTTATTTGATTTCCATACCAAGTGGTCGTCCCTGATCAGCACACTGTGATTCTGATGAGAAGTTATTAAGATATTTTCCTTCTGGCGTTAACTCCAGTTCAACTCAATATGGCTTGATTTCATTGTTGCATTTCCCCTGATGAAGACAGACATGTGCAATCAGCCTCTGAATGGGCTGCATGTTAACAGACGGCCAGCATCTGATGACAAGGCCCGCCCCATTAGCCCCATAATCACACCAAGTGTCCCTGGTGATTATGGATGACGTTGCCAAAGTAAAGCTTGTGTGAACGAACAGTGAGACATCCGATGAAATAAACTGTGCTCACACCTCTGTCAGTGTCAGATGGAGGATGAATCTAAATCTTCAGGTGGAGCTCACAGGAACAGGCAGCAGCTTTGCCTTCAGAGACATTTGCCCACTAAAAGCAGCAATTACTCTTGATTAGTTTGACAGAGTGTGCTTACTGCACTGACTTACTCAGTCACCCATTATCCTCACCTGCAATAGGCAACACAACATCTTTAACATAAAAACTACAAATTAATACATTAAACTTTGTTTTCACTTTGTCTGAAATGCCACATGGTTGTGTCCAAAAGACACTATGAAAACACTCAGTAGGTTACAGTCAAGTCAGCAGTGAAATGAGACCCTTTTTAACCACCATCATGTTGTGTCATCACTGGTGTAGAGTCAAATGATGACAGTGGAGGATCTAACTCAAATGACAAGAAATTACTTTATTAATGAAAGAAAACGCTTTTGCCTGTGTGGCTTTCATTATCTACTGAACAAACCCTGCATTTTTCCTGTGTTGAACTAGTTTCTTCCCTGGATCAATTGTCATATATGCAATTGCCTTGCCATGTGCAGTGCTAGTTTCCTTGAAGAGAATCACCTGTTCTTGTGATTTTTCTACAGTGCATTCACACCTACTGAAAATACTTTTGTTTAGACAAAGGATGGCATCTGAGTGAGTGGGACGTTTCTATCCTGTTTCCTGCAGGACAATGTGAATTCTCCGGACAATGACCTTCTCTACTCACAAACAGATTCACTTGGACATTACACAGGTTTTACACTAGGGAGCTGTTTAATGTCCAGTTCACATAATTCACGTAACACATTTGCATTCACACATTACTTAACTACACATTACTGCTGTGGGTAATGTCTAAAATTTTCAGGGTTGCTGTGCATGTGTGAAAGCTGCTATCGTGACATTCATGAAGGCCAGATAAACCAAAACACCTACTCTTGTAATTAAAGTGATTTATTTTCACTGATCGTCCTTCATCATCATAAATTAATATCATGAGGCTCAGGCATGTTACACTGTGGGACAGTCAGCAAAAAAGCAATGTGCATGCCATGGATATTTTTATAATAGGGTTGCAACTAACAATTTAATTTTTTTATGAATCTGCTGATTTTTTTTCTCAGTTAAATGCTTGGCCTGTAAAATGTAAGAGGAAAAAAATTCCCTCTTTGTAATTTCCCACAGCTCAAGGTGATGCGGTCAAATGGCTTGTTTTTTGGGTGGTTGAATCAAAACCAATAATATTTTGTTTACTTCCTAATAAAGAATCAAATTCTTACATTTCACAATTAGAAACCAGAGGCATTTCTCCTTTAAGATGCTGCCTTAATCTTCAGTTGTAGTTTTATAAAATGGAAGACAATAAATATAATGTACAACAAACTAAATAATGAGTTTGCACACAGCTGATAACACCAGTGCACAGAAGCTTTTTGCTCCATAAAAACATAAATTTAAAAGCGGTTCCCTTGTCGTCATATCCCTTAAATCCACTCCATTATTGCTACTCTTGACTTGTCCACTGAAGAAGTGCCTTTCCCCCAACCAATCAGCTGATTCCACTTCATGTGGACTGCATCCTCTGCTCACAAGCATACCAACCTAGACAGTGAATAATCTTGAAAACATTATACCAATTCATAAGCTCATTTTATTTTGCTGCTTTAACGTACCTCTAGTGTCGACTTTGGTTAATATCTAAACAGCTACTGAGTACTGACAATTTTATGGGCACGGTGGATGCATCTAGTCTTACATAATCCTGCTCCACTATATCTTTTGTTTGCAAAGTTTACGGAAGAATTTGCTCAACCTTCGATCACACCACCCCACACTGGAGATAGGGGACTTGATTATGAGCCTTACAAGGCTATGTGCATGTAAATCCAGAACAGCCAATCTTGTAATTATTGATGTGCCATGATAGCAGCAGGGGCAGAGAAACAGGTGACAGGCTAGATCAGAGCCCTCCTACCCTTGGCCTTCAACATCTGGCTGTATGGCACTCTCCCACCATCGCCACCCTCACAGCAAAGGAAAGAGAACAGAACAGCTGGCCTGAGTAGTCCCAGACCCTGTGCCAAGCTCCTACACTTCGCACAGATCAACAGCTCCCCGGCCACAACAAAAGGGATCACCGTGACGCTTAGCTTACTGACATAGCACTATGGCTGTGTTGGCTGCCAAAGGATCACGCTTAAGCCCCGATAGTCACTCTCACTGTCAACAATCATAGCGATAAATCAATCAAATACAGCTGGGACAAGATCTAATTACCACCTCACTGTCATAGACAAGTTATTCTTTAAAAAAAAAAAAAAAAAAAACATACAAATGGGTGAAATATTGTTAACAAAACCAAATTGTTTAGCATTTTCTATTTAAAGATTACAGCTAAATATCAAAACAGTTGGCACTTATTTTTCTGTTTAGGCGTTAAGCGATTAACCAAATATTTTTAATCAATTGATAGTTTAAACCATTTTAGGCAAAGTGAACAAAAGTGAAAACAGTGAACAATTTAGGATTTTGTGCTGTTTGTTTGATAAAACAAGACATTTAACTGAGCCATTTTATGCTTGTAGATATTGAGTTGGGCATTTTGTCCTGCAGACAATTGATCAAGAAAATAACTATCTGGTTAATCAATTATGAAACTAATTGTTGGCCTGGATGATAGAACAAAATAAAGGGTAAAGGTCTAAAACTGACCTTGCAGCCAGTCACACAACCTGCAGTGACCTAATTAAAACAGTGAAAACGCTTTGAAGAAGGACCAAGAAAATCAGATGTTATATCAGAGGACTAGGCCCCGTTTTGTTACAATATAAAGATAGATAGCATTCCTGAAAGTACAAACATTTAAATTTTAAAACTGCCTGATAAAAGCAGGCTGTGCTTTTGATAATGTTTTTGTCAAACAGGATTAGCTGAAGTTATGTCGAGTCGACGGGAGCTATTACATAGACCTCTGTGCTTGGTCTTTTCTCTCTTGTTTACATGCCCTGTCACAAGATTTCCATTAATGGCTCAATAATGTAGGAAACCACGTGTTATAGTGCCGTTAAGTAAGCACTCTACATTCAACATGGAGGGGGGCACCGCTGCCTCAGAGCTGCAGCTAGCGACGAGAGCTAGCTCGGCAGCTAGCAGAGACAGCCCGTGCGCCGCCTACAAACACGGTCCACTTCAGCTGCTGAGTTTTAGCCAATAACACCGAGAACAAAAAGATATGAAGTCGGCAGCAAAATGCATGATAAGCAAACTTCAGGTCAACTTAATGCTGCAACTACACTCAAGGCACTTCCCTTAGAAAAAAAACGACCGATGTTAACACCTACCGTTTACCGAGCGCACGCCAACGTAAACTTGAGCACTTGTACAAAAAATAAAAACTAACTACACCGTAAATCGCCTGACGGTGAGGTGGTGCTGAGGGTAGCACGGTAAGATACAGCGGGTTTCTGTCTTTTACAAGCTAATCGATGCAGTTTTTCTGAGCTGATACCGAAACGTGTGATCTCCGGAAGCACATGTCACTTGACTATTGTAGCGCCGAGCAAACTGCGTTTTCCTCCGGCTACAGGGAGTAAGTCGTGTTTAGCTCGGACGGTGTGTGCTCGGCCGTAGTTAGGGGTGGTGTCACAGTTACTTTACCGACTTCAGTTGGCGTTAAACCCGTTATCATCGAAGTTGGGCAAACTACTTAAACTCCAGGTGAGCGGACCGTGTCATTAGCAGCGTTAGCATCCTAGTTGCCGTTAAGCTAACGTTAGCCAACTCCCAACTCGCCCTGAACTGTGTCTGTGCGTGTCTCTGTTTCTCTCTTTAAAAAAAATAAAAAAATCACCCACAAATGTTTAGATTGTCGAAGAGGAAGCAGCACAGGTCGGTCGTTGGTTTACTTACATTGTGTCGCTCGAAGTCATTAACCGACTTTCCGTCAGGGGGTGGAAATCTAGGTTGAACGCCGAAGTCATGCTCAAAAACACCGTCTATCTAACAATGAGAAGCGACGTCCGCTCACTCACAAGAGGCTCAACTCCTGCGAGACGGCGAGAAGACGAGGCAGAACAGGTGCAGGGAGGGGGCGTCTTCTTCAAAACTGCATGAGAGAGAGCGAGGGAGAGAGAGCGAGGGGCACCGGTATCCGCCTTATTCCTTCCTCCTAGTTTCTCTCTCGTCCCCGACTGAAATAAATTCAGGCAAGCCGCTGTCACACTGCACACCGAGCTGCAGCAAACCAGAGGCGTGGCCTCTTCAACAAAAGTCTGAAACCATGCTGCCTACTGCTGCTGCTGCTGCTGATGATGATGATGATGATGATGCTCAGCAAGCTTCACAGTGCCTCTACCCCGATGTTGAATTACTGTAATGTCCCTATAGGGACTGGTACACGGTGCTCTATAGAGAGTTTACTGACCTATTTGTAGATTATGATGTTATATCTGCTGTGGCATCAACCGTAATATCCCTATAACGACTACAGCATGTTTAAAAAGGAAAGCTGCACGTTAGAGGAATCAGATCCTGTGTAGCCTTACTGTATAGGGAGGCTGGTCTGTGGATGAGTCAGGGATCTAATGATCCTTATTAGAGAGACATATATAGCACCCTGGTCTTTACCATCAAGATTTATAACGCAGCTTCAGTTTCCATATTTGCACAGGAATCTAAATAAAGCACCTGGCTTTTTTTATAGGGGTGGGGAAATAAATAAGATTGTTTTTGGCTTCTTTATTGCCTTGCAATGTGGATAGTTGAACCAATCTTTTCCAATCAAAAGTGAGATTGTTAAAAACCAGTTATTCTTGCTGTCTCCACTTTTGCTTTTCCCCAAGGTCACAGGTCATGCTCCCCTTTGTGCTGGGCTGTTGTTCCCCTGGGGGAGGGGGAACCTATCTTCTTTTGTTGTGCTGGACTTGCAGGGCGAGGCCTCTACACTTGGGGGATAGGTAGGAGGGGTCGTTGTCAAGTACTGTTTGCATTACCAGAGAGGCAGGATGGCTGGGTGGGTGGTGGGGCAGCCTAATTATCAGACCATTCATTATTGCTCCAGCAGCTGCACAATCCAAAAATATTATTCATAGCGAGTGTTAAGAAACATCCCATTTACAAAATCCGACTTAATCCTTGTATCCATAGCAATTTCAAGGCAACCTGGCATCAGGGCAGAGTATGCTCTATTAAACTGTGCCTAAAAGTGGTTTGTATGCATAATGTAATATGCGACCTATTTTGTCATACATGCAGACAAGCCCACTATGCAACATGCATTACCATTAAGCTTGAGGGCCTGCAATAAAAAGGTAGTCTAAACCTCTCTGGAGAATCAGGTTTCATTAAGATGGAGGAAAAATACAATAATGTCATCCCATCTGCAGCATCCACATATTTCCTTTGACTCAATTAGATCTCAGGGGATCTTATTGAATAGATTTGTTATAAAAGAAGCAGGATTCTTGTAAAGAGCAGCCCTGTTTCCCTTGTGGGTATGTACAATACATACAGTACAGTTTTCTGTGTAGTACATAATGCCATCATAACAGTTAATTTCTACCATCTGGCATGCATCTCTTTGGCTTTTCTTTAGAGATGTTTATTGGAGTGGATTCCACAGGCCAAAGTCTAGTTGCTGGCACCTTCTAATGCTAGCCTCCTGTTCTTAATCTGAGATTATTACTACTATAATCCTATCATAATCCTCCACACGTACCATGCTTTTGTTGTTTACATCAACTATTTTCCCTTCATGTAGTGGAATTGAAGTCCCAAGGGTCAGTAATCATTGCCCAGCATTTAAATTTGCACCCTTTCATGACAACATTGGACAGTGTAAAAATAGGCCATCTTCAAACCAAAACGGGCCACATTGTGTCTTTTCAAGCACGTCATCTTGAACGTGAAGGCACACTTTTTCTTCGCTCTGCCTTTCCTAAAAGTATTTGCAGAATGGCGACAAAAGATGGAGACATAGAACTTCATCAGCTTTCTACAGGAAATCTACTGTGTCAAGATGTACTAGGCACATGTGATAACACCATTTTATCAATGTCCAGTTCCCCTAAATTTATGCAAATTCAACAGTGGATATAAATGTTTCTTCTTGTTCTTTTAAAGATAATTGGTATCTTTTGTTGTGTTTTAATGAAGAAGGACAGTAAGGCCTGTGATGGTTTCAGGAGATATCTAATCACACATCTTTGTGTTTTTTAGATGTGAAATTCAGAGTCAAACACCTGCAAACACATTATTTATAGTTGATGCAATTATCAAAGCCCTTGTTGAACTTTGAACAGAAGAGAAAGGGAAATGTTCAATGTTGTGATAATGCAAACCTATTAATTTTTCTATTCTGGTACATTTTAACCAACTAAAACTAAAGCACCACTTTAAGTAAGTGAGTAAATTGTGTGTAGCATGTGTAGATGGGATTGATTTGAACAGCCACATTTATGAGATTTATATACATGGTTTCTGGGTTTGTGGGGAGAAAAATATGTAGGGACACCAGGAGAACAGTACCCTGCACACAGTCCCAATCACAGCCGGAAGAACGCCTCAACTGGAAACAATACATCCTATGACAATATCCAGCCTAGACAAAGAGGCAGTCCAAATACGGGCTGCTCCACAAAAGCTAGCCCAGATTTGAATGAGGGGCCAACCCCAACGTACCTCATAGGCAGGTCTTCATTCCTGACAGAGATCCCGGCCGCAGAGGGGGGACAGCGCATGCTATTGGCATACAAACTCTGCACCAGGGCCAGCTCAGAAGAGTGTTCCAACATCGGTGCTCTGGAAAAATCCACCCGGTGTAATGGACACTTTCTTCTCTTTCCCTCTTTCCTCTATGTGTTTCTCTCCCTTTCTCTGTCTCCCGCCCACTCCTTCTCCTTGGTTTAGTGCAGCACAGCGGCGCCCACCCCCTTTGCTGACTGGCGTGGCTGAAATAATCTTCTCTGACAGCTCATCATACGCTAATGCATTGTGCTGCCTGCGGCAGCCCAGTTTGCAGGCTGTAAATCTGTGACCACAGTAGCACTCCTGCACTAATTGACACCCATATTAGGAAAACTTCAGGAAATTGGACATGGATGATTTATTCCCACTGTCAGTTTGGGGAAAAATAGAAGAAGCAACGACACAGTTACCACAAGAGCTCATCCACAAGTCCTGGTTTTGTGGCATGCCTCTGTGGATGTTGGCATGTATCTGAATCAGTAAAGGGCTCCAAATAAAGACAGAGGCAAAGCAAACTCTGGAAATGGTTAATCAAAACTGGTGTTCGTAACTGTGCCCATTACTCATTATATAACTTCTATAATTCATTAAACATTCTGCTCATCTCTTAACACCTGTAAATACTGCAGGTAAATATGACAACCATTTTCTCTTCAGCTCCTGCGAGTTGGCTGATAATAAACCACTGGATGACAGGTAGAGAGCTTTGCTTGACAGCCTCATATCATTGTTATTCTGGAGTAGATAGGGATAAAGATAGCCTGCCAGAACATACGCAAACATTACAGTCAGCATGAATACGTGTTAAATAAAGACAGTACAATCCTGTCACTATCATTCACCATCAGGCTGCAGTCTACACCAGGACCAATATACCTACAGTGGTTTAGAGTTAATTTAAGTGCCAGTGACTATGGCCCACTTGTGTTCCTAATTATCCTAATTTCTAATTATGCACCTCCGGTGTATAATGTAGATCTAAACAAAATAAAGACTTGTACCTCTATATAATGCTGCATAGAGATGTAGGGTAGGAAATTAATCTCCACATTAAAACTGAACTAGTGGAAACTGGTAGCAGGATTCAGACTGAAGAGACTGAATAGAAGAATTTTATCAGAAGGCACCTGGCAGATCAATTTGCATCTGACAAAGCTCATTTGTTTACACTTTGAGCCTCATAGTGCGGGATGTGATGTAGGCAACGCAGCTTTTGAAGGTGCTGAACATTGGTGAACTTGTAATGAATCCTGTCAGAAGTGGCACGCTTAAAGCATGTTTTGCCATCATTGTGCCATCTGATTAAAAATTAAAAGAGTAATTTGTCACAATATTCTTCGTACAAAACCCGGGAGAAATTAAATCTAGGTCTCATTCTCCCATAGGTGTTGTGTCCCTTTAGCATAACTTGACATTAAGTAGGAAAGTCATCTGAAACAAGGTCATATCAGTGTGTGCTGGTATCAGTATAGTTGAGAAGATCAGCATGAAGGGGCTACACTTCCTCTGATCGTGGCACAAATCCTCCTCATTTTCAAGCCCGCTCTTTCTGCTGACATGAATATTTTAAGCGCTGGTGTTGAAATCCAGTTCTGTATGATGTGTTGCTGCTTAGTATGTCTGTCAGTGCCACAAGTGTAATGCAGAGCACAGAATAACTGAAGGCCTTTCTTTCCTGCTGTGATTCACCAACATGTACAAACGTCCAAACGTGCCCTATGCTAATGCTGCGTGCACTAATGGGTTGCAGTTAAAACTAACACAAAATAGTATAGGAATGCTGTATGAAATACATGTATAATACAGTGAAATGTGAAAGCTGGAGGTGAACGCAGCAGAGATGTGCTGCCTTCTCATCCACATCCTGTGCACATACTGGCTGTTATCAGGTCTTAGTGCCTGCTGCAGCTGAATAAAAAGCACTCATGCTTGTCGAGTAATAAGTCAAATAACAGCACATGTTTACAGCACTGCAGGTGGTTTCATGATGAGTGAAAGCAATCATCAGCTTTCCCTTTTTACCACTTGTGGGGTCCCTTGGGATTGATGGTTCAAGCCAATTTTGTCTGTGTTTTTGTGGGTTAAAACAGAAACTGTCACAGCTCAGTGCACATTGTGCTCTGTAGCGTGGGCTACTCCCAAGCACCATGTGCATGAGTTTTAACTTTGACAAAGTAAAACTTATTTAGCACTTGAATTTGAAACATTATTACCTGTTTATGTATAAATAAGCAGTCTGTGTTGAATTAAAGCAGCATTATATCCTGTTCAAAAGGCACTGTAGACGCAACTGGACAAAGTGAAACATTTTTACATTGTATGAAATAAAGATTTAATCCTTTTTTTATGCCAGACGTGCAAGAGCTCTATCTTTACCAGCGCCAAGCAGTAAAATTTATGATCCAACAGATGCAAGCAACAAGCTTTGACTGTACGAGACCTGACACCAGCATGTGTGGTTGAAGAGGGAGGGCAAGAGACACCACAACCACAAGTGGAGCATATTTGAGTTAAACACTGATCAGTCGAGGACACGGCTGTATATCTGTGACATTTTTGACATTTTAATTCATACAATCTCAATCTTTTTCCGCAAAAAGGCAATTTCCTTAAAAACTCAACTCATTAATTCCAAATAATTTGTCACTCAGGTGCTTGACTGTGGATTCAACATTGACTGTTGGTGTTAGTTTGCATGAGTGGATGCATCTCATGATAAAAAGCTACACCACATTGAAATGTCATCTTATTTTGCATTGACAGAAGTCATTTACTTCCCCTTTTCTCTGGCCAAGCACAATTTTTTCCATTTCCTCTTTAATGCTACTTAGAGATTAACATTAAAAACCATACATGGGTAACATACACCCAAAGAGGGAGAGGTGAAGTAAATGGACTATTTCACAAGTTGAATGAGTCAGGTATGCTTTCTTTCTCTAGATATTACGCACCAATACTAATCAAGCTATTGTATCTGAGAGCCTGAGACTTAATCCTATCTATTACTAAACTATAATCAAATAAGAGTATTGAACAAATCATTGGGTGTGCCACAGTGCCCTTCTTTTAGAATAGGATAGAAATTAAATATTAGATTTTGGTGCTCAGGTAGACTGAAAGTCACCCTGGTGTTCAGATCATCACTGTAATGTTGGTCAAGAAAGAAAAATATCAAAGTCAGCCTTAAAAATATAGCAGCAGTGAATTGTTGTCCAGACAGGATTTAATAAAATGAGTCCTTGTCCTAGTCCTTAGTCCTTAGTGGGATGAACATTGATGGGATGAGGCTTTTTATGAGCTGACAGCTGCAGCTCATTCAGCTCTGCCAAAGAATTGATTTTTAAGCACTGCTACCAGTTTCTAAATCATTAAATTGTTTTGCACCAAAAAATATGCAGTTGAGTCACAATATCAACCAACTAGACTCCTGAGGTCAGCCAGCACAAGTCTGCTGCTTGTTCCCAGAAATAAGCAGAACCACAGAGGAGCTGATGCCTCTCAGAGCTCAGTATGTAAAGCTTCAGATGACAAAATGTGATAAAACCTGCTGTAGATGTAAAGGTACAGCAGGTTTAGTTTAGTACTCATCCTGGAAAAAGTTGGATCAGACATGCAATACCTGCTGATCATAAAAATAGATCCACTGATAACTGTAGGAAACATGTTTTACTACCGTCACAGCTTCTGAAAGGCTGTAAATCATATTTACAGTCCCAGTCACCTATAGATTCTCTCATGAAGGGCCACATGTCTCAAGATGATTTTGCTTCAGCACATGCTGTTGAGATGAGGACTCCACATGCATCAACTGAGAGACACCTGTTACATTTCTTACATTCATAATGTGGTGAAACATGTTTTGTGAGCCTGCTGGTCTGTCTCAACATGTCAGCAGCAGCATGCCACAGTGACTGTGCATGAAGAATGACACCGTGTGGTTGCTCAGGGAAGGACAAAAAACAGCTGCTGCAAATGGCACGAGGCATTTTTAGATTTTCTTTAAGATATTCAATCAGCGCCTATGTGTTTTAGATAAGACACCATGTGAAATGTGGCTGTCAAGCACTGCCCCATGTATCTTATGTGGGTGTAAGTGGAGAATGAAAAGTCAGCAGAGTGGCCTCAAAACTAGGCTAATGCATTACACAGACAAGGAAGGATCTTGAACTTGATCTATAACCAGCTGCACTCAGCTACGAAAATTCAACTGATGACAAATTATTTTATCATCAAGTCTGAAATGAGCAGGAACAAAATTCAACATCTGCAACTCAGTTTGTTAAAATATTTCCAATCTATTTTTGTAAAGCAAATGCAAACAAACAGCTACTAGAAAAAAATGGGGGATGTGAAAGTAGGGATGTCTGTCAGGGTTCAAAATAAAAGACAGAAAATTTAAGTACAATTTTGATGGTAATGAGATTAACGTCTTAAAGTCTGTGAGTACACAGACTGTTCATCTTTAATATTGAAATATCAGCGAAATGAATTACATTACAAGCACAGCTACAGTATAACTTCAGGACAAATCCATATGAAGAAAAAATAAAAATACAAACTTTAAATTTAAAAAAATTTACAGAAATTACAGAAAATAATTCGAGTTAAAAACCAATATCTGGAAATGGATTTAACAAGTCAGAATCCTAAGAACAAAATGCACTTGGCTTGGAAGTTGGTATTTACACATTTATACACGCCTGATGCCAACATCATTATATACATGACATTTCAATGTTACTGCAGAGAACTGGGGAAATGTTTGCCTTCAAGGTCATTCCTTTTGTGGTAATGTGAAGGAAACAGAAACAAAGAGAATGGATGTTAGCTGTTGTCTGGTTCTGCCTTGTTGAGCTCTCTTCTGTCATATGGTCATTGGCATGGTCTCCTGATACAAACATAACTGTCGTGATTTCCTGCAACTGGACATCCCAAAAAAAAAAAAAAAAAAAAACAAGCAAACAATTTACAGGTAAATGGAAGAATACCACAGAGCCCGCATGGGAACTAAGGCTGGATATGTGCTGGTTAAAGCCTTTTTTTTCTTACCAAGTCACAATGCATCATGGCTGACATCATTTTTAAAAAATCATTAGAGGTTAGAATCAGCCACAATTTTAAACTTTCTTTTTTATTTTACAGCAGTGCCACGAGTGTTCAGCGATGGCTTTTAGTCCAAAATATGTGCTTTTTGCATAGTCTCAATGTGGTTTGTGTTTCCTTTTCTTGTGTTTTTTGTCTTTCTTCTTGCTGGAACATTTAACACAGAACCACTGCTGGTCCTCCGGAGGCGCTGTAAGGATCCCAACACAAGGCCTGAGCAGACAACAGAAGAAGAGAGTTCAGCTTTTCTACTCGGGGTATTACAGCACAGCAGGACATTCAGATTGGAATGACACTTTGAGTTTAACATGTCCTGTCAATGAAATTATTATGTAAGACTGGCCCCTAAATGGAAAAAAGATTCAGCACAAATTGTTAATCAATGGCTGAAGAACTTTAAAGCTGCCAGGCCATGGAAAAAAATGTGGGGCTGCTTTATGCATTCCTTGAAAACTAAGTAACCCAACTAATTCTGTTCTAGTAAAGAAATTCAGATTTTGTATGAAGATCTAATGAACCATCTTGTGTAAAACGTTTATATATTATTTTTTGTGACATGATTTGTGAATTTTATAAATTTACAAATGAGCTTAAAACTGTCAAAACAAGTTTACGTTTTAGCAAGTGTGGAACATTTCTGAAGTGCAAGTGTTCCACCCAGGCAGACTTTGGCAGTGGGACAGCAGCTGTTGTCTGGCAAATGCAAGTGAGAAGCCAGAGCTAAAGTATTACAGTTTCTCAGTAAGTCAAAAATGAAACAGACAATTGGCTGAACTGAAGTTGGACGGTGTTATGTCTGTGCATGTGTCTGAATATAAATAACCAAAAATGGTGTACTACCAACAGCATCACATATGTCTGTTACAGAGTTTGACCCAAGCTGTAATGTTTCTTTACATAGTAAAGACAAGCTGCTGTTATATTGATACTGTCCACTTCCCTACACAGACACTGCTGTTCCTCCAGCACAACAGAGAGTGAATGTGTCAAACATAAGAATAAAATGAACAGAGTAACAAATCAAAAACTGATGTTAAAAACTGACTGTTTAATTATAACTTTCATAGGCTCATCTCAATAGTCATTTTTTAAATCATATCTTTTATCTTCTTTACATATGCAAATATGCACTTTAGAGTCTTTTGTAAAAGGGATGGAGCATTGCAACATTGCAGTTGTCTAATTGTTATAATTATGGCCAATGATCTGCCATTTAAAGTTCACATTTTTCAAAATAAATTATATATTCTGTGTTTTTGTCTACCTTTTCGTTTCCCTGCTGTACAGAAAATGTAGAAAACTATGACCCCAAAATTGAAAAACCAAGGTATTTACACAATAGTGAATTCTGTGTGTAGTTAATAGGACAAAAAAGAAAAAAAATAGAAGGATAATAAATTTCTTACCAATGATACCAATCATCACAATCATCACATCCAATCATGGGACTGCCATCATCAGGTTTGTTGCATCCAGGACAAATCCAGATCTGGTTTCCCCATTCATCTCGAATCTTAGGTAAACACAGACAATAAAACAAGTGTTACCAAAACACTGCTCAGTGACACAATGGTTACTAAGAAACAATCCAGATAGGATAAAGTGGCCAAAAAATAACAATGCAGTGCTTTATATCATTGGTGTAATTAATTTAGTGGTCAGGAGCACTCACCACGTAGGTACTAACAGTCTCAGTTACTACACTGCGGACTGGTGGTTTGAGGGAAGCAGCGGGAGAGAGCATGGGGGCCAGGGAGAGCAAAGACGATGGGGTAGGAGCGAGTGGAACTGGAGACGCAGGAGGGGGCAGAGGAGGTGCAACTGGGGGGAGTACTGGGGGAAGTGGAGGTGTCCGAGGGCGATTCCCAGGTCCAGACTTGGCTGCCGGGGTCTTGGGTGCTGGTGTCTTGGCCTCTGAATTTGGTACCACCTTGCTGATAACACTGTTGAAGGAGAGAGACAATTACAGGTCAGTATAAAGATCACAATGATTTATATATGATGTCCTGCTTTATATCATGTTTATTTAAAAAAACTGTTCTTCAGTGTTTTGCTTTTGTTTTTTTTTTTTTAGCAGTACTCGGGTCTCTCTTGAAAATGAGATCTCAATCTCAGTGGGACTTAAATTAAACACAGGTTACACATTTTAGATCTTTTCTACATTAGGGCCAATACCAACAGAGTTTCCGTATAGATACCAAAACAATACTTTTTCAGCTACTTTGAATAACACAAGCATCCTTTTTCTACAAGTACAAAACATTTGCCCAATAAAATATAATAAAAGTGGAAACATTTTTATTCAACAATAATCAGGATCTATATTATAAGAAAATTAGTAACCAAGACTAAGAATACTAACTTTCAATGCAAGCTTCCGGCACTTGACAGTGTTCAATACTACTGTAATTACAATAAAAATATACTACAATACTATACTAAAGCAACAGGCACATTGCAGATCAAACCAAAGTCGAGATACAATACCCTTTGCCTCTAATGTCATAGTAAAACTGTCTTTCTGCTTTTATTAGCGCTGAAAAGGAAAACCTCACATAACATGCAAGGGGAAGGTTGATGGAGGAATTATCACTGGAAACATTTGTTCGTTCCTTACATTTTGTCCTGGCCTGCTCCCACCCTGAGCGTCAGTCTGGGGATAACTGGAGATGGTAAAGCAGCTGGAGTTTCTACTTTCACCTGAGAAAACAGGAAGGACCAAGGTAAATCTCAATGACACACTAACACTGAGATATAATGAGAAACTGAACAAAAAAAATTACCTTCTCCAATCGAATTCTCTCTTTTTCTTTCTCTTTTTCCCGTTTCTCCTTTTCCCTCTCCTTTTCTTTCCTCTTCTCTTCTTTCTCCCTCTCCTTTTCTTTGGCCTTGTCTCGCTCCTTATCCTTCTCCTTATCTTTCTTTTTCTTCTTCTCCTTCTTGTCTTTCTTCTTGTCCTTCTCTTTGCTCTTTATTTCTTTATCCTGGAGGATTGGGGCCAAAGGAGGAAGCATGGAGGGTATGCGCAGGCAGGCAGAGGGGCTAAACAGTGGTGCGACTTCACCCAGAGCAAAGGGGGCTAATGCAGATTGTTTCTGTCTGTCCTCTTTGCTTCTATCTTTCCCCTTCTCTCTCTTATCTTTGTCCTTTTTACTTTTTTCTTTATCCTTCTTTTTGTCTTTGTGTTTTTCCTTCTCCTTTTTTGGGACATCTCCATCTCTGGATTTCATCTTAATGGAGCCTTCAGGCAGAGTAAAGTCGCGCTGAACGAAGTGCTCATCATCCTTCACTCCAAAGTCCTTCCAAGGCATCTTGGCATCCTTGGAAAACTCCTTGTTTTTATCCCTGTTCTTATCTTTATTCTTCTCTTTTATCTTGCCCTTATCCTTTTCCCGGTCTTTGTCTTTCGGCTTGTCTTTCTCCTTCTTCTTCATTTTAGTTTTGAGCTCCTTCTTCAGCTTTTTCTTGACATCTACTGATGCCACAATCTTGTTCTTCTCCTCAAACACCTTGAGCAGAGGTTCAGGAGTAGGTGGCGAGGCTGACTCTGATGACACATATTCTCCTATGTTGGACTGGGATGGTGCAGATGGACCCCCCTGATTAACCTTTCTGATCACCTCGTTGATTGAATCATCCATAGTCCAGTTTCCTAGGCCTGGGTGAGCCTGAAGGTGAAGTGGTGTTGATGTGTCCTTTATAGAGTTGCTTGCCCCAATCAGGACTTTAGGAGTAGATGGCTCCATAATGGTTAGTCTCCTGGGGCTGGAGAATCCATTGCTATCTGAATCAGAGCCAGATGAGAAAGCAAAAGGATCAGGCTCCCGCTCAGCACATGCTCTGGCAATCACAGCATCAATGGAATCATCGATAGCTGTATTATCAGGCTCTAGTTTCTTGAAGGGACCCTCTGCTAACTCCCTGTCCTCTATATTCTGACGCATATGGATGTTCTCTTTGCCCATCCTCTCACTCAGCGCAGACAGTGGTAGCTTATGCACACTGTCTGTCTTTGTCGGCGGTTGAGATGCTTTGACTGAACCCATCTTTGGGCTCTTGGGGCTTTTAGGACTCTTTGTCCTGCCTGGTGATTTCTTACTTTCCTTAGATGGTTTTGGAGAATGGATGGGACTTCCACCCACTGGAAGAGGAATGACCCCTTTAGGGGACTTAGTCCGTTGTCTGCCAGGGGATGAGACCTTAGGCTTTCTTCCTGGAGTGGTGAGGCCCTTTTGATCAGAGTGTTTTGGTACAACTGGCTGAGGTCTGAAGGAAGGCATGTCTCCAGAAGGTGTTTCAGGTGACAGGGGGTCAAGGCTATCGTGAGAAGGCAGCATGCCCGGGGGAACACGTTGCGGGTTGAGAGAAGTAAGGGGTTCCCTGGGCTCAACCCCCCATTCTGGACTGAGGCCAGGGTACATGCGCGGTCTCTTGAAGGTAGGCATCATACCAACAGCTGCATCGGGGCTGTCTAAGTGCCTCTTCAGTGGGTGGTTCTCATCATTGACTGTCTCATCTTCTTCAATTTCCTCCTCATCCTCTTCCAGTGGCACCTGCATAGCTTCAGCTGAGGTGCCCATGTCAGCAAGGACCTCCTCCTCCTCCTCTTCTAGAGAGGAAAGGGACAAAAAATAGTTTAGCTCTCCCTGAATTGTTACCACCTCTTTTAACACACTTACAGGTTATTACAGTGGCCTATGTATACTGATTAGCCCCAACCCAAAAATATGGTTTTATATGTTAAACTGCCTAATCATTAGGTAAGCCTAGCTCAAACTAATGCAGTATAATACAATCCTTCTTTCATGGAGGTTATAATGTACAGTTTTTTTGTTGAAACTTTTAAACAGATGTTGATTCAAGTTTATGGTGATTATGAAGGATGTTGTTTGTGCAGCAACACAATTATATTTATTATGCTGAGATGATTCTAAAGTTAGAGCTTTCCTCAATGATAGACATAGAAGTAATAACATACTGGAAACAACTAAAAAGAGAACATTATAGACATCATGACCAGAAGATAAACCTCAGGACTGTTGTATTGGAGTCTTAGATAGATGTACAAAATACTGGGAAACTGGATGGACATTTGTATTCTGTATAGTCTATAGTCTATGGTTTAGCTGACACACACTGACATGTGTATTGCCATTTATGTACTGACCTTCTTGTAAGGAGACCAAGGGTGGCATGTAATCTGGAATGTAGTCCTTCCTTTCCTCTGCATCTCTGGCTCCAGGCTGGGGAAATTGCAGGACGTTGTTTTTGCTAACAGGAAAGAGTGGTGTTTGATGGGCGAAGGCCACGGGCTCCAGGTTGTGAACATAGTCCTCCAGTTCACTTAGACTCACACCCAGCAGCCTGAAGGCCTGGCTGACATCATCCAGGACTGGATCTGTTCTTCCATCTGAAATGTAGCATGAAAACAAGCCATTAAACCTGAGAATACTCTCGGCACGATTCTTGATCACTAAACTATTTTTTTTTATCTGATGATAACCTGGGACAAAGGTTTGACTACACACCAGTGCTGATGCTGCACATACATGGAGGTGCCCTGACTGATGTTGACATTCGAGCTAAAACAAGTAGTAATGCTCAACAGGTTTCACAATGATAGGGACTCATTTACGCATAATTTATCACTCTGCTGTCTAAAGTATGTGACTTGAGCTACTCACTGTGTGTTGACCAGAGCTGGAAAGCAACATAGCCGTAGTAAAACAACACATGGAAGCCGCTTAGCTCTATAGCTACTGTACTTTTTGACACATCAACCTTTGCTAGGGGGCGCCAGCTACAGATTCAGTCAACAACAACGACTACTTCAGGCTTGTGGGTTAAAAAGTAATCGGGGTGATAAATGAAGCACTTACAGAGCTCAGAGTATCGATGGCAAACCCTGGCCAACTGCTGAATATATCGATGCAGCACATCGGACAGCAGGTCGCACGCAGTGAGCTGAACCGCATCCCAGCCCAGAGCCTGGCAGATCTGCGCCACCGACACACGCAGCAGCGAGCGGGCATAGCTCTCGCACATCTCGCTGACTTTGTTACGGTATTAATCCCGGTCAATTTCTCTTCCAAAACATGTTCCCGGTCTTCATGTTTCACGAAACCCCCGCGGGGCCTGAGAAAACCCGCTCCCGCGGTTAATTTTGGACATCTACTTCAGTAAATATATTGGCGCTTTTGCCAGAGTCGCCATCTTGATTCCATCGATAGACCCATCCCCGAAATCTAGATCGCACATGCGCAGAGGTCAGCGACCGCCCACACGGCTCCACTGTGTTCACGCGCTTCATCAGCGTCTGACGATGCGCAGGAAAACGGTTCGACCGTTAAATGTCGCCGCGCGTGTCACAGTAGATCTGTTGAACCGGTAAAATGTCCGCTGGAGTAACGACCAAGGGGACCTGGCTCCCAACGAGGGGCTTTCCATTTGCCCTGGAACAAGTGTTTAACGTAACCGAATACACCCACGGTCGGTTTCGGATTTCACTTCACAGCCGCTGAGTCACGTCAAAAGTGGAGGAAACTCTAGGTCAACGGCTCCGGCTCAGTCCGCCCGACCAGCCCCGGTGAGTGCCCGCGGCAGAAAGGTGCCGTCGGCCCCCTCAGACCCACATCACACACGGAGGCTTCAGTGTTTCCTCCGGCACTAACAAACCGGCCAGTGCCCGAGAGCGGACATGTCAACAGGTGACTGATGACTGATCCAGCCCTGGAGTTACTTTTTTTTTGTTTTTACGCAGAAATTCCCCAAAAATCAGGACACCAAATTTCCACATGTGAATAATTGTTAAATTGGGCTTCTTTGGGATATAATATAAGATATTTCATATTTCTTACATCGGACACTGCACAATGTTTTGAAAAATAACTAAATAAATATCAATGTATCGATAGCAAAAACAATCATGATTGCAGCCCTACTCACATGACCAGCTCTTAGTGTATTACTTGATCCACAGCAATTTGAGCAACACAACTTTACATTAAGTATTTTTCCACTGGTTGTCTCAGCAGGACCAGGGCCACCAGATGGAGCACGGGGAGAGTTGTATGTAATGAGTGAGAACCAGTTTTCTGCAGTTTGTTTTTTTGTAACACATTCTTCCATTTCCAACAACAGGGTAAATTATTGTGCTGTTTTCCATTTTCATTGATAACAATGAACAAACAACTAAGTGTAGTTTTCTAGTTTTTAGTTCTCAGTCGACACAAACGTGGCTTCATTGAGAGGATAAGGCATATTTAAATGTCCACATATGGGTGCTGCTAGATTTAAAAAAAAAAAAAAAAAAACTTGACAAGCAATTAATTAATCGTTTTCATGTTCTCTTGAAATTAAGATAAACAAAATAATACCAGTTCATGGACAAGATATTTCTGAAATCTAGGGCTACTCTGAAAAAACTTTATATTAAAATTAAATAACCCAACCTCAATCCCACTACTAGGTAATTATGAAACAGAACATGCACAGGGTTGGTTTGACCCAAGAGTTTTACCATTTAACCCAGAATACTGAGTTGTTCATTTGACTGAACCTAGTCAGAGAAATGAACTCTATTTCTGGGTTACACATTGCCAATATGCTGTCTCATTTCCTATTTTATAATGATTGTTCTTAATCATAATTTCTCATTATCATGCAAACACAAAGTATATAAAAAGAGGCCACTGTAAATGTACATTTAATGACATTTTACAAGTTTTCAAAATAAGTTATAATGTATAACTACAAATGTACCCAACATACAATACACTGGATACTGGAAAAACTCCAAAGTGAAAAGGCATCACTCAGTGAAATAGATATCAAACATGAAAGCTTTAAAACAACCATCTGCAGCCACCAGTAAAGAGTCTGTTTCCATGGCGTCTCTTCGTCAACTAATCTCCAAGGCACAAAATGTGTGGGAAGGTTGATTGGTCTCTCCATATTGTAAATACTCATCCATGTTGGTCCCAACCTGCTGATGACACATGAGTCAGTTAATGTTGAAATATAAGTAACATTTGCATGTCAATAAAGGACCTGTGGTACTCATTCAATGGTGGGTCTGAAGACTTGATCTCTCTTGTACATGGTTGTGGGAAGCAGAGTTGACAGGGCCTTCAGAGCTCTCTCACCTTTAGCAATTAAACTATTTAAGCATAATAAATAGCATTACATTAATGTTTGACTATTAAGTTATTTCTGACAAATGGTACTTCTGAAGTAGTATTTCTCACTTTTCTGTGTTGTGTACTTATGAGTGTGTCGATTGTGTAGCTTAATATAATGACAAGAAATGTAAAATCTTACAATTGACAATAAATTCATAGACCTTTAAGCTTTTTTTTTTTTTTTTTTTAACCCAGGTACCAGGTTTTTAAATTCACAAGGAATTAATTTGTTTGCTGACCTTACATCGGCTGTATGAAGGACTCTGAAGAATAGAGATGGAGACAGAGTTAAGAGAGAAAAGCAGAAAGGCAGAAGAGATGTAACCTATAATAGTGAGAATAGAGACTGGACACTGAATCCAAAAATGGCTCAAGTGCTTCATGTAGGTCAACTACAGCCCAACTTCAACTACAAGTTTCACAGCACTAAGACAGACAGTAATATGTTATATTTACCGACTGATATTATAGCAGGAAAGTCTGAAATAGTCCAATTTCAAAACTGTCTTTTAATTGGTATTTTTTAACACATTCTAAGACATCATTACAAGAAATAATGATGCTTAACTGGTGTCATGTCATCCAGCATTACATGCAATTTCTTTCACAGTTAGCAGCCCAGTTTTCAAAAGGTTTCTCTGCTGTCTCGGATGCAGCTGATGGACGTCTTATGATGTCTGTTGAATTCTAAAAACACGGAAAATTTTAAGTAGAAAAACAGACATCAAGTGCTCTGAAAACTGATAAGTGTCAGACTCACATACATCTTTCTTTTATTTAATATTTGTGACTCTGCAGACCTGATACGTCGCTACAGTTTTCTACCATGACAAGTAACGGATTCTACTCAGCTGTAGTATCACCATCAAGTTTAGATTTCATTTGTCGATTTACCATTTGTTTATAAGTTTGGGTCCATTTAACTGTAGGTCTGATGAAGAAGAAAAGCATAAAACAACCCTCATCAACCTCTTCATTTTTAGTATTTTCCTATTTTAACCTGCATCATGTATAATCTTAGTCAGAGAGAGGAAAGGTTTGTTGTAATTGTACATCAGTTTCTGTCAGGTGGAAAATCCGTGTGCTTCAGGTATTGACTTTTATTGACTTGAATATTGACTTGCGATGTTTACATGTTTCCACTCTCACTAAAACCTTTACACTGTTAAATCTGTTTGAGACACAAGGACAGTTCTCCAGTGATGGAAATGAGACATTTGATGATAATGAGAAGCATATAATATGCTGAACTTAATAATAGTTAAATTAAAATATGTATTTCACTGTAAAACTAATAAATCTGCAATGTTTGATGAAACAAGCAAAAAAACTTAAAATGTATAAATGATCTTGTCTTATTATTGTATTTCAGCCATGAATATATGTTTCCATCTTACCTTTACTCTGATTTCTTTTATTTCACTGCCTTTCCCTCCTTTTTTCTCATTTCCTATCAACTAATTAATATAAAATAACACTGCTTTTTTTATTTGAGGATTATTCTGCACTTGAATTAAGCTTTTTTTAAAAAAAAAAAAGATAGCATTTTAATATACTTATTTGTTCTTGACTTTTTATTCTTGAAAGATTTACTGTCCCACTTTATGAAACAACGTACATTATTTTAGGGAATAATAACGCAGCAAAATAAAAGTAAGGTATAAATAAGTTAATATCAAGTGTAACAACTTGACTTTTCTCAGTCGAAAACGTACAACGTCATTAAGAAATAACACAAAACAGCTAATGTGATCTTACACAGTAGCTGTTAGTGAACATAAATTTTATGAGAATACATAAAGAGTCATAAACCGTATTAAAGTTAATTCGGTTACGTTTGTTGTTATATTGTAAAATGTTAGAAACTCACCAACAAGCACCGTCTCGTCCGGGATTTCATCTGAGACCCTCGGAAACACCCGATGTCTCCGATGTTAAAATGCAAAAGACGAGTCGAAACAACAAAAAATAGTAAGACTGTAATCGCACATGGCTGCACCATCTTGACGGAAACTATATTTTAAAGCTGCAACTGAGTTTGCGCAGAGGCTGCTGGGTATCGTAGTTTCAACAGCTGTGACAAAGTCATGCTAACAGCATTTGTTGTTCCCTTGCTTGTGAAATATTTACAATGACATTAAATAACCAATTCTATTTATTCTATCTGTTTTTCAATTTTAGATAATCAACAGAAAAGTCTGATTAAAGACAAATCTCTAATATAAAAAGTACAATAAATGGTCAAGAATATGGAGACGGTCTGAAATGTGTCCACAGTTTCTGTTCTGGGGATTTTTCATTTTTCATGACTTGGACATGGAAAATTTGAAGTGCCCAAAACAAATTTAAATATAACACTGTGTTGTGACATGAATTTTCCATACCACTTCCTAAAAGTAATTGATGGTAGCCTTATAATGCCAAACAGTAGCAGCTAGCTAATGTTGCTTAGCTGCTGAAGCATTAGCTGCTGGCCTAGTAGGTAATGCTAGCCTTGCATCTAATGTTATCATGCTATTCAACCATTCAATGCTAGCATGTCATGTCTGCTTAATGTTAGTGGAATTGTATCACTAAGCTTCATGCTAGCCTTGTTAGCAGCTAATATTACAGGCACTATATACTGTAGCTAAGTGCCAGCCTTTGTCCAATACTTAGAAGCTAAGGTTAGCCTTGTAATATTCAGGGGTGAGGAACTAAAGCTATATTTGTAATTTAAAGGTCAAAACGTAGTAGCTTGTACCTAATATTTGGATATTAGGTACAAGCTACTAAGTTTTGACCGATTAGCAAATGCTAACCTTGAAATTTCCAAAAGTAGCAGCTAATGGTAGTATTATACTATCCAAATATGAGAAGTTTAGTAGCTAGTAGCCACCTTGTAATGTCCAAACTTCAGAACTTTAGAGTTTAGTAGCTAATGCTAGCCTTATAATACCAGAATTTATAGCTTTAACAGCTAATGTTAGCCTTAAAATATATGACTTATGTGAGTGGCACTGAACCAGTTAGCTTGCAGCTAATGCTACTAACATGCTTTCATTTCATCTCACTAATTACTGAAAACAAATGTCAGGAGCTAATATTACTGACTGTTTAGTAAGCCTTTATAATAGTCAAAGCTTATTGGTTATAATATAGTTTTCACTTGCAATTGCGTGAGTGTTTATAATGTGTATAGAGTAACTGTGAGAACACAGGTCTCATGCTTTCTTTAGCAATGTTTCCATCTTAATGTTTAGCACTGAAAACACTTAACACACACATCTGTTTGTGGTTAGCATTGTGCTTTGATGCAGTAACCAGGACTATTTCTTAGTTAAATACACACAGTTTTACTTCAGTGGTTTAATCTCAGCAACTTGATGCTCTACACTCACCATTGACTCCAGGAATTATAACAGATGGCCAATGTAGCAGCTATGGTTACTGAAATTTCATCCTGTTGCATTACTTTTTCAATCTGTTTTTTTTTTTTTTTTTTTTTAATTTCCATCTTCACCTCAATATTTACTTTTTTCACTACAAAGTGACACCAGATTTTAAATTAAAAGTTTATTAGACATAGGCCAAGAAATGTGGTCGTGCCTAAATATGTAACTGTTAGAAGCACCGAATAAGCCATTGTCCATGTGTTAAATGTCAGTTTACTATTCCCTCAAGGTGTTGCTGAGATATTATATTCATAATGCTAAAACTGTGTTTTGTGAGGTCACTGCGATGTTGACCTTTGACCACCAAAATCCAGTCAGGTCATGATTGAGTCTAAGTGAATATTTGTGTCAAATTTTAATTAATTCCATCAAGGCTTTACTGAGATATTGCATTTGTGAAAATGGGATAGATGGAGAGATGGACAACCTGAAAACATAATGCCTCCAGCAGAGACATAACAAAATCTGTATATCTTCCTGTAACACTGGATGAATCCTGCCCTGGACACTGAAAACCAAGGCTTTCCATCAAAAAAAAAAAAAAAAAAATTACTCTGCATATTAGAGCTTAGACTTAAACCTCGATGATTAGAAGAACAAATCCATAACGGGGAGGAAGTGCCACCATGTAGAGAAACCAACAACATTTTTGAAGCATTTCTTGTTGATAAAGCTGAACTTGATCTTCCCTGCCAAAACTAAATCCAGATTTTTATTTTTTTTAATTATCTTTATTTGTCGTTATGTTGCACAGAATTATGCCTACAAAATTAAGCATATTCAGCATTTAGTAATGTTTAATTGAGCTCCAACAAGAGTTAATAATTACTGTCTGCAGCCTTAATAGTGTATAGTACTAATTTTAAATATGTAACACAATTTAACTTTGTTGCTAGGTCTGGAAAAAGTACTGCAACAAAGTTATATAAAAGACCTTCGTAAAGCCTTTTGACCACAAAAATATCATCTAACAAACAATAGTTAGGATTGTGCTGCAGTTTTATAAAGTCAATATTATCAGCTAAACAAAAATGTGTACTACATAAAAAACACTATTTAACAAGTTTACAATTTACAGCAAAAAATACAATAACAAATGAATACAGTATGTACAGAAAACCTGCCAGTATATTGGTATTATTGTCACTCTATCCATTAACTGAATGATAACAAAGTTTACAAATGAAATAAGATAATAAATTATCAAAGGAAGTATAATTGTAGTATGTTTGAATGTATCACCTTTACTGGTGAAGTACAGGTTTTTCTCATCTCCCATGAGCTTTTCGTTGTGTTCTTGAGGTCATCCATTTGACTTTGTCAGGTCAAACTGTAAATATTTCACTGGTAGAATTTGTCAGGAACGAGTCCACCGTCATTGTTAAAATACCATTTCTCCCAAATGTACTGTCTGGCATTGTATCTGTCAAGACAAGAAAAACACATTATGCCTTGAGTACTGTAAGAACCAAAATTTACTAATTTACTAATATTGGAGATGTTTATAAAACCTTGCAAATAAAAGCACAGTGTCACTTGACTCACTCACTGTCAAGGTAAATATATTCATGCATCAGGATCTCACCAGTTATGAAAATAGGGTAACGGGCAGATATATTCTGGACCTGCAAGCGAACCAAACATGTGAGATAGTCAGGTTGATCTCTTGACATGAGGTCACACTCATGGTAAGGCAAGACCTCCAGTATTCCAGTTTCTTCACAAGAGTTCAAGAAGTGCTTCTTCTCTTTCGCCTCTGTGCTCAACCTGCATATGGGAGGAGAAAAAAATGATTCAGCATTTCAACAGACCAGCCTCTACAAAGTGCACAATCAGTGTTTTTGCAGAATTATGGCAAACACTGATGTTTGTGAATCTGAAAACAAATTTAGAAGAGGGCCTATAAAACATGGTAGCTGATGCCAGATGGTCAGTTAGAGATGTAATGTGCAGCTTTATACACTGTACAATTATTGGTTTAAATTAATGACAAACACTGTATCTTTTGAATTTCTAACTGTAAGAACTAATTATCAATTCAAGTTTTAAAGAAGAAACATATGAACTAAAGATTCTATTTATTTATTTGAATGTAGTTTGTTTTATTGTGTTTTATTTATAGCTTTGTCCCTTTGTCTTACCCTCAGTTTCTTGGTTTGTTATTAATTTTATTCTTAATATATAATATTTAATATTAGCTAATTCATATTAAATTGATTTAATGAAACGTGTTGCCTTGGGTATTATCATGTGTTTTATGTTTTAGAAAAATCAACAAAACATACAAATTCCAATTAAGTTAATGTTGTAGTAGACTCCTACCTGGCATTTTCTTTCAGTCGCCGACTGTCTCTGTAGTGTAGCATCCATTTCCACTTCCCTGTTCTGCTTAACTTGTGCAAGATTTTTGAGAATTTTTTCATGTCGCCTTAAAAAAAAAAAAAACAAAAAAAACAAAAAAACACATAGAACATTGTGATCATGAATAACATTTGGATGAATTATAACACTCACACAACACAAAGTCCACATACAGATGCTCAGGATCTCCAGTACTGCTCTGTCAAACATTATAAAACCTCCCCGCATGAAGAGCTCCTGGTAGGTGAGATTTACAACATCATCCGGTTCATCAATTCCAACAAACTGCACACCTGAAGACTTCTTCAGCTCGAGCAAATGTGGGATCTGAAATAACAGAAAGCATTAAACCATGAGCAACCATTGGAAAAGGCCTACTGTTTGCTTATACAGCTGCTGATTTGTTACCTCACAAATGTGCTCTGCAATGTCTTCATTCTTGAGGATGATGAGTAGGGATGAAGAACTACCCTCATGGAGGAGGAACTCAGATGGCTGTATGGCCATATGGCCCTGTGCCTCTAACTGTGCCTTTTGAAAATAAAGGAAAAATTACAAAAACCTATGACCCATCTTTCACTAGCAAGTCTTACATTGCTTTGACCAAGTTTTAAAAAAATAAACCCACTGACTTGACTTGCTCTTAAATTTAAGGACAGCAAAGTCGACTCAGTGGCTCAGTTGTGAACTTAGTGTGGAAATGACACAATCTTGACTGGTTTCTGGATCATAACTGCTCTATAATATAATGATATTTTAATGGTACTCGCAGAAGATCAGAGGTTGTGACCACTTTGGTTATAACAGCGTCTTTCAAACAGAACCTACTGTGCTGCTGCTAAAGTGATAGTTGCAGTTATTTGACATTTGGTTGTGTGAGGTACTCATCTATAGTCAGTATATAATGTAGTAGATTAGGACGAGGGTGTTCCCAGTCTTGAGAAGCAGCCATGAGCACCGGCACTACATTTTTTTCAACCTTTGAACTACCGTATTCCTCCACTCAAGCGCCTTAGCCCTGTCTGACTTAAACAGCTGATCTGCTGAGGAATATAGCACATGCTGTAGGTGCATTTGTGGAGGGTAATACAGTAAGATGTATAAAATGGGCTAATGAAATTTAAGATTATAGATTAAAAAAAAAAAACAACCAAAGAAACTACTATCTACTCCTCTAGCTTATGTATTTACTCACTAACTACACTGCACAGTTCCGCATTTTCATCAAACTATGTCTCAACATGTTTTTTTCTCAGTCTACATCCACAAACCAGTCAAATAAGGAAGCATGCACATTAAAGCATGGCATTAGTCCTGTACTCTATTTGCCGTTTATTCTGGACTTAGGCGAAAAAACACATTTGCTAATTTGTGGTCAAACATGAACTTTGTGTCAAAAGGTCTGAAGACCTGCTAAGGGACTTGACTTTAAGGCCAGTTCTATTTTTTACCATATATCCTGATCTATGGGCAAACAGGTCATGTTCAACTGCCACGCAACAACAAGCACAGTTCCTCTTGCAGGATGTTATGTGATACAACTTAAAAACAACACTGAGCTGCTGCATGTAGCTGTAATCACATCACATCCTTCCCCTGGTCCATAGGAGAGGAATGTATAGGAAAAGATAAGAGTTGCAACCAGACTAGGAATTTTGTCATTTTAGAGTCATTTTGGGTGTCACAAAAATGCGATGTGATGTGATGCCTACAAATAAATGAGTTAAATAAATAAATAAACAAAAAACATGTTTTAAGATGTTATGTTATCCTACTAATGATGATGTACTAGGTCATCATGTATCAGTTTACCAGAGTAGGTTGACGAGAGACAAAGAGAGAGAGACAGAGAGAGAGAGACAGAGAGAGATAACACCAGAGCCAGAGCCAGAGCCAGGATGATGACTAAAGCAGGGAGTTAACTAGTTAGTTAGAAGTTAGCAGTGTGGTATATGGATACAGCTGAAGGACTGCTGCAGTGATGCTTTTAAAGCAACCTCAAGATTTTGACAGGAGCATTGGCACTAAGGCCATGCTGGCTGTAGGGTATACAACCATTGATTAATCAGGTGATTAGTTTCTTTATTAATCATTTTGGTCTATAAAATAAAGAAAAATGCCTAACATTACGTCCAAGTTGACATCCCCAAACGTCTTGCTGTGTCTGACCAACCCCCAAAAACCCAAAGATAATTGATCTACCATGAAAAACAGTCGGTCAATCCTCGGAATAGAAAAAATTACCAAAATGATCTATCATTATCAGAGTAGTTGAATATTTTACAGGGAATAAAGCTTTACTTTCAAAAAGTAGTTCACTTTAAAGGCTTTAAGGTTTCCGGACTAAATACTGTATAACACTAAAAAATATAGTTAATGAGTTAGTTAAATGACAGAAATTGCATTAAGTTTAAAACATGTCTTACCTTGGTTTTGTCAAAAAGGGCATCATCCGATGTCACCAATATGTAGAATCTGTTCTTTGTTTTACAGGATTTCTTTACAACTGAATTCAGGTTACTTCGAAAGCTCTCATCCACCTCTCTCTTCATTTCATCACAGAAGTCAAAATGGTTACTTGGTCCAGTCTTTATGTGACTTCTATCCATTCTGAAGCGCTCAGGTCCAGACGGGACCTTTTTGACAGCACAAACGTCATCCATCATTGCGTCATACAACCTGGCACATTCTGCAGTCGCACCAGAAACTCCAGCATGTTCCTTCAGGTTGCCTGGTCCAGGAGATGATTTTTGAGGATGCAAAGTTTTTTCTTCCTCTGTTAAGTCTGTCATGCTCTTCCTGTCAGACACATCTACCATGATTTTTTGTCCAACAAGCGATGGCATGTCCAAGAGTTCAACTGAGTCCTCCTGCTCTTCTAGACTGGAAAAACACACAGTCACAGGACTAGTGCAAGACAATGGTTGTTCATCCTGTGAGTCCTGTTTGCAGACGGCTCCTCTCTTACTCCTTTTCAAAACCTGTTTCATTTGTTCTGAGAAGATAAGACACTCCTGCTCCATTGACACCTGAGTGATATCACCTTTAAGGCACCTCTGAGAAACCTGCTCCAGAAAAGAATATGATCTCTTCTGACTGCTGTTATGGATTGTACATGTGAGTGAACTTTGAGGTCCCATGACATTTATTACGCTACTATCTTTGTGATCAACAAACGAAGTAGATGCTTTTGAGCAGTCTTTTTGGTTGATCACTACGTTCTCTTTAGTTGTTTGCAGAACTTTCTCAAGTAAACTACATGTCAAGAAACTTTGGTGTCCATCACTTTTTGCTGATTCAAAAGACTGCATGGACAGAGATGATGATGAAATCTTGGTGTCCTTTACTTGATACTGATTTGAAGGGTCTAAAAATGAAAATTTAACGCTATCAGAGTTAGATTTAGTGTCAGTAACTTTTGACAACAAAGTACTTCTGGACAAAAATGCACTGGACTCCTGCTTCTCATCATTTAGTCTAGAATTTCCCTCGAAATGGTTAGTCTTCTTTGCCATGGTAGTGGGTGTGGTGTATGTGACTACTGGGGTTTTAGTGTGTTTGCTTTTGGGGGAGTTTTCAATTTGTCCATCTTTAGAGATGCAATGTGCTTGACTTTCATCACTTTTAGAGGGTTTAACAGCCATGACGGGACGCTGACTGTATGAACGGGGTTCATGATTTAAATTGGACTGTGGTGTTGTTTTAGGTCTGTCTTGGTTGATATTAGACGTAATTGTTTGCAAAAACTCAGAGGGAATAGATGTTTGGGAATGACAATAATCTTGCCCTATAGAGATTTCCTGTGATTGATCTGTTCTTTCGAAAGCATGTTGTGGAAGTGGCAAGTCCATTTTCTTAAGTTGCAACTTAACACCTAGTACTTCCTCTAATTTACTTTTGAAAGGTGATATAAGAAAGTGATCTGGTGATTCTTTGTGCAGTTCATGTGATGGTGAGGGTGACACTGCCACCGGCTTATTGCTTATTTTCTCGTCTTTAAAGTCAGCTGAAGTGTAGCTTGGGGCTAAGCAAGTGAGGGTGCGCTTGCTGTTTAGGGTTGAGGTTTGATCAGTATAGTTTTTCTTTTCAGCTATTTCCATCTGGTTGGATTTGTCAGTGTGGTTTGATTTGGAGAATAACTTGTCTATACGCTGTAGGACTCTAGGAGTTCTTAGTTCGAGATCAGGATGAAGACCATGATGAGGTTTAAGATCACTGTCAACTGTGGAGTGACAAAGTTTCTGCTCAGGAGGCATCTCATCAGTTTTAAGCTTTGAGCTGCTAGGGTATGTGCAAGTAATATTTTTGTTGTTTTCATTACTACTAAAAGCAGAAGTACTGCTGCTTGGGCCAGAACAAAGTCTGCAGTCGTATGGCCTCTCGTCCAAAGTTGGGGTAGGACATCTATCATTGGATTCACTTCCCAAAACACCTGGGTGGTTGGTTTCACTTACAGGAAGTGATATATTGCCATCAGATTTACTGCATATCTCTTTGGGCATGTCAGAGTATGAAGCTTCACTGACAAATGGTACTTCTTTCTGGCCTTGGATGACTTCTTCAACCTTGCTTTGTTGTTGTGAGATATGTGGTTGTATATCCTCTCCAGACATGTCTAGACCAATGAATGGAATTACAACTCCACCATTACTTTTTTCCAATCCCTCATTTGTTTTGTTCATTGCAAGATCTGTTTCTGTTGTCAGTGCCTCTTCAGGTTCAGGTTCACATTTTTTCACAACCTCGCTCTGAGGTGAATGAAATGGTTCTTCATGGGTTGTGTTATCACCCTGTTTCTTTCCCACCTCTGATTTTATATGATCACTACTTGGACCAAAATTGAAAATTGTCATCGTTATGTTTTGGCTTCCTGTTTTCAAATTATCTTTGGTCTGGGGGATAGACTCAGCTTGACAAGACCCATCTAATGAAAAGTTCCTCTCAGGAGATGTGGGCAATGCTGCCATCTGATATTGTACCTTATCTGCCAAACAAATATCATTTTCTGAATTATTCTCATTTGCATGTTGATTGTGATCAGGCTCCATTTCAGATGGAGTGACAGGAGCATTTCCTGGAATGGCATGTTCATCTGTCAATGCACTGCCATTTGCAGGCAGCTTTGTCAGCTGCAAATTCTGGCAGGTATCTTTTTCATTGCCTGTCTGAGATGGTGCTTGGAGACTACAGTCTGTGATGCAATCTTTTACTGAATCAGGACCTTCACACATCACAGGTAAAGGTTGGTCACCTAGATTGCTGTCATATGCTACAGCTGAAACGCAACAGTCTCTTCCAATGCGATCTTCGCCTGTGGTCATTTGACCTTCACATACTGTTTGACAATGCACATCTTCATTAACATTTTCTGCCTGGCTTGATGTGACTGATTTAGGTTCCTCGTTTGATAACTGCTTCTCATTTTTGAAACAATTTCCATTGCTGATGACACCCAGTTCTTTGTTTGTAGAATCATCAACTCCATCAATCACTTTTGGAGACACTTCTATAGTTTCATCATGGCATAGGTTTTCTTTCGATTTAATGTCATCATGCTCATCTGTATGAGTCACCTCATCTGCTTCTTTGTTGAACTCTCTCTTTTTGTCTTTCATGGATTCGGACGAATCTGTGTCATGTATTTGAGCCAAACTTGTCTCTGGATTTTTAAGGCCGTCATTCATATATGTCTCGTCTTTGTTGCATCCATGCAATATGTAGCCAGTTCCTAAAGCAGTCCCGACATTTTCTGTCTGATCTAATACACTTTCCATCTCTTTTCGTGGAGGGGTGAATAATCCATCACTTTTGAAAGATGGTACATCAATGTGTTCCAGGCAGCCTGTGTTTTGAGAAGGACTACAAGCTTTCACATTTTCGTAGATGCTTCCAAGTTTGCTCACATCATTCATAATCTCTGTGGAGTGTACCATTGTTTTTTGACACTGAAAAAAGTGGACACGAGATAAGAATTACTTATTATAAAACAAGAAGTTCTGACTGCTGTTTCTCTTGTCTTACTTTAAACTAATATCTTCTTAAAGATTAAATTTAATCTTAAATTAATGAATGCACCAGCAATTCAAACAATGAATACTGTAAATCACAATTATGAAAACGTTAAATTCATCCACACACATATTTGCAGCCACCTATCACACACAGCCCTAATACAGTAAATTAGATGTATAAAGGTCCTCCCTTCCATTTGATTAAATTCCTGTGGCTCTCATAAAGGACATCTGCATGATACATACTTCGTCAGGGAATATTCACATTACCAGACTACAGAGCAAGAATGGATATAATGGACACCAAACCCAGTTTTTGGAAAATAACATGTAAACATCAGCACTTTTTCTTATATCGTGAATACACTCCAAATCACTGGGAGAATAAGAGGCGTTTCTAGGAAGCTGGGATGAACTTCCTTCAGACTGCAAATTAGAGAAAGTTAAAAGGGGGGGGGCATCATTGAAACTCACCCTACTTAAATTGCAGGTAATCCCTGTTGTGCCAAGAGTGTGGTTGACCCTGTGCACTTTATGCTTTGTTATCTGGGACAATAGTCTCTGGCAGGGTCTTCCATTACAAATTGGGAAAATACCCTCACAAGAATGTCAAAGCAAGACATAGCCACCTCATTTGGAATTGGGAAGATGGGAATCCTTCTTGAAGCCCAGCATTGGGGGGAAGTCTGCCTAAGACTACCTAGTTGGTGGGCCTAGCATTACTGGACTCCTGTGTCAGCATTAGAGCCTCTTCTGTAACGCCACCACAGAGGGAAAGGATTAAGTTACCTATGTCACAGTGCCTTGGATAAGGACTCTCATTCTCCAGGGTCCCCCCTGTTTTATTGGTATCTATACGCCAAACAGCATTTATAGCCTATAAATGGCCAAAATGGGAAATGGGATAGTGACATGAACTCTGAACTGAACTCAGACATGAGGTCCCAGAGAGCTCTGTTCAAAGTTCCCACGGTAGAGATAACAGTTTGGAGCTGTGGCCAAAAATGTGATTTCCAGAATGTGAAGCAGATGTCATGAGAGTTTGTGACTCCCATTCCAAGGTAATAAAAGTAATTGGGGGGAATGACAGTGACTGTATACCTTATTATAACATGACAAGCACATGAACTTGGTACTTAAATCATTTTATATCCTGAAGACCATTGGGAAATCATGACCAAAACATTAAATACATAATATTTTACCTTTAATTTACCTTTTAATTTACCAGTAATTTCAGAAACAAACCTGAAATTTGCCTACCTCCTGTAATCCCGTAGATGACTTGAGCATGTTCAATGTTTCGCTTGCTTCTGTCTCTTCACCGGACCCAGAAGTCTCTTTTCTGTTGACTTGAGGATCTGAAGCAACGGTCTCTGCACTACAGTTTCTCAGTGACAAGTCCAGAATTGCGGATCCTTTGTCTAAGAAAGAGTTGTCTTTTTTGCAAAGGTCCAAAGTTTTAGAAATTGAAGGGTCTTGAGTGTCTGTTACACTTGTGGAAGCACCAAATGAATCTGCCTTCAACTCAAGGAGAGCTGGTGCTGCTGGTACCATTTTACTGGACATTTCCACAGAATAACTCTCCTCTGAACATTCGAAGTTCGATTCCATGTGAAAAAATCTGGCTGTTGATCTGCTATAAAACAGACCTATCCACATGTGGACAATGAGTCGCACCTCTTCAGTGGTGTCTTGAATGGAGTAATCCCACGGGCTGTTGGAGGTGTACCAAAAAAAAAAAAAGTTTTAGTTAAATAACTTTTTGTGTTATCTAAACTTGTCGTCTAAATACAAAACCACTGCACTGACATTATGTGAAAAGAAACATTTTGTTTTATGCTGAGCTTCTTTGCATAAATGACAATAAATATACACACCCATGCAAGGCCCGTATGATAGTTCTGTCCTTTGAGTCCTTTGAAAACTTGCTATCTCGATTGAAGTCGTAGTTTTCCTTCCATTGCCTTGTGACTTGGACAGATGGACCCTTGTTAACAAAGGTGCGGAAGTGTCTGAACTTTCTCCTTTGCACCATATACTTTTTCAGGCATTCTTGAGTCCTGTGGTTGCGTTCAGGTTTGTCTTCCTGACAAACAGAGGGGTATAGTGTTTGAATCCCCTCGCCATGCAACTGCTGGCGTGCGTGCAGCAGTCTGGTAGAACCACTTAAAGGGGATACCTGGAAGGGTGTACCTGGCAAACCCAACAGCAGAGGGGAAGACGGGGGCAATGAGTAAGCATGTTCTTTAGATATTAAACCAACCAATTCACTTTCTCCTGCAAGATGGCTCGGCGAAGGAGACTCAAAAGGCTGAATGGGTTTAGCAGCAGGCTGTCTAAGCAGAGCATGAAGAACTGACTCTTGTTCAGCATTGGTAACATCTTTTGTAAGGCCACACTTCTTCAAACTTGGCTCAGGTTTTCTCTCAAGTGCTGGGTCTGGTTGTGGTGGAACCAGGTCTTTACTGGCACTGAGTGCCAAGTCAGCAAGTAAGTTCAAAGCATCTGTAGACGAGCAAGTACTGTTCACTCTTTCCTTAACAGTCTTCCTGACAGAATTATCCCTAGTACACGCTTTGTGTTTGTGCTTTTCAGTGGTAAAACAAGCTGGTGTTTGAAAATGCAACCACCCTGTGAAGACAAAACAGAGGAGAAAAAAGAAAATAAAAAGTAGCACACTGAAAGCATTTGAAATATACCAGTATATCACTATTACAAACTTGTAATCAACATGTAAACTATGCCATTGTTTCTGGATAAATGGATGGCACTGACAAAGCACAGCACAAGCAAGAGAAGTGCAAACACAAACGAAGAATTAACAATTGGCAAAGTGCAGTGATAGCGTGCTGAGGACAGTTGCAGAAAAAACAGAAAAGCCCAGTAAAGGGAAATTTAGTTTTAAAGTCATGCACAATATTGGAAGGACTTTACTAATTATACATACCAAGGGTTAGGAACTGCATAATTTTGAAATAGGACTTACATTTCTTTTTGATATATTCTGCAGGAATGCCTTGATGCTTTCTGAGTGTTTTAATCCTACTGCTCCTTGGGAAAATTGAAGGAGGCTTTTGTATGATTTGAGGTTGTTTGTCCAGAAGGGTTTGTTCTAGTGTCTCTGTTGAGTCTTCCCTTAGTTGGGAATACTGACCCTCACTTTTCAGTACTTTATCTGGTTTCACTTTAGGGGTCAGTCCTAAGGCATATGCAAAAAGAGGATCGACTGATTGCATTTTTGAAACATCGTTCACAGCCGCACTTGCGATTGCATTATTGCTCTTCAATGTCTCAGCGTCAGAGTCACCTTTACCCTTCTTGAGACAAGGCTCAGTGTTCAGGGCAAGATCTGTAGCTGTTCCATCTGACACAAAGAAATTGTTTTTTCTCTTTCTCCTAAAAAAGACTGATTTTAATTTAAGAAAATCTTCCTTTGATGCACACTTTCCTGGGGAGGGAACATCAGTGTGCTTTTCTTTAACTGCTTCTGAGGGTGGAGTGTCTGTGCCTTCATTATTTAAAGAGTGCACATTACTCTCTGGATTCAAAGGCAATAAACCGTAATCCGATTGTCTCAGAAGTCCATTTTCAGTTTTATCACAACTCGTCACAACATTTTGAAGATGGTTCCCTCCATCTTTGGATGTTGTGGCCTCTGTTATGCCCAATGCCATCTCTGGGACACTGCCAGAGTCTTGCACCACTTCTGCTCTGTCAGGAGCATTCACACCATCAACTAACATTTTTTCAGGGTGACGTTGATCTTTTGTACACCAAGGTTTATTCTTCAAACACCTAATCAGATCAGCAACATATACAGAGCCATAAGGCACCAAGACTCTTCCACACTTGCTGATAACTGGCTTTAAATCCCATCGCTCGGTTTTCTTTCTCAAAGGACAAACTTCAAGCTCCATTACAATGTTGCTGTCTGAGCTCTGCTGTCCAGGAGCTGATTTTTTTTCCTCTGCCACTGCTACATCAACAGTGGCAGATCTAACTTTCTTATTTCTAGATGATAGTTTTCCAAACTTCCGTTTTCGCCTTGGTAATTTTCTCCAATCAACATTTGCAAGATTGTTCAGTTTTGAGTGTCCTGATGAGTCCTTGGCCTGGTCATCCTTCTGACCTGTGGAGAACTCATCCACCCCTGGTGTTTTGACTGTCTGTGAACTGAGATTTTCACTTGCTTTTTTCAAACCTTTGGGAGGTCCCCTACGTAATTTCCTTCCTTTTCTTTTGGTGACATTGGTGACCTCAGGGCAATCTTTATTATTGATTTTGACAGTCTCATCATGCAGAGAGTTAGCTTCTGCTGTTTCCAATTTGGCTGCTGAAAAACCTGAAAGCTGAAAGTCATTTTGCTTTGTTGCTGACACAGTACTGATCACACTTAAACTCTCATCAGTGAGAGTTTGCTCTGCTGAAGTGATGCTGACAATCAGCTCTGCTGAAAGGTCATCTGATGTACGGTTAATCAGGAGATTTTTTGTCACTGCATCATCAGTTTTCACTAGTAGAGACTTTTCAGATTTTTCATTGTCTTTGGTTGCATCTCCTGCTTGCAAGTCATCTGCTGCAACATTTTGAGGCACAGTTGTGAAGTCAACCTGTGCTCCAGAACTTGTTAAACAACTGTGCGCAGGTGTCTCAACATTCACAGGACATTTCTGGTCTGTCAACTGGTCTTCTGAGCCCATGTCAACAGGATTGGCTGGTGCCTCCTCAGGCGATGACAGACAGATGTAGACATCATCATCCAGGTCTTCTCTTCGCTCCTCTTTTCCAGCTGCCAGAATTTCTGAAGCCTCAGACACTGACAGTTGAAAGGAGACTGGTTTGCTCATGTATGACTTGAAACTCTGCCATGCCCTGTTAGTCCAGTCAGGGGTTGAGTAGAGGTGTTTATGTGCATCCAGCACATCGTACTGATCTGGAAAGATGCTTACGTCCCTTGAGGGACTTAATGTCAACCCAGGGTTTATTAATGCTGCGTAATTCTGCATATGCTGCGCCAACACTTCACATAGTTCATCACTTGCGTCAAGTGGTGTTTTCTCAACTTCACTCTCAGCATATGTTATTACTGGTAGGATCTGAAAGATATCAGATGACATAGTTGTATTTCTCTGTCCAGATTTTGTGCCTGCAATAAATCAAGAAACAATTATTTTAAATTTCTTCTCTCGTTTCCTTGAGTGCTAATCAACACAAATTAAGTGTCACTGAGTGGGGCAGTTCATTTAAGGAATCTGAGAAACATAAAAGACATTATGCACTAGTAAATACAAGCTGAAATCACCTTTCTGTATGGCTCGTGACTCTGGAAAAACAAACATGCCTTGCAGGACCTCAGTTGCACTTGATCCACTATCTAAAAAAAAACAAAAAACAAAGCTAAAGCTGTATTGTAGTTGGTAACAAAGATACAATTCTGCAATTTTGTCATTAGACTGTTAGTATCATATTCTGTCATGATTTCTATATCTTACCTTCATATGTAAGGAAATGAGAGGAGTGCAACAGGATAAGAAAACCACCATCGTTCAGCGGAACAGGGAGAGCCTGCACAAAAATGGGTTTGTCAGGTATTTGTTAACATTATATATCAAGTCATATCCACCACATTTTATCATGTGGTGGATAATGATGAACCAACTGAAATTTTCAGACCAGGAACTATTTGGTAATTGATTGACTGTGAATTAACAGAAATGCATTTAATTAAAGAGGCGATATACAAACCCTCCTCCCCTTACTTTGTGGTACTAATCTTGGTGCCACTGTCCCACAGAAGAATAGACTACCTTTTACCACAGACAATGAGTCTTTTTTTTTCTGGCTGTTAGTGTTAGTCTTAGTAACATGGCTGCCACTTTTAGCCTGGCTACTGTCCAAAACAAGAAACAACTGCAAGGATCCTAATTTGAACTAGAAAACCGAATCTTGTTGCTATGAAAAAAGCTTTTGTCAGCAAATTGGTAAAAAAAAAAAAAATGCCAACTGAATATTTTTTTTGAACCCTCTGAAGTCCCGAAGCTCTCTCCATACTTCAGTGGACCACTGGGAGAAATCCTGGTGGGCCAACACTTTGATGTGACAACAAACACAAGGCTAGGTCAAAACCTAGTATACGGTTTGACACGAATGGTCAATGTACCAATCTAAACCCAGATGGTGTGATTATTCTATAACCATTACCTTGTGCAAACATTTACTTCATAATTATAAGTTAAAAGAAATTTCATTACAGTTGTAAAAACTGACAGATTTGCTTTGTTGTCTGTTTTTCATATCTGTGTAAATTGAGTACTTACGGTTTGTGACTGATGACTACAAATTTTACAAAACAATCTTAAAAAATACCATTCTGGGCTCTGATAAATCATGATTTGTCGTGAAATTTTTGAAATTTTATGGAAGAAATGTGTGCCTTACTGTCCCTAAAAGATTATAAGCATACTCACCAGATCCTTCTCCTTGATCTGCTGCAGAAGTAGAGTGAGCGAGTTGGTTTCATCTGCCTCAGAGGAAATCAGCTCACACAGACTGCAGTATAGGTTATCTAGAAAGACTGAAAGACAGAAAAAAAAAAAAAAAAAATTCTTACTATATATTCACTAAATCAACAAATTATGTCAAAATAGTCCTTAAAAATGTTACTCTTGGATCATGAAACTATTTAGATAGATATAGTGATATCTATATCTATATAACACACCTTCACCAGAAAAGACGGTTTCAAAGACACCCTTTGGCAACAGCTGTATGAGATCTGACATGGAAATGGCTCTGTTAACTTTGACCACTGGGGGCCTTAAATGGAAACAAAGACAAAGAACATAATATAGCTTATATAATTAAATGATTGAAGTTGATGTAGAATACAGTACAAAAATTTCAATGTGCGTATTTACTTACAGTTTTGCAGGAATCAAGGCTCCTGCTGCAGACCTCAGTGCTACATTATAGAACTGGGTGCCTATTTGAAGCTGACCCCTCCAGGGCAAGTGATGACAAACTTAAATAAAATCAAATACAAAAACTATTAAAAAGTCATTTGCATATTCATTAGAGTCCATTTTCAGTGACCACTTTATTAGGTACACCTGTAAAATGAAATTCTATCCATACCAATATAAGATTAATAAATTGCTGCCATTATTTATCAACTCTGCTTGGTGTAATAATTCTTTCATGACTGGATAGGTGCGTGTTAGTTTTGATCACATATTATTTAAATAGTGACAAATGTGGACTGTGGACTCACTACCAACATCTAAATCTTATGGCAGTGCTGCTGCACTATTGTTTGACATACAGAGAAACATGACTGGATTTACTAGGTGTTACTTACCAAGTTTTTTCTCTGCACTGAAAAGAGAAATTAGAAAACAATCAATATAACTCAAATATTGCATTAAATTGTATTCTGTCAGAGACATACTGTAGTTCTCAAAGTACCTGTTGCTATAGAGTCACAGTACCTTGTCTCCTGTTGTGCTACAAGCATTGCTTTGGTGTCCGTGTATGAAAATGATACAATAGCAAAAGGACAGGCAGCACTGGGAGACTGAGCTGTTTCATTGCTTCCATCACCTAACAGCTCATACATGTAATACTGCAAGACCAAAACAAGAGACATGTGAGCTGTCTTACATCCCACATTTCTCCTTCTTAACATGCGGCCATGTATCAAGGTACACAAGTGTACTGTGCTCACAAAGATACATCTACACACAACATCTGAGGCCTGATAGAGTACTAGTGACAGGTGCAATGATCTGTTGAACACACTATAGTGTGTTACAGTGTTATTTGTATGCATTTATGTCTTTGAAGTTTTAGGTCGATGTAAAGTGAGGACTGAAGCTGTGAAAATATCTGCAGAATGGCATTTGTGGTTGCAATCAAATCCATTAAGAAATTAATGCTCATGCCTCCTCTTACCTGGGTTCTCTCAAAAGCAAGGAAAGAGCTGGTTTGGGCAGATACCGAGGACAGCTGCTCTGACACATGACAGTCAAACCCCACAGTTGGGGCTGTAAAATTCTGGGTGTAGTTTTCCAAAACCTTTTTAACTCTCCCCTAGTGGTAACCATAAAAGGACAATGGTTATTCAGAAGATAATATTTTTTCCTTTAAATGAGAAAACAATGATCACGTTTCTCCATGAAACCACCGTTGTCCCATTTCTTAGTACCTTTGTCAGCCTGATGATGGCAATGTATCCAGATTTCCCATGATACCAGCGATTCAGATCCAAACAGTCAGAGTATATTGATATGTAAACACCTGAGTAAACACAGAAAACTTTCACTTAATGTGTATTCAGGTAGGAGAAAAAAAAATTAATTTAATTAATTATTAAGTGAATTATGAAGATTTGGGGACAGCGTAAAAAGTTATAATGTTTAACTTGTAATGTAATGTTAACTTTAAAACACCTGTAACACCTTGAAATATAAATGTTTCACAATAGTCAAAGACACACCACACATTTACCACCTGTCTGAATGACCTGATGACGGGATGAACATTATAAATAATTAAGGAACAAATGTTTGGAGTTTACTTTTTGCACTAGAAGGAAGATAGAATGCAGTAAAAGAAACTACTACATGCTAATTAATGATGGTGGGGATTTGAAAATTATTGTTTTTTTAAGTTAAGGATTAAAAAGAGGAACATTCAGGATCTTGTTTGCTTGATTGACAGGAGTGTGACATTAGCCATCTGAAGGATAAGTGATGTCGTTTCCTCAATGAAAGCAACGTTTACGGGCCTGTCCATGTCTTACAAAACAGTGTGTTTTCTGAAGTGAGGTAAGATCCACTTTTTGAATAATATGCAATCAAGCTACTATCAACAGGCCTAAAAAGAAACCTTCTGAGCACAGGTTATTAAAATATAAAAAACATATTAAAACAATTACAATGGGGATAGGTAAGACACTGGATTTCAATTCTCCCACTCATGGAAAACAAGAAGTTACAAATCTGAGTGTAGGAGGTAAAACAAACCAGCCAATGACTAGTTTGGCAGGTTTGGTGGGTTTCTGTACTCTCTCACCTACAATCTGCTGTCAAAGTGAGGAAAGTAATGACAAATTGCACAAACTGAGGACGGTATAACCTTCCCAAAAGCCTCTTTAATCCATATGTAAGTCAGTATTAATGTTAAAAATGTGTGTGTTTGTTATCAGAAGTTATCTAATATATGTAGGAAATCTGCTAAATCACATTCGTAGCCTGTACAAAACTAGAATAGATCAGAAGAGGAAAGGATGTTTGGTAAAACAACGATTATTCTCGTGCAACACTGCTGCATTTAAAAACACATGACACAGTGGGGCTCTTGTGTTCATGTTCCACTTCAGTGTAATTTCATACCACCGTTCCATGAAAAACAGCTCTGTACAAAGGACTTTGACCAGTGTTTATATCCAATAGTCTCTACACTTATCACAGCCTAGAGAAGGTAGAAGAACAATACAGATCATATTTAAGAACCAACATTTCTAACTTAAGTTACAAGGGCAAAACAGATATACAGTATGTAGCAAAAGTGCATATTAGAAAGAAATGAGGTCAGTGTTTAAGAGTGCAGTGAAACAGGCACTAAATGAAAACACTGCCTTTCTGCCTCCACCACCAATGATATCCTGAACTTCTTCTACACCAAATTATAGTTTCTGTTTCAAATCATTCTTCCACTTTCATTTCTATACATTTGTACTTTAACTAGCTTTCACTTTCAAAAGCAGAGGAGCACCAGGCACTCAGCAACTATTTTTTGCCTTAGCTGCACGACAGATTCTTTTCAACAGACAACGTGTATGTTTTCTATGGACAATTTCCTGGATATTGCCAGCAAGGTAATTACTTAAAATAAAATACTTTCAAGTCTTAATGTAGTTCTCTTAAACTGTTTTTCACAGAGTAATCATAAGTATATTTAAGTTATGTGTTGCAGCAAGAGTACACACATCTAAAACGGGTGTTTTCTGCATAGAAATAAATGTTTTTTTTTGTTCAAGGCTGAGCTCTTACCAACATTACTAAGCTGTTCAGTGGTGAGCTCACCACGGGTATAAATAGCTAGAGTTTGAGGAAGTAAAAAAAGATCATCATTTACCCTTGCAAGGATCTCCCAGAGTTGTACATGTACCGTTTCTTGTGAGAACACCAGTTTCTCCGAGCGCATGGGCCTTTCAACAAGTAAAGATAATATCAGCATGATCGGAAGATTTGTGGCAGCATGTATTGTCTCAGGTGTTGTAGTGTATATGAACTGTACCTTGTTGACATCCTCAAACAGTATGAACCCATAGGTTTCCTTCAAATCCTCCTCTGAATATCCCGCTTCTCTTCTCTTTGCTCTGAAGATATTATACTGAAGCAAAAAAAGAAGGGGAAAAAAAAAAAAATCAGTGTAGTGAAAACCTAAGTGCCATTCTCAATTCCTGTTGAGGTTCCTTTCACTACACTTAAGAGCAGTAGGTGTTTTCATGCCTTTATTTGTTGCAACAGTCTCTTATATAAATGAAAAATGTGTAACAGACCTTTTCTTCCAGAGCTGGATTCTTAACCAAGACAGCAGACTTGTATTTGAAAAACTGCTGAGACTCCTCATACAAGTACGCACTTTGAAGTGGAGCCAAAATACAGTTTTGGAAAACGTCTGAAGTGTCTGAAACAGGCACTAAAACACCTGAAAGTGGGCATAAACACAAACATCAGCACGACTCAAATACGACAAGGCGACAATAGGGCCCGTTGAGGTTTTTGCTCACTAGAAAAAGTTTCACGAGTCTGGGACTATTTGTCCTCACAACAGACCCGTGATTTCCCCCGGCTCCCATAACATTAGTATTTATATGTCACGATTAGGTGCAGACACAAATATCCAAGCCACGTTTTCTGGCCAAGTCAAAGTTACAGGAAGGGAAGCGGCTCGTCACCTTTACTCGAGGCACCTCCATTTCCACTTTCCATTGCTGAACTCTTATGAAATCTGTCGCTCTGTCTTTGCCCTTCGTTGAAAGCAGCCGTGTTTGATTTTACACATTACAACTGAATAATAAAGTCCCATGTATTTCGGCTCCAATAATCCTTTACAAGTCACTTGAGCTTTCGCCGCAGTTTCGACAGGCATATTAATGCGACAACCAGGAAGTTACAAAATACGACAGTCCAAACGTGCAGGACCAAATAAATCCACTTAAATCTGATTTTATCGCCTCACTGGTAATAAATCCGTTTAATCAGGAAATGCCTGTCTTCAGCCTGTATCCGAGCGGGGACCATCGGCGCATGTTTGGTGCGTTTCGAAAAAGAAACAGAAACCTATCGAGGGGAAGCATCCATCTTGAAAGTCAACACCAAACTGTAGTGGTGGAGAGGCTGTCTTTAAAGATACCGTCAGGTTAGTCTGGGCCTGCGACTTCTACTTATCCTGCCTGCTTCCTCTTTCCCCCGAAAACGTAATGATTGATGACCTTAAACAATCCGATCCTGCCAAACGCAACAAAGACCCTTTTCTAATGTACAGGCTGGTTTAGTGAAAGTACACAGGGGGAAGGAAGTTGGGGGCAGTGTATTAAAGCTTTTCTAACCAACATTAGACTCAGCATTGGGTCCAAGTTTTATTTCTATTTGTTTTGATAAATTGAGTAACATTCTGACAGAATATGGAGCGATATTTTTGTGATTGACCGTAATAGTGTCCATGTAGTTGTGAATTAATGAATCCCCAACTATCAAGCTGAAGGGAGATCAGTGTAATTCGACCTCATGCTTGTATGTAAGAGTCACCAAACTATGAAAAACCAAGACTGTATCTGAAATAATTTCCTTTTTCACTAATGCATGAACTAAAGTGGAAGTACCTTATGCACCGACAGCTGCTGCATATCAGTAATTTTCACATCCATAAAATGCAGCACGATATTGTAGCACTGTTTGCTGAAAGTTGTGTCCGTACAGGCACTACTTTTATTTTTTGTTCCAGTGAGATTTTTTTAGTTTGTTTTTGTGTTGCAATACAAGATGAAATACATTTTACATAGTTTTATACTTGGAAAACTGGAGGTAACCTTTTCTAATTATGATGGGAGCAACCAAGGAAGTCAATCTCCATTGTTATAGTCTGATAAAATTGGTATTGTTTGCTCATTGTGTGTACGATCATTGCACAATCTGAATGTTAAAATCTCAAAAAATGATAACGTGCCCATAACTTAAGCAAAGTAGTCAGTTTTACCCAAACCACAATGTTTCGCTACACTTAACAGAGTACCTTTTTAATCTAAACTGCATTTAAACAATTCATTTTTATGCCCAAATCTAAACAATCATTCACTGTGGTGTTGTCTCATCATTAATTTAGGAGGAAAAAACTAATCACATTGTCCTATAAGGGGCATCAGATCAAAAAATGTATCATTCCAGAGGACAGACAACATATTTTGTTGTTTAATTTGAAGGATTTGTTGGTAATCTGAGCAAATACAAGTAAAGGTGTTTTGGTTTGTGTATGACGCAGCCTATAAGATTAACACAAATGATGCAATAATACTGAATTTGGAATTTATTAATATATTACTGATATCACTGATTGATGTAAACATTTGTTCACTCTGATATCTGATATAGATAAAAAAAAATACATTAGTTTGTCTTTAACCCAGTTTGACGCCTCTGTCAGAGCAGAGCCGACTATTTACTAGAGTTATGGTATATACTCTAGACAGCTCAACCAAAGTGTGACTAGAAACTTTTTGAACTCTTTATGGGTTGCCAGACATGAAACACAAATGTAGTAGCAAGTAGCATTGTTATGTTTCTAGTCAGCTAGAATTACCAGATGTACAACAATAGGAAATGATCACAAAGTCAACACTAGTGACACATCTTCAGTGTTGATGCTTACTATGCAGACAACATCAAAGAAGAATGCCCAAACAAAAGTGCATCAAAACTACTGTTTGAATATAGATATATAAAAACATCAGCATGATATATATAATATAAAGAACTTGTTAACTTGTTGAACTTGTTAATGTTACCACTTGTTGTAACACAAGCGGTATCATTAAAGCTCTCTGATTTGTGACAGAAGTTACTGCGCTTTGACCATATGCAGTTCTGGGAAAGTAAAATAGTGCTTGCAAGCTGAAAATAACTAATCTCAGTTATGTGAGAGGACAAGGCTGCATGCACCTGCCCAACATTATGTTTTCCCAGGGGGAACTCCTGGAGTTGTTTGGCAGTTTTAGGCTACAATAACAACACATTTAATTAGAATGAGCAAAGGAGCCATTGAGGGGTGGGAGCTTTAATGACATGGGGATTTTTGGTATTTTTCCTTGCAACTAAATCCTAATAATTGATAGGCCTGCTGACATGAAAGGAAACATACAGCCCACGAAAACCCAACTAAAGTTAGGCTACGGGTGGAAAGTATTAGCTAATATATAAATAAATGGTTCACAGCACATTATATCTTAGTGAGTGTCAACCTAGCTAAAACCTTTAAAAACATAAAACAAAGATTGCATTGCATATGTTTTATCTTTTAAAAACAGTGTTTTTACAGGCAAACACACTGACTAGCTTGTTATTATTTATTTATATTGGTATTAGCACGCCAGCTAAACTCTAAAACTAAACTAAAGAGATATGAGAAGTCAAATAAACACATAAATAACAATCTTATTTCTTCATCGTTGTTTTTAAGTGCTTGTTGGTGTCCCATTGTCTTTAACTCAGTCAAGTCTTTATCGGGCCTGAAGGAGACTTTCACTCGTCTCCTCCTCGTACGTCAGTCGCCTACATTTCCCAGAATGCCACACCATTGTTTATCTGGACTGTGCCTCAGCTCCACCGACGGAGCACACGGCGGTGCGGCGTGTTTTTCTCCACGATGCTAACCAGTCCGTCTTTACCCCTCGGCTCCATGATGAATAACACGTCGGGCTGAATCTGCCTGGTTCACGGAGGAGGACACGGTGACATGTAATGGAGATCACCCGGGCCAGACCGTCCTTGTATGGAGAAATCGGTAAGTAGCTTAGAGCCGGTGACCAACGGTTACCGGAGACAGCCGCTAACCTGCGGTGGCCGAGGCGGGTTCGGTAGCTGCGATAAGACCAGCTGACCACCATCAGCTGTCCCTTCACGGTGACTATCTCTGAGGGTCTCCGGTCTCTGCTGGTGTCTGTCCATCCGGGAGCATGGCAGCGACCTGTAAGCTCGTTACCGAGGCCAGCGGAGCCTCAACTGCAGCTTGTGCAACTGCATCCGCCTCTGACTTCAGTCAATGAACAACAATCTGCACAAATACTTCAGATTCACGTTAAAGCATCGACCCTATGACTGCACAATCAGTGGAGGCTGTAACAAAGGTCTTACAGTGTAAAACCACACCATACACCATTGTACTGATCATACTGTACCTGCAGCGATTAATAAAATGAAAAATAAGAGGAAACTGCTCTTTATAATGAATTAAAAGTTTGTCATTCTTAAAAACAATGTTTTCATATGAAAACATTCAATGATTTCAGACTTATATCTGTATAATATCACAGTAAATGAAATATTTTTGCCTGGTGGTTTGACAGAAGATATTTGAAGATGTCATCCATGCTCTGGGATATTGTGATGAGAATTTTAAATGTGCTTTCATTTGTGTTAAAGACAAAAATCACTATTCAGGAAACAATCAGCAGATTAATTAATGATGAAAATCAGTTTTAGCTTTTATATATATATATATATATATATATTATAGGATACATGTGATTTTACTGTGTCCCTTTCTGTGCCGTTTAATGAGGATAAAACATGTAGAGCTTTCAAACCTGTTTATTATGTTAAATATCTGTTGCTTAATGTGCATTAATGTGTAGATACTGAAATGCAGCACATCATAATGTAGTCTTTCAACTGGAGTAATTTTATTGAAGGATCAAGACCCACATATACACACTCTCGCATTTATAAGAAATTGTATGAACATTTCATTGTGGTTCTCTGTCCCCACATTGCATATGAAAATAAACCAAAGAGAAACAACATTTCAACTATATTTACACAATTGGAATGACTAAATGAACTTGAAGAATTTTATTAATCATATATCAACACCCAGAAAGTGTCAACATCATGAATCAACTCAGTCTTTGTTTGATTTCACATATTTGCAGCTCATGGTCTTGGATTTTGGACAGATCGGTCAGCAGTGCATGAGGCCGCTGCACAGGGCAGAGCCCTCCAGCTGCAGCAGCTGATTGAGGGAGGTGCTGCAGTTAACATCGTTGCTGTTGACTCCATCACACCACTGCATGAAGCGTGTATACAGGGACAGACCCAATGTGTCAGACTGCTGCTGGATGCTGGTGCACAGGTGAGTTGCTGTTAGAGCTGTTTCAACAAGAACAAACAAGAGAATCAAACCAAGTTATCGGCTTTCCTCATCACCATATGATTGACAGATCAATGTATGTGCAACTTAATTATGCCTTTGTGTCTGACAGGTGGATGCTCGTAACATCGATGGTAGCACTCCACTGTGTGATGCCTGTGCAGCCGGTAGCCTTGAGTGTGTTAAGCTACTGTTGGAGTATGGAGCAACAGTTAACCCTCCACTGTTTACCTTCTCACCTCTTCATGAGGCATGCATGGGAGGTGCGTCTTGCTACATACAAGATCAAGATGTCTCTGGTTCACTGGTCTCACATTTCCACATAGTGTTAGTGCAGGAGCAATAATCTGGGAGAACTAGCTCTCTGTTTTTGTGGGTAAAGTGAACAGAGGTAATAATGTTCATAAATAAGTAAAGAATAATAATTAAGACAAGTCCTAACTACACTAAGTTCCTCTGTGTTGTTGTTGTTAAATAATGCAGGATTTTTACCCATTACATAAACAGGTGGAAAACACTTGAACATTTTGAAGGTTTCTCCTGGAGGTAGGGACTTGAAAGACAAAAATGGAACAAAGAGCAGAACAAAGGAAGCAGAATCTAATCCTCCACCAACACAAAATGTGCCTCTGTGGTCCAGACCTCTTGAATGCTCTTGATTCATATTTAAAAGCCTTTCACAACGTAGCAATAAAAAAAAAAAAACAAACAAAAAAAAAAAAACATTACGCAATTACCAGTGAGACGATGGGATCATCGCCTCACTGGTAATGGTCATAGTTGTACTGTCTTAGCAGGCACAGCCAGTACTTGCTAAAGCACTGGGACATAGTGGGATGATTGCAGTATTGATTTGAAAACAGTGATGACTAGTAAGAACCAAGCTTTAAAGTGAAACTTCAGCCAAAATCTATTGAAGCTGAACAGCAGCTCCCGTCCTCTGTGAAGGACAAAACTACAAACATTACAGCCACTTTTCAAACCCATAGGAAATGAGTGTCTCAACGCCTCCAGGGATATTTTCCCAGCCGTCCTTGGAAGGATGATATACTGCGGGGTATTTAATTTTGTTCTAAATAGAAATAATTTTACTTGTTTCTGACTTTAGGAAATTCAGAATGTGTTCAGCTCATGATTGATCAGGGAGCTTTCATGGAGGCTCATGACTGCCACTACGGGACACCGCTTCATGTAGCCTGCGCCAGGCAACACTACGACTGCGCCAAAGTTCTCCTTAATGCAGGTGAGTCCATGTTTATCTTCTGCAAACAAGAAATGGTTCAAATGAAATGTAACAATATTTTTGAGTCAAAATTAGATATGAATGATTTTCAATTATTTTTTAGTCATTAGAACTGCAACTAAAGAACATTTTTGGCCTTCATTAATTTTGACACTATTTCAAAAAAGATCTGAGAATCTTTAAAACAACGACAAAGCATTTACATCATCGTATTACATCAACCAGCTTATTACCACAACAAAACCAACTGTCTATTCTCCATAGGACAATATGGATATCACTATGATATGGGATTCATTTCTGTGAAGATTTATTTTGTAATTGTCATTATTTTGCAAATGTTTTTGAGATGATTTACATAAATCATTGGTCATTAAACTAATATTTATGTGTAGCTATACCTTGCCATCAGCATTTGTAACTGCAGCATGTTTGTTGTCTGTGATTTGTCAGCCAGTTTTCATTAATGTGGATTAAGTCACATGGAGGAAGCTGTGAAACTTGACTTTTACTTCACCCATGGTCAAAAGTGGTTTTTAATGCTGTAGCTACCAGGTTAACAATTAACACTAACATGACATTACATCAATTGATCTCCCAGCTCCTTTTGTAAATTGTGAATATGTTTTTTTGTGCTAATTTTATCTGTTAGTTGATCTGACAGATATAAGGCCAAACTCTGCAGACAACAGACCTGCTTCTCTCACTCATGCAGTTTTCTTTCTTTCCCTAAGGGGCAAATGTTAATGCTGCCAAGCTCCACGAGACTGCTCTTCATCATGCAGCCAAAGCAACAAACATTGACTTGGTCGAGCTACTTGTGGAATTTGGGGGGAATGTGTATGCCAGGGATAATCTGAACAAAAAACCCATCCAGTACACCAGCTTGGGATCTCCCTGTTACCTCTGCCTTGAGTTCTATGAGAGTAAGTTTGTTCACATCAAGTGTGCATCCTGTCACTGTGTATGTAAATTGTCAAAGCGCACCAGTCATATATAACCACTGTTGTTTTCTCTTACTTAGATACTCCCCTCAGTCTGCAGCAGATCAGCAGAGTGGCTGTTAGGAGGGCTCTCGGCACAAATGCACGTGAAGTTGTTTCCAGGTTGGGTTTACCCAATCGCATCATAAGTTATCTTTTTTATATGCCACCTCCAGTTATTGAAATTTAATCACAATCAGAAACTTCAGATGCAGCTCTAAGAAGGTTAAATCTGGACCTGTTATGTCTGCTGCCTCTGTGGATATCTCTTCAGAAAGTCATGTGACTGATGTTGATGTTAAAGTTGGAAGTACAGCACTGATGAAAAATCCAAACCCTGCCAGACTAGCAGGGTGCAGATTTCATTAGATACTCAGGCTGCTGCTCCAAGTAAACTGAAAAGCTTAATTTGCTAATTTTCTTAGTGCTACATTAAAAGATTTTTGACCATTGGGGAACGGAGAGCCAACCCTGATATATCAAGATGTTACTGCTAACCCATTAGCAAACAGCTGCCCAGTTCACACAGAGCATCATAAGCATGTAACTGGAGTTGTGTTCTCTGGCCAACAGTATTTACTCACTCACCAGAAACAGTTCATTTACTTCATCTCTGCTGTTTCATGCTTGGCAGGTAGTAGAAAAATGGCTGCCCATCGTAATTGATAGAGGTAACATTTAATCACACGGTCTGACGGGTGAAGGCTGAAAGACCAAGACAACTAACTAGTAAAAACCATGCTCACCAGTGTTAAAGCTGCACAGGTGATTTTAATCATTCTGGCTGATCAGATCTCCTCAGGTGTGTGCATCCGTTACCTGTTTGCACCTGTTACAGCAGGAAAAACTTCACCGTTATTGCTCTAATTGGTACATTATACATCATACATAATTCCCAGTGTAGCTCAGCTCACCTTAGACCAGAGCAGAAATATGATCAGCCTCAATGACTAAACGCACCTTCGACACTGTTCATTCTCAGAGGCTGTGGCACCACGTTCCTTTCACATTACCTGTAGTCCTTTGAGTTCGGGTTAATGTCAGTATTTGTCTGGTGTCATTTCTTACTGGAGCTTGTACTTGTACTCGCTCACAATGACCAAGTAAGTGTCATTGTCATGTCAGTGTGATTTACATCATAGATCCTGCAATAGTTTGTTTATCCCTGCGGATACATCAAGTGGATAGGATTGAATAGGATTTGTATTTATTTGTATATATTCTGTGACTATTTATTTTTAATGTAAATTTGTAAATAATACAAATGGTTCTACCTCTATTAAATTTATGTAAATAAATAGGCCAAAACTATTTTTCTGTATTGTGTCTTTTGATGAATTATGGATGGTGATCAGTTATGCAGAGGAGACATTTCTAAACAGGTCAGGGTGAAACAAAACCTCATCAAAGCCTTTTGGTCGAACAAAAAATTTGTACAACAAGCATCATAGACCAATCCTCTGTACAAGGCAGTTAGAGGGTGGGTAGGAGAAAAATTGAAAAAACTGGGAATAAAAGGGCTACTATCCATGTCAAGGTTATTGCGGCACAGAGACATCAGTGTAGTCAGTTAGGGAGAAAACAAACTACTGAAGATGAGACGAGAGCAATCTGCAGCCATAGTCTGAAATGAAAATGAGATGCATGAAAGCACAGAAAATAAATGAATTTATTCAGTGTGACTCAGGCAACATGTTCCAATATGAACCACTCTTACAAAGCTTGACAAAGCAGTTAGTACATGGATACAAGTGTTAAACCAGATGTGACAGTCAAGAAGTTGTGTTTAACAGTGAAAAACCTCAATATGTTATCTGTGTGAAGTTGCCTTCAGACTGCAGCAACAATAATCACATATCATTAGTTTCTCCAGTGGCAGCAGTGCAGCTGCCTGACTTAGACACATTTTAGAGCTGACCATCAAATAAGAAGGCATTCCTCTGCCAAGCAAATGGGATAGAGGATTTTGTGTTTCTTTGTGTTTTGTCCTGTTCTGTAAAATAGTTGAAATAAATGTGAAAAAAATTTGCAAAACTGGTGAAAACAGGATAATAGTGATACATTTAGTAATTTTAGGGCACACCTTTGTATTGGTTGACATATTAATTGTCAATTTTAGGCAGCAACAGAAACAATGGTAGTACTTTTGTTAAAGGTGAACCAAATAAAAGGAAACAGCAAACAGTGAACAACAAAAGTGAAAATAGTAAGTATAGTTTTTATTCTTTTTCTTATGAAAATATTTTCACTTCTTTAATCAGCTGTGACCTATCTTGGCAATGTCATGGTAAAACATCACACACGACCAAGAGGAAACATGAGGGGCCATGGTGAGGGGTGGTTGTTTCACTTCAACTGTGTTTCTAACTCCACCAGAAAGACTGTCTGCAGCTTGAGATGGTCGCAGTAAGGCTGTGGTGAAGCTAGTAAGTGTTGGCAACAAACCATGAGATATAAATACTACAGGTTCAACAGTTGACATCTATGGGTTTCTTTAATATAAGGGAGTGTGATTAAGTGCTGGTCTGTCACTGAGACACCAGACCTGGATAATTTTCAGTTTTAAATTGAGTATAAACACCAAACACTTGTATTACATCTGTAATTTGATTTCATAGATATTGAGATTTGTGTGTGTGTAAAAATGAAGCTTTTCAGGCTGAAACCTAGCTGATCAGAAGCCAGATCAAGCTCATTTAGCAAGTCCATAGGTTTTGATGATTCAAATGGATTTAATGAAAAATGCAGTCATTATTTTGTACAGCTGTATCATTTTGAAGTTAAAATGTACACAACCACATTACAGATATATCACCTTTAGAAACAATAGGAAAGGAGTCAAGTTCACAATTTAGCTCAGTGTTTGTTTTACAGATGTTGCAACAGTGCTAAACAGTTCTGTAAACAGTAAAAAGGAAGTGGCAAAAGGGTCAGAGTACAACAAGGATGTGTTGTAACAAACTAATCTTCAGTGAGTGACACTGTACTCTTAAAGTACAAACATTTTATTTTTGTAATGATTAACAGTTTTTTTGTTGATGACAGATAAACACACTTGGATTTGTTTGTTTTTTTCTATAAATGTTTTTAGGCCAATTTCTTTCTCATTATCTTGTATCTAATCTCACATATTTTTAGCCTTGTCTCAGTCAACTGCTTCCTGCACTGACAGCTGCAGCCATCACATCTTCTGCTTCTTGGTTCTTTGCACAGATAACACAACAGCACTGCACAGAAGCTGCTCACCACATAGCTGCCCTGACATTTTGATTACAGCAAAAAAATTGAGAAAGTTAAAATGTGCGACACTGAAATGAAGAGAAACAAGAGCTACAAGTGGTATGAAGTTGTTTTAACTTAGACACAGAAACCCTAATTCCACACACATTTAGCTGGAGTAAACATACATTTCAGAGACACTAGCACAAATCACCTTTTTTGTAAACTAATTACACATTTTAAGACTAGAATTTGGACGGAAATGACCGGAAAGTCTTTTTCAGTGCAACTACAGGGAGAAAAGCAAGAGCGCAACAATCAGTGGTTGCATGAAAATTCATTGACGTGACAAACAGGGTACATGGTGAGCACATGTTCCTGTGTGAGTGAAAACCATCAGGTTGGGTTAAATGTCTACACTCCAGTCTCCTTCCTCTTTACTGAGCCTTGTAACTTCTGGTTCAGTCTGGTTTTAGAGAGTGTCTGGGGCCTGAGTTTAGGGCCAGACACAGGTGGGCAGTTCTCGTTTGTCTCGTCATCATACACGGGGGCTGAGAGAGCAGAAGAGCGCCGTTTGGCTCTGACAGCTTCTCCCTGTTGAACTCTAGGTGGAGCCTCCTGTTGGGCCATCGCAGTGCGTAGACAGTTGAGCCACTGCTGTTTGTGGTAGACGTCATTGACATGCAGGGTGTGGGACTGGCCATGGGATGGATCCAGAGAGCTCACACGGAAAACGTTCTTCACTGGAGTCACAGAAACCAAAGAAACAGTCAGAAGAAAGACAAGATCTCTTTAAGGATGAGTGTGCAACACTTAGTGGCATCTACCGATGAAGCTGCAGATTGCAACCAACTGAATAACGCCCCCTGATCTGAAGTGTAGTAGTATTTCCCTTTATCATTTAGTCCATGAAAAAGTCAGAACAAAATTAATTCCTAAAGCACAAAATTACATCTTTAATCTATTTTCCTGGCCATCAGTTTAAAAGATTGATTGATTGATTAGATAAAAGGAATAAGTCAGGATAACACAATAAAGCCTAAATGCTTACTACATTTGTTATCCCTTTGGGAAACTGGAATAACAAATGCACAACGATACAGACGACAGAAAAGAGCAGTCAATGTTCGATGAAACAAGCAAAAATGAAAATGGTTGACACAAATCTGAGAAAACACCTCAGCACAAATCAACACACCTTTGTCTGCGTTGGTGAAAGCCCCTCTGAATGACCCCCCCATCCGGATTTCTCCATCTTGCAGGTCCTCCAGAGTCAAGTCCCGAACTGGGATGGGTTGTCGATACACCTGGAAGCAGCTCCTGTCGTTTCGTGTCACCGGTCGGGTCAAAACCAGCAGCTCAGAAAAGAGAAACACGTGCAGCCTCTGTGGAGAAACATCGACAGAATGAAATCCACTTGAATACAAGACAAGCGGTGTGTGGACAGTAACTCCATAGCATGTGGGTGGCAAAAATAAGGAGTGTAATCTTGATTCTCACCGAACCACTCTTGTTCCGCAGCTCACCATGACAAAGTAGGGTCTTACAGTTGTCTATGAGAGGGTCCCGCTGTTTATCATCCAGGTACTCCAGTTTGTCTATATAATACTGGCACTCAGACTCCCCTTTCCTTACATTGATATCAGACAGAATCTCCTGGATTATGGTGATCTGGATAATAAAAGACAGAGTTATCAGATGGCTATTTAGGAAACCCACAAGACTCAATAAGTGGTGAGATTTTCTTTTACTATAAAATAAAGGTGTATTTTTATAGGCTACAGCAATAATAACAATAATAATAATAATAATAATAATATTATGCCCTAATGGCTACAGATTTATCAACTCTAACAGCTGAATATAAGCAACAATAGTTATATCTATGATAGCAAAGATATTTATAAAGTAGACATCATACAGCTCTTTCCAGACTGAGTACATCTGGGTGATCAGGAGGAGTGTGTCTCAGGATCTCTCGCAGCAGCAGTGGGTATTTCACCAGGCGTGACCGTGGGATGTCCAGGAAGCTCCAGAGGTCAAGCTTCCTGCTGAAGGGTGACTCCAGACAGCGCTGCAGGAAGTCCTGGACCCGCCTGTCCTGCTTTTTCTGGTCCAGCAGGGCTTTGGCTGCAAGCTGGTTACTGCAGTAGTTCTTGTAGGCATTCAAACCAGGCAGCTGAAAAGATACAAAACCAGTTTCAAACAGATATTTTGACAATTCAGTATTTGAAGACCATGTGTATCAAAGTATCTTCAGGTCTTTAAAAAAATCTTCAAAAATACTGAATTTGTCTCGCAAAAAGTTTTGAAATATCTGCCATGTTTGCTGCAGGAGGCTGTGTAGTCCTTTTAGGTGGAGTTTCAGACAGATCAGACAATCACATTAATGCATAATTAATTTGCTATAAAACTGCTACTGAAAAAAAAATAAGATAAAATAATAAATAATTCTAAGCTGTATAGTATGTGATGAGGATTTCCATCACACTTTTCATTTCATTCTGGTCAGTTTTACTACAGAAGGGGTAGAAACCATGTGTCTAAGGTAAACATCCTCTTAGTTTCCTCTTAGAAACTGTTATTTTGCTCCCAAAATACATACCCAGTCTATTACTATCTGTCCAATCTGAGCTACTGTTCCATTGGGGCCAGTTTCCTCATTCAGTTTCATCAGTAAGTCTGCAGATAAAATAGGGCAATCAAGGTCAGAAACACTCATTAGCATCAAAGTCCAGTAATGTCTTGTGATATCATACCCTCATGTAAGGGGATGTATGCATCCAAGTCCCCAAATATGTGAGCTAGTTCCTCTTCTGTCATGATGGAGAGCTTCAGCATTGGATCATGGTACGCCTGAAGATAAGCAAAAGAAGCTGAAGTTGACCAAGAAAGGGTCAATCTTTATTTAAAAAAAAAAAAAATAATAATAATAATAAATAAGTGTTGAAATTTAAATTTTCTAACCTTTCGTGCAAGTTGGAGATCTTCGATGAGATCCTGCTCTCCCCTGTAAAGCTCATAAATTGCCTGCAGAACAAATGTTAAAAAACAAGAGAACCCATAGCAGGGGAAGTTAAGCAAATTTTTTCACTCTGTACTTTTAAGATGACCATTCTGTAGACTCAAGAACACAACCTCTTGTCTCTTGATCTCTTTGGTGGAGAACGTGCTCTTCTGATGGACATCCAGTGTCTCCGACCACAGCGTACTGTTTCTGCGTTTGGTGGGAGTGGGACCTGCTGCCTTGTTGCTGGCTTTTAGGGACATCCCAGGTGACTTTGTATCACCACGTGATGACATTGACTAGAAAAAAATATTACAGTTAAACAAATAATTATTTAAATTTCCTCATGATCAATTTGTAAAGTGAGTGCCACAGAAAACACTAAGTCCTGTACCTGGATGGTCTGGCCAAAGCGCCGCACTGCCCCATTCTTTGAAGGTGATATCAAGTTGACGAGGGATGAAACTTTGGCCAGCGGTCGAACACGCTTGTTACTGGGTTCCTGGGTATCAAAGAAATCAACTTTCTTCAGTTCCACTTGAGTTTACTGAAGTGTCGACTGTAAGGCTCCAACAGTATCTTGAATAACATGGTGTTGTTTACGACAAATATTGTAATTAAAACATTTACCTCTGAATTATTTTATTCAAGTTGCAACTACAAAATCCAGATTTTTTTTATTTCTCTCACATCTAGTTTTTCTTTATATATATATATATATATATATATAAAAACCACTCAATTTAGTGAACTGAACCATTACGGTATTAACAGACCAGTCTTGTCGAGCACCTGTGTGGTTTGGTTCTTTCACCAGACAGACAGTGGTTGTTCCAATTTGAGGGATGGTGGGATTATCCTGAGCACATAACACATAAAAGCGCTCATGGCTTCCTGTGTGGCTGAGTACCTGAGTCATACAAAGGGATTATAGTTTGAGTAACTAAAGCAGGTCTGGTGCAGGACTCCAGGGTGCTACACTAGACCTGCACCCAGGGGACAGAGAGAAGGCCGTCTCTCACCTTGAGGTCGAAGCTCGACAGACTGACTGTATCATCCTCCTTCTCTTTGCGCTTTCTCTTCTGCAGAAATATGGGAAAGACACACTTGTTATTTTCACAGTTGCATTGATCATTCAAACTAAAGATTTTCAGCAACATTACTAAAAATCTCTACATATAAAATACAGTCAATAATGCACAAAAGCCCATGTACAAGTCACATGTATGGCTTCAGAAAGCCATATGTTATTTTCATCTGCTCTGTAAACAGATAATTGCATGAGTATGTGACCACTGCAGTGTAACATGATAGTGTTTTCAACATGAACTCACAAGACTGAAGTCCCATGGAGTCCCTGGTGTCAGAAAGGTGAAGGAGCTGCCTCTCTGCAGTGGAGGTCTACAAAAAAACCAAACAAATCAGGTTTGGCTGTGCATAGTGAAAACAATTTTATATCTACTTCATTGACAGCTTGTTTTACTTTATTTAATTTCTTTATTTTTTCCCCAGTAGCTATCTGTCTGTATGGTAACAGAAACCTTGGAAAACTATGGTTCCTTGTCTTCTCTTGATAAAGACAAGACAGACTACAGTTAAGAAGAATATAATCCTGTAGACAATGGCAGCTGACACCCTATAAAAAACATTACCTGACTTCTAGTACATTCATTCTAGGCAGCTAGTTTATGAAAATCTAATGACAATGTCAATCTAACGTATCCAGAAGTAGATGGAGATAGAAAACCATTGTTTTTACGGGGGATGTATTACAGCTGGTAATGTGATGGATGCCTTTTCTATCCTATTTCTGTTCCACTCACAGTTATGTTTCAAATATGTCAAGTGTTGAGGATGGTGATGGAGGGAAATTAATATTTAAAACCATATAAGGAGTTGGACTTCTTGCTGCTGGTGCATGAAAAATGTCAGTTATGGTGACAAAACAATGAGGGTACAGAGAGTTACAATATCTTATTAGGGAATGACTCCCAGAGGGTGAAGTCAAGTCCAAGGTCAGCTGCACACATTGCTACACACAACCCACTTCTTGTGCTCATGCCTTTAAGCCATGCTGAAAATAACAGACCAAACATATCTGCAGATATCAATACTGAGGTCTGCAAGAACAAATAGAGGTGCAATGCAGGTCACGTTATGCAGCTGTGTGTATCTAAAGGCAACTGAGTGAGTTTCACAACTGCACTGTATTGGAGGTATAAACAATACTGAAGTGACGATGACATTGGCTGGTAGAATAAAATAAAATATAGACTAAATTGTCTTGAAATTAGCATAGTATACTAATACTCAACTGATATAATTTATTGTTGCATCTAACTTACACTACTATTTATTGCAGTTCAGAAATAATCAGTCAAAGAGTTGATCAGCAGAAAATTTGACTGTGATAATATTGATAATCGATCTAGCAAAAAATGTAAACTGGTTACTGGTTCCAACCTCTGAAATGAAACAATTTGTTGTTTCCTTTTTTATTTTATTTTGAAGAAATTTGATCAACTATTTTGTCTTCAATTAAAAATAACATCTTCTATACTGAACCTTTTTCATAATTGTTAATTTGATATTTCACAGACAAAATGATTGATTCAACAGATAAATAATAATCAGTCCGATTAGAAATAGAAATCTGCCTTCATTCTTAAATTTCCCCGAAGTAATCATAACAGATGTTTGAAATGCTTTACATGTCGTTTAACATTTAAACTTAGGGCAGGGTTGTTATGTTTTCCGAGGTGTACCTGAAGGCATCTTGTGCCAGTTACAATACCAGTCCCGTCATCGTTGACCAACCAGTTAACGTTGGCTCTAATAAACAGTGAAAACCTCGTCCTGCTGGAATAGAGCCACCAAATAAATGATGGTTTTCGTATTTGAAGACATGAGCCACGTACTTTTTGGAGATGTTTCTCCGGAGTGTTTGTGGAGACGGCTCTGCATCGTTGATGACACTGGCAATGGACGTCCTCGATGACACCCTGCGAAGTTTCTGCCTTTTATTTTCCGCCGCTCTTCCGCAAACTTCTTCATTTTCTTCCATTTTGCGAGAGGCTTGGGTTTAAAAGTCACTTATACCAAGACGTATTGTGGCTAAACGAGCAAAGGACGACGACCCGCCGAGGGAAATCGGCCCCAGTGTGTACAAAGAGAGCAGGAGACCGATGACAACAGAACACACCACGGCGGAAGTTTGAATATGGCGGAATCTTGGAAATGGACCAATCAGGAGAGAGCGCGAGGCTCCGCTGTTCAGGGTGGGAGGGGCCTGTCACAGGGGCGGAGAATAATGGAGACTGGTCCCATTGGTGCCATTATGTCTTTATTAAACTTCCCAGGTAGACTCCACCATCTGATTATAAAATGAACAACATAATATAGTGTAACAATAATATGGAGGCGTTTATCTTCCCATAGCTACACATCACAGATTTATCTAAATATATAGACTACAGCTACATACATAGACTCATAAATAGATATTATTATATGCATATGATATTACAGTACTGTGCAAAAGTCATAGGCAACCTTTACATTTGTTGTTTCATCAACGCTATAATGATGATCAAATATAATTATTTATCATGTCTCTTTATTAGAATACAACCAGAATATACAGGAAATGTGTAGCAGTATTAAAAAAACAGAACAAAATCAGAAAAGCAGCTTTTATAGGCTAACATGTCAAGTATTTAGTGTGACCTCCCCATACACTTGAGCAATATCAGGAACCTGGCTTACATACACAGGTTGTATGAGGTTAACTCATCGGAAGCTGCTAATATGTATAAGACCAACTTTCAATCACATCATTCTATTCAAAATGACAATTTTGCTAAAATCATAATTTAGCTTCAGCAAGGCCACACTCAGAGGGAAATCAGCAAACAAACTAGATACTAAAGATGTGGTATTCAAGATGTTATAAAGGCATTTGAAGAAAATCTGATGAGAAAACCTTCAAAAGAGCAGAAAAATGCTCTTTTGAAGGTTCTCATACCAAGGCCAATTCACACTGATTCCTCAGTTTGGCTGGGCAGCCAGTGACAGGTAGAGTCGTGGTTGTTCCAGACACATGCTGTAAATCTGTAGCTGGAGAGCTTTGGGACTTGTTTATGTAGTGTACATTGGCTCAACCTGTTAACATATGGCCACTTTTGCACTTTGCCACTGATAACCACTCACTGCTTAAACTAATTTGTTGTTCCTTTGCATAGTAAAAACCATACCAGCATTGTTTGCAGACTAGATGTTATTTATACATATAGTGTTTATTTTCATACCTACTTGTCTGTATATAAGAGTAATATATTTATGTTTCCTTGTTTCTGTTTAACCCATAAGAACCTGGTCCCATTTCTCCTTCAAGGAAAATTATGAGGGACATAGGACAGACTAAATAGAGCACATATATGTTACACAAAGTCACATGACCTGTCACATGACCTACCGTGATGTTCAGCATGTGTCACTTTTAAGGGTAAGGTTAAGGTTAAGGGTAAAGCTGTCTAAGAAACTTTCCAGAACATTTAAAGGGCTTTTGACAAATGTGTCACCGTGGGTTCTTATGGGTTAATTTTGTTGTCATTGTTTAGTTGAATGTCTAATTGTGTGTCTTCTTCTCATTGTCCCTGACAATTTCAGCATTTTTTCTTTTGAGGGTCAAAAACCATGTATGTGTTCACATACTTGGCAATTAAGTTTTTTCCAATGTCCAGCTGTCACATGCACAGGAGTTGATAGATTTTTGAAGGCGACAGGGTACAGACAGTATACAATGCAGAGAGTTGGTGTTAGGGGGAATATCAGTAGGTACCAGCATCATACTTTTGCCCCAGGGCCCTTATTTGACTTTACTGTCAGGATCCATGAGCCAAACTAGAGAAAGAGAATAAACCTTTTCTGACATTACAAAGAAAATATAATAACAGCATGTAAAATGTCTAATTTGAATATGTGGACTAATTTGTGCACAGAGACACGAATGCAAAAATAAATAAAAACAAATATAACCACATGAATATTACATCAGGATGCCTGGCTGAAGCTTTTTTTTTCATCTCATGCATATTGCATTTCATATATACTTTACAACACAGAACCTTATTTTCATTTCAAGGAAAACAATACGTGCAAAACTTGATAAAAACAATGTTGTCAGTAATTCTGTCTCCCAAATCTCTTCGCTTCAGTGCATAGTTCATGAATAATAGATCATCCAAGGGAAGACGTCTACTATGCAATATACCTATCTTTTTTTTTACCTCCACACAAGGATTGAGATTAAATATTATCGAGACCCTTCTGGCTTGTTTGACCGTCCGATATAGGAAGACCTGACCATCAGTCAAAGTTGACATGATAAGCTCCTTGGACCCTACAGCTCTGTCCTTGATGAGCACATCATTGCCATACCTGTCGTTTTCATGATATATGGTGCATGACATCACTGCTGTGGCGTCTTCATCAAGTCAGAGTGGACAGGGCCTTTTGAAATGGGTCCTTAGGGGCAAGATGACAAGAGGCACTGTACCTTCATACATATGGTTCCCAGGCAAACAAAACATCTGTATTAATGTCTGTTGATAGTTGGACAATCCTCCAGACACATAGCAATAGTTAACAGGAACAATATCACTGCAAAGTGCATTTAGTAGCTGTTCTTTCAATCATATTGGATGGTCTTCTTCAGCAGATATTTGCCCAGTTGTCCTGGAACTGTACCTGCTCAATTTGTCTTGAGCTCCTCTTGTCCATGTTCAAGCTGAACCTGATAGTTTCCTTCTTAACCCATAAGAACCCACAGTGACACAGGTGTCAAAAGCCCTTTAAATGTTCTGGAAAGTTTCTTAGACAGCTTTACCCTTAACCTAAACTCATGAAGTCCCTGAGTGACACATGCTGAACATCACGGTAGGTCATGTGACAGGTCATGTGACTTTGTGTTCCTATAACATTTCCAAGATGGCTGTGTGCTAGGTCACCACAAGGGGCACAGCTAGCCAAATTTAAAAAGCTTGTTTTTTGTTGTTAAAGGTAAGACTCAAGCCATTTAAGAATTCTAATGCTTACATAACAAGTCCTTTATTACATTTAACCTGTTGTAAACACACTAAATGAACAAATTGATATAAAACAAATCAGATAAATATCGTTGTAACATATATGTCATCTTTGACAAGGGGGGGTGTATTTTGAAAAAAATGCCAGAAATGTGTTCTATGTGCTCTATTTAGTCTGTCCTATGTCCCCCATAATTTTCCTTGAAGGAGAAATGGGTCTGGGTTCTTATGGGTTAAACTTAAAAACACGATTTTTGTGTTACAGCTCTGGAGCTTCCATGTAAACATTCAATATCCAATTTTAAACTCTCACAACCATGGAAATTTGAACATATGCAATTTCTTGACAATTGGTCAAACTCCATCTGCTGAAGAAGATCCTTTGATGTGATAGAAAGCTCCAAAGCAGCTGCTTAATGGACCTTATGGTGAGACTGATTTGTCAACTACTATTAAGAATGAACTTTCAGTCTCCACATCTATTTACTTTTTAAAACTCAACAGATGTTGAAACTTTTAGACTGTTCTTATATAATCATCAAAACATCAAAATTATCTGAGAGACATTTTAGTTTTTCAACAATTGAATGAAATTAAATGAAGCTTAAGCTTTATTGTGATGAAAAGTTTATTATAACACATTTAACAAAATAATTTTTTCCATTTTTCCATTTTTTCCATCCATCCATTCCATTTTTTCATTTTCCAACTTTTATTAACACACAAAAAAAGGGTTGTTCCAGTTTTTATTGACACCAACTACCTTCAATAAAGATCTAAATAGTACATTTCACATTCAAAACAAATGCTATATTATAAAAGTGGGATAAAGTAAAAGTGTTGAGTTGGGACCAAACTTAAGACATAGAATACGCCTTTAAAAAAACATAAGTCACTCTATGTAAACATGTTCTTGTTGTTTTACTCATAAACCTTACAATGCATCATTTTGCTACTACATTACTTGGTGTAGTATGACCAATAGCTTATGGTGTCTGATGTAAGCTAAAGTTAACTTTAAATCGATATTACTGTGTAACTGATATTACTCAGTCTGACTCGTATCGCTTCTTTTACAGTGTTGGTCATTATCTCTTAATGGTCACTTCTGCCCACTGTTCAGGAAAAATGAAACAGCTTTCGGTGAAGCTTCAAAAATGTAGTAAACAACACAGCTAATGGAAACAGAATTGATGAACAATAGCAGATTCATGATAATACACAGGCTTGAATCAATGGGAGCCACAGTCAGGGAGAAGAAGAAAGCACAACAGCAGCTGTGACTGGTTAGTGAGTGAAGCAGGAGAGTACAGTTATTTATACAAATGTGACCTACTTTTAAGCATCACGAGAACATGCTGTATTTCAGCTTATTCATGTACAGAGTCTGTACATGCTGATAGTCCACCTCCCAGAACACTGATTTCATATGGTGCTAGAGACTGGGTACAAACATCTACGCCACCAAATGAAATCAGTTTCTGAGTGCAGTCCTCTGCTCAACAAGTCTTCTGATTGTTACGGCCAGCGCATTAGGATACAAATATGTAGTACAAGATGTGTTGGAGACACAAAATGAGATTCTTGATATTGTGTAATAAGGGATGGTAAGTCTTGTATTGCTAAGTGGATGCAGATGTGGGTCAAAAGTTGTTGTTGACTGAAGAGGGAAGCTGTCTTGTATTTGCTCCTCTCCTCCACTGTTTTTGGCTCGTTCTACAAATGAACAGTAGAGGGTGTGGTGTGGAAAGCCAGGGACAAACCATTGACCCAGTGGTGGAAGAACAAATTTGAAGATATGTTTGAAGACAAAAAAAACCAAAACAATTTAACACATGAAAACAAAGCCTGGAGGTGTTTCCAATACGTCACCTGCCTGGATCAGATTAGAGACCAAAATCATCACAAACACCATTACAGGGAAGCAGTCACATCAAGTTTTAGATGGACAGTGTTGGACATCAGGACTCCTCTGAATCATTTAGACTGAGATGTGAGGATTTCTTTTTTTTTTTTAATTAACAGCTATTTTTTTCTTCTATGAAGAAATTCAATAAGATTCACTCTTGTATCTGTATGTTAAATATGGCTAAACAGACTGTAGACTAGAGGCATGGAAAACAACTAGCTTGGCTCCATCTGAAGATAAAAAAAAATACAACCTCTAAAGTTCACTGATTAATACAATGTTATATCTTAAGTTTTGGTTGGTTTTATGGGGGAATATTTGCCAACTTCTCAATTTTGTGATTTAATTTTTGTGTTAATTGTTATGCTTTTAAATTAAGCATTATTTTTTAACTTTGGACAGAGACAGGTTAACTGTTTCCCCACAGCTTTGAGTCTCTTGCTAACTGACTTTAGCTTCATGTTTACAGTGGAAACTTGAGAGTGATAAGAAAGTGTGAGTGTGTTTGTCAAAATGTGAAACTCTCTCTTTAATTCCTTTAAAAGCAAAATGTGATGAATTGATGCAGAGGCTGGTTGAACACCTGAATGCTGCCCTGCTGATGTCATGGCAACGTTAGTCATCTTCTTACAGGGAGACATCCTCTGTTCGGGGTTATCTATAAGATCAAACACAGGCTATAAAGCTCTCATATGAAAAAAGATAGGGTATTGCAAAGAAACAGACGCAGGTAGGTGGCAGAAGTGGTTGAATAATCAGTTCTGAGCTATAGATAAAACTGGGATTGTTTACATTAAATGTGCTACACAAAGGTATCAGGCATTGCAGGTAATAACAATGCTCCTACCATAGGAGGAATGAATCATGTTTGTTCCCAGATGGCTTCATTGGAACAGGAGCTGAAAGGGGTGAATGTTTATCATATGACTCACTGTTCATCACACCTCCTCTTCCCCTTCTTTCCTACCAAATCCATGGGCCAAATCTCATCTATGTAAATATAAATCCATCACACAGAGACATAAAGATACTGATTAATACATGTTTTCATTCAAGGAAAACATTTGTCACTGTGCAATCTCTTCACATCATACAAAAACAACACTGGATGGGTTAAGGAAAAGGAAATTAAACTCTGGGTTTCCTGGTAAATGTTCTGCATCACCAAACTGGGGGAATGACTGAGCCACAGCCAAATAAGAATAGTGACCCCAGGAGGCATCCAGAGAAACTGTAGTCATCAACTTGCCTCTCATCTCTACAATATTCTTGTCTAGTGTCACCAGCCATCCGAGAATTGAGAGCGAGAGTGAGTCAGTGATCACTCAGCTATGAGGAACAGGAAGTCAGTGGAGACTCATGGATTAGGAGGATATGATGGCTGTAATGTATCATTCCTACTGAGCTCACACTGATGCTGGCGTGTCTCCAGTTGCACTTTCATGTTCGAATTGAAGCAAAGGCTCCTCTGCATGCTTAAGTGAGTTCACACATAGGGCAAGCACAGCAATTATCCCTAATGGTGGAAGGTATATATGTGCAAATATGTGCACGTCCAAGCAAAGAAATGAGAAGAGAATGAACGTGGAAGGAAGGGGTACTATTCATCATGACATGAACAAGGAGGTTTGTTGAACCCAACCAAAGCAGAACTAACATTTGGGTTCATGAAATATTGACCAGTGAATTTGATCAGGTTGAAATTCTGCATGTGGGGGCAACATGAGTCAGTTTTAACATGGGGAGACTAAAGTTTATTTGAAGCATTTACTCTTCGAGGTCTTTCTTGGTGAGAGTTACATGTAGAGATTGTCGTGTAGTAAAAATGTAGGCTTGAGCCAGGTGTCACTCCACCGTGACATCACCCTTTTGTTTGTGAGCTGGAGTTGAAGCCTCCAGTTGTAAATTGTCCATTGCCATATTAGTTTTTTTAAACCAGAAGAAACCATATTTGGAGGAGAAGGTGGAGCTGAAGAGGAGTGAGGGGTGGATCTGACCTGCTCTGAGCTTTCTCCAGCAGGTCATTTTGTGTGGTACAGTAGCCACGCCCTAATTCATACCCTGCTTTATTGTCTATTTTCCTCTAAATGGGACAATAATTTAAAAACACCATGTTGTATTGAAGAAGACTCCAAGATGTCCATTTTATATGCAGTCATGGCTTCAACCAGCAGCCAGTTAGCTTATTTGACAACAGGGGGAAACAGCTAGCTTGGCTCTATGTACAGGCAAAACAAGACTAGGTCAAAGCCGACTACATGATTGGAACAGCTATGGTCAAATCCTGATTTTATAACTGTGACAAAATCACCAAACACATAAATTAAAGACAAAGACTGTGCTTTGACTTCAGTCAAGTTTCAAGTGACAGAGTATCTCTCTTATTTTGTCTTGACATGTATGATCATAGCGGTATTTTGTACAAAACCTTGTTTGTAGTTGCTCATGTTTGCCCTGTTAGTGCATTGATACTAACACTTCCTGTGATCATTTCAAACTAAAGCCTCTCTAGTATTTCAAGGGGAAAAGACCCTTTATTTCTTAGCAGGGCTTTTATTGCTGTGCTGCAGTAAACATATTGTCTCACTTCTGGTTGCTGGTGTCACTGTTGTTTCTATGCTATTCATATCAATTAATTTCTTCAGTAGTTGTGATGACTGTGTCTCTCTCTGGTTTGTTGTGTTAGCTGTTTAGTTATTTCTGTGCCTCCTTTGTCAGTAATGGTAAATATAATTAAAGTAGCTTATTTGCTGCGTGGTGAGGCTCAGTGTACTGGAAGCACTCCTCCACTTCCCTGCAGCTTCTGAGCAGCCAGGAAACCAGAGAGGCTCGATTGACTGGACAGTCTTGTTTGAAAAAATAAAATCTAAAGCGACAATGCGCTAAGTTGACAACTGAACAAAAATCACAACCAAAATCTTCGGTCAGTCAGGGACTTTCCAGATTATAGGGTTGACCCTGCTGTTAAAGTCCAGCCAAAAAATAGACACTGTAGCTCTATTCACTTTACAGATATGATGGTATTGTCTCAATCTTGCTGAGATCAGAAACCCAGTAAGACTTTGGGCATTTAGCCAGATGGAGATAACTCATCCCCATCTATCTCAGATTGTAACATACGAAACTGCAGATCAGTCCACCTCCTTGACCATAAACAGTCAGTGATCTACACACTAAAACTTGGATGTGCGTCATATGCCAAGACTTAAAGCAATCAACCTTCTGATAGATGAGTCATGCAAAAACATTTCCTGGGTTTTTCATTTTGAAGCGGCAGCACACACAAACATGGGTGAATAATGAAAACATATATCAGCCTCGGCACAGAGATTGTTATGAATGAGGATGGATGCATAAGAGAAAAGAGAAATGGGATTACTTTCATCAAAATGTGTGAAATAAATGTTACTGTATTTAATGTTGAGGGATGAATAACCAGGGGATTTTAGAGCCTTGCCAGTCTGCTGGTAATTACTCTGGACCTTTATTGCCTTGACTAAGATCAGTGACTGTGTCGACAAAGGAAGACTTCATCACACGCAGGATTTAAGTGACAGAATGAGGTTTGTAGAGAGTGCGTTCTGTAGCTATATATACCCGCAGCGATGTAGGACAGCATCCAGGTGTGGTCACCTGACATTCACAAATGCAACATCTAAATATTCAGAGAACGAGAGAGTGGAGTAGAGACAGAATGTGTACCCAACATAATTTAGTATGAAGGAAGTTCAGCCTTGAAAATCAATCCCTCAGATACACCAAGTGGCATCATATTTATCTGTGAGAACAGACAGGCGTGAGAGGCAGAAAGTGTTTTCTCAGAGAGGGGCTACATCAAATTCTTGTGTCACTGCATACAAAATTAGCAGATGTGTCTGAGAGACAAAACTGTTTTGTTGGCTCTCCTTTCTGGAAAGAGTGCCACCATTAACACAAATGTAAATATGTTATTCATGACTTTTTGCCGCATTTAAAGCCAAACAAGCCTCGACAGCAAGTGTTTGAAGACATGATGGAGAATAGCCACTCAGCAAGTGATGGACTGCAGTTCAAAAATAGACTGAAAGTGAAACTGCTACGTCACTTTCAGTAACACACCATGATATTATTCAGTTTAACAAGTTGTGACATAGTAGGAGTGTAAGTAAAATGGCATATTGGTCTTTAAAACACTGAATAAACAATTAATAATAACACAGAGACACAAACATGGAAAAACACTAACCTGTTGCAGGTCATCCATCACCTACCACACGAAGCCTTATTTTCTCCCTGGAGACGTTTTCATGCTTGCTCTGATTGAAAGCCAGTCCCAGCACATGCTGTACTAAAGTGTTATACTGCACTGTCTGAGCAGTAGCCTCTTTATGAGAGTGTGTGTGTGTGTGTGTGTGTGTGTGTGTGTGTGTGTGTGTGTGTGAACACACTGAGCGGCAGCAGTTATAAGATGGAGATGCCACTGAGAGCACAGCCCCCTCGCCTCTCTCTGTCTCGCTCTCTCCCTCTCTCTCTCTCTGCTCTTTACAGTTAGTGTGAGCTGTTCATCCACTGCTTTGCCAGAGTCATTATTGTAACTGTGAGTCAACATGAGCTCCCACACACACACACACACACACACACACACAGACACACACACATGCAGATAGACTGCACTGTATTGTACCTCTATGAACAGAAAGTAACAAGGGTGTAACTAGGGGAGATATGAGTGTTTTACAAGCTGTAGAGACCATTTTTCAAAAGATAAACAGCCAAACAGGACATAAAATTTACAGTAGCAGCTGCATCGATGCTCAATCTTTCTCACAAACACACACACAAACACAGACAGACACTACACACCCAGCATGACAAAGCATCCCTGATCTTGCCAACACAAACAATTACTCCATTTACACACTTCAGTCACATAATCCTCTAGATTTATTTCCTCTATGCTTGTACATGACCAACTTTACAAAGCTGGGTAAAAACCTCACAGCAGTATTGCACTTTGTTTTCCCCCAAATAGAGGGGGACCAGACCTCCTTGAAATGAGTGAAATAAATTGTGTGTGGAGAAAACATGAACATAGTTTTGTCAAACTAGCCAGAACTTGACATATTCAGTTATTGCCAGAAAAACAAGCCTTATACCAACAACTTGCTCCATGAGTAAAGCCACAGAAACTGGGGAATTCCCCGGCTAAAGCGGGAAAAGGGAAGGGTGAAATTGTATCCACATGGTGATGGCAGGTGAGAGGGCACGACTCACAGAGCAAGAATCTCACCCTACATTCCTCTGGTGTGACTGAAAATGGAGTAACTGAGCCTCTGTCAAAGACCAAAGACATACAGATGCATACACATTATGCCCAGCCCCCATCAATGAGCACATACTTCCCTTCCCAGAATTCATGCCTATATGTTGAGTCAGCTGACCATAAGATGAGTAAGCTCCCTGTCTTCCTTTCATCTCTCCACTGAGTTGATACCAAGGCTAGTCACACCAACCTCTCACCCTGACCTCACCACAAAACCTCCCCTCCTCTTCATCACAACAGTACAACACACACTTTGATCCAGCTATTGTCCAGCATCCTCCTTAACTGTGTATACACCTGCTACTGCTCTCTCTTCCTTTAACCTCACACCTCTTACCCTGTTTTTTTCACTTTCCTGCATCTCTCCAGCAGTGTGTGAGTCCACAGCCGGCCTCCACCCACGGCCCAACATCCTGACAATCCTTGTATCGACCACGATCCCTAATCCTCTCCAGCTGCCTCACGAGAGGACATCTCTGCTCTAAAGACTTAGAGACAGAATATATTTCCTCCCTTCATTCTCTGTTTCCTCTCCTCCCCCCCTCTCTGTTTCTCTGTTTGTGTAACTCTGACAAACATCATACAGAAGCTATATCGACACCACCTGTGTGACTCTTGCTGTCATGACTTATCCTGCTGATCTGTCAAATGCTCACAGTCTGCACTGAACAAGGAGCTATATCAAAATAACAAGACTTTTGTAATTTTGTTCAACCAGAAGTTGAAGACTCCAAGATGAAATAAAGCAATAGCTTGACATTTATTTACTTTTTTGCAAAGTATAAGATGAGAAGATTGTTTTCATGTGTAGCATGGGAGGTATGAATCTACAGCCAGCAGCTGAGTGGGTTAGCTTTGCATAAAAAGTGAAGCAAGGAGAAACAGCAAAAAATAGTTTTTTTTATTTGTTTTATGCTTAATACATATTTTTCTCCCTGTTTCCAGTCTCTATATGCCACAATTTTTTATAATATCAATGCCAGTACGATACTTATTACCTGAATCTAGAGCTTCCCTTGGCTTTACAGAGATTTACCGTTAGTTTCAGCTAATCATTTAGCTGCTGGGACTATACCTTTACGGTTTTGATTCACTTTCACTGCTCTCATAGTGTTTTAAGGGAACTGTTACTGTCATTGTCCTTAAAATAACATGTATCATACCTAAAAAAATAAATTGATAAAGCCCTGCATCCTTAATGCACACAGGAATTGTCAATATGTACCTGGGCGGGTGCAGAGAGCGCATACACTCTCTGAAGGACACTGTCAACTCTGGCACTGGACAGAAAATTGACTGTGTTGGTCTTAAACTTGCAAGCACATTTGCGTTGCACTTTGCTCAGCTTTGCTCTGTGTAAAGCAATACCCAACGTCCTCAAAGTGCACAGGCATTGTCAATATGTGCCTGTGTGCTCAGAGCCATCCATGATGCATAAAGCTCTGCAGACAAGCTTCTTTCTTACTACCCACCACAGGGTTTTCCAGTCATACAGACTAGGGATGTCGATCAAACAGACACTCCCCCAAAAATACCAATCTTCAAGGCCTAATATCTAATTAATTAGAGAATTATTGATGGAACTGAATGACATTGATGTTGAGAGAAGTTGATGTGTTTTGAATGGGGGCCCCCAATGGCCCTTAGTGGTATTGCACTTCTGTATTGACCACTTTTTTTCAGCCTGACTGACAGCCTACTCAAAATGAATGATAATTTTCTTCACTACACGCTACAAGCATTAGGTTTTAAAAGCAGGCATAGATACATGGTTACTGTATGTCTGTATTGCACCTACTGTGTACATGACCTGTGCCCTGTGGCATTGTTATGGTAATATCCATCAGATGTCACACTCTGGGTTCAGCAAGCAACAAAGTGACGAGAAAAAACACATGCACACACAAAACCACAAGCAGCGTTATGTAACAGTCCTACTGAAGTAGTCTGCTTCAGACGCGTCCTTGGTAACAATTACTATAGCACCACTGAAGAAAGGACAGACTTGCATAACGACAAAAATCCTTCCTTCCAAAAGTAGATAGATCTGAACCCACATACTGTACATACAGCTCAGGTGATGATGTCAAGGATCTGATGCTGAGAACTGTATGTTTCAGCGGCCAAAGTTATGATTAATAAAATATATGTGCAGCCCTGCAGCTTCACAGTGTTATTTTGATTTTTTGACAAAGCCATATGCACGCCTCCCACGCCAACAGCAAAAGAGATGAATAGTTTCTCTTCAAAGGCGCAGTGCATCCTTAATTTTATAACATGTATCTGATGATAAGCTGTGATGCGATGCTGGTGGAGACAATATGCCAGCCACTTGTCTTTATGTAAGTGTAATATGAGTTATTCTGTGGTATTTCTGAGAACACTGAGTGGGTGATGAGGTTACAGTGACGGGCTTTTCTCTGTGGAATGAGAAACTGGACACAAACATAACTCTCCTGCCTCCTTTTCTTGTTGTTTTAATTTTATTTTGTCCTTCATGATACACTCTCTCAACTTACATTCATTAACTCACCTTCCAATTCCACAGGCTCTTGTCCTGCAGAGAAATCTAAATGCAACTTTTTTTTTCCCATTTTTGCCCACACAATAGGCTCAGGGCTCTCACAGAAAGACACTTATTAGACTGAAAACATTTCAAAGACAGAAACACCTTGTATTAGGTTCCGACCGTTGCAAGACCTTGACTACTTGAGAAAACACATTTCATATAAAACACAAATACAATTTTACATGTGTGTATATACCCAGTGCGCGCGGACACACACACACACACACACACACACACACACACACACACACACACACACACACACACACACACACACACACTATATATATATATATATATATATAATATACATATATTACATATTACATATTATTATTATTTTTTTGTTATTATTTCAGGTATTCCAGGTATAGCATCATGAAGCAAGAGTAACTACTACAGACTTTAATTCCATTCATTTAAAATGCCATTTACTCATTTGGCGCTTTTAACAAAGAGACTTGAGCGACAACAGTAAAGCTTCAGTGCAGTAGAGTGCCTTGGTGTAAGTATTAAGTTCTACATCTATTAAATCAATGCAGGCAATATTATATAAGAAAGTGCAACAAAAATGCCACTGAGACATGTTAGGGTTTTTAAGAGAGGAGGTGCTCTCAGAAGAGATGAGCTTTCAAGAGGTTTTTGAAGATATAGAGGGACGTCCCTGGTTCCACCATCAGGGAACCACAGATGAGAACAGCCTGGACTGTGATTGCCTTGTTTGGTGATGCCAGACACAATTCACAGTGTTCGAGAAGGAGCACAGGGATGAATGATTGAGCTCAAGTGGATGGGTCCAGACCCAGAAGTCAGCCAGTGCAGGTTGATGAGTAGCAGAGTGACGTGCTCTTTCAGGCTGATAGAAGATCAGACAGGCAGCTGCATCCTGGACCATCTGTAAGGATTTCACTAAGCACAGGAAGTCCTGCCAGAGGAGCGCTGCAGTAGTGGAGGTCGAGAGATAGCCCAGGCCTGGACAAGTACCTGGGTGGTGTACTGAGTCAGGTAAGGCCTGATTTTCCTAAAGTTATAAAGAACTAAGCAACATGACAAAGACAAGGATTCAACATAGTCAGGGAAAGAAAAATTGGTCATTGAACATGACACCCAGGTTTCTGCCATCTTGTTTGAGGTAAAGGATGAAGAAGGAATTTTGTGATGAAGAGACTGATTGGGATGAATAGAAGTTCAGTCTAAGAAAGGTTTAGTTGAAGTGATTTTCCTGCATCCATGAAGATATATCAGAAAGATCAGATGGGAATGATGGGTATAGCTGGGTACTGTCAGTGTGGCAGTGATATGAGAAGCCACGTGAGCAGATAATTGGACCTAAGGGGGAGTGTATATTACAAAGAGGAAGGGTCCCACAACCAATCCCTGGTGCACTCCAGTGGGGAGGGGATGGGCTAGGGGAATCTGCTCTTGGCGTGACACAATGAAGCACCCAGTGAGGTAGGAGTCAAACCAAGTATTGTTCTTTCATTGTTGGTTGTTGTGTTTATAAATTTTGTTAGTAAATCAATCATCTCATGTTACATTTAATTTGTTGCTCTCTTGTTTTGTTTATCTATCCATCTATATCCATGCAGTGTTTCACAGTTTCATTAATGCCTCAGGTGAAAACTTTAAAGGCCAGTTCCTTTTAAAGTCATGAGCCTTTACTGGAAGTACATACAGCTTGATGCATACAGTGACCTTTGTATGGTACGAGCAAAAGAAACAGTTCATTATTATTATTATTGGTACTACAACAACTGTGAGATTTTAGAATGTCAAGTTGTATTGATTCAAAAATTATGCTGAGTCAGATACAATGAATATGTTACTGCGGTCGTAGTGTCCCTCTGCTCTACAATTAGAGTCAGGAGGCTCCAAGACAAAGTAAGACATGGCCAGTTCTCCTCTGGTTTAAAACAAAAGTGGTTAATATGTTTGGTCAAAACAAAAGGATCATCAAAATGGACGTGTCCAACCTCAGCTCATCTGTTCTGATTTCCCAGATAAAATCCATGGCAGCCTGCTCACCTTTACTTCACCTCCCAAACAAACATAACCCCAACCTCAGCACTAACAGCTGGAGTCCAGAGGAGGGGGTGGAGGCATTCCCTTATCTCACTGAGGAGATCAATGATCAACACACAGGCACTGACTTACACCCAGAGCCACTTCAACATCACTTCTGAGTCTGAGGGGTCTGTGATCACCTGCTCTGTTGTCTCAGAGTCAGCGCAAATGTGTCTGATTATAATCTGAAAATGCTCCTATCTGTGATCTGCTCTATGACCACAGATGTGAAAAGCTGTGGTCATAGAGTGTGTGTATGTTGGCAACAGTTGCCTATTTACACATCCACAGACATGAAACAACATTAACATTTACTGGAGTCGTGTTTCTTAAGGTTCAATATTCACTCTTCGTTGGTTCTGCTTTGGACGCCATCAGTTTCTGAGGGAAATATCTTGTCATTTGGAAGTTTTACATTGCCATCATTACAAAACGAATGAAGTACTGAAAACAGTGCTGTTAGTTTGCTAAATATGGCCCCATGAACAATATGGTTAAATAGCTGTGCTAGGCCTTTTTCATCCTGTATAAAAAGCATTAATCTCTTACATTTAAATTGCCAAAATTAGTTTTCCTTCTACACCTCTGTGTATGTGTGCAGCCAAACACAACCACACATGCTGCACAAGCACATACGCACTTCCTCTACAGCTGAAGCAGAACATGTTGTACTTAACCTCACACAAAACAATCTCATACAAACCATTTTTTTTTCTTCAGAAATGATTTTATTTCCTCCTGACCATTTCAAAAACCAAAATGTTGAATAGAAGGGTGCATGACTAAAGCTTTGCACATGCCACAATTGCTGTTTAATTTTTATGATTAATTATTGAAAGTCTTAAAATAAAAAGCATTGCATTAACCCTGTATGGGACGTTTTCATAAGAACTACTAAAAAAACGATTAACTAATGAAATTACATTGAATGAGGAGTGAAGAGCAGGAAAAGTGATGCACACTTATGCTTCAGGGACATTTCTAACTTAACCAGTGAGAAGACTCAGCCTTTGTTTCATTATGTTTTCATATCTCAATCATTTGTGTTGTCTTCTTGTCTGGGTGATGTTATAAGCTTTGGATTGAAGCTAGGCTCTCTCAGTCAAAATTGAATCTGTATCTCTATTTATGTTAATATTTGAATGAGAAGTATATTAGTACTGTCATGTATATGGTATTTTTCCTTGTGTCTTTTCTTATTTTAAAAAATGCCATATTTATAGTTATGCCATTGTTCATTCATTTGATGTTTTTTTTTTTTAGTATATACCCCAACGTAATGTCGAGTTTATAAGTGATTTCACTTGAAGAAAAAGAGGTCATTTTGGGAACATGGGCACAGAATATTTATATAATATTAATACACTTTGTATTAAATGTCTTTGACTTTTTTTTCAATTAATATCCCTAATAAGTCCCGGAGAGGGTTGAGGAAAGGTTTTTATTGAGGTGTTTACTTCACTTCAAAATATGTAATTTGCACAGTGGTCCCCAGACATACAACTGTGTAGATGTGATGGTGGAAGATGTACTTAGATAAGCAAAAATTAATTAAACAGTGTAGAAATATAACTCCTGCTATAAAAAATATACTTGAGTGAAAGTAGAAGAATAAAGAATTAGTAAGAATTAAAATATTCCTATAATTAACAAAAACAACACTGCCTTAATTTCAGCTTTGTAAAGTGACTTTTAATAAATTGTCAATTTGTTTACTTAATAAAAATTCACCAGACGACAACAACCACTGTGCAATAAGAAAGTCATTATACGATTGAACAAAAACATTTTTTGACACAGATTGTTTTTGTGTGAATGTACCAAACTTTGAGGAAATAAGTTGAAGAGCAGTTGAAGATAAGGTGAGAACTTCCCAAAATAATTTCTGTACAGTACAATAACCATTAACAGGTATCATGTCACACTCTGCACTTCTCTCATGCATCTGCAAGCTCATAATAAGCTTTTCCTAACTTCAAGGCACACATACATATTGATTGACCAGACTCTCAGTCAGGTTAGTTCTTATACAAACACTTTCCATGGAGTCTCAGTGGTGCTGAAATGAAAAGTATAAGTGATGAACTTCAATCTTATGTCTCCTTTGTTATGTTTTGCTCGAATAAAAAAAAGACAGGTGCTTGAAAGCATCCTCTTGTTATTTTTTTGGTATCAGTACAATTGGTTTTAAGGTGATCCTGAGAACCCGAGACGTCGCAGACATTAAGTGTTACTTAAAGCTAAACTGTGCGTATGGCACTTCTACATACAGTTTGCCAAATGTGTGGGCATCCTCATCAAGTGGTCCACATTAACCCCCAGTGCTCTGTTTATTCTGTAGATGAAGAAAAAAAATTATTTTAAAAATGATTCAGAAATAGCTGTGAGAAGAAAATTTTAAATTGTGACATACAGTTAGGTTTGGGGGTGGGGGTGGGGGGTCAACTGTTGTACCTTCTTGGCGTTGTCCACACATTGCATGTAGGCTGAGGCAATACTCGAGCAGGACAGGGTCTTTCCTGTGTTCTCCTTATAGCATTTTAATATCTGACTCTGCAGGACTCCACACACTGGCTGGATCCTGAAACGCCTGAGAGAGCACAAAAACACAGACATGCAAATATCAAATATGTCATGTGGCTTAGGCAGTCGATACCACAAAACTTGTAAACAATTAAAAAGGAGCCTGTTACTTCATGTGCGATGTGCACGGTTTCACGTACTTTTTTTTACATGTGTCAGCAAAGTCTGTGACCCAAATAACCACAACACAAAAGCTTGTGTAGCACTAATCTAAAAGTCAAGTTCTAGATACAGTACCAGGTATTAACATCAATGGCTTACGCAAAACGGTTGTGTGCGTCCTCTTTGCCCTTCTGGAAGCTCTCCGCAGTCACTTTGTAAAACTCAGTACACTGTCAAAGAGGTAAACACACCACATGTCAAGATACGACATCAGTGCTGAGTCAGACTCTAAAAATGGTTCAACGCAACGGAGAATCATCTTTGACATAGTAAACATGATAAAAACACTAATATATACAGATTTAAAGTAAGAACAATATACCAACATGCAAATATGGGATGTTTTTTATTATTATTTGGTGAAACAAGATAAAGACGTGGTACCATTATGTAACATAACATGATGTACAACATAACTATAGTGAACAGGAAACTGACAGCTGTTGGTTTTCATTATAAATATATACTCTACTTGTAGAGATTTGTATTTGACTTGTATATTTTGATCTGTTGAGAGGGGGAAGTGAAGCAGAGAGGAGTAAGTGAGTAAATGATGAACGTGTTGTGTATTGATTTTCAGGGGCGAGGGATGGATGGGGTCCATCCATCAGTGGGAAAAGCACAAGATAAAAAATATGAGCATGTCTTAGAAGGTTATTTCACTTTGTTTCTGTTTAATGTCAAAACAGATTTTTGCTCAAATGACAACAAGGTAACAATAGTGTAGAGCTGTGACTTTGTTTCGTCATAGTGCCCCTTAGTGGTAAAAACTGCTTCATGCAGCTCGAAACAAACAAGGACAGTTATGAAAAGGTTCATTTGTTACCTTTGTGTCAAGCTTTGCAAAATGCTTCTTGTAGAGAGCTTCTCGTTTCTTTAACTCTCGCTCCCTCTCCTCCAGTTGATGAGCCTGAGTGAGTTCACAATAATTATAACAACAACATCAGACCTTCTGAAACCTGTATATTCATGCAAATACTGTAGTTTACAATTTCATGATATGGAACATTTTCAGAGCAAAATTAAATGAAAGAACTCCGTGTCTCCAAATATATTCAAGGCTGTTGTAAATGTTGTGGTAAATGATTCTTTTGCTAATTGTCTCACTTTTCTTTGTATGGACAATTGTTCTGTAGCTTTTACTAATCCTAACTATCCTAATCCTATTTTAGTTGAGGTTTTTATCAGTTTTTTTATTTGTGTGAATGTTGTATTGTTCTGTGTGATAATGTTGCTGTTGTTGTTCCCTTGAAAATGAGGATTCAAACCTTAATGTGATTCACCTGATGCCACATAAAACAAATTGAAGTCAAATAATATCTTGTGGACTGTGACATCCAGTTAAAACAATGACTTTCTGAAGTCATAAAAAGCAGAAAACAGTGGTGCAGCAGGTGTTAGCAGAGTGAAAGTTAAAGGATTAACTCATGCAGGTAGGAATATTCTTCTCTGTCTTACCTTCAGCTCCATCCACTGAAACAAGACAACAGGGCAACAAAGAGAAAGAGGCAGAGTAAGAAGTGGAAAGACTGTCATATACAAGAGATCCTGACACATACAGTACTGTGGAAAGGTTTTAGGAGCCTTAGATACTCAGGTTCTTATCAATCAGGGCCTGATCTCATCATCATGGAGTCAGTGTGGACTCACATGAAGAGACAGATTAAACCACAGACGAACTTCAACAGGTTCTTTACTCGATACTCTGAGCAACAACCTGTCAAATAGCTTGAGCTGCACAAGTGTATTGATGCTGTAATTCATTTTATTTCATCAAACGATGAATAAAGACTATTCATATTTCATTTTTTGAAAGCATTACTCACATTACTTGTAGTAGTTAGACCTTTTGTACAGTACTGCCCATAGAGGTCATGCATATCTTATGTTTATTCTTACATAGAGCTGCACCATCAGCCTCTTGTCCTCCGTCTTCATGCGCTCCTTCACGATGGAGTCTGTCAGGTTCTCCTTGTACGCCCCCTTCTCTGCCTCCAGCATCTTCTTCACCTGCTCCTCCACCTGGGCCTGAGCAGCTGCCTTGGCCTCGGCCTGAGCCTGAGCCCTCATCTCCTCCAGCCTTCACACACAGGGATCATAGGTCATACCATTTTTTATTTGTGAAGCTTAAACAACTAGTGGAGCAGCAGTAAATTCGTCTGCAGCAATTTACATTGGATTAATCTTATTTTATTTTTGTGTTTCTAACAAAAACATTGTTGCTTGGACAAATATGAAATATTTGAAGACAACTCCGTCAGCTCTGAAAAATCAAAATATACTATTTTTTTCTTTTACTATTCTTTTCTTACAATTCAATTACAATGATTAATTATTAAACAGGAAATTATTCAACATATTTTTTTCATTTGATTATGTGATATGATCAAAAGATGAAGATGAACTTTGAAACTCAGTTTTTAAAGGAAATATGGACAGAAAGTCCTCTAAGAGCACAGTGGTTGGATTGTCTCAGACATTTCTTTCTAATTGCATTGTTTTACTTTACAATTTATTTCATTGTATTTACATTTTTCCCACAAAATTAGTGCTTACACACACACACACACACACACACACACACACACACACACACACACACACACACACACACACACACACACACACACACACACACACACACACACACACACACACACACACACACACACAGTCCTTACTGTTTCTGCAGCTGCTGCCTCTTCTGGTTGATCTCCTCCTCCAGACTTTTCAGCATCTGCTCTTTGATCTTCTGCCTCAGCTCTTTCTCCAGCACTTCTGGAGAAATGGACAAGGCTGTTTGTGAACACGTGAAATTTGTAAAAAGAAACACAAGGTTGTTGATTTATTTCAAACTGTTCTTCATCTATGAAATGAAGCAGTCAACTTGATTTTTGATCTTCAAAGCAAATCCTGATCCATCAGATTATTGAAACAAGCCTCAACTGGTCCAGCTGGTTTTAGGACAAGTTTTTCAAGAAATTTAAGAAGTTTGTTGTCATCTTTGCAGTTTGTTATACATGAATATTAATATTTGTTAATGAGGCTGAGGAAAGGCGACACAATCTGACAGTGGCACCATCTCCTCACAGTAGAGGGTTCTGGGTTTTAACCCTATGTGGAGTTTGCATGCTCTCCCTGCATCTGTGTAGGTTCCCTCCAAGTTCTCCAGCTTCCTCCCACAGTCCAAAAACATGCATTTTAGGTTAATTTGTGACTCTGGATGCCCCATGAGTGTAAGTGTGAATGGTTGTCTCTGTACGCCAGCGCTGTGATCGACTGGCGACCTATCCAGGGTGCACCCCCTCACCCAGTGTCAGCTGTCCTTGGCTACAGCCCGTGACCTTGCACAGATAAGCAGTACAGATGATGGATGTCTGAGGAGGATAAATATGACATATCTAACACTGTCAACGTCAATATTAGATCCTTCTACTGAAGAGCTTGAGTGTGATCCGTCTTGCACGGTGGTGCAGTGGTTAGCACCGTCAGCTCACAGCCAGAAGGTTCTTAGCTCAAACCTGCATCCAAGGACATGCAGCTGTGGGTTAACTGGCGACTCTGAATTGCCTGTAGGTGTAAATATCAGCATGAATGGTTGTTTGATAGTCTCAGGCTGTACCCCTCGCCCAACTAGCTATGAGGATAATCAGTCTGACTAATTGATGAATGAACCGTTCAGCCTTAAAATGTTTATCACACAGAAACTCAAAATACATAAACATCACATCATGTGCCTGTTATGCACAGTGGGTCCCATAGAGCTCCGATCAACCTTCACACACACTTGAGCACCGTGTCAATTACCAGAAACATGCCTCATACTTAGGCTCTTGTGTGGGTATTAAGATAATTGTTACCTGCTGCAGCAGCTGGAGGCACCGAGGCGACAGCAGGTACTTCATCCTCTACAACAGGGGCCAAAGATGCTGCGGGAGTGGACTCCTCAGGAGCTGGATATGGCTCCGATGGAGGTGGACCAGACGGAGGTGGACCAGACGGAGGTGGACCAGACGGAGGTGGTGCTAGAGGCTCTACGAGGGGTTCACTTACAGGTGCATCAGCTGGTACAACAGCCAGCTCCACACAGTGACAAGGAGGACAGGGCTCTTCAAAGGTGAGGTCTGGAGCAGGAGAGGGAGCCGTCACTGGCTCTGGAGGAGGTGGAGGAGGATCCAGTTCACAGGGAGGTGGTGCATCAACAGCTGGAGCCATAACAGGAGGCACATCATCACCTGGAGCAGGCAGGACAACAGGCTCCACCTTAGGAGGTGAAACTACAGCTTCAACTGGATCTGAATCAACAGGAGAAGGTGGGATTACTGGTTCAACTGGTGTAAGTTCAACAGTAGGTGGAGGTTGGACTGCTTCCTCTGGTGGGGCTGGTGGGACAATAGCTTTAAGAGGTTGAACAGACGGAGCAGCAGCAGGTTCAGTAGGTGGAGGTGCTGGTTTCTTGGGTTCAGATGGAGCAGCTGAGGATGACTTTACAGGTGGAGGAGGGACAAAGGCTTCAGGCGGAGGCAGAGACTCAGGCTCCACTGCAGCAAGGGGAGGAGGTGGTGGTGGTGCTGAAGATGCCTCAGGCTCAACAGAGGTTGGAGGAAGGGTGTGAAACTTTACAGGAGGAGGAGGGGGCAGCTTTACAGGAAGAGGAACAGGTTCCACTGATGGGGGTGTAGATAAGGCCTCATGGGCAAGTGGAGGGGGGACGAAAGGAGCAGAGGGAGGCGTCAGAAGAGGCAACAGGTGTTCGACAGAGGGGGCAGGAACTGGAGAGGGCGTTTGTGTTTGAGGGCAGTGAGACGGACCACCTCCATTCTGAGAGAGCGAAGGACGGAAGACCTGCGAAGGCTGTCTCATTCGTTTGATGACTTTGTCCGACAGCTGCAGGAAACAGAAATACTTCTTACTGCGATACTTCTTAAATAGTTATGGCTTGAAGGTGACCTGGATTATGACTAATAGGAAGAACAGTAACCTTTCACTTTAGGAACGTTACTGTCAGACACTAAAGAGGGGGCATCAAGTTAAGTTTGTCCTGTCATTGCTTATTTGCTCCTCTTTGACGTCTCTGAATAATTTGTATTGATTTCTAAAGGTTGACTCTTTCGAAGCATTGCAGCACTTACACCAACATCAGAGGTGAAAAGTTACAATAATTCAAGTACTGTACTTAAGTACAAATGTGAGGTACTTTAATTTACTCTATTTTATTCTTTGAATAAATATTCTGCATTTCTGTCGGCACTGGTTACATTTCAGATTAAGAGTCAACTCATTTAATAATGCACAATACACAAATACAGATTAGTGAGAGTTTAATCACTTTTACTTTCCACAGAAATTAAGAATAGTGTTTTCTCAGAGTTACTAACATTATTTCCTTATCTAAACCTAATCACAAGAAATTGGTTTTGATTGACATTATTGTTGTTGTTGTTATTTAATAGAAAACTGAGTGAGAAATTGAAAATCTATTGTTTTCTCTAATTACAAGTTGAGTTGATACAGGACAAAGCCACTGATAAAGGATAAAGATCCAAAAAAATACCTATGACCAGAAAATTATTAGAGAATTAGAACAAGTTTTTTTTTAATTTTGTGAATATTATAAATGTCAATTCATTCAAACATAGAAGATGATCTGTGGTTGTCCAGGTGGATACTTCAGTTGGTAATGTTGGATATGAAGGAGCTTTTGTGAATATATTTTGTTTCTCTGGCCGATTTTGCTTTATAGTTAAAATTAATGAAAGGTTCAAATAAGGACTAATAATTATCAAAGGAATATTTATGAAGATTGGTCTCATTTTTCTGTGTTTACCAATGAAAATATTCTTACCCTAAACTTTGTGCCCTTTTATGTCTTTTTCTCTTATTTTACTCGAATTAGCTGCTGTATGTGCCAGATTTGTTCTTAATCAACCTGCTGTAAAGTTCTTGTGTTATTTTTTATTTATAGGAAAACTTGAGCTACAGTATTGTATTTTTCCTAAATGGTCCATTTAACAGCCAACCATGTTTTTTTTCTATATTTAACACCCACACCTGACCAGCCCATGTCCTGCCCTGACAGTTATTTACATGTGTTCACAAATATCGAGAGTAAAGTTAAAAAAAAAAAACAACAACAACAACAACAAACAAACAAAAACAAAACATCCTGCAGAGTCAACATCTCTATTGCTGCAGCTCTGGAGAAATTAGGTGTATGGACCTTTAATTTCTCTCAATTCAAATGAAATTCCCGAGCTTTCACTCACCCTAATGCCCTTCACAAAAGTAACTCCTCCGCCTTCACCATCTTCATGGTGACTGTGGCTGTTTCCACCCATCCACACCCGCAGCTGCAGCGACGACCAGGACTGACCGCAGATATTTAATCCACAACGTAACGTGGAGGAACCGCGTTATCTCCAGACTCCAAACAGACCTGGCCCCACCTCTGCTGTCAACAACAGCTGCTGCTATTGGATGGAGCTCAACAACACGTCCCCTGATTGGCCGACTGGCTCATAAAAAATCAGTGAAATGTAAGAGAACATTATGTCCCAACATAAAAATAATTAAAAACTCTCCAAAAGAAAAAAAAATCATGAATCTTTCTAAACACACACTTTGCAATATTCTCTATTTGCTGCCATTTTGTTATTTTACTTTTAATAGGGGAGTATGAAGATTTATTGGACTGTGCAAGTTTCCACATGTTGGAAATACTGTCCCTGTGCACCTGAGACATATAACATGACTAGAACAGGAGAAATAAAATATATTAACTCCATAAATGATCCCTCCATATATTTCTCCTGAAATAATTCTGAGTCCATTCAGCATCACATGGACATATTAGTATAATCTTACTGATCAATGTCAATGTGCAAATATGGAGTGAATCAATTTTTACTCTTTTATCAAATAAATATTCAAACATTACAGACAGAAATAAGTCACATGATTGTGCATGTGCGAATGCTAATGAGGTATGAATATAAAAAGATAAGTTTGGTGATATTCTTCAATTTTTTATATGAAAAGACCAAAACCAACAATGAGTTGATCCTTTTCACAATAACCGACAGTTTGTTCCACTAAAGCATCAAATGTGTATTAATCCGCAGCTGAAAATAGTCCCTAACGAATGCACTATTTACTCTTGTTTGAGTACAATCAGCTAAAAACTAGTGCTCAGCTCTTTTAGGAATTTATAACCTTTGAAATAATCTGGTTATACAGTAGATTTGTGACTAGTTAAGGGCAGTGGAGACCTGTAAACACAACACTGACATATCTAAGACTTCAGCTAACATAATAATTAGTATTTTTGATTTCAATTTTTTTTTCAAATTGGGCTATAAAGCATCAGGAAGCAGTGATGAAAGTTCATTTTAATATCACAGAGCACAAAGCAAAGTCATCAAGTAGCTGGTTTTGTCCCAAAAGTCCAAAAATGTCACATGTAATATGATGTGGGACCAAAAAAAGCTAATTCTCCCATTTGAGAACTTGAAACCATCACATTTGGGATTTTTGCATTAAAAAAATAAACTTCCGAATAATGTGCCTATAAAATAAAATAAATCAATTACATAATTGCCAATTGTCAACTAACTGATTCATCACTGCAGTTTAAGTAATCAATCACCTTTTAAGTTGATGTGGTGAAACTACTGCTTATTTACACACCCATCAGACCGAGAACATTATCATTGATTTGGAGTTGTGTTTCTGGTCACCTGATATATATACCTCCTATGTTCACTCTCTTTTAGCCCAGTTTTTGGTCTCTACCAACTCCTGAGGGAAATATCTGGTTTTTTAGCTGCTAATTAATCCACTTAATTCACCATGTTTTTGCTATCTATGTCCTCTGCTGAGAAGGTGGTGTGCGTTGGACTTGAAAACAGCTACAGACAAAAACGCTGCTGATGAGAATCAAAAACAGACGTGAAAACTTGACATTGTGGGTAATAAAGCAAAACAATGAGTAAAAAGATGTTAAACTTTTTCATCAACCTGTGTAGTTTCATCACTACAAGCATCCTCTCTCTATAACAAGTTGTCATGAGATATTATTAACATTGTTAGTTAATATTAATACAAAAATGTTGATTACAGCTGCCCAGAAGATTAATGTCTTTAGCAGGAATCAAGGGGTTTTAGTGACACTGACATGACGGAGGAGTCAGAAAATATTGAGCAGTGGACTCGCACATTACTGGTTTTGCTCTTTTCGTGTGATTTATCATGTGAAAAACAAAAAAACAGAACATCACCAACATCATCCTCTAAACTGTTGTGTTGTGTGAGAGGGGTTTACTACAGCCAATGATCTGTAATCAAGGAAAACAAATGACATCGCTATAAAAAAAAATAATAATAAATTGAGGTACAGGAGGATCATTGACCAAAAACAATCTCTAAGTCCAACACAGTGGCTGTTTTTCCAGTCCCGTCTCCTTCACTCTGCCTTCTTGCCCTTGGCAACAGGTCCACGCAGAGCCGCCTGGACGCTGCTCCACACCTCCGTGTACAGCAGAGTGCCCAGGAAGACCACAGCCGTGCCCACCCAGTGCCAGGCAGTGAAGGGGTTTTGGAAGTAAATGATGGAGAAGATGAGGCTAAGGAACTTTCTCAGCGTCACCACCAGCGTGACGGTCAGCGAGGCGCACTCTGTGGTCAGAATGAAAACACCACGGATGCACACGTATCTGAAGAAACTGGTTAGGGTCTGCAACAAGACTGTGGTGGCGGTAGTATTTTTACAGGGATGTTGATTTCTTCATCTGGTTTGTGTGTGTTTGCAGAGTATGAACAGATTTATGATCAGAAAACATGTTAAATGTTGTACAATCATAAGCAAATAAACATGCTGTGATTTTATATACAACAGACCTATGGCTCTCAGTGGAGGTATCAGGTGAGAGCAGTGATAAATAATACATACATTTTCAGTAGTTATTTCAGTAGTATTTTTCCTTAGTGTGAGGACGTTTTTTTCTACATAACAAATGATGCATGTTTACATATATTAGTGGTTAATGTCTCAACAGACTCAGCCATAAAAAAAAAAAAAAAAAAAACTTAAAATAAAAGACTGTAAAGGCTAAAACTTTCCTGATTTAGTTTTATGATTATGATTAAGCATAACCATGATTAATGCAATAATTTCTTATTTCTTATATTATTAAATATTCCAGACAATTCTTTACGTCAACACAACACTTTATGGCTGTGCAACGTGCTGCATTTAAAATTCAACCAGATCCCGTAGACACACTTCAACACTTGCTACTTGTTAGAACTCCTCATATGATGAATGTGTCTCCTGTCTGAGTTGTGACCAATGAAAGTGGGAATTTTCCCTCCCATGTTGTTTCATTTGAATCAATTTGGAGGAACAAGAAGGGAAAAACGAGTGTTTCATCAGAAGACAGGATACTGTGTGATGACATTGATCAGCAGGTAGAGCCACATGACTGGCATGGTCAGTCCAACCACAGGAACGTCTACTGGAGCTGAAATGAGCAGACATTTAATTAGATCAGTCAAAGACACAAAAGAAAAAAACTTTCTACCCACAAAGTTTCTTGAGTAAATCGATGGAACTCACTGCTCTGACTGAAGAGGATACAGTGTTTGTAGATGTCTGTGGACAGAAGCAAGAAGCCCGGCAGAGGCAGGAAGTGCTGAGAAAGACACAAGAGATGAAGAGTAAACTACATCACTCAACATTCAACATCAAACATTTCGTTGACTAGTTCCCTCTGTCAACAATGAGTTATCCCCAGGACAGAAATTTAAATGAATTTGAATCTCTCTGCAGAAGTCTGGATGAACTCACATTATAGAAGAGAGCCTCTTTGGAGTGTTTTCCATACTTCTTGTACAGCATCTCCTGGAAAATACCCATCCTTGCAGACATCAGCAGAGCGAAGGTCAACATGGCAATACCTACAAAAAAAGAAATGAATAAAAAAAAAAAACATTGGTTTTATGACATACTGTTCATGTTACTGTTTGTATTAAACCCGACCGTGTCAACGCATCCATTTATCACATCTTTACTTTCATTTAATTTCATTTTCCTCAGGGACAGTGCACATTAATCAACATCACTCATGTAAATGTGCCAATGTTACTCAAAAGACTGACTTTCAACTCTTGTACCTTTGATCCGGTCACCCCACCCAAGTGTCAGCTCACTGTGACTTCACCCATTGGTTTGCGAGCTTCCATTTTGTAATTTGGCTGTCAGCCATCTTGGTTTTTTGATCTGACCTTCTCTGTACTCTATCCTGACTGTGACTCTCACAGTAACCACACCCTAATACATACCCTGCTTGGTCTATTTTCCTGTAAATGGGACCATCATTTAAAAAAAAAAAAAAAAAAAAAAATCAACATCATGTTGAACATGAAACAACATGAAAATGTTTACTGAGGTCTTTTTATAATCATCACCCCCTGATAGTCATTAGGTAGGATGAAAGTTTAAGCCTCTTAAGCATTGGTGTAACTTTTCAGACTTGGCTTAAAGTTCACTTTTATTTACTGTCAATGATGTAACCTTAGTCATTAATCAACAGAGAGCTGAAACAATTGTTTCCATTAGTTAATTGTCTTATCCAAAATGAACTGGCAATACATCTGATTAATGAACGTTTGCTGGTTCCAGGTTTTCAACTGTGTACATTTCTTTTCTTCTCATCTTTTATGATACTTTCAATTGAAAATCTTGGAGAAGTCACATTAGGCTTTGGTCCATTTTCTGTAAATTTACTGAGTGAACATTTGACAGATTAATCTAAAACAACACAAACAACAACAATAAAACACATCATTAGACAATAAAAGTAATAGGTAGTTGTACCCCTAGACCTAATGAAATGTAATTTGAAAGACTTTGGGATTGAAAACTCACCTACAAACCAGTGCACAAAGGCATAAAATTCTTGTTCGTCTGATCCCTCATTGGCCACATTCTGCAGAGACAAAACGATAAGTCACAAAAAGCATGTGTGTATGAATAATATTACAGGTCAAGGTCAAGATTGTGTGTATTCAGAGAGGAAACTCTCCTGAATTGAAGGATTATACTGCATAGCAACGAGCAACAATGTGTGGAAAATGTGACTGATTCTGCAGGAGACTCACCACTTGTTTTGCAGACATGATGGTGCAGATGAAGATACCAGCTGACACTAAAGCTATAGACAAATATTTACTGGCTGAATACCTGTAGAGAGAGAAGGTAAGACACAGATAACTGCAGTAAATCTGTTTGTGGATGTACTGTGACGGTGCAGACTAGAAAAGCTCTAAATGTTTGTTTGACAGATGTTTTGACCTGTCAGAAGAAGTAGAGATACCTTTTCTCCAGGATGATTATTCCCATTATCATGTTAGCGATGAGTGATCCCTGCAAAGAAACAAGCAGCAGGTTAAACCATGGAGATGGAGGTTGTGTGATAACAGAAAATGAGTAAAGGTAAAAAGCAGGAATTCGTACTGATCTGAAGATCATGTGAAGTGGCATGGCAATGTTGAAGTTAAGAGCGTAATTGTTGATCACACTGACTGTGAAAAACATCATCACCATGATCACGTAGTTACTGCAAAAAAAAAAAAAAAAAAAAAAGATACACAAGAGGTTTATTTTTGTGTTTGTAAAGCAGGAAAATTAAGTCGAGGGTTTTTTTTTTCCTTTCTTACTTGACAGGGATCGCTGGTTTCTTCCTCCCAAACTTTGTTTCAAAGATGAAGCCTTCTAATGCGATGAATAGAAACTGAGCAAAGGTGACGACGTTGCCGCATCCTGGAAACTCTCTGAAAAGAGGGAAGAAAATAAAAACAAATGACCATTTCAATATATTTATTCATTGTCTTATCTCTGTGGTACTTTTTAATATTGTAAATCACTACACACAATTTTGTTTTCTATAATAAAGCAACTACCATCTCAGATTTCTATGATAATGCAATATGGAAAAACATAGACCTTTTCTTTTTTTTAGAAAAACCAACAGGTGCAGGTAAAGGTTCAGTTCAATTTTGGGGCGCTATAATCCGACATGTGGACACTTTCTACTGCTGTCTGTCTAGCTGTAAATATCATGTATAATTATTCTATTACATACATAAAAGCTGGAGCTAATTATTATTTTCATTATTGAGCTATACACAATAGTTGTTAATTAATTGTTTGGTCTATAAACTGTCATGTTGTGTTGTTCGTCTTTGCCTTCCCACAGTCACTTCAGATGCTAAGGCATCAAACTACAGTCACTACACTTAGCACAGAGATACAGTAATAAATGCTGCTGCAGCGGGAAGTCAACAAAAATAAGAAACAACTGTGACAACTTTAATTCAGTGAAGTCGTCGACATAAAGAGTTTAAAGTTAGTCACTGACCTGACAAGCAGCTCCAGAGACACCACATTACTACAGCATCCGACAAAAACAAGAACAACGGCGAAAAATGTCCCCATGATGATGAACTGCCGAGAAAACCGGGAGGAAGATGTGTCGCTTTATGTTTCTGACCGAGGCATATTTGTAAACAAGCAGTGGTTCGTGTTTAGAGACGGTTTCTCTTCTTCACAAACTCAGTCTCAGTTGAACACGTCTGAACCTGAGGTCCCACTCTTCCTCACTCCAGGCGCTCATGGGAGTTGTAGTTCATCTGTGGCATCACGGAAAAAGGTGCCCTGAACGTCCACTGTAACCAGGACAACACTACACATACAAATGCATATAATTAGCACGAGAAAATATTCTTGAAATATCTTAAAAAATTACGAGCAAACAGCCCTAAATGAATGAGTTACCAGCGTAATCACTGCGTAGTTGTAACGTAACGTAACGGACGTTCGAACGTGTCTACGCCATTCATAGAATCTAAGGAGGAGAGCTCACTCCGCCCGAATTTCTGAATATCACAAACCACACAGAAGCCAGGTACAGCAGCTAGTACATGGCTCCACACTGTTCATTCGGGGCTGCACAGCCAAAGCAGCTCATACTGTGGTACTGTGGTGTACTTGCACCACACCAATAAATGAAGCCACAGTGCAAAAAGAAATAACCCACTCAGTCACACTTTGAATCTGTAATAACACTGACATGTGCATGAACAGATTTCTAGAGAAGGTTTCAGGTGTTACAGCAGAGCTCAGCAGACAATGGGCCGATTTACTAAGCTGCTTACTAAGGTATTTTAATAGCACATACTGAAATGTATTGTGATAAGACAACACTCATCCTCTTGGAAGAAAGACACCTTAAATTAGTGTATGTGCTGTTGGTAATTAATTAAAGTTTTCTTTTAAAGCCAATAAAAATTGTGTCAGGTAGGATAACAGTTTTGTTCCGCGGGGAGCCGAAAACAAAATTGTGAGTTGTAAACACAACTCGCCGACATAGACGATCTTTGGAGGAGTACGCGTTGACGTGGCTCGGGAGGACGTGGCGTAACAAACCGCTAGCTTCGCCTTCGCCGCTGCCGGAGAATCAACAGTTTGGTCAACGACAACATCTGAAGCAGCGGCTCCGACTCGGTACGAGCTTCGGTGGTTTGATCGGTTCTGCAGCTGCCGCCAAAATGATCTCACTCACGGATTCACAGAGTAAGTCCAGCTCGGGTTTGTCCGCCGATCTTTGTCTTTGTAACGTTACCGGGTCTGTGAAGAGCCCGGTTCAGATGAATGTGTGAGGCTAAAAGCTCAAACACTATTGGCTGTGGGCATCGTGATGTCACTAATCATTACGTCATTGCAGAGTATTTAAAATAAAGAAAGTAATAATTAACATTACTAATTTTCATATATTATATTTTACCTTCTTCCTCATACACCTCATACACACATAGAGTTTTTTTTAGGCTTTTATTGATTATTTTATTATGTTTCTATTTTTATTTATATTTGTATTTTTATTTACACTATTCTATATTATTAATTGTCTAGACCATTAGTTCTTAATCAGTTCATCTCTTAATTTCAGGTTTTAAAATTTGAGGATTTTCTGTTTTTTTTTTTAACCCCATATATATATATATGAAAATGTTTGTGCCAGTGTATGATGTGTGATTTAACAACGCAGATATACTAACATCTCTTTTGTATTCCATAATCTACAGAAATCGGGATGGGGCTGACGGGGTTTGGTGTGTTTTTCCTGTTTTTTGGAATGATGCTGTTTTTTGATAAAGCACTTCTGGCCATTGGGAATGTGAGTTGATGCCACCACACTGTCAAACATTTCTCTTTTATTGTTTGAAATATGTCAGATTTGCAATGTCTGTATATCTCTTCCAGATTCTGTTCGTCTCCGGTCTGTCCTTTGTCATCGGCCTGGAGCGGACCTTCAGATTTTTCTTCCAGAAACACAAAGTAAAAGCCACCAGTTTCTTCCTTGGGGGAGTGTTTGTGGTTCTGATCGGCTGGCCGATCATCGGAGTCGTTTTGGAGATCTACGGTTTCTTCCTCTTATTCAGGTTAGTTCAGACAGAGGTCTTTAGGTCTTGAATAAATGCGAATTGTTTGTGGCCTAATCTCTTTCTCTGTAACAGGGGATTCTTCCCAGTGGCAGTCGGCTTCATCAGACGAGTACCTGTGCTTGGGTCTCTGCTCAGTTTACCAGGGATCAGTGCTGTAAGTATCATGTCGACCATTAAACTATGCAAACTCAACATACATGTAATTATTAGAGACTTAAAACTTTTTACTCACAAATGCCTTTTTTCTGTTTGTGTACATCGATTTTTGTGCATATCAAACATCCAGAATTACAAGCTGTTGGAGTTAGTCCACTAAGGAAAAGGGTAACAGTTATTTTAATTATTTAGTTATTCTGCTGATTATTTTCTTCCTTAATCAATTAAAAATGCAGTTATAATGTCTCGCAGCCTAAGGTGATGTCGCTTATTTTATTTGAAAAACTGCAGCTCCTTCTATGAGTCGATTAATCAACTACTTGTTCAGCTCAATTTATTTTTATTGATGATTTCCTTTATGATTAGCTGCCACATTTCAAATGTCTGGGTTTCCCCAAATATTTAAAAAAAACACCATCAGGGGAGACTTTTTAAAACCCACTTCTATTACCGTACTACAGTGTTAATGTCACCCTGTTAGAAAAAGTGAGGGTGATTAAAGACAGAACTCACTAAAAGGGGATTACTAGCTAAAAAGGGTTCGACAGTAGAGTTAACTAAATCTTACACAGGTAAACATTGTAATCCTAACCAGATGTTTTCAGTGAGACCAGGCTGAAAGATCTTGAAGTTGAAATTTCTTTGTCAATGTGCTGACAGTCTTCCTCTTGTGTCACCGAAGAACGGCGTCTCTGTTGTACTGAACTCAGCCTCATGGGATTCCCCACTCACAGTGTGTTGTCTGTGAGGCCTTCATGGTTTATAAAGACACTCAGTGTTCAAGATCAGTTCTCACACAGCTCTCTGGTGCATATGATGCTCTGTATTTACTGCTCTCAGCCATAGACTGTATATCCAGGTGAAGCCGGTGCTGAAGACCCTTAAACCTCCATTCTATCTAATGACCATCAGAGGGCGACCACTGGTTGAAAAAAGAAGTCAGATTGTATTGAAGTCTTTGGGAAAATGACCCTACTTCTCACTTGATTTATTCACTCAGTAAATGTTTTCTTAATGAGTTCATGGTCTCAGTCTCTAGTTTCAAGTCTTCTTCAATACAACATGATGTTGATTTTTTAAATGATGGTCCCATTTAGAGGAAAATAGACCATAAAGCAGGGTATGTATTAGGGTGTGGCTACTGTCTTATTCAGGATAGAGTACAGAGCAGGTCAGATCCACCCCTTACTCCTCCTGAGCTCCACTTCCTCCTACATATATGGTTTCTTCTTCTATACATGCTTTACTGTTTTTTGTTTAACTTCATTGTGTCTCGCCCACTTATGAAAGCAAACCTATGTCCTTACTTCTCACCTTTTGGTCTCCCTCTTTAAAGTTTGGACTGAATGTTTGTACCTGGTTATGTATAGTTGTTCCATGAATAACCCTGGATTGTTCTGTTTCATTTTCAGCTGGTGGACAAAATTGGCGAGAGCAACACTATGGTATAAGAGATGGCTGTTTTTGTATTGGAGGAGAGTTTCAGTATTTAACTTCTAATAGTTACTGTACATTTTGGTTATTGTTCCAGAACTGTGAACCTGAACATCTGCACAAAAGACACAAGTTTATTTGTGGACATTTGACTGACATGAAGTTTCCTCTGTCAGAAGGAAATCATTTTGTGCCACTGGACAAAGTTACCAAGAGATTTTTTTATTTCAAAGGCTGGAAGCAGGTCTCCCTTCTTTGTATCATTCCAGTCTGAGATTTATGGACTAGTAATTTGGGACCACTGGATCGACTCAGCTGGGAGGCAGGGACCTTTTATATTATCCACTCCTTCAGATTGTGTGCCTCATCAGTCACTGAGAGTATTTTTAAGTCCTCTGTGAAGTGTTACTGGACGTTTTGTAAATGAAAATAAAAAAAGGTTGAGCTAAATGTTACTTAGGCAAAGAAACCTGATGTTTTGTTGTGGAAAAGGTTTAAGAAGCTTGTGGAGATGTTTTACTGTAACTTTTGTACATGCATACTTGAAATAAAGTGTGTCTTTTATATATTTGTTGTATATTTTTGCTGCAGATTTAAATATGCGACTGAGGATAATAAGTTCATCAATATATCTACAAAATATTTCAAAAATAAGTTTAATTTATTTCTTACTCCCTTGCAAAATGACACTGAGAGAGACAAACCAATTACAAAGATGCAAAACAATAAACATAAAGAGACGGAACAAATAGAAGGAAACTGAAAAACCACAGACAGACACAACACAATGACAGAGACTCAGCTCAGAAACCAGTGACGACAAATTTGACCAGCAGTTTTGCTTCCATTTGTGGTTGTTTTGTTTTAACTTGTGCACACAACTTTACAATTCATGTCACCTTTAAAAATTCTAAATGAAAAGTTTAGATAATTGGGTTTAAAACGTGTCTGCAAGGAAAACTGAAACTCTGCTCAGTTGTTCTGATACTGTGACATCAAACGGTTGCTGATACAATCAACACATTTTAATCTGAGCAATGTCATTTTATCAAAATGTCATTATCAAATACATCTTCTCAAACACAGTTGTGATGTTTTCCTGACTGAGCAGCATCAGTGTTAGTTTCCGTGAGGAAGAAGACTTCACCCAGTCTAAACTCTGTACAGCTGGAACTGGGTGCTGAAGTTAAAATCTTCTCCTCCAGGTGTCTTGCTGTTGCTCTATGTAGGAGGCGTTAACAGGCCCATTGTCTTAAATCTGTCCATAACTAAAGCGTGGGCTGTATTATCGACTGTTGCTCGTATTTGTTAAAGTGCACTATGATTACTTCTACAGTAACAGTGACACGTAAAGCCATGTGCAGCTTTTAATAGAAATCATCAACAAGTTCACCAACATGTGCAGCTTTTACACAATCCTCAGCCTCAGGCCTCCTGCATGTGTCTACACCCACATGAGCTGTCATCACATCAGCTTCATTCATAAAACCTCAGCAGTGTCGTCATCATGAGGTGACCTGTGAGGAGACTCTGCTGCTGCTGCTGATGATCAGGAATCTTAAAAGTTTAAATCTCTCGTGTCTGTGATTAATGAGCAGTGACAGTTTTAGCAGCACCTGTCACTCAAACATCATGTGTGATGTCATTAAGGCAGCGATCAGCCTCATCACTGACGGTGATAATGAGGTGGTTTGCGTTTGTGTTTATAATGTAACAGCAGTGAGGAGGACGAGGCACAAATCAAACATTTAGCACAAACTGCAGCCTGCAGGGAGGCAGAGACGGTAGAATTTACGGTAAGATATTACTGTTATTATCATTATTATTAGTAGTAGTTGTTTTTATCATTTTTTGTACTGTTCTCCATACAGTTTACCAATGAGAGATACAGTTTACAAATAAGTTACAATTTAAATGTGAATTTACACTTTATTTTACATTTTATTTTAAATCTCCCTGCTAAACATTCAAATGCAGTATATATCATTTAATCAGTGGTTTTATTTTACTTTTAACTTTTCAAATTCCTTTAAAAAATTTCCTTTTTTAAACTTCCATGAATACATATACATATTTTTGAATTAAATTTAATCAACAGAGGAGAGTCTCCATTTAAAGCAATATGTAAAAGTTCAGTCAATACTTGAATGTCCCTCTGTCATATGTGAACAGCTAAAACCAAAAAGAATCATAGTGCAAAGGCAAATATTAATAAATTATGCTTTCCAGAAAGGGGCAAGTGTAACTGTGTGTAGTAGTGAAAAAGCTGCTGTGTGTTGCATCAAGTTGGTTGAGATAGTTTAAAAAAATGTGGTTAGATCACTTAATATTTCTAAGCATTACAATACCTTTAATTAAACTAAATGTCATTGCAGAGTTCAACAATGTCTCTTATAGTCACACTGTTTGTGGTGACATTGGTTACCCAGTGCTGGACTGCACCACAGGTGAGTGAAGGCTCATTTTCTTTTTCGTCTTTAGGCTGAATTTAATCAAACATCAGTGTGACATAAAACTTTACTGCTTGTATCATGTTTCAGCGGAGAAACTGGACTCCTCAGGCCATGTTATACCTGAAAGGAGCACGTAAGAGCACATCCAGAACAGTGAAGGGTTGTCTTGTCTTGTCTTGTTCAGAGAAAACGGTGTTGACAGTTGATCTTTTACAGAGGGACACCGCTCAGTGTTGGAGCGCACCAGCAGAGAGCAGGGTGGCGCTGTACATTCAGGTGAGTCTGATACCTGCTACAGCTGTAATGTGACTGAAAATACAGATTAAAAACTAAATCAAATTTTAGTTGCACATTAGGGATCATCCAATAATTCAAAGGGAAGTTATTCAGGCATAGGTGTTGTATTATATTTGTAAAGTAATAAAATAAAGTGTTTATCTTATTGAAGTGTAAGTCTAAGTGTAAATTAATGATTCATTGCTTTTTTTTTTGTGCTCTTACTATTAATTACCAAATTTTGGCTGAAAACTATGTAATCAAGTGTTAGGTGTTTTATTTTATATGCAAATTAGATAAAATCACTGCAGACCTGACTTGAGGTCAACATCTCTATTAACAAGCCACAATGAAGAGGGATGTTTAACAAACTGGCAATAAAAGTTACTTTTGAATGGCTTATAGCTGATCAATAAAGTCTTTGTAAAATATTCATTAACCATTAATAAATCCATCACATTTTATTTCCTTGTTAGACAGTGGTATCTGAAAATATGCATGAGATTGGTTTGAAAAATTGATGTTGGCTTTTACAGGTCAGTATTAGAGTCCAGACTATAAAGGCTGATCTTAAATACATGTTTCTTTCTAGGACCTGTCTTGATTGTACAATTTTGTGTTTTTTTCCCTATGTCTTTGTTCTGTGTCTCTGCAGTGACTCACAGCCAGAGCAGTGATAGACTGGGGTCCTTCCTTCTGGAGCTTCTGCAGCGAGCTGTGGTAGAAGGTAAAACCCTGAAAGTCATTACTGACATGTTGCTTGACCATCATTTGTGATATAAGTCTTTATTATCCAAATCATTCTTTATCTATTTTCATACTTAGGTGGAGAAACTTCACTAAATTACCCAGAGGAACAAGAGCAGAGTTTCAACTATTTGTGAATTGTTGTCGATCACTTCCACAACTTCTTTTCTAATATTGTTGCATTTTCTTATGTATGATTGTGTTTTTCCAAATGTTAGTAGTTGCTGCTTGCGTTAACTTGTGATTAAATGTGCTATATAAATAACTTGCCTGTGAGTTGTTATTGTTAAATTCTGAACCATATGTCCATTTAATTGCAGCTGAAGTGTTTAAATGTTGAAGCTCACAGTGTGTGTTCAGCATGGAGGGGATTTCCTTTTACACTGGTACAACTTGTTAAGCAATTAACAGATAAAAAAAACATCTGTCGGCTTGGAGCAACAATTAAGTCATTCTCACCACACGTTGATTAACACCAGGCTAAACACCACTCAGTCAGACATCATCACACTGTCAACACCGGGGCCATTAAAGGAGGTGGCCAAGTGACTTTTATTGGGAACGGCAGCTTGACCGAGTCGTGACTGGATCAAACAGAGGTCAGCAGCTGAGACGACTCCGGGGTTTAATCCTGTTTTTAAATTGATGTAAAGCAAAAAAAAAGTCAAATTTCTGTTTACTTTGGTTTCTGTGAAAGCACCCACTTAATTTTGGAAGATGTTCAACATATAATGATGATGAAGATGAAGATAAAACTGTAGCTCTGATCTAGAAATCAACATTAAGACTTTAAGACAATTTCAGGCTATTTTCCTTTTTTTTTTTTTTTTTTTTTACAATAAAAAGGATTTTTATGAGAGAAAACAGTGAACTTATGCATGTTCATTCCTGTTACATCAATGCTGTCCATACATTGTCTATGCCGCTTATCTGTGCAGGGTCACACAGGGGCTGGAATCAATGGTAGGGTACATCCTGGACAGGTTGCCAGTTGATCGCAGGGCTGACAGAGAAACAACCATTCATGCTCACAATCACACTTACGGGCAGTTTAGAGTCACCCCTGAACATGTTTTTAGACAGTAGAAGCTGGAGTAAGGGAGCCCACGCAGACTCAGGGTGTGACTCTTGCTGTGAGGTGACAGTGCTAACCACTGCAGCAACGTGCCGTCCTAAGCCACTGCCACTGATCAGTGTTTGCAGAGGATCAGACAGAAATGAACAACACGTTGAACCTTGAGGAGGATGAGCAAAAGACCACATCAGGTTCTTGTCACAAAGAACTGAGAACAAAGTGAGGCACTGCCCTGTGTTAGTATGGTGCTCCTAATTAAGCACATATTTAAATTCAACACTGAATAACTGAATGTATGCGCTTCTTGCTGAAGCATCAACAAATGTGTTTTATTACACATCAAAGCAACATGAATGACACGTGGTTCCACAGTTGTGGACACTCAGCTGATTTGGTCACATTCAGTCTCCAGTGAGCAGAAGTGAACAAACTCTGACATCTACAGCTAAATCTGACAGGATCAAATCTCTGCCTTGAGTCTACAGAGGGCAGTGGGTTGACTGTGGAAGGAGGAGCCGTCTGCTTTTAGGGACTGCAGAGTGAAAGTAAGCAAGAAGCAGTCAGGAAGGTGCAGCCGTGTTGCCCCCTGCTGCTCAGTTAGACGTTCTGCAGGTCCTTCTGAATGTCCCACAGTGTGTTTGCACTGGCCTGCAGTTGGCCCACCTCGTCATCTGTCAGGGTCATGTTGACCACGCTGGCCACACCCCCACTGTTCAGCACACAGGGTAGACTCAGATACACCTCATCGCTGATTCCATACATGCCCTGTTGATCGACACAAAACACTATAAACATCTATACATCTATAGATCAAAGACAGCAAAGCCACTGTTACGTCCTGTTATGTTTAAACAGAACAAAACATGATGTTTTAAGTTTTAGTGTGTAAAAAGACTGAATGTGAACATCTCTTACCTTCACCATGGTGGAAACAGGGTGAATCCTGTTCATGTTTCGGATGAGGCTCTCTGTCAGGTCAGCTACACTCAGACCGATGGCCCAGTTGGTGTAACCCTTCAGTTTGATCACCTCATAAGCGCTAAGAGACACATGGACACAACATCAAACACCAAGAAACTATCTTTGGACTGTTTTATGTTTTCACTTGTTATTGTTGTATTGATTTGAAATGTAACAAAGAATTAATGTGAGGTGTTAAAAATAAACTCATAAAACACAAACACACTCTTTGTTGAGGCAGATTTTGCCTTTCTATCTTCAAAGCAGATGAAATAGGTGGAGGGAAGGAGAGTTGAATATATAACAAATGTCTGATCCCTGAATATCAGACACTCTGACTTTTCAAATCTAATTTCCAGAGAAAAAGTCTAATTTTCATGCTAATACAAGTTCATTCACATGACAGAGGAGGAAAATATCAAATGAAATTAAAATAAAATAAAATCATTTTGCCTCTGTTCCATTTTTTTTAATGAGAAAACTATATATATTTAAAATCATGATTATTTGTGGTTAAATTTCACTTCCTGTATAATATTATTAATTTAGACACTGAAACATAACCAAAATGAACCAAAATATTTTTCTCCCGTACAATTACATTATTAATCAAGGAAATGTGAGCCACCCCAGTGAACTGTGGTCTACCTGTTCACCACCATTTTGTGGGTCTCCTTCCAGTTCTCTTCGTCACAGTCAGTGCCAATTTCTGGGTTTAATGTCTGCAGGTTGACTCCAGCTACATTTGTTCCGCTCCACACAGGCACTGAAACACACGTTGAAACCATCACCCTCTTTTCACAACGTAGGCTGTGATTGTGTTACTTTCTTTATGTGTGCTCAAAGGCAGTCCTGAGACAAATTGCCACAAATCCTCACCACTAGTGTCTCCATGTTCTCCCAGGATCCATCCATTGAAGCTGCTGGGGTGGATTCCCAGTTTGTCGGCCATCAGGAAGCGGAAACGGGCCGAGTCCAGGTTGGTGCCGCTGCCAATGACGCGGTGCTTCGGAAGTCCGCTCAGTTTCCAGGTCACATAGGCCAGGACGTCCACTGTTGAAGAGAGTCGTTAGCACCACTGCCTTTGTGTGAAACAAAGTATAAGAAAGTGTTCGGCAGCACCTGGGTTGGAAACTACAATGATGATGCAGTCGGGGCTGTATTTGACGATCTGGGGGACGATGTGCTTAAAGATGTTGACGTTTCTCTGGACGAGGTTCAGCCTGCTCTCCCCCTCCTGCTGACGCACTCCAGCTGTCACCACCACGATGCGGGAGTTTGCCGTCACAGAGTAATCTGAAAGAGAGGAAGTAAGGAGCTCCTCTGTCGTGATGGTGAAGAAGATTAAAGCTCCGTCTTCACTTTCAGATTCTGATCAAAGCCCTTGATCAGATGCTTGGATCATATTTGATAAGTAGACGAGACCCTTGCAGTCAGCCGCACTCTGCAAATACCTGAACTGTGTTTATCAAACAAGGGTGAATTTTCTTTGGAATGCGTAGAAACTTACCTTTGTCTGCAACTATTTTTGGGGTTTTGAGGAAGAGGCTGCCGTGCTGCAGGTCCATCATCTCCCCTTTCAGCTTGTCCTCCATCACGTCCACCAGGGCCAGCTCATCTGCCAGCTCCTGCACACATCAGGAAGGTCAAGTCAACCCACAAGACAAACTTCACCTCACAGTGAACTCAACTCGCAACAAAACTGCTTTTTACAGTTGGGCTTCCCATTAAATATAACATACATACACAGCACCTGACCCACTGATGTAGCAGGGCCTCCTACTGACACATCCATTATTTTAAACTACAGCTTTTTGGCATGTATGTGCTACCATATTATTTTCTCTTTGTATGAGATTCATGGTTTTTTTTTGTACAAATTAATGTAATAGTCTAAACTCACTGCTGTCAAACTTCATCTGAAGAAGAAAAGCTTTGCTGCTTTAGCTAGAAGTAACACACACATGTTTCGCTGCCACTGTCAGAACACCTTCACAAGGACAGTGTAGGGATGACACACAGATCAGACACCAAAAGATCAGTAATCCTGTGTCAGTCTCAGAGGCCTTGGGTATTACCCCATCCTGTTACACCAGCAGGAAGCAGGGTAATCTGAGCATCTGGGGCTCTTACCTTGAGCAGGATGCTGACAGCACAGGCCATGCCAACCTGGCCCACGCCCACAACTGTTACTTTATTCCTGGGGGGCTCAGGAGGACCACTAAACAGCGGGGTGATCAGCTTCTGCAGGATTGAGGCCATTTTAAGTGCTAAAGAATGTGAATGAAAGAAAAAAGGAAGAAAACAAGAGAAGACTGTTACTGGTCAGACATACAGTGTGTGTTGGTCGTTGACCAGTGATAAATATTTTGTACAGACACACCCGAGGCAAACACTCCTGCAACCAGAAAATAGCCTGCATGCTCAAACTTAAACATAAATTCTGCATTCAGGATGTAGCGTGTTATAGTCAGAGTGCAGAGGAATTACAAATTAATCCATCTCAGCAGCACTAAAGGAAACATGACTTCTCTGACATCTAGATCCATTACAAGTGAAAAAAGAAAACACGACTGAGCTCTGTCTTACACATTATCCTTCTGCAGAGTTCACCTTCAAAAGACATGTAGCCAGACACAAGAACAGCAGCAATACTTGCATTGTTGGGCGATGCTCCGAGCTGCAAGGTATAAATACCACCATGTAATCAGCATGGCAAACTGAATGAATACCTAAGGTGTGTTTCCACAGAGCTGCATCCACAACACCTCCCACAGTCACTGTCTATACAGTCCAGACGGTCGAGGCAGGTATCCGGTCAGCTGCAGCAGTAGCACAGAGCACATGTGACTCAGGGCCAGACCGGGGAGCTGCGAGCTGCACAGAGCTCCACTCCTCCCCTTCCCCTTCCCTCTCCCTCCACCCTCCTGCCCAAATGGAAGATGGAGCACTATAATCGGATGCCGAACTTGACTGACTGACTGCAGACTGTTAAAGGAGTTAGTGTAATCCCTTAACGCTGCCTCCATCTGCTGTACCTGCACTACAGATGAACATTAACCTTGTATCTAATAGGATGGGTCGGAAGAACAATAAAAATATATATATTATTAATTTATTCAATAAATTATGGTTCCCTAATTCTCTATCTGAGATAAGCACAGTGTAATGGATTAGCCATTATTACAACTATAACAACACCATTGTTAACAGAATGTGATTTATATATGATTGACTATTTTGCTACATTATACATTTGGGAATTGTTTGATATGTGATGCTGCATGCTGTAAGTCAAGAGCATGAGGTACTGATACATCTGCATAATTAACCCATCTCTAAAGGGGTAATAGACATTATGTATAAAGACCCATTGAAAGTGCATTGTTGAAACTGTCCATTCAGTAGCCTGTGAAACTGGATTACCAAGAGAGAGCGCTGTGCACTCCCAGCATGTAAACATGAGCGGTTAATGAGGTGGCTTAGCCTGCAAGGTCACAGGGGGACAGCAGTTTTCACAACTTTTCATCATCCCCAATAAATTCATGGTTGGTACCAGAATGATCAAGCAAAATAGAGAATGATCTGATTATTTCCTTTTCATGCAAATGTTGTAGAAAAGACAGCTGTTCACGGACTTGGCAAATGTTCGTATGTGACAGAGAAGAGTTAAGTCACACTTGAACTTGAACACAGACAGTTGTAGTGGAGAAGAAGTAGATGAAGCAGGTATACTCACTCAAAAAGCCACACATTACACTGCAGAGTACAATCTATAAACATCTAATAGTTCTACGCAGTCCTATCTTAAAAAGACAGTATATAGTCTAAAATGTGTAACTTTTGCTTATTGTTTTTCAAAAATGTAGTCAACACTATTCTATCTATATTATTTTGATTAATTTTTTGATGTGGCACAAAGTTTCAAACAAAACTCCAAGACAAAACCTACACATGCTCCACCTGAATGACTATAATAATAATTAAATAATAATTCATAATAAAAATCTAAATTTAACTTTCAGTTTGTTGTTCTCTGTAGTACAGTAAGACAGTTTCCTTTTGATGCTGCAGATGATGGTTCTCTCACAGTATCTGAAACAGTCAAACATCTGTAAAATGACTGTAAACAGACCCACTTATACACTGTTGACAAATAGATTACTGAAATAAATGTGACTTCATGTCAACTGTGACTGCAGCTGTTGTTACTTTTAGCAAAAAAGAGTTTTACTTTCTCCATAAAAAGATACGTTTGGCATAAATGTAGATAAATATAACCTTCCCCAAAAGGAGTAAAAACAAAGACAGTCTAGATCTGCCTGCTCCCTACAGATTTCTCAAATGTACTCAATATGAAAACATGGCTGTTCACCTGATGTCTTGAGGGTCCGGCTACTTATTTCTACTAAGTACAAATTCCTGTCCTTTCTCAAAAGCTACAATAGGACTCACCCTTGGTTTGCTGTAGTGTGCGCCTGCTCCTCTTCCTGCTGTGTTGTCAGGCTGGAGCCTACTGGATTTAATTGACTAAGCCTCTCCATCCCTACAAAGTCTCAGTTTGTCTCTACGCAGGCCACCTCAGTCAGCTGGTACAACATTCACAACACAGAGAGGACAGAAGAAAGATGGTTTAAAGACGCATCCAAATCTAGATCCTGTTACTGCAGGACAAGTCTTTTTCTCATCCTTGAATCTCAGCACTGCTGAGCTGAATTTCATCATTTCAACACCGAGCCTGCGAGAGGAGACACATAGAGCACGGACAATGCAGATAAACAGAGCAAAGTAAGTGGACAAGATCTAATTAGCTGTGAAGAGCAGCTACACTCAAGATAATTATTAGTCTTCTATTAAATATATATTGATTATGAGTATTTACTTACAATCATCTGGTCACGTTTGCACTTCAGTTATGGAAGTTTCTTACTCACGTCAATTACACTTATTTCTCTGTAACTCCAGTGAAATTGGTCCCATTGGAGAGAATATTTGGGCCTTTGGGTCTGAATTTAGTATAAAAAAAAAAAAAAAAAAAAAAAAAAAGACAGGAAACACCATGATTTTATAGTGTTCCTCTTTCATAATCAAAATCATCATGTCCCCAGGTGAGGGTACTTCTCCATGGTGGAGAGTGGCGCAGGTCCTGTCTGTTTAGCAGCACCTGGAAGTTGCTTGACATCCTAATGGACCATGATCTTCATTTGTTTACAATTTCTATAATTCTGTCATCTTGATTCATACTGTAAATCTACCATATGCTCCACTCTGAGTGTACAGTGTCTACCTGAACTTCACTCTTCTTTACTCAGCACCTGGAGGACAGAGACAACAAGTTGCCAATTGAGGATGCACAACATTAAAACAGCAAAGTGTGGGATCGATGTGATAACTAGAAATGTGTGGATTCATTTACGTTTACAAGTGATCAGCTGAAACTAAAAATGAAATCTGTAGAAAATGTTCAACTGACTGTGTTAGCTGTACACAGAGGAAGCAGAGGCGTGAATACACACCGAGCAGTTGCCAGCGTTGGCTTTGACACTGTGAACATCAGGTGCTGATGGGACTTCACACACCTGGTTGAAGATGTAACATTACAGGGGACAATGGTACATGATAGATGAACATTTATTATCAATGTAGTGTAATGTATTTAATCATTTACAATTACATTAGTCTGTTATTAGTCTCTTATTAAATGTTTATATGCTGCTTATAAATAAATATGGAGAACTACTCTTTATTATTGCATTTATATTGTACTTAAATTTGATCTTTTAATGCATTATGCTACTTTTTTTGCAAATTCTGTACGTATGTCTATGCTGTGGTCCTCTTCTGGGCTGTAGCTTTCTACTTGAGGACGTGTGAAAACATGCTATTGTTTTCCATGTTGTTTCTTAAGGTGTCAAAAAATTACCTCCACTTTGATCGTGTGAGTTTGTTAATAGCAGCCATGATATTCACAGTGAGAACATCTAAATCACTAAAAGTGTGTGTTGCTTAGGAAAAATAGCAATGTTTTGTCCAGGCAGAGCTACATAATACAAGAGAAAAAATGTCTGGTGACAACCAAGTTTATTTTATGATACACCGCCTACACTATCATAAATAAACAGATTAAAAATCCTTACCCACATAACCCCTGTCATTTCTGTCCTTTGTGGGAGAGCTGCCTGATGATAGATCTGTTAAGTCAGCAAGGTTCAGATTAAGATACAATATCACTTGCATGTACATATTGCTTTCAAATGTGCTATAAAAAAGTTGAACACACCACTTTAGAAAAATATCAAAATAGAAACAAAGATCCCCCTGAAATCTTCCCACTCTAGTGAATAAATCCTCGCACCTCAGAGGAACCTACAGTGTCTGAATTATGGTAATTTGCACAGGCAGAAGTAATCAAGAGAGAATATACTGATTAACTGTCCCAAAATATTTACTTTCTCCAGATTTGCCTTGTCTTTATATATGCAGTCAGTGAGGTGGGCTATGTGGGTGCACTGCAACAGCCAGTCCTGTATTTAGGACTGAAGGATCAGAAATCCAACAAAAACAACGAAATAAAAGAAAGCACAACAGAGCACTAAAACCCAAGCATGTAAACTCATATGGGCACACCGGCAGGGCTGGAAAAAACACTGCAATTTTAGTTTCCTCAAGGAGTCCTTGAAGATAACCAGCTGTTAAAAAGCTGATTCATTGATGAGGATGATACAAGATGCCAAAAGTACAGTAAATTTTCTTTGTCAATAAAAATCATGATTACAATACAGAGTGACCAGAATTATCAGTTTAGTCATAAACATAGAGCCACACACGATGACTCAAGCAGTGATCAGCCACTGGAGGAAAAAAAAGTTTTGCTTTTACTTCAACTTGAACGTGGGCTGATTTTCCTCATGCAGTGATGTGACCTGATTACACCATGTGTCTCCTCCCAGCACAGACCACAATAAAAAGGTTGAGCTGAATTGACCTGAGCACCATAGAAATAATGAATCACTCTACCTAATTCTATAGCTACAGAGAAAATTTTGAAATTCATATAGAAACACATGTAGACATTCTGGTATTAGTAGTAGCGCTGCTTTGTGCTTGAAAAATGGGAGGGCACTAAGTGCTAACAGTGTCCAGGCACTTCACCATCAGAAAAACACCTGGCACAGAGCATTAAAAACTACAGTATGACCTTCAAAAACTATAACCATGCATGGATAAACTTGCCTCTCCATTCTGCACATGTTTCTACAGACAAGGGTTAAATACACACAAAGACACAAACAATTCACAGATTAAAATGAATGTTAAAATGAGTCTCTTCTGACTGCCACAAAACAGTGTTATCCAGAAGCTACTGTTTGAGTTATACCTCCCTCTTGTGGTGGGAGGAAAGCAGGAATCCAGAGAGGAAAAAGTTTATTGTTCCAATTAAATCTGTGTCCTTTGTCCAACCATGTAGGAAAAGGTAAGAGGTGAGCCAAGTTTTCTGCTTGAGTTGTGGTGTGCTGTGGCAGGCGGCAGGGAGGTGGGGTGGGGGTGGTCATGGCGAGGGGCTGCTGAGGGTCCTTACTTGCCACCACTCTCTGCAGCACCATTGCTGCTGATTCCCAGGTAAGTGGCTGCGTTGTGCACAGCGCCTTGGAGCGGGACGATGACACTATTCAGGAGGCCTTTGATGGTGTTGATCTGATCCTCATCCAGGTTTTGGTAGGCATAGTAAAGACAACCACCCACCACACCAAGGAGCAGGAACTTGAGCAAGAGGGACAGGAAGCCTCGTCTGGCTGCGGGTTTGCTCGAAGAGACGGCGCTGCCCGGTCGAGAGAAAGATTCAGAGTAAGAACGGCTCTCGGTGTGGACGCTGTGCTGCACGCGGGACTCATCCAGCCAGTACTCACTTGGTTTTACAGGTCGACCAGCAGCCCCTCTGATTGGGCGCCTGCAGGTCGCACTGATCAGAGAAACAATAAAATCAGTTAACATTAACTTGGCAAAAACACTTCACTCAAGGTTTATTGTACTTCCTTTCCCTCAAACTTCCAACCACATCTCACAAATTTCATCAGCTGGTGACGTTTGCTATTGAGACAGCTGTCACATCTGACAACTAAGACAGCCCCCAAAATGTATGGGGTAAAGTTGGGGTCCCCAGTTTGGGGTTGGTCTTTGGCCTCAGATATGACAGCTGTCTAATGCTCAATTGTTACCTGATGCCTGTTGGTGTGCTTATTTCATTGGCAAGGATATCTTCAACAACACTCTCATTGGCTTTCTTTGGGGTCTCTTCGATAATTATCTCCTCCACTACCTGTCAGTGGAAGATAAAAACATGTTCATACAAACAGAAGTAACACTTCACAATCACAAAAAAAAACAAACAAAAAAACAAAACAAAACAAAAAACAAAAAAAACAAACAAAAAACAAAACACCACTAAATATATCTCACCTTGGTGTGTCGTCTACTGCTGGTTCTGACCGTAACTGGAGCTTTACCTCTGCTCCTCACAGGTCTCTCTACCACAGGGACTGGCTCTGGTTCAGGGGCAGCAATGTCCTCTGAACAAACACAGGTAACATAAACACAACAGTGAAAAATGGCGATTTCAATACAGTGTTTTTCCAACATTTAACCTGGTAAACCTTGATAAACCAGCAAGGATGCATTTTTTTTTAATATTATTGACCTTGATGAGTAGAATAAATTTTACAAAGCCCTTGAGCAGTGTACAATCAAAACTCACCATCTTCCTTGTCACTGTACTGGTCAGAATTTGTGTTTCCATTCTGGTTACTGTCTGCCTTGGGGAGAGCTGTGACATCTGTGGGAGCTTCAGGTTCAGCTGGAGGCTGATCCAAAAGCTTCTGCAGCTTCTTCTCATATAACTTACGAGTAGTGGCTGAATGGAGGGAACAGAGGAATGAAAATGGGTAAATAAAATGTAACACACTGTACTTTCACTTTAACAGGACGCACATTTTTTGTTGAAAGAAACAATCTTATCTACTGATGCATACAGTGCTGCTTCAGTGAGCAACATCTGCAAATATCGATACTGTATTTTCATTTAACAGCTTACTTTAATGTTAAAATATATGCCAGGCTAATGATGCAGATGTATCCCAGAATCTTCATATGTGGTGGCCAATACAGACAAATTGCAGTCCTGACATAGTATATATAGCTTATTTTTCAATTATAATGTGTCCTACTTGTAAAGACTTCGGTCACTTTGGTTTAAAAATACATTCATATAATGTATTGAAAAGAATTTGTTAATGCTACAGGTGTTGTACATATTAAAAGAATAAATATCTACATAACTATACTTCTTAGTTATCCAAAAGATCCCCTTAATCTCATTAAACACAACCTGGATAAGCTACAGAAAACAGATGGGTCAATGGAAACACCCATTAAAAATTGATTGATTGTTTGATTGATTTTACATAAAGTCAGATGTTTGGGACAGTAGTGCTGAGGATTTCCCAGCCAGTTTTGCTAAAATCACATTTTACAAGTAACAATAAAAGTTGCTAATGCAATTGTAAATTGTAGACTTTGAAATACCTTCTTTGTCTGAAATTAATGTTTTTTAAGCCCTTTCAAGACATTGCAGTCAAATATGAATATCCATATTGGTGACAAAAATAAGTAGTTCAAGCCTAGATTATCATCTGGTCATGATACAAACATAACTAGATAATAATATAGGTTTGACTAACTAGTTGAAACAAGTACAAAATAAATAGTTCAGTTCATTCAAATTGCTTTGAAACCCTGTTTTTCACAAGTTATTTTAAGATACATTAAATAATAGCAGCAACTTCTGTTTCTAATTAAAAAAAAATCTAATTCTATACAACAATCTAATTCTTTCAATCACTAAAATACAGCACATCCTCTAGGAACTCACCAACAATGGGCCCTGAGTCCACACCATGCTTTGCCAGCTGTTGTTTTAAATCTTCATCAGTGAGATCTGTCACCTCCAATTCCTCTGTGCGAGGCTTGTCTGTCTTTCTGGTAGCTTTCTGCAGAAAAATTAATACATACATCATATAAACACATAATTAATACAGGGCACAACTCACTCCAATCTATACAGAAGACCACAGCATCACATCAAGGTTATCCACAAATAAAATCCAACTAAAATCTATGGTGATAATGAGCTAAAACTTACTCTGCCAGATCGACTTTTGTTGGACACCACGGGAGCAGGTAACTCCTCGTCGCTGGAGAAGGTGTCTGCAGGTGGGCTCTTCTTGTTGTTCAGTACGGTTAAGTTTTTCAGATACAGCTGCACATACACTTCTTTCTTATGCTCTCCGCTGGGAAGTGGCACATTGTTGGCAGCGAGCTCGTTCTTCAGCTTATCTTTCGTGAGAACCGACGGATCTTCGAGGAATTCTGCCATGCTTCGCTTTTCTTTTCAAACGATGTGAGGTCTTTTTCTTTTTTGCCGCTTCAGTCAGCAGCTAGAAAAAACATCAACAGCGGGAACGTGACCAAACAGCGCTGTTGTCAAACACGACTGGCGCCTACCCGCTGCCAAGTCTGCTAGCGGGAGAGAAGCGGTTTGTTAAAATAACCGTCCCGTTCTGCCTCTTAGCCTAATATTTTGAACACTGACACGTCGCTTTGATTTTTCGAAGGCAGATACACACGTGTGCTGCAACTGGACTAGATGCAAAATTCAAAATTCACCGGCTGTAACGTGACTGAATTAGCTTAGCTTCAAACCGGTCCACTTGCCTCTGTCTGTCCGCGGTCGCAACAAGGCCACAAAACAAGCCGCGCCGCTATTGGACGGAGCCCCGCAGTACGCTGCGCTCTGATTGGTCTGCTATGAATGGCACAGTCGCAGGCCGCCGCCACAAAGAAACCGCAGCCTGTGTTTTAGATAACGGCTTTACACAAATCCGACACAAGGCACTGACACAACTGTGGAAGTTTACAGACATTATTTACATTGTTATGATTCACGAGCAGACAAATTCTTCTTCTAAGTGATTTCTTTCGACTCGTATTAAGTGATGAGAGAACAATTTGAATGGCGGTTCAACGGCACTGACTGACACCAGCGTGTACAGGAGCACTTTCAGTTTGTGAAGCGTGGTCATCGGGGAACTTCTCATCCCATATAGTTAATAACTCTTAATAACAATAACTACAGACATGGCATGACATGACTAACCTCCTACAGGACTCAGGGGCAAAAACCTGTTCTTGGGCCCCGGTTAATTGACATTTCCTTATGTTCCCATAAACTAACCAGGGCCCATGAGCTGAAATTATTTAGTTGACTGATTTAATATTTGACTGACAAAAATGAACTGGTAACAATTTTGACAATTGACAATTTAGAAAAAGTTGACTGGTACCATGCTTTCAAATGTTGTAAACATGTAAACATTTAATCGTTAATCGTTTAATCTTTAACTAACTTTTTTCACTATTTTACGACTTTTAAAAACTGAGTAACAGGTCTGTTATTAAAAACTAAAATAGAGTAGAGTTGATACCTACAAGGAAAAGTATTTTCAAAAATACACTATCTTGCAAAGTTGAAAAAACTAACACATTCCCGAATCTGCCCCTCCTTGTAGAGAGATGTCAACAAGAAGAAATTGCATTGTTACAACAGTTTACACAAAAGTACAAACTGCAAAATACTTGGTAATGTGCCCACAACACAATATTATCAGTATAGATAAGTAGCTAGAAGATAAGAGTTATTGATTATATGGCACTTTTGATGTCTATTGAACTGTGAGTCAAACAGGTTTAAGTTACTTATTATTATGATTATATTGCACAGGTTGATAATTAAAACCATTGTTGGTTGCAGCCTTACAGAACTTATATGAAGGAATAATGCTACTTCCCCTGAGTTTTTTCTGTGTTTTAAGCACGGATGGCAAATGGAAGCAGTTTCATAAAACACAACTTGACAACAAATGAGCTCACATAAAAGAAATCAGTAAAAGATAGAGGTAGGACTAGTCATAGCTTCTTACTTCAAGAGGTGCAAATTTGTGGACAAATTATGCAGACATAATGTGAAGTAAACCTTTTGAAATTGCCATAGCCTTAGTTTTCATATTACATAATGTGTGAGCAAACATTAAGACCATTTACATGAAATCTGCTCAGGTAACAGAAGAGGGCAGCATGAGCCACATTATCAGTGTCTTAAGGATAAAGCACATATAAAGCACTGGATTTAGTCCTCACAAAAAGGCATTTGAAGGTGTTAAAATGTCTTAAATGTAATTTACAAAACTCTACAAAATATTTTCTCTTCTCTGCTTCAGGCAGTAATGTTTGTTCTAACACATTTCTGTGAAGGCTGGATTACCAACTGGGCAAAGTGGTTAACTGCCCTGGCCCCTCAAATTCCCAGGTTTATTACTTACCTATCATTTAGCTTTAAATAATTAATCACAGACTTGTTAGAAATCTGTACCACAGTAATAAAATATCAACGACTGGTGCCCCTTTCTCCACCTTGTGCCTCTGCTCTTGAAGAGCAACTCAAAATCTATCTTTAAAATCTACACTGATTTTGTTGAATTTCACCTCTTTTTTAAAATATTGTGTTTAATCAACTTGCTTCCATTTTTTCTGTCATAAACACAGAAAACTTCACAGGTGTATTGAAGGGCTGCAACCAACTATCTTTATGATTAACACACCCGACAGTTATTTTCTTGATTGATTGATTGGTAAATGGGCACTTAATTTTCTTGCCATCATCTATTTGATTGATGAACTAATCATTTCAGCTTTAGAATCCCAGTTGGTTTCTAGGCACCTGGAAGAGTAATGAAGCTGCCATGGACAATGGGGGTGATTACGGACTTAACAACATTGTTTTTTTTGTTTTTTTTATCTTTATGCAGCCATGCTTTCTGATGCTTTCAGTGGCTCTGAGAAGACATTATACACCTCTTAACTAAATGTTGTGACAATGAATGGTATTGCAGGAGGCGTTGAAAAATTTTTAATTGGTAAATCCATTTTCTGCTGCTTGTCTGTGTTGAGCACTAATTTAGCTTCCCTGACACTGTTCCTGAGCTGAAGAACAATAACAGCATCAATATGTTCACCATTATCTTTCAATCTTAGCCTAAAACCAGACAGAAGTCTCTGCACAGAAAATCTGAGCATCTCCAGGCCAGAAGTACTTTCACCCAGTATTGCGTAAAGGTTTTAGGTATTTTAGATGTTTAGATTACTACCATGTAATACCATCATGGAGGTGAAGGTGATTGATTCCAAAGCCACCCTGCAGCACTACAGTGACTCCCCTCATGACACACACACTAAATAGGTTGTAGTGTTTCTAATAGGACGACTTGCTACTTTCTGTTTAATATTACTGCAAATTAAGTGTTGGTTGGACAAAACACAATATCAACTCAGGCTGTGGGAAACTGATGGAGAATGCTGTCGTAGCCTTATAAAGAGAGAGAACTGCCATCATTGAATTTCTAAATAGATAGGAGATGTGGGCAGTAATTCGGAGGTCTGGAAACAGGCTAATTCTTCAGTGTTTACTGACATCTCACAGACTAAACAACCAATCAGTTAATCAATAATGAAATGTAATTTCCAGAAGCAACCCTGCTCAGTCATGTGTGATCAACTCCTGTCTGTCATGGGCCTCTGGGCATGTTAGTCTCTAACTCTGTGGTGCAACCACCCTGCCTTCCTGCAGTGGGGACAGCGGTTTGAGGTGGCACTGTCTGGCTCCCCACCTGTCCTTCAGACCTGCCTCTCTGGAGCTTTCTGGGATGCTGCTGCAGAAACCAAGCAATTGATCCCCACCTCAGCTCCAAACCACACTAAAATACAGCACTGGAAGAATAGTTCAGCTTTTCCATAGTGGATTTGCCAAAAGAGTGTAAGCGTAAAAAAAGTTGAGCCCTTGAGAAACACCTCTTAAGCTTTCTTTGTATGTAATTTATACAGAAAATAAGGCTTGAGCCAAGAATCATAGAGAGTGCCTCTTTAAGCATAACAGTCATGGCCTCTGAAAAATGATCAAAGGCTGCTCTTTAATCGTCAACATTAACATTTTCTTGACAGATTATTGTAAAACAAATCTATAGAACAAATGAAACAACTGGCAGGAAGACAAAACACAGTTTATGAGAATATAAAGGCCTGTGTGAAGTTACAGCAAGACAGTTGTGTTGACAACTGAATTATTAAATGTTATATGGTGTTTGGGAAAGAAGGCATGTCTCAAATGAACACAAACTCAAACATCTGTGTTCTAAAACTGGATTTCTGATCACTTAGAAAAATGTTGAACACAAACTCCTTGGTTGAGTTTATCTTGGATTTTAAGTATTTCTAAATCCCAATTGAGCCAACCACAGAAGTAGCTTAGGAAAAGTCAACCTTTACCACCCAGAGAATGTCTGATCCAATTCTACTGACACAACAAAACACATACTTGTGAAATTAATCAACGTTATGAAATTTCAGCACCCTATGATCATAGTCCTGTCATCTCATGGGCGTAAATGTGTTGCTTGGGCCAGATTTATATAACAACCAAACAGTCAGCTGTATGTTTATTTTTTTTTTTTAAATAAAAGTTTATTCTGTGTTACAAAATTCACACATTAAGATTTTTAAATTACCACAGCATAAAAAAGGTCTGTTTTCCTGGACTAATCTAGCACAACAATCTCTAATCCTCAGAGGATGTTATTACTGACTGCCAAACTAATTAAGATCAAGTCCTGGGCAGTTTCCTGTACAAAAAGGAGGGTAGGATGCGGGCAGCAGGAACAGTGTATTTCACAGAAGTTGAGATTTGTGTGTCCTGGCCTAGGAACAGCCATCTAGTAGTGCTCACACAGTATATTTTCATCTGTTGACAATCCAAACTCTACTTAAAGGACACACACTTAGTTGTAGACATTTCTGTCAGGAGGAAAAATGAGACTGCCTCTCTGGCCCTTGTTGATGCCCATTTGGCCCCCTGCCTGTTTCTATCATAGGTACTACTGCATTATGATTTGAGCTTTTCCTGTTTTATTTGGCTATTGAGTACAGAGACACACTTGCTCATGTCCTCACTGAACTTCAGGCAAACATTACTGTGTGTGAACTTTCATGTAGTCCACACTGTCCACCCACTGGACGCCATGTTGGATCATTTGGGGGAAAACTTAATGTAGGCCATCCATCTCCTCAAAATGTAATGCATTGACATTAAAGGATCAACACAAATTTGATCTGTTAGAGCCACTGAAAGTGCCTCTTCTGCAGCAGCTGTTGTGACAAAAACAAGCTTCACTGTTGTGAATCTCCATTTCACAATTCAAGAGAATAAAGACACTATGAACTATGAGCTAAAGCTGCTATAATCAATGTTTATTTTAATAATGATGACCCAGAAACTTATCAAAAACAAAGGGAAGCTACTGTGCTTACTTCAGGCACACTGCACACACAGAGCCATGGGTGTAGTTAAAATGCCTTTATTTTGTTGAGGCATATCAGGTTAAAATATTTACCAAAAATCCCCAAAAACGATAAGAGTGCCAATTGGTTTCAACCACAATAGAGTCTTCATATAACCTGAAATCCATGGCTCTGTGTGGAGTGTGCCTGAGTACACCTAGCAGCTTCCCTTTGTTTTCAATTAACCATTTCAACCTGAACATCCCCTGGAGATCAACAATGACACACACACCACAAGCACTCAGTCTTTCTTTTTATATTGTTTGTGAAATAGAGAGCTATTGCTATGTCCAGTAGTTTTCCTGAGCTCTATAAAGTTTTTTTTTATCGTCCTCGGAATAGATTTAAGTAAATCTCAGCTGAGTCTCAGCAAGTGGGGCACAGCGTAGACAGCCCGCTGGCCTAGCACGGGCAACACTCTTAGTTCTCCAAATAAACTGCATGAGATATTACTATTGTGTTTATTGCTTTCTGCTGCCCTCAAATGTCCCAAAAAGGAAAAATGATAACAAAATAAAAAAAGTAATGCGGGCCTGTTCTAGTGAGCTACTGTATACCAAACACAGTGACTGACATTATCCAAACAGAAATGTATCCACTGTCCCCAAGCGCAGACCTGGTTATTCATGTTCTCAACCCTTCAACAAGTATCGCTAAATTCTTTCTGCTAAAACAACCAGCAATGTGAAAATTTTTTTAGTTAAGAGACAATGACAGAGTAGTTCAATGAAGTGTCAAAACACTCATCTAATTTGTTAGATATTTGACTCAACTCATGGTTGACCACCAGGCGGGCCTTTCCTTACATACCTGACACGGCGGAACTGAACGGCCAGTGGCTCGCGACTAAAAGGAGAGGGCAACCTCACACCGGTCACTGCCAGACTCTTGAGTTAACAGGAAAGAAATATTTCCGTGCTTAACTTGGCCCAAGCTCTCAACAGACCTGCCTCTGCTTAGTTTTTCTGTCCACAAGGCTGAACACTGGTACTGGACCAGTAAAGGAAGAGCCAAAGGCTTCTCAAAGCCTCCTGTGATGTGTCGGTTGTGACACAGCAATGCCCCTGAACTGTTTCCTCTCTTTCCCGGATACCTGGGCTCTGAGCTCACAGACCCCTCACTCAAGCAAGAGTCACCATTCAGGAGTCAGCAATAACCGTACCTAATGAATGAGGGGTAGACAATCAACAGAGACTCAGCAGCACTCATAATTGCAAGTGCCAGATCAGGGAACATGCCAACGACTCAGTGCATTCAGCATATTATTGCAATCGTTGGCAGGACTCAAGCTCAATTTTCAATTAAGTACCAAAAAAGAAAAGGGAGTGCGTTTTATCAAAGCTGACAACAAGAGACCTCTTTCAGGACCTTTGTATGAGGTGCTTCCATAGAATGACATGACTGTGTTTGTAATTTCCTTGCTGGTTGATTTACAGGTATTTTCTGGTGTCAAGTTATTTTAAGTAATAGCTCTCAGCTCCAGCTACTGCAGCCAGAACACATTCCCCAAAAACCTGGTACTTCAGCTGATATGATCTTATTTATTCAAACTTGAAAACTGAAACTTCTAGGCCTCACACTGTCTCGCTGCCTGAATGGGCCGCTCTTTAGCTGGACCTACATCAGAACTATTTGGTCAGGGGGCTAGGAGGTGCACTATGTGGAAAAAGCACTTGTCGTCATGTTTACTGTCCTTCCAGGAGGCAGTCTTGAGGGTTCGGCTCTTGTAGCTGCTCATAGTTTTGGGTAGTAAAACACCGGGGGCCTATCGATGCTCTGAAGCCTCACAGCGTGGCTCATCCGTGCCAGCGGTAAAGGACAAATGTGCCAAAGTCTGCTGGGTTTGGCTCTTTTCTCACCCCCTGGCTTCCAACACTGATGTATCCAGCTGAGGTACAATAATTTGACACCTCTTAAGCAGCTGGACCCTTTAGCGTGACAACCACTGCTTTGTTTTATATTCCTGCGTATTTTGAACGCAATAAAAAATTACAGTCAGCAACATCTAAACTGTGTTTTTATCCACTTTGGACTTTTGCCCCTCCCCACCCCCTTCAATCTCCTTTATCCCTCCTTTTCCTATGTGGGATTTAACGTACACTTTGTGGTAACCTTGCTAAGTTATCAATTTTTTCTATGTTCTCTCACACTGAATAAAGGCTTGTTTCTCTGCGCCTGCTTGTTAAGACATCAAGGACAGCTCCCTCCATCTGGCATTAAGTATTCCTGGTGCCAGTGTCGGGTTAACTGACACTCCTGCACTTAAACTAATGGCAGCGAACAGTCATCTCCCATGAGGTGCTCACCTTGGAAAAAATCACCCAGTTCCCTCATCCCCAATCATAGTTGTGTTCTCGCCACCCACTGAATGAAACCATGGGCATGAAAAGAGGGATTGTTTCACTATTGAGGCATATATAAGGGCAAATGAAAACATGTAATACGCATGTCCTGTCTTGGATTTGCCCTCCTCTCGAGTTCAATGAGATGTTGAGGAGTGGGAAGAGTAGAACAGCATGCAAACAGAAAAGGACAGACTCAGCAAATCATCATCTTCATGAGAAGGAAACATGCAAGACTTCTTAAGTAAATAAAGCAAAAATAGTCAGTCAGTATTAAACATTCAGATGCTTAAATGAATGCTTGTCAGACACATTAGTCAAATATCAGAGTATCAATACTGATGAAAAATGTTGTTTTATTTCATTACTTTTTTCCCCCTGAATTTCTGAATTTACCTGATTGATTTTTAAGGGGACCTTGTAATTTCATGTGGACATTTTGTTTAAGGTGTTATTTGGTCTCACACCTTAATCAAGGGTCAGTTTTATTCTTCTTTTTTATTCAGATATTTCTGTTGTTGGTTTGAATTGACAGCTGTTCCACATGTTAACATATTAGTTTCCTAATAAAGACACAATACTGACTTCTAGTGTTAATGGCAGTATGTCAAAAGACCAGAAGAAACTGTTGATTAAAATGTTTTCTCAAGAGAGAGAAGTGCATTTTCAAAAGTGTGTACACGAGGTATTTTTCATAAGCTCTTCTCATTACTTTCTTTTCACGCCGCTGTGTAGTTGTGTGACATAACATTTTTTCCCACTGAATATCCCAGGACCTATCTTCTTATTTTACCCCATTCTTCTTGGCTTTCCTTTGGCCATAGACTACCTCCATCTTTGGTAAGCTCTAATATAAATATTTTGTCCAGGTGAGTCCAGGACAAAGAGAAGCACCTCTCAGACCACATGAGTGCAGCATCACCACCCGTCCTCCCCTGAACCCCCTATTCAATGGAAACCTAAACAGCTTTTTAAGAATGAAGAGGTTTTTCAGTTTGTTGCTAAATATAGGACAGCCCAGTGGGAGGTGGCAGGTTCCAGAGCCATTTTCAACAAAGATGAGCCCCAGGTCCTGCCCAGAGCCCAGCGGGTGGTGACTGCCGGTGGTCCGCCTTTCTCTTATGCACCGGCTCTTAAGTAAACACTGCAATCCTGCGGTCAGCTACAGCATGGCAAGGAGCGAAAGGACTCACTGTGCAGTTGCACACAGCTATGGTGTGTTGTCTCCTCTAGCCCACTCAATCTTAGCCCCTCCCCGTCACAGAGGCCTGGGCAGCAGTCGCGGGCCAGCGACAGACCTTGATGTGTGATCCCAGAAACCTGCAGGATACTCCTGGTGGGGGCAGTGTTGGACTTCACCTCCTGGACCCCACTGACTGACCAATTTAAATCTGGAAAAAAAGTCTAAATTAAGATCACTATTAGGTTTACAGACATTATGCCAACTCATTGTTGTTATACTAGAAAACATCAGTCAGTGTTAGAGGAGGGTTAGGACAGAATGGACGATCTCTAACATAAATGAACCTCAATCCACTTCAGGCTGCAACAAATAACATTCATCATCAGTGAAGTGTTAAAGAGTTAAAAAGTTTACATTTCATTCATCAAATACATCAAAGTCAGAAAATAAAATGTAGTAATAAAGGTCTGCATGTATGTCTTATGTTTTTCTTTGCTTGGTAAAATATCACTAAATTTGTAGTAGGCAGTAATTTTCTGGTGTCAGTGGGAAGAAATTCCATTATCACCTTTCAGCATATCGTAATTCAAGTGGTGTGACAACAAACTAGATGTCTGCATCTCCTCTTGGTTCTATTTTCAGACTTTAGAAAATGTATCCAATGACTGGGACAGACTGTCCAATCACAGATGTTTTCAGAGAGAGAGTGTTCCCACTGGCTGATCTTCAAATGCAGATGTGTTAATGTCCCTTCAGATAGATATATGTCATATCTATGAAGCATTTTTGAGACAGGTAACAACCTGCTAACTTAATTTACCTGTAAAATCTAAATGTGTTGCAGTGATTGGTTGTGTAGGCACATTAATGGTGAAAGCATGCAATGAGTGGCTGTGTTGAATGTTGCAGTATGGTTTTCTGCTAATCGCAGCCAAAGCCTCACGGCTGGGGCTGTGTTGCCTGTATTGCGTGTGTGTAAGAAACATGTGAGGAGAGATCTGCAGGAGAGTGGCTAAACTGTGTTTTCAAATTCTGGCGTTTTTTTTCTCTCTCTAGATTTCTGCCTACCCCAGCTTTAAAGCAACTGGGACATCAGAAACGTCAAACAGAGGTAGTGTAAATGGTTAAGTAAGCAGATGGAGTTATGTATTTATCACATTCACAAGTTTGCATGTTAAGGAATAACATCCAGAAATATCAGGTTCAACCAGGAAATAACTGAAATCTGAATGTTTTATCAGAGGGCCAGGATAATATGCCATTAATCATCAGGATCATATCCAATAAAGTGCCATATTAATCAACACAGTGGAAAACTGACAGCCCCAGTCTTTATCCACTGAGGAAAATAAGGGGCAACAGGTAGGCCTTTATCCATTGAGCTCTGTTCTTGTATTGCTCCCCTATACACGGAGATCATAATTTGGGGAGTCTCAGTGGCTACCTGTAAGGACCACAGGGGTGGCAAATAGCAGGGCTGTGGCTTTCTGAGCTTCTTAGTGGTGCGAGCAGAAGGATTTACGGTAACTCTCAGACAAGCGTTCACAGCTTGAACTCTTGGCATGGATTTGATATTGTCCCTGGCTGAGCATCAAACCCACTGAACCTGAGGTCCAAAAGTACCTACACAAAACCCTAGGATGTTTGAATGATAAATCGTCGACATTTAGTGGCAGAACAAAAAATATTGGCCTTGCTGGGGATATCAATTTTAATTTTAATTCACAGTGAGAGCACATACTGGGTGGCTTGATTGACTAGAGATCAGCTTCTAGTTTAATTGACATGCTCTTCTCTTTCGGGTGAGGATATGAGTTTTCCTGCAAATTCAGCACAGGTGCAACATTAGAACGGGAACCTGCAGTGTAAGAGGTGCAACAATTGCCAGTGGTGGTGATATTGAATATCTACTATGATTTGAGGTGCACTGACCAAGTTATCTTTAAGTTCATGTCCAGTCCTTCTGGGACACATAATTTATTTCTCTGTGTAACTGGACCTTTTCTCAGTGCCTGCTTTCGCCAGCACTTCTGGTTTTGATAAAGGAGACCAGCTCCGTGAGATTTCCTGAGCAGGGTTCAATGATAAAACCATATGGCAAAAGCAGCTCAAGAAGTTAATACATTTGACATATAGAGAAGCATAATGGATCACTTCAGTAATCCGTTCTGGTAAGAAGGATTACTATTGAAACTGAGGCTGTTTTTGAAATCACTAGTATCATTCTCTTCTGTGTTACATTCAGGCAAAAGCATCATATACAAGGCTAAAGCAGTATTTTATTAATGTGCTGACTGCTAATGATGCCAAGAGGTGCTTTACAAAGCCGCAAGACTGAATTTAAGGTCAAAGAGGATGCACTGAGCCAAACACACCAACCGCCACCCTGGAGAAAAACGCCATGGTGCTAATATTAGGGGGAAGACTGATTACAGTGCTACTATTAGGTTATGGCGTCGATTATGGTCCAAAGTAGAAACGCCCTCGGCACTTCTCTTTGGTGTTCATGCCCCCGGTCTTCAATGGCACACTACATGATATTATGAAGAGCCAGACCAAACATGCCGAAGCAGACCACAGGGTTACTCACAGCCCCTGCACATTCTTTTGAGGCTGAAATGTGACCCGCTCCTATTTTTCAGCAGCTTGTCAGACTCAGTGTGGTGCAGGGAGGTAAACTAGGAGGGGAAACTGTTGTCACCTTTCTATAGCCCTTACTTTTTCTGACTTACAGAATGACAACCTCAGGTGTCAAAATTAAACCAGATGGGTATGGTGGGTGAGTGCTGGCAGTCACCACGGATATGGAAAGCAAAGTTGTACTTACAAGATCAGCAGTAGACAGTAAATGGAGATTAGTTTATTGGTGAAGCTTTGCAAGTTGATGGACACACTCTGGTAAAGTAATAAGTGTAGTAACCACATGCATTAAGACATATAATGCCATATGTGAGACTGAAATTGAAGTGACAACATAATGATTTGGGGGTGAATTTGGTGAAAATATTTGTAGAAGCCTGAGGAAGCTGTACATGTCCAGCTGTGCGTAAGATGCTAAAAACATTGCTTTTGTGGATGGTGTCTGCACCATTTCCAAAAAATTTTTTCCTATATCCTCCCGCTATCCTGTTGGACAACATCATCAGAGACTTGGATTGGAAAACACTGTCGGGCATTCAATATGTCCAAGCTTGTCGTCAGATGAAGCTCATTTTGAAAAATGCTTGTTATGACTGCTGCTAACCATATCCACCCACTCTGTTCCCAGTGAGAGGGGACAGAGAGGAGGAAGTCTTTCAGTTAGTCAGATCATACTTCATCTCGGCAGGCTATCAAGCTGCTGCACGATAGACAGAGCTTTAAGTGAAACTTTGCATGACCTACTGGTGACACAATGTGATGGAGAAAAGTGGTGAAACATTTTCTGAAAAATATAGAAAAATGACAAAAAACTGTGGTAACAACAGATTATAAATTAACTTTACAAAATAACTAAAATCTGCTTTTTTTTAATGAAAATAATTAACGGCTTGTTTAACTGTGTCTCCATGAAGTTACGTTTATATACACTGAACTGCAACAGCCAATATGGTTATCAGTGGAGTCATTTGGAGGTGGTTAGGATAGATTATTAGGTTCTGGACTGTCACACCAGAGACCATGGTTTGCATCCAAAGCACATAATTTTGGTTACATGTCTGACATCACTGCAAACCTTCCCTGACCTTTACCCAGTTTAAAACTGGTTAATAATTCAGTCTTCTGTAGAGGTGGAAATTTGGTGGATATTTTAAACATTAGTATCAACATATTTATGATTTCTGTAGATGGACAATATCCTTACTATATTAAGAGAAATGATAGAAAAGAAAACATATTTGCTGTTGCAGTTTAGTTGTAAGACATTTGTGGGAGGCTATGTTAGCTTGTTACAACCATCTCTGCAATGAATATTGACATGGAAATGTTCAGTCAGATTATCAAACAAAAAGTGTCTCTTTTGGATTTGGATTAAGCCTCAAAATAAAAACAATGGCACCATCCAAGGTTAGTTTTAAAAACCCTTATTATCCTCCACCAGCACAGGTCAGACAACACCATCTTCTTTTTCTACAAACACAAATAATAGCAAGAGAATGAAGAGCAGCAACTACACTCAAAAAATATTTATACAACAACTAAAGGTGTATCAATCTGTCCATCCATACATGATCCTGAAAGTATTGTCAGAGTTGTTTTCAAATACTACAACTTCATGCACTTTTATATTTAGAAGAATAACACAATCTTGGAAGAAATACTGAGAATTAACATTTTAGCACTGTATTCATTGAAGCTGGGCTCATTACTTTGAAAGACAGACTTTGGTTAAAATGAAGTATCCATGTTTGGTTTCAGATACTTCCACATTTATAAGTTGATGTAAACGCTATGTACATATTTGAAACTGGTAATTATGACATATTTGTTAGGACATAAATACAGTATCTGCAAAAGTTACATAGCTTTGCTTTAAACCATTATGATGATTTGTACTTCCTACATTTCCCAGAATACCTCACATTGGAAAGCATTCTGCTGTTGATTTAATTTGGAGAGGTGGGCAATGAAAGTCAGGAAGCACATCTTTGTATTGTAGCTGTGGTGCATTATGGACTATAGTACTGGCTGCTAGAAATGGTATCTCATCTTCCCCTATATTGGATTTCTCTCTGTAACATTGTTGGACATTAACGTTACATCTAAAATAAAACCCTTGTTTCTTATGACTAGAATTACTGATACCTGACACATTTTGTGCTGTCATACTGGACTCAAATTGGTAATCAATGTGATACTCTGCTGGACACTTTTTGGTGTTTTCATGTTTTCATTTTAAATATGAAAGACTGCTGATTGCTCTATACCTTGTTTCCAGCATAGCATTACTACCAGTTCCTGTAGCGGCAGGTTTCCTTCAGCCACAAACCTACACTCTGCTCCCTTCAAGCACAGCCACAAAAGCAGCTCACCTCCTGATTGACCAAAACTCACTATGAAAGTTTAAAAAAGGCCTTGACTCTCCAAGAAACACAGCCAACTTTACCACTGAAATAGATTTCAATAAATTTTAATTTCCGCAGCCACTTGCCCAGTCTTGAAAACATAATGAATTAGCAAACAAAAGCCTCAAAAGAATTCCCTCCTATTTCTCTTTACTCAATGAATTACCGTCAACCACATAAGCAAAACAAAAGATGGCATGTTTATTTTTCTGTGGCAGGGCTATTTCAACAGAGCGATTATTCACTGACACCACCTTCAAAGGTTCCTCAATCAAAGGTTTCAGGCACCACTGATAGTGCCTAGCTACAGCTGCAGCACTGCATTACTGTGAAAAACATTGTCACATTATAATTAGTGAAGAATTGAAAGACATGTTTTGTATATTTTGTCAGAGAAAAGAGTAACCTATGTAAAGTACTTGTCTGAGAGATGGTTTAGTGCTGCAAAGCTGAGTGGTATGGTGTTTAACTTTTTACTTCATGAGACTATATGGATAATTTGTATTTACCACTACAGAGTAATGTTGACATTTTAATGTACACTTTTATCTAAAGTGACTTGCAAGAGAGAGGAAAAACATTATGTTTCAGTGCAGTAGGAAAACTTGGCAAAAGTACCAAATACCACATCTATATTTAAAAACTGCAAGGAGATCAAACAAAGATAAGCACCGGAAGTGCATAAGAAGTGCTAGTTAGCTATGTTAGAGTGTTAAAGGTGTGAGGAGGGAAGGTGCTCTCACAAGAGATGAGTCTTTAAGAGATTCATGAGGATATAGAGGTGCATTCCTCTATATCCTCATGAATCTCTTGATGGTTGATAGGATTCAGTAGCCACAGACACCACCTTCTGTCTACATTTCCATGTGTGTAGGGATGGCAAAGTCAGTTCAGTTGAGTTCAACTGTGTTTTACACAGTTTACAAATTTACAATGCAAAAACAACTCCAGAGGGACACCATGAGCCACAAAACTATCCTGAATATGGAGGAGAAAACTCTGACTTATGCACATGGTGGGTGCTCTTGCAATAAATTTTAGGATTAAAGAGAATGAAATGTCACTGGAGATAATGTTCCCCCAATTCACTAAAACCTTAGCATAGCATTAGCATAACTTGTAACAACAGAGAAAGTCTGTGCATCTGTGAATGGAACAATTCATCATACTTGTCTGTTAGACAAAGTAAACAGCAAACAGATGAAATTTAAAGTTTAAAGTTTTTAGAATATTTTGACATATAACGTTGTTTGGAAAAAAAATATTATTTGATTATTTATCAAAATACAGTTGCAATCATAAGTTTACATAACTTTGACAGAATTTGTAAACTATTGGTAATTTGTTTTGGATTTTTTTAGAAAATATGAGTGATCATGCGGAAAAAGGTGATGGTTCTGGTGTGGCTATCTATTACCTAAATATCATTGAGACCGTTTGGGGAGACCTCAAACATGCAGTTGATGCAAGAAAACCAAAGAATTTACAGGACATGCAGACTTTTTGCCAAGAATGGGCAGCTTAACCACTTGAAAAAAGAAAGGTCTTTATACATAACTATCACTTATGGACTGCAGTCCATAAGTGATGCTAAAGTTGGCGATACAAAAGAACTAATGGTATGTAAATTTTTGAAAAGGGGTCATCTCATTACATTCTTTATGCTTTGTTTAATGGTTGTGCTATTCTGTGATGTCTTATTGAAATTTGAAACCCATTAAAAATGTGATTTGCCACCCTGACCCTTTAAGGAAAGAGTATGTTAACTTATGCTCAAGTTTACATACTCCTTCCTTAAAGGGCTGTAGTTTTGTTCACATGAAATAATAATGATAAGAATATTAGTATAAAGCAAACAGATGTGTGTCAAAATACATTTGCGCTTGTTGCGTTTTGTTGCCCTGGTGGAGACAGGCTGATTGCAGAAAATGCTTGGGTGTTTGTTTGTTTGTGCTTGTGTAACTCTGGGTTTATACTGTGTGCGTGTGTGTAAGTGGGCTGTGTGTGGCCAGACTCACTGGGCTGATCTTGGCCCCTGGCTGTTGCTGGCGTTCAGCATGTCTGTAAAGAAACAGCTGGAGGCAAAGCCAACACCGGTCCCGCTCAGAAGCTCAGCCCTGCCAGCAGCGACAGAGTCCAGAACTTTCCATGGTCCCGTGTCGCCATGCCAACAGGTCTTGGCACGACACAGCTGTCCTGATCTGCACACCTGGCCCACCAAGAGTCCAGAATCACCTCTCCTGTCACTGTGTGATGAACAGGTCATTTACAACCCAAGTGTTTGTGTGTTTTTAAGAGTTATGGGCCCAGGTAAAGAAAACATCGTGGCAGTGGACCTCCTGTGTGTTGCCCTAATCAAACAGAGCTGAGAACCTTAGCACTGCAGAATAGTTGGGTTTGAATTTGTTCAGACTTGTACTGTGGAAAACCCACACAGAGGCATATTCAAAAAGAAACGGCATTATGGAAATAGAGCTCGATAAAGATTTGTTTTGTTTGTTTTTGATAGTGCCACTGAGTTTTGTGGTTTCAGCTTGAACATGCTGTAGAGGAGCAAATACCAAATCTGGGGCAAACAGGACTAACTAACTGCAACATACACCTTTAGGGAATTATTTGAAATTCACTTCTCCAAATTATGTGACATATTTATTGCCCACAATACTTTCCAAAGTGAAACAATGCCCAGGTTTTTCTGGACTGAGAGGTGACTTCAAGTTAAAACTCAAGTTTCTCATAGTTTCTATTTTGCTGTAAAAGTTGATTTTCCTCCTTGTTGTGGAGAGAGGCTGTTTTGAGGTCCTGAATGTCTAAATGCATGACAAACTTTAGAGTTAGGAAGTCTATAGTACATTAATTCTCCAGACAACTTTGTCCATTTTTTCTTGCTGACACTTGAATTACATGTAGGAAAGGAAAGATAGTAATCAAACCACAGCAACTACTATAATGGTGACTGCCCCATGATAAAAATGGGTATGATTTAGAAATTAAGCTTCTGTGGCTTTGAAATTATACTACATATACATTTCCTTGTGAGAGTGTCCAGTTTGCCACCTGACTGATCACCTGATCACACAATAGTGATTTTAATGAAAGGTTTTACTGTTGTTGTCATCTGGTTTGATAAGAAAAAACAGAAGAAGTGATTTTTGTACTACCTGAGGACATAACAGTAGATTATTTGGAACAAATACAGAGAAAAATAGGTTACAGTTGTGAGCTGAAACGGCAACATAGTGTCTGAACAGAAAGAGAACGAACAGAAACCAATTTCGATCAATGAATTAATGCTTATTGGTCTCCATGCACTCTTCATTTTCAGAAATGTGACCAACTGGTTAAACAAATTGGCTGTGTTACCTTTGGTTGCTATCTGTGTTGCATTTACCATTATCTGGTAGTTGTCACTGATAAGACTCAACCAGGAGGCGAGACAGGTGTATGCGTCATTGTCTCCAAGAGTCTCAGTTTCTGTCTGTCGAAAGTAAAACCATTAGTTTTGCAAACTAAAACGGGGCCAACAGCATTTCAAAATGTCTCAGTTTTAGGGGCTCAAAAACTCTGGAGTGGTGGGGACACCTATCGTAAACGCATTGAGAAAAGTAACTAAATTAACCAACATAAAGTTAATGAGAAAAAAAGTCTCTAAAATAATGATAAACAAGAGAAAGAATGGGCCTTTGGATGAAAGGAGTGGGCAAAAAGAGATGAAAACAAATGCTTATGTTTGCCAACAATAAATTAAGTGTAGTAGAGCTGCAACGATTATTATTCGTTCTACCATCTCAAATGTGACAATTTGTTATTTCTTTGTCATATATGACAGGACACAATATCTATGGGACTGTTGGACAAATCAAACAAACACTTAAGGACATTATAACAGGCATTTTATACTGTTTCTGACATTATAGACAAAGGGATTGACAAAGTAATCAGGAAATTGAAATACTTAAAGTATTAATATCACAAATATGTACTCAAGTACACTTCTCAATAAAAGTTTAATTCTATTACCATAAATACATTAGGAAGCAAAAAAAACCCCAAAAAAACTTCAGCCTTGAAATTCCCATCGGTAGTATAATGTCTCATCACACATGGTTTGTTTTGCAACACAAAAACAAAATAATCACTTTAGGTGTGAGTGCCAGATCTATTGGTTCTGCTGGGTACAGAACATAAAGACCAGATGATGCTGGTTGGTCTGTCATCGTCATATTTGAATTTGCTGACTTTCACTATAATAAACTCACAGGCTGAGGGAGTGACAGACACTAGGTTTCCATTTAATTTGAAGGATATTTTGTTCCCTGTTCAGCATGCTGAGCACAAACTAAATGCAACAGCTCATACTGCTGAAGCACTGCATTCCTGGGAGGTATGTTGACCAAATATGAACCATGAAACCCTGATCTGAACACAGCCAAATTGCTGTCACAAACTCTAGCTCTCTAGATGGGGCCATGTTCTGTCGAGCAACTTATCTATTGCTTTGGCGGACTTATTCTCTGACAACATCTTGGCTGAAAACTCTGTTGATGTGTCCTTGAGTCAGTTGTGACTAGCTGCTCTAATTCAATTACAGAAAAAACCATTTCAAAACCAGATATTTAAGGAAGAAAAATAATGGGTTATGCACATCATAAAAATGCACATTTCACCTGGTGTACCTTGGCTCAGCATTTTTAGAAGAAGCCAAACTTTATTGCCACTAGAGAAAAAGTTGTAATTTTTAAAGTGGTGTGTGTATGAGAGGGATTATTTCTTGTCCTGTCTCTCTGGATATAGTTCCCACCCATGATATCTCAGTCTAAACTTACACACAAACACACTAACACAGTAGGGGTGGAGTATGGAGTGAAAACATGATTTGTGTATGGATGTCCAACATGTGAACATTTTGATTGATGGGCAGCTAAAGAACACAGGCCGATCCTTATTAGAGGCTGCAGGCTGCCAGCTCTTGAAGGATGCGTGGGCATGTCCTCCTTGGTAAGTGATCAGGTGTTTGACTCTGTCTGGTAGGAAGGAAGTCCTTATTAATGTTGAGGCTCAGCAACCTCAGGCATGCCTGCCCACACACACACACACACACACACACACACACACACACTCACACTCACTCACACACACACACACACACACACACACACACACACACACACACACACACTCACACTCACTCACTCACACACACACACACACGCTCCCATCCAAACAGCACAGGCCTGCTCTCGCTGTGGTTCATTATTGTAGAGGATGGCTGGTGTGCTCTTACATGAGAAGTCCTGATTGGGAACAGATATCTACAGCTGTGGAGGTGTTAAAATAAATCTATCGACATCTTTTATTGGTTTTACCTCCCCCTGTGATTTTTCTCTGTTCTGGCTTTTGTTTTATGAAAGTATTCATTACTGCATTAAATTATTTTTGGCCACTTGGGGGCAGCAGAACAAGTTAAAAATACAACAGTATTTATTTAGCTACTTGTTAGCAAATAACAGACATGGAGCAATATGAATGTACATGAATCTGGAGTGTTTTTTCTGGTTTTGTGGTGAATGTTGCATATTCAATCTTCTTTTATCTCCGTTAGATGAGTTAAATTATAAGATTGATACTCCTTATTATGTGTGTGCATTAAAAATTAGACTACAGTTAGCTAGCATAAACATTGGATATAATTGAAACAGCTAGTGTAACAAAATCTACCTTCCAGCACATCTAAAGCTCACTAATTAAAATGTTATAATGTTTAATCTGTACAAAAAACAAGATAAGGTCAAAACCTAATACATATCAGGACAGTATTTTATAAATACAACGTTGTCTCACAAAATCACCAAAGATGGTGCTGTGATTTCAGCTTAATGTGCTTGTGCTTCATAATGCACACCCTGGTCTGACACTCTGCCACTCACTGAAAAGACTAGATACGACAGAAGTCGTATCTACTCTTGCCAGAATTACTGGCAACTTTCTAGTTGCCAAGGTTTGTCCAAAAAAATTCACCAGGTTTGTCACTTTAGGTGCTTTTTTGTTCCTAAATCTAGCAACAAATGCTCTAAGTTGACAACATTGCAGGCTGTGAACACCCCCCTCATGGAAACTATTTGTGCTATTTTGAAAGAGCAAACTCAGTCATGTTGCAATCAACTGACCATTGGTGGAACCCTGAGCACTGAACCTTATCACATTCATGATATTAGGACTCGTCCCACTACTGTGGTCCAGGCAAAAGGCCACATTGTGTTAATGTTGGGTGTTGTGTGGTGGACTATTATGGCTTATGCAAACAAATGTTAGTTGAGGTGTTGACAAGATTTTATTACTTTCTGACAGGGTCAGGCTAGCAGCCAGTGTATTTGCAACAAAGAAATGACAGTTGCATAATTTTTCTCATCTAACTGTTGGCAAAAAAAATTTGTCAAAATATTATTTTAAGGGAAATATCTGGCTTTGAAGCTGCTAAACCTTTACGACATTCATCAGATAGTTGCTAACTATGTCTGTCTGCTGTTTGGTGGTGGGCAAGTGTGCAGTATACTGTGGGTTGTTAGAGCTCTTTGCAGAAAACAGCTGCCTGCTGTGGCTAGAAATGACACAGTGGCGAGACTAAACCAAAACAGTAAAATTGCAGGTCTTAAATCCAAAACAATAAGCTGAAAGACCCTAAAATGCTCTGCAGAGCTGAGGTCTGTAGTGTCTGGTCATAACTCTGTGGGTTCTGCGCTAAAAGCAATTCCTTTTACATACAAGTAAGTATGAGCCACTTAATATAAAATATTGATTAGCGCAGCTGTAAACTGTATTCTTAAACTTAGCAAAAACATTATTTTTGGTCTGGTGTGGGAATCCCCCTTTCCCCAACATGAAATGCCAGCGACCTGTGAAATGAACACATCACACTTACACAGCCACTTCACTCCCACCATTAACACTGAACTTTAAAGGTCTACAACAGCGCTTTTCCCCCTGTAATCCATCTGCACCACAAAGCTCAACTCTCCTTGGGGACAGTGTAATATAAACATATTCAGCATGCCTCAGTATTTCCAAAGCCACCCACACAAGCCATACCCCATCTGAGAGAAAGGGGATCTAGGTCTGAATCAGTGCTGCTTTATTTACAACTCTTACAAAACAAACTTTTAAAAGCTAATTCCTTTTTGCTCATGCAGCAGGGAGGCAATGAAAGACTGGCCTTATGTTACAGGGTTGTGAGACCGTGGGCAGCACAAAACAAACAGTTGTGAGCTCTGCCTTCCTTCCTTTGCTTTACAAGGGGATGCAGATTGGAGAAATATGTTGGCTGTTGTGAGCAAATCCGCTTCATGGATTTAGACTGTTGGAAAACCACAGTCGGACAGAAAACAAGCTGCCTGGCCAGAGCCCATGTTTGAATTACACTCAGTGTTGATTTATCTCTTGCCCAGAGTATGTAATCGAATGTCTAATGGCCTCACTGTTCATTAGTGAATTAACACTTTTGAACATTTACATCATCAGGGCTGAGCACGTGTTTTCAATTTCTGAAAGAAAAAGTTATTTTAAAGTTTTTGCTCAGAGGGTGGGGACATTTTTCTTTGTATGAACCATTCTTAAAAATATAGAATTACAGGACAAGTTTAAACTAAACAACTAAAAAGGTCAACACAAGACCACAACAATCTGAAAACTATGTCTTATAAAGATTTAAAGGGAACATGACCAGCAACATTAAAGGACCAATCGGTAATTGTGTGGCCTGTGCTTTCAATCATTCCAAACTAATCACAGTGCTGTTGTATTTTCTCAGCTTGATACAGAGAGGTTTATGTGTTACATTTAGATTGTTGGAATTTTCTGTGCATGTCCTCAAGGCTGCCCCATAATATTTGACTGTGTACAGTGCTACAATTTAACATATATACACAAAGTTTTAAGACCCTTTATTCACAGAAACTGCCTCTTTGTCTATTTGGCATCTGTTTTGAAGGAACGTATTAACATATTTAGTTTTTTTAGTTGCTATTAAGGAATGTTTCTTTATTGAAAATAACGATCTTCATAACACAAATTATAATGCATTAATAATGGACTTTTCCAAATTCTTAGTCTTATTTGCTCTTAGAAAAGTCCATTGGTTTCTAGTTTAGGTAAATCCAGTTTTCATGAACAGTGTCCTCACTCATGTTCACTCATTTTTTTTACTGCGGCTCTCATTTATTGGGTCTCTGAGAAAAAAAATGCTTAGATGCTCATGCAATTTTAAATGTCTGCCGGTCTATGTTTGAGGAAATCGTCAGTAACAAAAGATGTGGCCTTCAGTAAAAGGACATGAAGTCACTGTTCGCCACATTTCACAATTTTAGCTTCATAAACCAACTGGAAAGCATTTTCAATAAAATAACAAATCCCTTCTTTGAATATTGCAGATTTAACAGTTCCTTTTATAAAGAGAGTTTGGTGAAACGAGACCACATACTGAACCCTACCAATTAATAATAACTTATCAAACATGACATATCCCTTCATTATTTAGCGCCAGTGACTCTAACAATGAATTGTCTCTCTCTAAAATGTGCCTTGCTACAGCCATAAAACTTCATTTGCTGCTGCACTGACCCACTTTAATTTCTCACTTTTTTACTTTTGGGTTCTTACATAAGATGATTTATCCAAAGTGACACACGACTAACTTTTAAACTAAGCTTTTGAAAAAGCTTAGTTTAAAAGTTAGGGCTATCTCTAAAATTACTTTTAATATTGATTAACTACATTTTGTTGATTAAGTGAATAATCATTTCATCTATAAATCAAAGGATTTTTTTTTTGGGATCATATTGTCTGTTTTTTCCAACTGCCAAACACCTCAGAAAATTCAGTTTACTATTACATAGGACAAATAAAAATAGCCAATAATCACATAATATACTAAATCATTGACAAATATAATTGCTTCTTCTCAGTCTATCATTTAAATTACTCTCACTAATGTTGTACTCAGACCACCACTCAAATAATTTTTTCCCTTTCTAGGTTATTTTTTTAAGGCTACACTTCCTTATTGTGTACTCCACTAAGTTTGAGCCCTCCAATTCTCTGCCTGGCCTTGATATCCTTTCATGGTTGCAGAGCTTTAAAAAGTCTACAGTGTTCTCCAGTTTTCTTGGAGAAGCAGAAAATTGAGAGGTGAAAACTGAGGCCGGGGAGCACCGTGCCAGTCACTGTGCCCTGGTGAACACGAAGCGGGTGGCCTCGCTCGACGCAGGATAAAGCTGTCCAGAGGCTGCCTTCAGCATCCGTGTCTGTCTGCCAAGCGCTGCTAGCATGTCCCAGGGCAGGCCAGGAGAACAAGACCGCTCAACAAGACCTCTGCATTGAGTGCAGTCCATTTAAAATAACCTATGGATAAATAAATAGAGCACCTAAGTTCACTGTACAGTAATTGGTCAGGAAACCAACAGAGACAAGCTCATTTACAGTAAATGGATCAGCTTTGAGTCAGTGAAGTGCACTTGGCTCAGACTGTGCATTATAACGATTTGGAAATTTCAAGTGAGGCATTTTTTCAGTGTTTAAATATTCACTGAAATGTCTCGTAGATATATTTTTTCACTGAGAAAACAATAATCAACAAGTATGTGTGTGTGTCAGTGCACAAGTAAATATAGAATGATGTTAAATATAGAAACATTATGGTGAGTGCTTATAGATGATGTAAGAGCAAATTAAGACTTGCACATAAAACAACGGAAGTCTGATAATATTAATGTAATATAATTTAATAATGTTTCTACTTTTCAAGGACATGCAGAAACATGTACACAGTCTCTCTCTCACTCCCTAACACACACACACACACACACACACACACACACACACACACACACACACACACACACACACACACAGTGGTTAGTCTGGCCAACCTTGTTGACCCACTGGCTTAGCTGTGGTTGCACGCTGGACGCAAAGCACTCATTAACGATTTGAGCCTGCTCTTCACTTGAGCAAACAAACAGACTCAGCCCGTCATTACCGTAACACCATGTGTGTGTGGTCTTCTCAATCAGACCTCTATTGATTCTTCAATTTTCGCCGAGGCTGAGGCAATGTGAAATGGCACGATTTGTCAAGTGAGTTAGAGATGTGGAGCACGCAGACTTGTGGCATGTTTCAAAACAGTTAACACACTGGCAGACACATTTTTCATCAGCCTCAAATACTGCACAGTAGTTGTTGCAGCGGGCAGGAGTCTGTTCCACAGGCAATGCCACGGCATCACCACAAGCCACAAAACATAAAACACCACAGTAGGTTTTATGTCGTGTGTAAAATGCACATCATAACTGAGAGCGCTTACCCTTCTCTACCAGCTCCACTTTCTGTCCCAGACAGAGCTATCTTTACATGGACGAGCAGTGCAGAGTCTCACTGTAAGCTCTGCTGTATGTGTTGCTTGGCAGCCAGGCAGAAGTTTATGGTAATGCTTTGGGTGATAGGTCAGGGGCAGAAGGGTGGCGGCTATTGGTGGTGGCTGTGTGGTGACTGTGTGGGGTTTCAGGCTGCGTCCAGCTGGCCTGGGGTCTTGCCTCTGAGGTCAGGAGAGTGAGAGGGGGGCATAAGACATGGGGCAGCTTGTGGTTTGGGTTTGGGGGGCGAGTAAGGAACAAGGAGCAAGAAGCCCCCTCCCCCCTCCAGAGCCTAAAGCACAGGGCCACTGCAGAGAGGCTGGCCACTGTCAGACACCCCACCATCAACATCTGCCAGGAGAGAAATGCTACTATGGCGGACGCCTGATAAGGCCAGGTCAAAGACTCACACTTTGGACTTGTTTTTCTGCCTTTTAAATCCCATTTAACACATGATCAAACACACGGTTTAATCATAAAATGTACAGCATTTAAGGTTTTCACTACAAACAAGCTCTATCTTTGAATAGATGAGTGCAAGAAATCTCCATTTCAGATGAGAGTAGTGCTGTGCCAGGCAGGAATCATTTCATCTTAGAAATACATTTTACAGGCAAAATGTCCAGTGGCAGATATTTCCTGTCTGAAAAATAATGATTTAATATACCTGTATTCTAGACTGAGTCTGGACAACATGCTTTTGTCCTGGTCGGACCTCCCCCGACTCACTGTCTCCAGAAGCTTGACATTTATGGTTAACATAAAAAAAAAAATCTAGTTGTAAATAAGAAATCAGCCCCAAAGCACTACCTGAGGAGGATTATCATATATCAAGCAGCAGAAACAGAAACAGACAAATCTTGCAGCTACTTTCAGATCAAATAAATGCGTGACGAAGGAGGCCATGTTTGGGTAACCCTGAGCAGGAATTAGGTAATGTTCAGGATGTACGCCTCTTAGAGTGTGGAGCAGTGACCCGTTTCTGACATTCTGACTAAACTGCCTATTGTGCATTGTGGCTCAAAACCTGCATTTACTGTTGGAAACATCACATTAAATCTTGTAACTTGACATGTAACATGTAATACAATTGATGTATCAGTGTGAAATTATGTACTAAACATTTTTGTTGTAGGTGTGAGAAACACATTCTCTCAATAGATAAGTTGTAACCACAGTATCAGTGGGATCCAGGCTGGGCCTTGGACCATAACCAACATCAACAACCAACAGCAAAATCTTTAGTGGTGCCCTATAAACATTTGAAAATGTACATTATGGATTCTTTGAACCTTTTAAACCTGGAACAATTAGTCGATTATTTGATTAGCTGATTGACAAAAAAGAAAAAAAAATACCACTTACTGGTGCCAGCTGCTCAGATGTGATGATTTGCTGCTGTTATTTATCATATGGTAGTAAACCTTTACACAACATTATCATTCATTTGGAGTCATGCTTGTGTCCACCTGATAAATGCAAGTCTAATATTCACTTTTTTAGCTCTGGTTTGGGTCTCTACCAACTCCTGAAGGAAGTATCTGCTTTATGGCTTACTAAAACGACCCTCATTAGGTTGCACACCTCTGCCAAGGCAAAACAATCTATCTGCGAGATCCAGAGTATTATCTTGATCTAACCAAATTGTTCTTTCCCATCACTGTTATAAATCAATCAGACAGTCCACATCAGAATGTGATGAAATGAATGAAAGGCGAAACTACCCCCTAGCCTGTGTATTAATGGTTGATAAAAAACATACTGCAAGGGTGCAGTTGAAAAGTTGAGAGGGAAGAAAAAGAAGTTGCTCCAGGCAGATTCAGCAAAATGCCTCAAAATTACTGGTGTTTTGTTTGGTGGTGCTGCTAGCTCTACCACCACCAGTGGAGACAGCAGTGAGGATGGCCCCAGTACTAGCAGTGACATGTGTGAACTTGAGCCCCAAATCAGTGGGCAATATCAAAACATCAATCAGATCCAACACAGCCCAAGAGCCATGTCAATGCTCCAGAGACATGGTTGATGATGATAAAGCTTATTTGCCTAGCTTTACTTTTAGCCATATCAGTCATCTGTGACTGATGTTTTAGCCACATATCAGTCACATATCAATGAGACATTAATATGACAGCTGTTTTTTGTTTGATGAGACTAAGTACAACTCAGATATTTTTGATGAATGTTTAACGAAACAAAAACAACAAAAATGATAAATCTGGCCCAGTATTTCTCAACCTGCTCCAGCCACTGTCTAGTTAAAACGAATCTTTTACTATGATTGTTCCTACCACTATGATTGTTCCTACCACTAGTACCAGGGGTTTCAGTGATTTTGGGGCCCAGAGGAAACCCTGTATTGCTTTATTTTCAATAATTTCCTGAACTCAAAGTTTTCTCTGGAGTAAAAAGTCTGCACTGCAACTGGGCTTGTTCACCAGCTGGTCCTCAATGATTTGTCTGCTGCTCGGTGCTGAGTGGGTAATGTACAGTTGGTTTTAATATTTTTTGACTGAAAACAGTTGCCTGCTGTGGCTAAAAACAACTCTGTGAGTGAGAGTAAACCAAGACAGTTAAGTTACAGACCACACAGCTACACAAAGAATAAGTATATATGCACTTCCAAAGCAATCAGGAAATATTTTGGAATAAAATTATGAAAAGTTTTAAAATGTAATCACTATGACCACATATATGTATAATATGTAATCATGACTATCTTTAACTATTTAAACACTTGCATATCATCTAAACATTATTTATTAGTAAATGGAAAATATTTTGTTTAGCCAAAAATCTTTACTCAAAGGCTACTTACAAGTTTTTTCCATCTCAGTCTTTCTTGGCAGATGGTTTGTTCAGTTGTCATAGCTGAGTTCAACTGTTATATCTCTGTTGACATTATGACAATGATGAAGTATGAAGTATTAAACTTTAGTCATGTGATAGGTGATTTTAAAAATATTAAACCATCTTAAAATGTGTTTTGATCTCATCAAGTCACAGGTCTGTTTCCCCCGACAGATAAATAAATACACTAAGCAACAGTTTACAGCCTCAGCACATACAAAGAAAAGGTCAGGCAGCTCATTTCCATTTCCAGAGTTTGCCATCTGACCAAATAAATAGCTATTTAGCATTTCAACAGGAACTCAAAGTGAAATATTTACATTCACTGTATTTCAATTCATGATTTTTCTAGGTCCCATAGAAAATTTGATGAGCTCTCTGCCCTTCAACATGCTACTGTCGAGCACCAGTTTACTGCAGCAGAACCTCTTGAAAAAGTGATTTTTCAAGCACCAATAAACCACCAACTGAAAAGAAAGCAGAGTGCATCAATTTTAAATTTCGTCTCCTGAGCTTTTATATTAAAACGCTACCTCAGCAGCTGAGCTGTTGAAAATAGCTGACCCAGAAGAAGGTAAAGGCGAATAAAGAGCATTCCTGGGATGACAGTTATGATTGGTAGGTGTGAATGATTAGCAGAAAACTCTTCCAACTGCCCACAATACGACATTATAAAGCATGCCTGAAATGAACTAACTGAAACGGTCCGTACAGTAACTCGCCGTTAAAAAACCATTAAGGAGGGAAAGTAACTCTGCAAAACTCATTTTTCAACTGAGGTTTTCCAGGATAACAAACCTGAAGTTCTCATGTGAACAAATGGCCAAGCGATCAAAGCCCTGACTGCATCATAAAGAGACCATTATCAGATACACTGTAAAACCTCTGATTCTGCCCTTTGCAGTTAAATATATGGTTACAGATGACATTTGAATGTGATACAACAGAAACTGCAATGAAAAAAAAAAAAAAAACAGGTATTAGATGTTTTTAAGTCTTTGTGTCTTCACTTTTCACTTCTCTTCATTGTTCAAAGTTCACTCAGAACAGTGTTCAGAGTTAAAGGGGAGTGGTGCTGTGACATAGTAATAAAATAATAATAGAGGATACTGACAGCATCACAGTGTGACTTGTGTGAGAATTAACAGTGACTTACTGGCATGAACAGAACTATAATGTACATGCCAAGTACACAGTGACTCTGAATGTAACTCCACAACAAAAGCAGGAACTGTTAGTGGTACTAAAGCCAGGATTTATGACATAATAGGGTGGGCCAATATAGGGAATCGGTACAACACATCCAAAAATAGATGCTGGACTCTGAATTTAAACATGAAATGAGGGTGTTTCTCTGGATGCAGAGTGTATGAGCTGGTTGCTGAGAACAGGAGGGTAGAAATTCTTTGAAACTGGGGTGGGTGTGTATATGGTCTGTACTGTATGTGTGAATGTGAAGTAAGTGCAGTGTGAAAAGGATGAAAAACGGACAGGAATACTGTTCTGTGTTGAGAGTGCAATTTAGCATGAATCAAAAGCAGCTTTCCTGGCTCCCGTTCCATATGCTGCTGTCTGCCAGGAAATGGGATTTTTTTAAAATATTTTTTTGCAGGTAAAGTCTTTGCAGAATGGAATCAAATGAGGTATTTTTTTCCCTATCCAATGTTAAAGTGTTGGAAGTTTGAGGCAGACTCACTGGAAACAGAAGAAAGCTGGGTCTTGGAGACAGCAAGGGGGTCTGCCATATATTTGTCCCAGCACCAAGCCCCTTCTGGACCCCTTGCTGAATTGAATCACGACTGCTTATAAAATACTGAGCCCTCTATTAAGTAATTTACCACCAACTGCTCTACAGTCTAGCCTAATGTGATTCTACTAATCATCACAGCTTACAGTAATAATTTATGAGTTTTATTCATGAGGAGAAATGCAAGTTATTCCATCGAGTAAAACGGTGCAAGTAGGTACAGCAGCCACAGAAATGACTCAGGATTTTGAATGGACTGTATTCATCTTTATCATCACTCACAATTTTAACAATGAATGTCCAAAAACAGGCAAAGTTTTCATAATCAGAAAAACATGATTGATCTGAACAAGAGTTAATTTTGCAGAATTAAATTTTTTTAACGTCTACCTGTTACAATGTTTACCTAAAATTTTAGTCAAATGGCTATAAGGACAATAACATATGACACCGTACCTGAAAAGTATTGTTTGATAATGTTTGTAATAATATAATTATGAATAAATATGTAAAGTCAGGGAATGATTACAGCTCATTCTGAGGGGAACAACTTTTACAAAGTTGCATCTGAAACCATCCAATAGTTGTTGAGCTATAGCAAGCAACAGATCAACTGACTGACCAAGTGAGAGACTGAACCTCACTGGTAATTATGGATCATGAGAGATCAAGAGTATGTACAAGTAAAAAAACAAGACAATGGTAGTTTGAGAGGCAGAATCTATGTACAAATGCTCTGACTTTATCAGCACAGACTGTTCCATTGTTGCTCAACTGATGGGTCATGACCCAAAATAAATCACAGGAACATTTAACTGGGTTGAGAACATTCTGCTGCCAAACATAAACCAACTAACCACAACTAAGATATTCCCATAAATCCAGAGCACACATACAGTAATATTCATTTTCAGATTAATTGTTATGTTTAATTTGAGTCCAATGACATTTTACACAGAGAGAAAACTCATTCAACTTGCTTTGGATGTTAAGGACAGACTTAGCCAAGTGCTTGACTCCAGATGGATAGAGTTTAGGTCCTTCATCTCAACATTGGCAGAGTCTTACACAAGACACAAATTTGAACACGAAGCAGTGTGGCTCTGATGATAGCACTGTCACCTGGCTGGTCCACCACTTTGTTCTGGATTGAACTATCTAAACAGCTGTTTAATGGATTGCCACAAACCTCTGAGCAAAAAATCACAGTCCCCAGCTGATGAATGTCACTGACTTTCACAGTCCTCTGACTAGAGACTAGATTGACTGCCATGAAATCTGACTTTGATGTCCCTCAGGGTGAATTCTAATAACTTTGGTGATCCCTAAACCTTCCATGTAGATTTATCAATTCATCAATTCTCTTTTGTACTCCAATGTTAGCATTCAGCTGAAAGCATACAAGCCTCTTAAAAAATGTCCATGTCCCCACAGATTCACCTGCAACATGTAAAAAATGTTACCAATCAGTTGGTCACCAATCATATGCAACTACACAATATTTACAAAAAAGTAATCATGTTATCTCTAAAACTAGCTCTAGCTCCAAATTTAGTGAAATTAAAATCACATTTTCTGCATTAATGTACAATATATATTGGTTGATGAAATGGCTGAAATCATTGTCACAATATTAAGATATTTTCCAATATCTCTTTGTATATATTGATATACCAAATATATGTTAACATGCAAATAATGTTTTTTTTTTTAAAAGAATTAATGTAAACTGTAAATTATTATGATGAATGAATGATTGGGTTCAGTTCCTGAACATGTATACAGTGAACCTGGGATTGTCTATGGCTGCCTTAATGTAAAGCTCTCCACTTTCCTTATTAGCTGAATATCAGAGATACCTCAGAGCCCACTGTAACCATTCGGTGGTGAGCTGGTTTGCTGAGGCAGAGTGGAGGTGAATTGAAAGGTCTGCAGTGAGAGGCTGTGGGTTAGGTTTCTCTGAGGTTATGGTCATTCTCCCCTGGGAAAGTGGTTAGGCCTGGCTGTTTACTTTGGAGTAACCCTGCCCCTCCCCTTATACTGTACACTCTCCGCTTGGTAACCCGTGATTACCTCCATTGGTGCACACCTGTCATTTCTCACCTCCTTATGATGGAGTTATCCATACAGTTCATTTAGAAACTGCTGCTAAAATAATTTGAAACTGATTAAAAATAAATGATTTTTCCAAGCTCATTAACTATGCTCTTTGTTATAGGTTGGTTTGGATGCCGTATGGGCGCCACCTTCTTGTCACAGCAGGTGTGTGTGAGGGGCTGGGGGGAGGGAGCGAGGCGAGGGTTGGAACGTTGGGGAGGGTGTTAGGACTAGACTTAATGGGTAAAGGCTAAGGTAGTGCCTGCATCTTCACCCAAAGAGGAGTTTGACTTTCTCTCTGTGCCTCTCTCAGACAGACTCACACAGGCTTGCTCACAGTGCTGGACTGAAAAACCCTCTCAGCTCTGCTCTAGCCTCTGGCCACCAGAGAAGATGCTTCGGCATTACTCTTCATGAGATTGCTACAGGATCGAGTGGAGTGGCAGCTCTGCAGCTCTGGGCTGCTGCTGCTCTTTCTATCTTTATCTCTCTTTTAATTGGGACGCTGGGGAGAAATAAATAGCTCAACACACACTGTTGGGAGGCAAATGAATGGAGCAGACTGACGGGGGATTTCCCCAGGCTGCCTTCACACCAATGGATCTGGAAACAAGTTCTGAACTGGCCAATTCTCATTTGGCAGAATAGTTTTTCTTTTTGGTTTGTAAATTAATTTTTGCAACAAGATCATCAAAGAGCTTGCAGACTGAACTTTTTTGTGGATTTTCATAATACAAATTCACATCATGTAAGTGTTAAAGTTTCTACTTAACTTTAAAAAACTGTTTTTTGGCACAAGTGACACCACCTGGGAGATCTTACCTATTTAGGATCTGTCATTTATCTGCTTCAGACACAAACTTTTAAAAAGCAGATAAACAATTTAATATTAATTCATAAAAAAAAGTTTTTCCTAAATTAAGTAAAGTGACTGATATAATTTTAATTTCTGTCTTCTTCAGCTCTTTGGCTTAAGGATGTGCTCCATAGTCATGCTTCATCAGTGGAGTCTGGCTGTGTTCTTGCTCTGCTCCCCAGTGACTCTTGATGGGAGAGCAATTGAAGCACTTAGTAACAGAACGTGAGTTTCTTTCTTTTTTTACATGGGTTAAATAATAAATATGCAATATGCAACTTCAAATATTAAGAACTAGTTAATAATTAAATATGACTGAACCACAACCACACTTTACCTGTTCAGATTAAAGCTAGGTACAGGACGTTTTCTGTTTCAGCCTGGCTTTTTTGGGGTCTGGAGCTCAGACAAGTGATGGCTCTCACAAACTTGTTTATGCTGCCACCTACTGTATGAAGGTTTCATGGAGCCTGACCTTGAATTTAAGCTGCCAACACAAAACTGTTCTACGCATAAACTCGACACCACAGTGTCATCTGAAATTAAAATGAGAACTAAAATGTAAAAGGTAATAAAGGCATTTTGTTTAGGCTGACGCACAAATGAGAAATTTGATCTGATATTTGATCTTGAATGGAAATCTATGAGAAATCAGACATAACAACAGAAATTAAAACAGAACAGAAGTGAAGCATGAACTGTAGTAGCTCTTGACATTAATGACCCTTTTAACAGTGCTAGTGTCTAATCTCGAAAGAACTTTTTACTCCACTTTCTGTTTTCAGTACATGTTGATTGAGTCTTTCTCCCTTGTTTTGCTTTAAGGAGGAGGTCAGTGAGCCACGCCCAGCTTATGCATGACAAGGGCCGCTCATTGCAGGAGTTCAAGCGTCGCATGTGGCTACAGGAGCTGCTAGAGGAGGTGCACACGGCCGATGAGCAAGAGCCACCTGTGCAGAGCAGAACCCCAAGCCAAACATTCAGTGGGAATGCTCTACACCAGAAGCCCCCAGGGGCCACCAAAAATCTCCCTGACAGGTTCAGGCTGGACAGAGAGGGCCCTAACCTGCCCCAAGAGACCAACAAGGCTCTAGCTTATAAGGATCAGCCACTGAAAGTGGCCACCAAGAGGAAAAAAAAGGTGAGGTTAGGTCGGCGCAGAGAGAATGACAAGAAACGGAGGCGGGCACGGTCTGTCATAATGAAGGAGCCATGAAGGACGCAGTACCCTGGCTGACAGACTCCTAATAGCCTTTGATTGGTACTGCACTAAGACACTGACACAGTTCCAGCTTGACTGAGGTCTGACAGACTTGAACTTGCGGCTGACTCAGTCGCAGTTATATCAAGAGCCCGGGCTGTGTATGTATGATAATATTTTGCTATGCGTGTATTGTTTTGTGTTGTGTAAAACAATCTCATACTTCCTGGAGTGTCATCATAACATCTTGTTAGGTCCATATTTATTTGGAAAATTTAACCCTGACTCAATTCAAAACAATCTTATCATCTCTAAACAGTGTGCACAACTAGAGCATAGGAGGAAGTATTTATTGCCTGAATATAATGTCATTTCACAAAAAATTGGGATGTTGAATGGTCTACATTTGTTTGGCTCTACATATGTTGACTGTCGTGGACTTACAGTTAGAGACATACTGTTCAATTAATACACCTGTTCAAACTGTATTGCCATAATTTATTTGACTTTGAAAGTGTATATTTATTTTGTGAATGTATCATGGTGCTGCTGACTAAATTCCATAATGCACTTTAGTTATATCCTGTAAATGTTCTTTTGTGGTTGAGTTTGAATTTGATGTTTCTTTTTTGATGGTCCTGCTTTCCCTCCCCACCTTAGATCCCTCATGGACTTGTAACTTATTGGATGCTTCATCAAACCCACTCTCATCATTTTACATTATAGTTTATTTTTATAGAACAAGCCCAAGCCAGGGGCTGTCCGACTCATTTAATGTTCTTCTCTTGCACTGAGAACATACTGTACGTGTTTCCAGTTAATCAAACATTAAAAATGTAGCCATTAGAAATATTATTGATTCATGGTTTCTTTGTTCACCAGTCATACTTGACTGAATTGTGCCATTTTATGTAGCTTAGTTGGTAAAGTCTGTCATTCATGGTAGGGTTCATGGTTTACTGTCCATCTCCAAAAGTGTCCCTAAACAAAAACAAAAATGACTGAACGCCAAATTACTCTTATCTGTCAAATAAATGCAATGTCATAATTTATCATTTGTGATACATATAAAACCTGTTTGTCTCCAGTATATTTTGAGCACTGGTTGTCTCAGGTGTAACTGCACCTCTCAACCCTCTTTGAGCCAAAAAAGTAGATACAATTTTAGTATTAGTATTTGTATAAAATGCACATTAGAGTGATTGCAAAGCAGATAAATCAATATTGTTACCTATTACATTACTAAAAACTCTAAAGTAAAAGCTAATATGGAGGGGTCTAAGGTTGAAACTATTGATCACTGTTATTATCAAAACTGGAAGCACTGCCTCGTGATTGAATGATTCTGCCAACAAGGCAATGTAATTCATCCATGTCAGGAACAGAAGATCTCATCACAGTTTAAAAGTTGGCAACTAAGATCAGTATCATCAATTCAGTATCTGACCAAATGTCAAATACAGTCACAATCTCCCCTTCAGTTCCTGAGTTACAGTGTTGAATAAAGACCAGAAGTGTTTTATTGAGAACATTGTCGATGACGTCACAGTGAAGCTGATCATTGCCCTTTTTTATATAAAATGTCATCACTTCATCTTTTCATCCTACTAAACATTTGTGTTAAATTTTGTCATAACCAGTGTATAGATTCTTGAATAATGCTCAAAAACTTGCTTTGAATTTACCACAATAATTGACCTTTGACCAAGAAGCTCTCACACTTGACAAGTAAGAAGCAGCAAATGTTTAGCATTTTTGCTGGGAGAGTGAGATATTAAAAAAGGGATTCAAGTTTTTTTTTCCCTCAGCTATTTCATTATTTCAGCTTTATTGGCTAGCAATACAACAACAAACAATAGAGAAGATTAATCTGCAGCATGTTCAGTCATCCTTAAAGCCTCAAGTTGGATAAGGAGTAGACCTGTATGTATACTACCTCTGTTCATAAGAGGGGCTAAAGATTGATAAAGGCTATAAGGTTATGTGATGAACATGAGCCTAACAGTAAGGATCTATCCAGATGAAGTGTCCTCACGCAAGTCCTCGGCTCATTTTCAGTTTTTGTCGTACTGGTTTGTATATTTTATCACGATCTTTAAAAATCGTGATAAAATAGATGAGAGAATTGACGATAGATGAGAGAAAATAAATAAGTGTATGATTGGGGTCGATTTTTTTTTTTTTTATTGAAAAGCTTTGGGGGTTAACAGTGAAAACATCAATGTTTTTGTTGACTTTTCGGCACGAACAGAGCACAGTGAAGCTGTTAATGTCCCACTTGAGAACATGTGGCATTTTTAACAGCTGCTGACTGAACGGCACAGAAACTGGTAATGGAGGGGATAGCAAATGCATCAGCGTCAGCTATATCCTGTGCTAAGAGCAGTAGTGTACACCATGGGCCATTAGCTGACACAGAGTCATAAATGCTGTGGAAAGCCTGATAAAGCTGCCGTCAGAAGGCTGCAGCTCACATTGAAAAAAATCAGTCAAACAATGGAGAGAGACAATAATATGTTCAGTGAAGGGGAGGGGAGGGATGTAATCAATGGACTCCACTTTTTTTGTGGAGAGTCACCATCTTTTGGTGGTTAGGGTTGTTGATTTTAAAATGTAATTCATACAGTGTGAATGAAATTCCAAAATTAATTTCCATAGAAAAACATAGGGGGTTAACAATGACTGTAACAGGTCAGGGGAGGTCAGTTTTGACAAACAGCAACAGCCTCAGCCAGTGAAGTGTAAACGTCACAGTCCAACAAGGCGGTTTAGTATAGACAAACATATTAGATCACCACGCTCATAAGTTTGAAATGTCAGAGCAGTTACTTAAAAAGTAACTCAACCTAAAGCATACATATATATCCTCTCACTATACCAAAACAGGCATGTAAAGTACATCACTGTCCTCTCAGCAGCTGGTCAGAGGCTGTTCCTCTTTAAACCTAGTCAACCAGAATCAATTTGCCCCAAGTGATGTTTGCCTTTCTTCCCTCCACATTCAGTAATCATACTTGTTCCTGAGAGGCTGCCACCTCTCTATTCTTCGGTCCAGTTTAACAGGATGGACATCAGTAAAAGAGAAAACTCCAGTTTAAATTATGAGGATAGTTCACTCACAAACATGAACTGGAAGATACTGCTTTGAGAAAAGACGATGGTGAGTTTGTGGAAATTGATCTGGCACCATTTTGAAATGCTATGAACTATGTTAAGACAATGTGTCTAACAGCAGCTGTTTGGTCATGTCATAGATTATAAATCAAATGACACTTTGTTCCTAAACAGACGTAGCATATTATAAAAAAAAAAAAACTATGTGCCTTATATTTTGGTGATCTTGTGCTTTATCAGATAGGAATATAAAATGTAACATGACTCTTTTCCTAAGAGTAACAATCATGTTCATTGTTGATTAATCTTCTGATAATTTTTAAAAAATAAAAAATGAGCAAAAAGTTGTGTGTATAGAAGTTGTATTTTAATTATTATTTAATTATTATTATTAGTTTGACTAATCCAAAGGGCAGAAGAGGATTCATTGTTTTTTGTTGTTGTTTTTTTTTTAAAGTTGTTGTCAAGCAGGTGATAATATGGCTGGTCCCAATACCTATGGACTGATCTTTGCCTGTACCTGTGGAGTGATCCTGGGCATTGGGCTCTGTGCCAACTTGCTGGTCTTCTCTCTGTTTGCAAAGTACAACACATTGCGTAAGAACTGCCTAGACATCCTCTTACTCAGCATGACTCTGGCTGATTTCCTCACCCTCCTGCTCATCCCCTTTACCCTGCACTCTGCTGTCAGCTACTCCTGGCCTCTGGGTGACACCTCCTGCAAGATCTACCAGTTCCTGCTGGCCTTCAGCCTGGCAGCTAGTACCTATTCGCTATGTGCTGTGTCCGTGACCCGCGCTATGATCATCACTAATCCGTACCAGCCGCCCACCATGGACCTAGTCATCCTCATGTTTGTCGTGGTCTGGGCCCTCAGCTTCTTCATCAGCCTGCCACTGCGAATGTTTGCTACCAAAGAGAGTGTGGGCCAAAGTCTGGCAAACTTCACCTTCTGCCTTCCAACCATTCATGAACACCACTACCAAGTGGTGCTCAGTCAATTTGTACTTTACTACTTTGTTCCAATGCTGGTCATCGCCTTCAACTATGTCCGTCTGGCTCTTTTCCTCCACAAAAGCCCTGTAATGTCGGTGTCCAGTGCCAGGAATACCCGCAGAGCCTCCGTCATGGTGTTCTTGGCTGCTGCTACCTTCTCAGTGTGCTGGCTGCCTGGTTATGTGCTGGAGCTGTGTGTCTACCTGGATCTGTATCGCCATGGACAGGCTTGGGAGATGTTCTACTTTATATGTACTGTGCTCCAGTACCTCCACCCCTGTGTCAACCCTGTGCTCTATGTACTGCTCTCTAAGCGTTACCGCCACAGGAGGGCAGCCTGGCTCTTCAACTGTAACAGGAACAGGGTGCAGCCGCAGGTCATCAGCGTCACCACAGACAGCTTTTGAATTCTGCTCACTTCTTTATGCACCAGGAACGAGTTGGTGACAGAGACATTTCTTGTATATCTATTGTTTACACAAAGCATCTATTATTGTGCACAATAAAATGGTTGTTTTGTCATTACTTTCATGTTTCCCCTCCATCTTTGAGGTATATTCGCACACATACGAAGACCGAAGAAGTATGAAAAAGTATCTAAAAGTTATTTTTTCAGACATTTTCTGTCCACTGCAAACAAAAAAATTTGGTATCTCTATCTCTAATTATTTTTTATATGCATAACTAAAAAAAATTTGTTCATCACCTTGTTAATGTTGTGGTTTTCTGTCTTTTTAAAAGTAACTTGAAGCTTTCAATTTTCAGACATTGCTGAAATTTACACCAAGTTTGCATAAGTCCTATTGCTTTGTGTTTTGTCATGGACCTCTGAACGTCTCAATCACTTACATTCTGTCTTTGCCCTCCTTTGTTTTGCATGTTAGAACAATAACAAGCCCTGTGAAGTATTTAGTGTAGTATTTGTTGTTGTTTCTTAAATTCATACACCATCATTACAAGCATCTTTTAAAAAAAATAGAATAAGAAGAAAAATTATTTTTACTCTTCTCAGCCAACTTTGTTTACGGAGAAAATATATATTATAAACAAATAACTTTTTAAATTTAAAGTAAGACCATCTTCTTAGAATGAGAAAATGTTTCATTAACACAAAAAGAAAATTCTATATATTTATAAGTTATCGCTTGTGTTTTCCTTTTGTGTTGTGTTTTCATTTCCAAACTCTGTGAGCAGGTCGGTACAGTTGACAGTTTGTCTCTTCTCCAGTGACACAAGACATTTCTCTCCAGTACAAGGTAGCAGGTCTATCTGACGTTGTGATCTACTGTAATAAAGACTACTACTGACATTTTCTTACAAAATCTTACAAACAGTAGATTTCAAAACATAGATGTGCTCACTTAACTCTCCATAAAGCTGTGTTGCAGCTCCCTGATTATTGTAAAATCTGAGCACAGCAAGCCCTAAAAAAACATGCAACTGGTCATATAAGAAAAGCTTTTACAGGACAGTTGTCCTTCCAAGATGCAACAAATCATTTAGTAAGTTTTGCTACCTTGGCAGAGTGTAGCCATAAAATATGATCTATATGATCCACTAGTATTACACTGCATAACTAGTAATGAAAAACCATTGGGTAAGCTGCAACCTTTCATCTTTGTGCAATTTAATTGAGCCATCAGGGTAACCCCGCCAAAATTTGACACTGGACAAAACGACAAGATTATGATCTCCAGAGTAATTACTATTTTTTTAGTGTATTATTGCAAAGTTTACATATCATTTAAATTGCAAAGTATTTGCTACAAAAGTGGGTACTGAATTGGTCAGTTTTTTTGTGCCTATGATTTTGCCTGGACTGAACACCATCAAGCAACTAAATGCATACGTGTAAAGTAAAGAGATGGTGAAGAGCCATCAGACAGTCAATAATTGTAATGCAGAAATCTAAGTTCAGGAAGTGTTCAAATGTGATTTCTGTTCAGATATATTTTTAAAATGTACATTTTTGTTCAATACTTTTTATGTGATGCATTATTAATTAATCAACCAACAATTTTCTAAATTAATCAATTCATTCATTTATGAAAATCCAGAAAATTTCACAGAATCACAAATTCTCACAATGGCAATTTCCTTAAGTTGAATATGATGTATTCAAGTGCCCTTCACCACATAAGACAAAGCAAAGCAGAAATTGCACAATTGTCATTTTGGCTTGAAAAATGACTTAACCCATTTATTATTGATAGTTACTGGTTTTCTGTCAACCAACTAATTCATTTATCAACATATTGTTCCTGCTTTACCAAGTATCACATAACATCATCAAGTCAACTGTTGATCCCTGCTATTGTAATCCCATTGTGTTTTATACCCTTGAAAATTAGCCAACAGAAGCTGTTGACTGTCTGTTGGGTGGATCAAAAGCAACACCACCAACTTTATGATACTCTTTACTAGTGGCAGCACACACAGCATATTAAAACACACACCTGTGTTCCCACTTTTTTTTCAGGCAGCTATAAGCCTGAAGTGTGGAGTGAAGAAAAGTATGAAGGGAGCTGTGCAGCAGGTGTGTAGTTAGACAGAAAGCAAAGGGATAGGCAAAAGGAAATAACAAGGCTGGATGAGTTCTGGCGGCCGTTGCAGTAATAGGAGACAACCTGCCCCTCCCTGTCAGCTCACCCCCTGACTTTTGGCCTTCTCCTTAGTGTACAGCAAGGGCAGCTGGCCTGACTCGTACAGAGCGGTCATCTGCAGCCCATCAGCATGTCGGATATGGTGAAGCAATAAAGACCACGTGCTCAGGCTCTTCTATCTTTCAAGGGAGACTACTGAGTGTACCTCAGAGTGTGCGGAATGATCTGCAACCTCTGAACACAGCAAAATGATACAGAAACAATAACAGCAGATATCAATCTCATAAATGCTGTCATTGCTCTGTAAAATTCACTCTTTATACACATTCTGACAACAATCAATGGAGAGATTAGTTCACATTCTCACTAACCTTGGCTTCTTTGGTCAATGACCTTGTTTAGGGTGTCCAATGTTAATTATGAACTTATAAACAAACTATTGGTTCAACATATTGGTTAAATATATTGGTCATATTTAATGTGTCCACTATTAATGCTAAACATTATCTGTCATTAGCATCTGTGCTACCAGTTTAGAAACTAGGGCTACAAATATCAAATCAAACATCCAGTAATGATTTTCTCAATTAGTAAATGAACTGTTTGTTGTATAAAGTGTGGGGAAATGTCTGTAAAATGTTATCAGAAATGGAACAAGTCTGAAATAATGACTAAAATGTGGCCCATTAAGACAAACTGTCAAGCCATTTCCAATCTGCTGCTCTACACTGCTACAATCCTGATTTTATAACTGCAATGCCTTCTGACAAACTCACCAAATTAAAGACAAAGACGTTCTGTGATTTTGAATGCTTGTAAGATGATCACTGAAAGTTAGAAGTGAAAGAATATCTATCATTTTGTCTCTCACTCTGTGCACAGCCTCTGTCTGGATAATGAACTCTCTGCCATGCACAGAAAAGACACAGGAGAGAAAATTACTGGTAACTCTCTTCTAAGTACCCAAAGTTTGTCCAATAAGTGGCTGAATTTGTTTTGTTTTTTTTGGAGTCTTTAAATCTAGTGACAAATGTTGGCAACATTGGAGGCTGTAAATGGTGAAAGGTGTTTAGGCCAATTCAAGAGAAACAGACAGAGTCACGTGGCATTATGCTGACCAATGCTGGAACTATGATCACTAAACTCTATGACTCACTTACTCACAGACATTTGCAATTGTAAGACTTGATTTAGATGATGCATTAGTTATCAAAACACTCCTACTGTAGACCTCATATGGGGACACCAGAGGCTGCCAACATTTCCTATAGACTGCATGAATATCCAATCCAAATGAAATGGTTTTAGACCAAAATGTTGAGCTGATCAGTCAGGTATTTTCAAGCACTAACAATAAAAAAGGTGCTAGTTCCAGCTTCCAGTTGAGGATTTTCTGTCTCTCTTCATCTTCAGTGACAGTTTTGGGACTATTGGTTGGACCAGGAAGATGGGACAAGACTTTAAGATATCATCTTGCACTCTGGGAACTAAATTATTGTTAGCTGGAGCCCTAATTTAGTTACAATAAATCCAGGATGAATCTCAGATGTGGTAGGTTACAGGGCTGTGATTTTCCACCCCTATCAGATCACAGCCCATTTATTTTGAACTTTGCTCTCTCTGCAATGTGCCTGACTGTGATCCTATCATACTCATCATAAGGGATTTCCTGTTTGTCACATAAAATCAATCAGAGGTTGGGGTTTGATGATGGATTAACATTTCCTGAAACTCTGACAGTCTGACAATATACGATATTAGCATTGCACAAGCTGATATTTTTATAAGTTTTACCATTTATTCTGTTTAACTTCAACTTTAACTGATAATCAGTTGATATTAAAACGATAATAATGTGACATTACTGGGGTAATGTACACTTCTATCATTACCTCTCTTACTGCCATTTCCTTTTTGACAGACAACTACAACTGAACTGATGTGTGATTTCTGAGTCACTACATCAATTATAATCATATAAATAAAACAACTTAGCAGAAACTCAGACTTATGGGTTTTCATTCAATCAAAGTTTTGTATAACTGTTGTTTTGGTTCATGTGGAGACAATCCAAAGGTGGTGTTTGGGTAATTTTCTATTTCCTTTGTGATATAGCATCTTCATGTCATTCACAACATACTTTATGGAAACACAGGCCAATAGAACAAAAGTTTGTCAAGTCAGCATGTTCCTCTGGAAAATTTATTAATTTGATACTACCTCAGTTTTTGTGAGCAATACCTTTGAGTCAGAAAATCCAGCAAATCAAACATTTTTATAACAGCAGGAGAGCCTATTTCCAGAACATCTACACTGGAGCTGCTGCCAGAATGCAATTCAATTACCCTGCCACTGAAAACTCCCTGGTGTGGTCACTATGCATCTACTACATGAAGCAACCTTTTCAGAGATCTAAATTTATTAAGATGACAGCCACAACATTTTATTACATATTATAGTCAATAACCAAGATGGTACGATCTATATGTATGTAAATGTATGTTCCAAAAATCTGGTGTGCAACTTGCAATGTAGATGGTAAATATTTGAGTTTTATAGACCTGATTTACAGGTTTGCTCACTGGCATGGCAACTCCATCCCCCACTGATTAGAGACATTGTGTATTATGTATAGGTGCACATTGTTGTGTCCGTGTAGGTGCCTGTATATATGTAGTGTGTGGATGAAGCTATGTCCTTCAGGCACAGACCTGAGAAATTGTTGATCACTAACATATTTTCAACAGTTAAATATATATGATGTAGGTCCATATGTACAAAAAGAATGCAATGAGGGGGTAAAAGGACTAAAAGTGGAATTACTTCTTATAATTAAGTGCTGCAACAATTGGATGATTAATAGATTAATCAATCAACAGGATATTACTTGGCAACTATTTTGATTACTAATTAATAGTTTCATTCATGCTATTTTTCATGCTAAAAGAATAAACTTTCATGCAAAATGAATATACTTCTACAAATATACCAGTATATGTAAAGTATATATAAATTTCTTCTTTCTTGTACATGACAACAAATTCAATATGTTTGGGATCTGTACTGTTGGTTAGACAAAACTGATGACACACAGGTTTGGGAGATCGTATCTATTATATTTTATTGACAAAATGAGGAATTGATTGATGAAGAAGGTACTCAGCAAATTAATAAATAACAAAATATTAATTAATTTAAATATTATTATTAAATATTATTAAATAATTTGTTGCATTCCTGTTATTATTTATACTTTATACTCTCACACAGAACCCTGTTTTTCAACTGCTTGATGACATTTAGAAATCTGATTTATGCTTGATTGAAAATGAAAAAAGAATTCATAAATGTGCAAAGGGTCATTGGCAATGTTTCTTGCCTTGTCAGGTAAAAAATGTGGTATGTGTTGAGAAATCTACAGAAATTACTTGAAGAATCATATCAATATGGACCAATTGAAACCGGGGCTGCTTTGAGTGTAAAGGGAGGCCCTGAAAAATATTACTATAACATTGGTAAAAAAAATCCTAACAAATACAGTCCACAGTGAGTGTAATGTTCACATCAAAATACAGCAATGCATGTAATTATGAATATGAAATATAATGCACAGTGAGTAGCCTTTTTATTATGGTCCTTAATAAAGTTCACTATTCTGCACATCTTTAAACGCCACACCAAAGCAGCTATTCCAGTAAGGGAGTACTACACCACTGCAGGTTCAAACAAACAGCACAAGGCTCAAGTGTTAATTAATAAATGTGAAATTGATGAAATGCAAATTTGTCCAAAGCCCTTCTAGGCCCTTTACGTGGCGCTAAATCCAAGTGTTCAGACAGCAATGGGAAACTTCAATTATGCTGACTATAACACAACGCGAAGCAGAGCTACCTTACAATTCACACATTACAAGTAACATAACTGCACCAGAGAGTAACCTCGTGTCAATTCAAGCCGGACAATTTGAGAGAGAGGAGATGTCTCACTTACCAGTATCTGAAGACCTGCTGTCTCAGTCATGGCGGCAAATGTTCAGAACCATGTAAAGTTTCCACACCGGGTTGAAAAAGGTCTTTCTCCACAAACATTTTTCTCCTCTCCCCTCGTCTTCGGCTCAGTTTGGAAAAAGTTAAAATCCCTTCTTCTTTGCGCAGTGGCTCTGCCCCCCGTGGAGCCGTCAGGCCCGCTAGCTTAGCGCTAACCGCTAACACTGAGTTAAGCTAAAGGCTACAACCTCTGATGCCCTTTTGGTAAATCTAGCCGAAATCGTTCACTGTTCCTGTTGCAACACAGCCATGTGTAAACAGACAGGCTAATGTCACTGGTTAACATGATTCTGACCTTAAAGATTTCATGATTCTCAAAAGTAATTTGGTTGTAGTTAGTAGTTTTTTTCAATGACGTTAATTGACCATTACTTATGGTAATAATAATGATATCCTTTGTGTAAGTTACGCCACTGACGGTCTGTATTTAAATTCAGTGACAACACATTTTTTGCCACACCCGAGCCTACCTTAACTGCCTCCTTGAGCCACAGACTAACTTCAGTAGCTGGCATTCGCCCTCACTGTAGAAAAGTGACCTAAATTATAACAATCCACCCAAATTTATTTAACCACCTAAATAAAACACCAAATGCAGCAGATATTTTCACTGTTTCACTGAAACTGACCGGACTAACGGTCAACCGTTAAACCGTTAACGCTCCGTGACGTACTGTGACACTCACGCTGACGTCATGAGCGGACAGCATATTATCTTTAAACTATAACTTTGTTGTCTTCTTGCATGTTTTACTCACGTTTAGCTCCTTATTTGGGGGGTTCTTCTGTGTACTAGTACACACACTGTACTGGCTAATGGTATTTTCTACATTCCCATCACAAACGCCAACAGGTGGCTACCAAAGAAAATCAAGTATCTGATGTAGAGAAGCTGCCAGATGCTCCTCTGTAGAGTTGTTGTCAACAAAAGTAGAGATAAAAACATTTATCAGAGAGTCAAATATGGAGCATTCATAGGAATATTCATGTTGTCCTGTGTCTGCCATCTCCACCTTGAGCAGTTACAAATACATGAATGTATCAGTATGAATGATATATTAGGTAATGTATCATTGACAGCGACATTTTACTTGTTTTATTTTACTTATACTTACTTTAAAACTTTACATTACATTTCAACTTTACATTACAATTCAGTAGATTTTTGAATGATGACCATTTACTTGTAAATAAGTATTTATACCCTACATTATTGTACTTGCACTTTTACTGATCTGAATATTTCTTCCATTACTGGTGAATGGCACTATGTCAGAGCTCTGTTTTAAATGTCTGCTCCCTAGTGGCCAAATAATGTTGAACACAATATGAGACAACTCAAAACTATTGCTTTCCATGTAAATCATTTTAAAGGTTTCCAAAGACAGTACATTATCATCCTATAAGTCTGATTTTATGGTAATATTCTGTAATTTGTGCAACAGTAATGATAATTAATACAACAATAACACCAGTGCATGCATTTTGGCCTGCGCACATTTTCCTTTACATGCAGGTGTTTTTTTTTTTAAACTGCTCTTACAAATTACCATGTTACAGCAACATTCAATATAAAATGAATGTAAAGTCAGCATACAGTATGGCTAACTAAATTTTGTGAATTCCTGAGAGACCACATTCTTGACACACTCCACAAGTTAAGCAATGCACATAGCTGACAGAAAATAGTTGTGGCTACACACTGTAAGATCAGAGGGCTCTGGCCATGAGCTAATCATTCCATGTGCCATATAGGCAAGTGTTGAAGGAGCGTTGCCTGTTTATTTATAGGAGTCTCTAAGGTTCCAACGCAGAGGGTTGCTCTTTGAGCTGGATTCAATTACAGCTCTGGTGAAAGCTGAAAATACAGCATCTATACAGAAACAAACATAAGTATAAATTCTTAATATGGATCTATAAGCCAAGTTGATTGTGCTGTGTTTACAGTAGTTGAAGTACATGATCCATCCAGTGAAATAGGTTTCAAATGAAATATTAAACCCAGTGAGGCTACATGGTGAATATTCATGTAAGATGCTTATTTATTTTCTTAGTATGTTGACACAAATGTATTTATGGAAGATAACAGTTGAATGAAAATAGTTTGTGAATGGAGAAAAGTAATGTATGAATATATAACAACAAAGATGGCAACAGCATCCTGCATAGTTAGTCCAACTCAGCATGTGCTGTCATCATCTCTAAACCAGTTAACCAGCAGCTGCATGAGGACTCCACATGTTAACCTTTAAGTTAGCTACACAACTGAAACACAACAAATTTGAATGAATTCTCCAATTGCAGCCGCAGTTTAGAATAAATAAACAGAAATTAATTCAGAAAAACAGGGAGAGCAATCAGCCATGTGCTTTGAATTGTCCCTGATTGTGAACATGAGGAAGTAATGAAAGATGTATTAATGAATAGGTACAAGGATTTCAAGGAACCCATGGAATTGAGAAATGCTATCAGCCACATGGCAACAACTTGCAGTCCAGATGGTCAGCACTGGCCTCGGCCTGACCTAATATCACGGTTCAACAGTCTGTTTACGTTGTAGAGCTCACTGTAACATGTTGTGACATGGCAGGTGAGGTACAAAAAAGGAAAACGTTGGCGTTAACACTGAGTAAACTGAGCTTTCGAACAAGTGTGGCCTTGTAAGTGCCAGTGTAAATATGGCTCTTCCTATAAAGAAAATAATCAGAAAAAGGGAAAACCTGCACTTACTTCAAATGATTCTTGAAATTATTTTTATAGGCAGAGTGTTTTTTGATGAATTGGCTATAGAGTCTTCAGGAGAAACCAGTCAGGGTGTTAGGCATAGAAATCTACCTGCAGAACAAGAGTCACAGTGTTTGACAATGAAAGCATTGGTGTTAGCAGAAACTGTGATAATCATCCTTTCTGAGCTTCTCTGGCTTAACTTGTGCGTGAGACACTTCAAATCAGCAACATCACCAGGTCACTTTGGTCTTTATTGTTTTTGGTACAGGTGCTTTGCTAAACAGGCTTTTTCCAATCCAACAAGACCAGCAATGCATTCTTAAATGGATTTGGGAATAACTGCGTCATAATTTAGTATTAATGGACTGTGGTATGGAACTAATGTTAACAAATTATAACAAACTTAGCCGCAACTGCTCTGATCATATATAATTATAGATGAACAAAGCGGATTGCCTGCTGTGTCTTGTTTTTAGACCTCAGAGACTACAGTTAGACAATTGAAAAAAACAACATTAGAAGAGTAATTGTGCTGCTTACTTCGAGTTTTGTTCATGGGAGCTGCAGTTTTTGAGCTCATAAAGTAATTGTTGTTGTTAAAATCACAAAGGCTTCATTGTCTAATAGCAACCACTGTCATGGAAACCAATTTGAAAAATGAAAAAATCGTGCTTCATCGCAGATTCACTGAATATTGATTATATATACTGAATATAAGACAATAGTCTGTAGGTGGTGTGGTGAGTTTGCTTCTCTATGATAATGTGAAATGTCAGATAATAGAGAAAAGTGTTCACTTCTTCAGGTGCTAGCACCAAACCTGTTTACAATGATATAAAACAGACTCTAGATCTTATCTAGATGGCTCTAGATAAGATAAGTTATATCAAATCCTGTGTTTTGTAAATGTTGTGTGTTCTGGTTTAGGTTCAGCAGTTTGAGAATGAAGGCAGCTCAAGTATAAACTGATACTGGTAGAAGTCAACAGGAACTCAGTCAGCCTGATGGTAACTGTGCAACCAAATGCCAAGACAGTAGTGTCTGAGAGCAGAATCATATAAACCTAAAGTTAACGGTAAAAATTTACCTTTGAGACCTTTGAAGTCAGACTTGATTTATAACACATGTGTGGTTCTCCCGTGAACTGATCCCCATGCAATTGCGCCTGGCCCGGATTTTAGACGACACTGTCTACTAAAAAAGGGAAAGGCCTGATCAAGGAGTGAAATGATAATCCGAGGTAGGTGTGGGACGGGAGGTAATTCCAAGGAACCCTGCCCTCCGGATCTTGGTGTCCAGTTTCATCCCTTGCCTCGTTACCTATCAGCAAAAACATGAACATCAACTTCAGATGACAGCAGGCTAAAATTGGTGGCTATCAAAACCCAGGAACTGGCAAGGAGTTCGGTTGGGGTATCTGCTTTCAAGAGAGGAAGCCCTGAGTTCAGACACCTCAGTGTGAGGAGACTGTGCAGAGTGGGTAATGGGGACGGCATAAACACAGCTTAGGCTCTATTAGGCAAAAACTTTCACACTATTAATTAGTCACAGCTGCACACACTCCTCACATCTCAGCCATATACACTGGCTGATGACTGAAGGCTAAAAGGTACTCTGTAATCTATACAAAGTTCACTCCACAGTATAAGATTTTGCCACCATTTTATTGACTCAACATAGCGATTGTCACATTCCCATACAGGGACAGCAAAAGCATAGACATAGCAGAGCTGTACTCCACCAACATTTTACATTTATACAAAAAATTGTCATTTATGTCACATCAATATGCTGTATATCAGGATGATTGATGATCAATAATTGATTAATCACTTACTCACTAACTTTTTTTCCAAGTAAAAATGTCAAATATTTCATTGTTTTCCCTTAATGTGGTAATAAATCACATCTTTGGGATTTGGACTCACTCACTGAGAAAATAATCTGTAGTTTAATTGACGATGGCAATCGTCTTTAGTTGCAGCCCTAATATAGTAAATTTTCCAAAAAAACATGAATCGACAAATGAACTACACAGGAATATTTGCTTTTGACTAAGCCATCTAGCCAAATTCCTGACAAGTCAGAGCACAATCACATTGATTTACAAGTCATGTACATATTGCCAAAAAGCTGTTTTGGTTAGTGACTTCTCCAATACAAAACATCACCATTCAGACTCAAGAGATATTGGCCACCATCATATAACTGACATGATAAAATATCTAATAGACAAATTTATCTTATCTTATTGACAAAACCTAATTTAAACATATGTCTTTTGACCTATAATCCACTAAATAACTGCTTGTTAAAAATGTTCCCATCTCAGTCCTAAGTTTTTTAAATGTTGTTTAAACATTTTTGAGACTTGATGTAAAGGAGGTTGAATCCAAGGCCTCTCAGATATAGCTTTACCTCTATAGACTCATTCCAGGGTATCAGACGCTGTCATCACCGGAGCGTACGTCAGACTGGGTCAAATGCCCCCTATTTCATTTCAAGCAGAGTAGCTGGCACTAGAACGATGTGATCTGAAGGAGCTGTTGACTAGCAGAGCTGACCTTCTAAAAACTCCTCTTTCAATTTATAACACACTCTCACACACACAAACATGATATGCACATGCGTTCATTCACCAATTGCACTAATAGCAATGCCGGATACACACTTACAGAAATACACCCACACTTTGTAAATACTTGGCCTGGGGTTCGGGAAGAGGTGAAAGCCAAGGGGAGTCACTGACACAAGTTGGTCCTGTGATTACCTCACGTCTGTAATGGGTTAGGAAGGAAACTCATCCTGTCTATATTTAGAAAAACCCAAGCTTCAGAGGATGAAGTGCACTTAATCAAAATGGTAATAAACACTGGCTCCTTTTAAAGACTTACTAGATCAATTTTCACATTAGAATTAAATATTTTATTGATATCACAACTATGAATTATTCAGTCAACTCATACAGTCATGATGAATATTTTTCATCATGCTATTGTGACAAATAGAAATTGTTTGTCTTTACTGATAGTTGTTTTTACCATCATATTATCACACACAATGATATTAAATTATGATATCAATTGCAGTCATAATCACTGATTTGCGCTAAATTTTTCTTTTTTCCTGAAGGATGGCAAGAAAGCAGATGTTTTCCTTGCTGTGGGTGAATCCACAGTATCTTGTTACCATGGGGGTCTCCTGCATTCATAGGTCGAGCCATTAATAACGATGGGAGGTTCCTCGCTGTCAGCATTCATGCACCCTGCAGGCTTCAGGGCATGTGTCTCCCAGGCTATGTCTCATTACATGCAGTCACTGTTAAGGCTGTTAAGTATGCATGTACACACACA
>CM076652.1:19016563-19108788 GCA_038496675.1 Rachycentron canadum
TATATATATATATGTATATGTATATATATATACAGAAACACTCGTGTTAACAGAGGAGACAGAGTATATTTCTATACTGTTATTAAACAATTAAACAAGATAATAAGAACATTGTATCGTAATAGTATTGTTGTACCCACAAAGATTAGTTTAAAATACCACCCATGGATATTGAAAATTATGACAGAGGTGACAGAAGGAGGGTACTGTAGATCCTGACTGAATAATTCATCTGAAATTCTTTGTCTTTTCTTCTGATTTGACTGATAAATAAGACTCAAGCATCCATTCCTCAGCTTCTTTGTTATTGTTTGTTTCCTTGGATACGGTCAAGGCCTTACATCTCGGCTTGACCCAGACAGTCATTTGGTGAACGCTATATGCTAACACATTAGCAGCCGGCGGCACCGTGTCCTGACACTGACATTTGACTCTGAAATCCAACCCTTTGTTCACTAATGGAAAGACCCCTAAAAATTGTGCTCATCTGGGAAACTGTGGTTATCAACCTGCCTTCAAAGTTTGTGATGGCAAAGATTGTCCCCATCTGCGTAATAAGTCAAAACGTCCATGCTGGTTTTAGTAACACTGATTAGCACCCCGTGCTCTTATTGTTGTAGTCCATTGTCTACAACTCCTGTGACTGATATGACTGATAAGGCTTCATGAAGGCAACAAAAGTGGAAAAAAACTGAGCTATAAATAGCCCACAATGCTGTAGTGCATATGTAAAATTGCTCTGTAAACCTGCGGAACATCTTTCAAACTTTTTATCATTAAATCCTGAAGAGTAGAAGAAATCTAGTCTAATCTAACACCACAGTTTAATCATGACTTAGTCTATAAAGGAACTAATAAGACTGGAAATACTTGCAGCTGTTGTTTTTCTTTTTTTTACACCTCAGTGACCCCAACACCAGGTCACTTGTCTTCTGGGGGTCCCCATGTTCCAAGTTGTACAATTGAGCCTGTTAACTGCAATGAACAGTGAATGTTATTTTGGCTGAGACTTCCTGAAGACACTATCCTCTCTGGCTACTCAGGTGTCAGTCAAGCCAGCAGTTTCCACTGGCTGGGTCCAGGAGGGCCCCTGGTTATATGGGTCTCTGTGCTTCGAAGCATTCAAGTTATTTCATCTTATTTATTTCAAGACCCATTAATATGTAGCAGCAGAAAAACAAACATCCCTACACTTAACAAGCTAGATCTATTTATCATCTTCACTTGTACTGTTTCTAAAAGTGTGGGCTGTAACCCAAAGTAGACACAGGCCGGGTCCTGGAGGTTCCCCTTGTGACAAGAATAGCCCCATGATTTCATGAATGAGGGACCTGCTGGGTGAGAGACTCCATTTTTGACTCTGTACTCTGGATCTGAAAACACATTGGACCTTGCTCTGAACAGAACAGCAATGAGGACTTTAATATTTTTTAAAAATATTAATTTACAGTCCAAAGTTAAATGATTGCATTTGTAAGGCTACATGATGTTTACTTGTAAATCCCTGCAGTGCTACAGTGAAGTGGGTGAGTGTGAGAGGGACAGCAGCAGCAGCAGCAAGTGTCATCTGGTCTTCCAACTTGGGGAGGGCTTTGGAGTTTAAAATGGTGTGAATATGATAGCCATCTCTAGCCATCGGTATAGCTTATGCAAGTGGAGATCTGTCTGCACCATTGAAAGTTGACAGTTCAGGAGGCACTAATCTGACAAAAGGGTGGTGTAAATCAACAACAGCAAACGATTCTGGATATCAACAAATAAAACTGCTGCACTTTGGGAGCTTTAACAAAAGGGACTTTGCCTAATCTTGGGCGGCTGCATGAGAAAGAGATTCGGGAGGACGCACGGGCAAGAGGGCAAGAGGAAGGCACCGAGGAGGTGAGTGACGGATTTTACCCTCGGAGGGGTAAAAAGATGACTGTGGTGTCCCAGGAGAACCACGACGAGACTGTGGTCGTTAGTCCTTTGTTGCAAGATGCTGCTGGCCTGGAACCAGCAGACCAGGAGTGCAGCGAGAGGGTGGTCATCAACATCTCAGGCCTGCGTTTTGAGACGCAGTTAAAGACCCTGTCCCGCTTCCCCACCACGCTCCTGGGAGACCCGCGTAAAAGGATGCGTTTCTTTGACCCGCTGAGAAATGAATACTTCTTTGACAGGAACAGGCCGAGCTTTGACGCCATTCTCTACTATTACCAGTCAGGAGGGCGGCTGCGGAGGCCCGTGAGTGTGCCTGTGGACATTTTCCTGGAAGAAATAAAGTTCTATGAACTTGAGGAAGAGGCCATAGAGCTTTTCCGAGACGATGAGGGCTTGGCGAGGGAAGAGGACCGCCCGCTGCCCACCAACGAGTTTCAGCGCCAGTTATGGCTCCTGTTTGAGTATCCAGAGAGTTCGGGACCTGCTCGGATAATTGCCATTGTGTCAGTTATGGTTATTTTGATATCCATTGTTATATTCTGCTTGGAGACGCTACCCGAGTTCAGAGAAGTCCCCCCGGTGCTGGAGAACCACGTCAATGGAAGCGCTCCAGGCAAAGCGCCCAGCCCGTTCACCGATCCGTTTTTCATGGTGGAGACACTTTGCATCGTGTGGTTTTCCTTTGAGTTCACCATGAGGTTTCTGTCGTGTCCCAGTAAAGCAGCTTTCTTTAAGAACATCATGAACCTGATCGACGTGGTGGCCATAGCTCCATATTTCATCACCCTGGGCCTTGATCTTGCAGAGCACCAGGGCAGCAGTCAGCAGGCTGCGTCTCTGGCCATACTCAGGGTCATCCGTCTTGTCCGTGTTTTTAGGATTTTTAAACTCTCCAGGCACTCCAAGGGTCTCCAGATCCTCGGCCAAACGCTTCACGCAAGCCTCAGGGAGCTGGGACTGCTCATATTCTTCCTGCTCATCGGAGTCGTTTTATTCTCCAGTTCAGTTTATTTCGCAGAAGCAGAAGATCCCGAGTCTGGATTTTCAAGCATACCTGATGCCTTCTGGTGGGCTGTGGTGACCATGACCACAGTTGGATATGGAGACATGTGTCCTTCCACCATCTGGGGGAAATTCGTTGGATCTTTGTGCGCCATCGCCGGAGTACTCACCATAGCTTTACCGGTCCCTGTTATAGTGTCCAATTTCAATTATTTCTACCACAGAGAGAACGACGAGGAGGAAAACATTCAGTACGTACACGTGACCTGCGGGCAGCAGGAGCAACCCTCCTTTGATGAATGTGATTCAAAGAAAAGTAACCAGTCGCTCTCCAAAACTGAGTCCTACCAGGAAAGCGACGACCTGGAAGCTCTGACATATCCAAACATAAACCCACTGGAGATATACACGGGGAAACTGACAGATGTATGAAGAAGATGGGTTGTTTCTCTGGTGAGTTTGTCTTCCAGTGGACATGCAGTTTAGGCCTGTCCGTGTCAGATGCTGCAGGTGTTTTACGCACAGTGTCTGCAGCGGTTCCCAAACGAGGAGCCTCAGATATCCATTTTACCACTTGCACCAAAATGAAGATTGGCTTAATTCCACTGCAACGTAATTCACCAGATGAGAAAATCATTCCTCCCACTACTCCGCGTTTTCTCATACTGGGGTAACGGGTAGTACAGCGAAAACAGAAAGGACATTTTAATTACACAGCAGTAACATCAGCAGTAATTGAACCAAAAAAGTAAACTCCATTGGTGACAGGAGGCGGGTGGTTTTTCTTTGTTTACCCTCGATGCCAAAGCCTTGGATAAAGTAGGAGAGGGGAGCTCTGCCGTGCGTCAAAGCGCCGGTGACGCACAAAACCAACCAACTATTTTCACCGGAGCGCGCGGCGAACAACAGCGATGCAGACAGACAGACCGACAAAATAATGCTTTGTCCCGTTAGATCTGAGGTTTACAGCGGGCACATGTCAGTGTGTGCTGTGCCTGGTTAAACTCTCATTGATGTGGCGGCGCAGAGCGTGCCCTCGTCCGTAAACACCAGCGGCCTTTGCCATCGTGCAGCGTGGCGTCACAGACACACGGTTGGACATTACATAAACAAGTGCAAAAAAGTTTGAGGCGGGTAAATTTAGTGAATTTCGTCACTGTTCCCATTTCTAACAGAACTCCTCCTATAGTGTCTTGTTTGCCTCAGTGTTGGACTTAAAGTCTGTTGCTTTAAACCGAGGCTGCAACCCTCAGGATACTGTACAGGTTTTTTAGAATAATGAAATCATTGACCCACAATTAAAAAGATAAATATCTCGTAATCACAGACATGAATAAATGAATGAATGAATGGATGGATGAATGAATGAACGTTGTGTGTGAATGCAAACAATGCAGCTCAATGAAAGAAAAAAACGGTTTAAAAACCATAAATATAGAGTATAGAAGGAATAACATTTTTCCTCCAAATATAACATTTCACACAATCCTGAAAATAGTCATAATTATGAGACATATGACAAAACATCTCTGACTTTCTCCGCACCACGTTTGTAACATGCTCCTCGTAGACTAAGTGAGGTGGGGGCGCCACTCTGTGGATGATAAATACTCCTGCAGACGACTCTTGTTCTCTGGAACCACAGTGTGTAAAATTAACACTTTAGCTCGTGTGTGTTTGCACCGTTGCAGCTGAACCATGACTGATTTCAGCCTAAGCCCCTGAGACCGTGCTCTTTGACTCAGTATGTATCCGGATGCTTGTGATGGTGAACTAAGCTCACCAGATGCCTGACTGCTTTCTCTCACCTCCTCATGTTAACACAGTGAGTTTTGTTTTCTGCTTCCTTGCAGGAGGCAGACGATTAAGTGAAGCTCGTTGTTCCCTCGCAACAAAACAAAAGTGTGGCATTTTCTTCTTCTCCAAACTATTGGATCATTTTCTCACGGATTATTCTTGCATTGCCAGTGATGTAGCCTACAGAGACCTCACGGTGGAAGCGCATTGTGTGTATGGACACTGTGTATTATTAGCAGACAAACGACATTCTTTTGTGTAGGCTTTGTAAATGACCACGCTTTCCTTGTATAAAAAAGCCTTGTGTATATACTGCGTTTTTGTAAATCTGAACTTCCCTCTTTCTTATGCAGCTTATAATGCAAAGTTGGAAAAGCAACTTACCTCTGTGTTGTTACAAACATTCAGACTGCATTGCAGCTCGCTGTAAACAACATAGCCAAAAGCATTATAGTGCAATGTCTGCATGACATGAATTGTGAATTTTAAATGTAATAAAATATTTATTTTTCTAATTTAAACATGTATGTGAACTTAACTTAATCATTTTTATAAATAAACCACGAACCTGAAAACATAGCACTCATTATGTTTTCATTCTCAGAGTAGCACAGATCAGACTCAGAGATCAGTGAAGGCAACAGCAGTTGAGAAATTCAAATTCAATCCCATTAATTAGTTCAATGCACTTTATCTCTGTTGGTGCTGAATGACAGAAAAAAAGGCGCTGAAGCAGAGCGTCTTGCCACAAAAGCAATGAAGTTAATAAAATGCTATTGTAATGGATGAGGGGGAGTTATTTGGCTGGAGGCACGTTTTAACAAATTAGCTTATACATTATATGATTTTGTATTGAATGTGTGTTTTTAGAGACAACAATTCTGTCCCTCATTGTTTTTAGGCCTTAAACAATGCTTGCACCCACATACAGCTCAGTAAAGGACAGATGCAGCTTATTGTTTCCTTGTTCTGGTATTTTATTGTGGTAGCGCTGTCCGTGGTGCTGAAACTGATCCCGCGGCCTCTGCAGAGCATCAGTCCACGAAACGCTAAGTTACCGTATGTTGAAGTCCCCTCGGCTTCTGGGGACAAATAAACAAGGAATGTGCATTGGTGCGATATTGTAACTTGGTCGGCATCATAAAGTATCAGATCCGGGACACGCGACCTACATGTTTAGGCTCATTAATACAATTCTAACCTAAAAAAAAAAAAAAAAAAAAAAAAAAGTAAAAAATCAAGTATGGTCTCAGATACTCGCACATCAGCCCTCGACACATGCAACTAACCTCCGGACAGGTTAATCCATAAATGACTGGATGTAAAGGTGATTGTGCTAATGTCTCATCAACTGATGGCAGACTAATTTTTAAACCAGAGATCATTTCAGATGCTACACGGTGTGAACTGAGAGGTTTTGTTAGCAAATGTCCTTCTTTGCAGAGGAATTGCACCAGTGCTGGCACACAAGCGCTCTTGTTTTTGTGGTGTGTGTGGAGAACTTCTGGCGGCGTGCTTTAGTAGAGCCGGTCTGCATTGCGTCGAAACCCTCCAACTCCTCCTCCTCCTGCTGCTTTCCCTCCCTCCCCTCCCTTCTCTCCTCCTCTCTTTCCCCTCACCTCCCTTGCACTCGCATGTAAAATGCACAGCAGAACATGCTTGACATTGTCGAGAAAACATTTGGACCTCGCTGCTGCTGCTGCACTTGACTCTCTCTCTCCACTACCATTTTGATTTTTTTTTTTAATTCTAAATCCGAGCCGGTCTGAAACACATTCAGCCCATCATCTTGTCTCCTCGCAAAAAAGCAGCAGATTTCTGCTGATGCAGTGATGTCTGGAAATGTCAAGGGCTCGCTTGTTGCCCCCTTAATGTATCTCCCCCCCTGAACTGCAGCGCAAGATTTCCTCCTGCGGTAGACTGTAGGCTGTTCACACCACCGTGCCGCCGCGCAAGCAACTACCGACGCTGCGGCTTTGCCATTCTCCTCTTTTCGCCCCGTTTCCATCTCAGGCTTCCCTCACTAGACTCACCTGATTTCCATCTTGTTTCAGCTCGTCTTGCTTCGCCGTCTACAGACATTTAAACCTATCTGAAGGCACTTTGATTGTGACGGACACAGTTGGGATGGTCATGAGCGTAGCAGGGCTCTAGGATATTTTTTTTTTAGTAGGTGCAATGTAAAGTTACCACATGACACCCACTGGTGCCCTGCTGTTGGATGGTTTTACTCGAGGATAGACGCATTCAAGACCTTTCAAGATCAACACACGGTAAGGCTCCAAAATGCTGACTTATACAACACATATCTGTTAGGTTATTGTTTTATCGACAACTGCTGTTGATGTTCATGATAAGACACTACTGCTATATTGTTCTCCCTTTCTGAAGCTTATATTGTACCTGCCTTTAGGCCTGCAGACATATAGACATGTAGAAACATCAGATGCTATAATATCAGGAGAAAATGTTATGCGTCACATCATAATTCAGGCTGGAGAGAGTGGCGTAGGATAAATCACTGCCATGATCCTCCAAGACACAGAAACACTGCAATTCGCTGACAAACAAAAGTAAACATCTGTATAGAAATGTCATAGGAGTTTAACAGAGAATCAGGACACACAAAACCTATTAAATCATTTATAGCACTTTTAAGAGAATGTAGAAAATACCAAATAGTAGAAGAAGATCATAAACTGAAATAACAGTACTACAGAGAGATAAATATCTGTGCTGTAGAAATATCAGTGAAATTCCTCTTTGGGGTGTGGGGAGGTGGGGTAATAGTTTTATTTATTTCATTTTTTTTTTTTTACCTTTACCACCAGATAATTGCACTAATTGCAGGAACCAAGAAGTAAATAAATAAATAAACAAACTGCAGAAAATGCTGAGCCAGCAAATATCTTGGCAGTTTGATCCTTTTATTTCCTCCCTCTCTCTCCATCCCACCCTCCCTCTCTTTCTCTCTCTCTCTCTCCCTCCCTCTCTCGCTCTCTCTCTCTGGGTGACAGAGGCAGCAGTAACAACAGCAGCAGATGCACTGGAGAGCAGCAATGGTCAAGTCAGCGAGAACCGCAGTGGAGCCGCACTGAGGCAAAGCAGCCAACCAGCCCCCTCATATCAGGGGACGTCTCCAACTTAAGGGGTGTGGGAAGCTGAGGAGTGGAAAATTTCCCCTGAACCTGAATGCCTGTTCAGTCAGACTAACCAACATCCCAACACAACTCCTCCTACTCCTCCTCCTTCTCCTCTTCCTCTTCCACCTCATCCTCCCAAAATGACCGTAGTAGCAGGAGATAACATGGACGAGACCTCAGCTGTCCCTGGCCACCCTCAGGACACCTACCCTCCAGACCACAATGACCATGAATGCTGCGAGAGGGTAGTCATCAACATAGCCGGCCTCCGGTTTGAGACGCAATTGAAAACCCTTTCCCAGTTTCCAGAAACATTATTGGGCAACCCCAAAAAGCGGATGCGTTACTTTGACCCTCTGAGAAACGAGTACTTCTTTGACAGAAACCGCCCCAGCTTTGATGCTATCCTCTACTACTACCAGTCTGGGGGTCGGCTGAGAAGACCAGTGAATGTCCCTTTGGATATGTTTTCAGAAGAAATCAAATTTTATGAACTAGGCGTGGAGGCGATGGAGAAGTTTCGTGAGGATGAGGGCTTCATTAGGGAGGAAGAGCGCCCTTTACCTGAGAGGGAGTTCCAGCGTCAGATTTGGCTCCTCTTTGAGCACCCAGAAAGCTCTGGTACCGCCAGAGGGATTGCCATCGTGTCTGTGATGGTGATCCTGATTTCAATAGTCATATTTTGTTTAGAGACTTTACCACAGCTGAAAGAGGACCCAACAAGTCGGGTTGTGGGGAACTCTACTATTTATTACAAGCCAAATATTCTCACTGACCCCTTCTTTGTCATTGAGACACTCTGTATAATCTGGTTCTCCTTTGAGTTGATAGTACGCTTCCTAGCATGCCCAAGTAAACCGGCCTTCTTCAGGAACATGATGAACATGATCGACATAGTGGCCATCATACCTTACTTCATCACACTTGGAACCGAGCTGGCTGAAGACCCACAAAATGAGGGGGTGGGGGAGCAGGCAACATCTCTGGCCATCCTCAGGGTGATCCGTCTGGTCAGGGTGTTTAGGATCTTCAAGCTGTCACGACACTCCAAAGGACTTCAGATTTTGGGGCAGACCCTCAAGGCCAGCATGCGAGAGTTGGGCTTGCTGATCTTCTTTCTCTTCATTGGAGTCATCTTGTTCTCCAGTGCTGTCTACTTTGCTGAGGCAGAGGAGCAAGGATCCTACTTTGGTAGCATCCCGGATGCATTTTGGTGGGCTGTTGTGTCTATGACAACTGTGGGCTATGGGGACATGGTCCCAGTCACTATAGGAGGCAAGATTGTAGGATCTCTGTGCGCCATTGCCGGAGTGTTGACAATTGCACTCCCAGTGCCTGTCATTGTGTCCAACTTCAACTACTTCTACCACAGGGAGACCGAGGGAGAAGAGCAGGCCCAGCTGCTCAATGTCAGCAATCCCAACATACCCTCTGAATCCAACTCCAGTCGCCGTAGTTCATCCACCGTCAGCAAGTCAGAGTACATGGAGATTGATGGAGACATAAACAATAGTATTGACAACTTTAGGGAGGCAAACCTCAGAACTGGCAATTGCACTATAGCCAATCAAAACTGTGTAAATAAAAGCAAGCTGCTCACAGATGTTTAGAAAGTAGTTAGGAACTTTGGGATCTCAATGGGACTGTCATATGTGGAGTAGACCATCAGTTAGGAATGCTTCATTTACCTCCCCAAAGCGCTCTATGGCATTAGGCCTACAACTATGCTCAGCTATATAGAAAGGAACCAGAAAAAACAAAGCTGTTACAGTATAAGACGGTAGATAGAATAATTAATTCTTCCGATCCTACGAATATATAGGTATATCAAAAAGAAAACATTGACTACTCACACATGTACATGGCTCCCTGGAGGATGCAGAGCACACACTGTCTTATCAGATGACGGCGTGATAATTAAAATCTTATGCATGGAGTACAGATAACATTTCAGCAAGTTGCACAATGCACCAGAAAAGTCTGCAGAGACATGCAAGCATCTGCAGCCAAGTGGTAAGCGCCAAGAAGTTAGGTGACGACCCCCTCCTCTCTCCTCTCTCCCTACAAAGGATCTACTATTCAGCAAAGCACCTTATAGGAGGAAGACTGATCTCTCTTGTTTGGATGTAAACAGACGGTGATCTACTCGCTTCACGGACATCCGCAATGCTGCTGTTTTCCAGCAGATGCTGTAATTGTGATATCACCAAGTGATTCAATGCCATGCCCTTTAGATGCAACACAGCACAATGATAAAGTGAGCTTCACACGAGCATGATTAGAGACTTTCCATTTTGATATCGGCATGCATGAGACATATCTCACATAATGGAAAGGATGTTTTTTTGAATATCTGCCTCCATCCCCCCCTTCTCATCTGTTTTCATACTGAGTGCACTGGATGAGTTTTTAATTTGAAATGCTAATCATTTAGAAGTATAGAAATTGAATGTTAAATCTTAAGGGAACAGTACATTAATGAGATCATAGCATGAAAAAAGTAACCTGCATTATGGTCTACTGACTAAGGTACTTTTGTATCCTGGTATATTTAATGCATGACATGAGTATACAGCTTGTTGCAATTCAGGCACTCTGCAGTGCCCTACTGTCAGGGAAACGAAGGAAATCAAATTCTGGATGTTTCTGAATTGCAATCAAATATATCCAAACCCACCTTGAGGATGCAGAGTTTCTAATTTAAAAGTAGGCAAAGAAACTGAATAAATATTATCAAAAATGCATATAATCATAATAAGCACCAATTACAGTATTTCGTCAATAGTGCAGTGCATGGACCTTCTTTGAACAAGAAAAGTTGACATATTGTTAGTCATGCTTCCATCTCCATGTCAAATTTTAGTACATTTTGTTCTGGTATCCACCGAAAAACATCATTACCAAATTTCACTTCATGTCACAGAGAATTATTCTGACATTAGTTGCTAGTGCCTTTATCCCTTTCACCAACAGGACCAGTGAAAGTGCCTCTGTGTACAGTGGTATTTGTGAGGTTGAGCAGAGCTGGTTTACCTTCTGTTATAGTGTTGACACACAGTTGGTTACGATGCTAATGATGCCAGATGAGCAAGGTTGAAATAGCAGATAATTGTGGTCAAAAAACAAACAAACAGACAAAACAACAAAAAGACAAAGAGATGATCCATGACTGTCATGCACAACCCAGTTTTCATGCACTTAATTATGCCCTTAAGCAGCAATGTATTGTACTCTGCATGTTTACCGAGTCACTTCAAAAGGGAATATCCATCGGTTTTCAACATATTTTATTTATTTCTATTGTTTTTGTTTGTGCACCATGCATCCTTTCAGGGTCTCTACCTCAGTGAGGTCATTGCAAACTTGCTGCAGAGCTGCAAGCTTCAATGCAGGGCTTCCTATACCATAATGCAAAGTGGAACCTTAAGTGTAAACTGCAGTCATGCAATATTGAATGTGAGAGTCCCAAAACATAGCCTTTACACAAGCACTTAGGACAAATAGTGAACCAGAATCCCGCTCCTTTCATTCACTTAAAGCTACGCACAATCAGAACATTCATATCTAGAGAGTTTATAGAGTTTGCTTGACTCTCCTAACAGGACGAGGTTGACTGTTTTATATACGTTTCTTTGAAACAATGGTATATAAAGTTACTGTTGTGTCAGAGAAGCACATGTTAATGTGTGTAGGAGAGAGCAGAGAAGTTTGATATAGTCTTTGAATTTATCATACTGCAATCCTTGGGCATTATGACGCACACCAAAGTGCAGCCCGTATTTTTGCACAACCATTTTGTTTTGTTGCTCGAACCATTTCTGCTCATTTGTTTTTCACTGTGCTCACTAACACGTAATGCATTGTTTCTCAGCACACTGTCCCAGACAGGCCAACTGCAGATAGAGAGACTGGGACAAATTGTAATGACTACTTGAAAATCTCCAGCTACTGTACATCAATCTACACTCAGTATTGAGATGAATTAATTCAAATGATAGTAAGATTTTGTACTGTATGCTATTTTTTTTTTATTTAGCACTGTCCTGACAAGGTCCTGTGGAAAAAAGATCCACTGCAGTGTTACTTGAATGTCATAGTTGTTTCTGTTGGTGCAATGGCTAACCTTTGTGGTGCTAGTACAGGACAACCCTTGTTGTCTTGTAACCATCACATGTTTTCTGAAGCTGAAGCCTTCATTGATTGTTTTGAACAAGACTTTTTCCATTCTATGATTCTTGTTCCTAACTGTTTTGTTATTGGTGGCTGCTTGGTTAGTTTAGGGCACTGTCTGCTACTAATTTATTTGTTACTTGTTGATTATTATCATTTTCATTATTTTCCGAAATGAATCGCCTTTTTGGTCATCAAAGTTTGCACATGCATTAGGCCTGGTGAAAATTTACATATTTTATGGGTCTCGCACATGGGTGTAGCAAAATGGCTCCCCCTTGAAAATTTCAAAGGGGCCCCTCATACCCCCTGAGATTCACTTACGTGAACAAAAATTGGTACGCACATAATACATGGCAAGATATAAAAAAACAGTCATGCACCCATAGTCTACACCCAACAGAAAGTCCACTGTTTTTAATTTCCTGCAACCATTTTTTCCATTTACACGCATTGGAATTTCACAATCTAGTCTTAATAATATCGATTTCGTATTTCTCCCATTAAGACCTTTGTGATCAGAAAGTTTTTGAGTTGTTGTTGGAAGGTTTGTCTGATATGATGCTGTTGATTATGATCCTTAACCACGAAAGATAAACTGAGGCATGCATTGTTCAAACTGTGCCACATGTTGTATGTTTGATAAGAGTCCCGGCCACATCACAGCTACATGCTCATGTTGATGTGCTCCATCTAGCAGGTTTATGTCAGCCTCCCAAAACCTTGTGGGAGGCAGGGAGCGCCTTCTTTAAAATTTCATACCCCCTAGGATTTACCTTCATGCACAAAAATTGGTAAGCAAATAATACATGCCAAGATGTACAAAAAAAGCCTCTTGCATCCATAGATTAGATCCAAAAAGAAGTCCACCATTTTTAATTTCCTGCCACCATCTTTGTCCTTTACACAGATTGGAATTTCACATACTTGTCATAGAAAATTAATCGTGTCGACTTTGTATTTGGACAGTGCAGAAAACACTGGAATGAAATTAAACTGTGACATGTTTTAGTCATGTTCTTTGGAGGGCGTGTCCTCCAGGAGCCGGAGACCTTTGATCCTTAGCCATGAAAAATCAACTCACTCTAAATCAGGGATGGATTGTACAAACTGTGGCAAATGTTTTATGTTTGATAGTTGCTTATGAACTTGATGATCATTCATAGTGAAAACTGTGAGTTTACGTTGAATGGCATGGGTTTAATAGTACATGACATCTTCATTGAGGTTTACGTGAAGCACATGATCTGATCTTATTCCATGGTCTCTGGCTCAATCTGCTGGATATAAATATTAATGCATACAAAGATGCATTACATTGAACGGCAGTCATCTTTTGAATCACATGACATCTTCATTCTGTGGTGTATACTTTATGCAACAACAAATTATGTGTTTGTGATTCGTGGACTCTAGCTCCACTCAGTGGAGTAACAAGAACACTTAAATGCATTTCATCTTGTCCTCGCCCACACGGTCTGTGTATGAAATGTTAGGTTTAGGGTTTGGGGTTAGGGTGAGGTTATTTGTAACTCAAACACACATTCAGCTCTTACCAATTACAATTTTGCTTTTTATTTACAGATTTACACATAACTTGTCAATCTGTTCATACAAATAACATTGAAACAAATCTACCTCCATAGGGAATATGATTAATTGTAAGTGACAAAGTGTAAGTAAACAAACAATTATTAGTTTGTCATTTGGATATGAGAGCAGACTTTCATGAAGCAGTGGATTTGTGAGTAGTAAGAAACTGTTGAAAAGGAAGACAGGAAGGTTTCATGTTGTAGGTGCAGTTAGGTGTGAAATGTACATGTGATTCAGTAAGAGTGAAAAAATCCTTTGAAGGAGAAGTATTTTATCTGTCACTGTACAAGTACAAATGTATTGCACAAAGATGTTGTGGTGAGTCATGAGTACAGTTTGCAGTTCCTTCATCAGTTGGACAGCATGATAAAAACAGTTGTGTATATACACTAATGCAGAGACTGTTGTTATAATTCCACCTTCTGCCAAACAAAATTATACTTGTACACTTACAGAAATACTGGTGGCAGGTTATTAAGATTCACATCAAATTTCACAAGCATAATGAACAAAAGTTTTTTGGCTTTTCAGTTATCTTGAAATTGCTTTGTTGTGGCACCACAAACTGCATGTCCTCTACTGTAAGAGAATCTGTCCCTCCTGTCGACAGGAACCTATGTCCCTCTGCGATGACCATGTCGCTTTGCTGTATCGTGATAACCCAGAGATTTTGACACGTTCTCACGTGTGCGGGTGCGAGGGCCCTTTCAACGCTGCTTGCAGCTTTAATTTAATTTGGAACTGATCTTTGTACTGTACTGCTGAAGAGTGTCTGCCTCAAGTGAGGCAAATATTCAAGAGCCTTGCTAGATGTCAGTAACTTATCATGAGAGCAAAAAAGACACATATTTGTGTCAGAGATCTTCAACTTGTATGGGGTTTCTTGTACAAAAGGATGCCAATAATACCCAATACCATATATTTAATACCATATATAGGATAATACAAGGAAATTATAGTCGTCTCATAAATGCAGCTATCAGGAAATTGTTCGCTTGGGTCACAAGTTTCTTGACTGACTGATGCTTGAAAGGAGTGATGTGTGTAACATGTCCTGCATGCAACAGTTCAACGTGAGGTGAAGAAAATACAAATAATACCCCTCACATTAGCAGTGCTGTTGCTACTCTCGCTGTGAGGGCATGTATGGATGGTGCTATGCATTCAATTACCCAACAGAAACATGCATTCTGAACAGCAATAGTCTAACAGATAACCTGTTTCTTAGATGCTTTTTTGTAAAAAAACAAAAAACAAAACAAAGAAAAACAAATCTATTTTGAATGTCAGTGGAATCACTGCAATCACTTGACAGATACTCACAACAGGGCTGTTTGTGTACCAACCTCTTACCCTCTGTTCTGTGGTTTTGTAAGGTCAGTGGGGTCAAATTTGGAGGCTGACATTTTGTTGGGAGAAACCCATAAAAAAAAATCCAAATGTAGGCTTTGTAATAGTGGCAGTCCCCATTAACCACCCAGGATGGACTCAAGTTGTTTTGCAGTCAGGAACAAAGGCTGAACCTTATAACACAGTCCCTAAGGAACAGCCCATAATGCACTTAGAGAGGATCTATCATCAGTTCACTGGACTGATCAGCTGTGTGAGTGAGTGAAAGAGAGTGAGAGAGTCAGAGAAGGTGCCTAAATTGTTTTAACATGTTCATTTGTTTCGCTTACTGTCAGGTGTTATGCTTCTGCAAACAAACACAAGTGAGAAGATCTAAAAAAAAAAAAAAAAAAAAAAAAGACTAATTTAATTAAACTGAGAAAAAACATGAAATGTCATGAGAACAAAATGCAATTTAGCTACAATAAGATAAGTAACCACTATATACAGCAATTACGTATGAAAAACAATTTTAATGTGTGTTTTTACTTTCCTTTCTTTTTGGTGGCACTGTAACTTGAATGATTTAGGAAGAACATGCCATATACTGGAATATCAAAGACAATATGTTCCTCTGGCAAGCCATGATAATGAAACTACTGTATTATGATCAACTGCTATACACTAAATGATATGGACAAGAAGTGTAACATAAAAAAAAAAGAAAAAAGAAAAAAAAGGTTTGTCTTTTTGGTTTCAAGAAAAAAAAGACAGGATTCATTCAAACACCATGTTCACATTTTCCTCACTGCTGAACCTACTGCTATAATGTATCTACAGAAACCTACTGATCGCAAAAAACTGCATGGTCAATGGAAGACTGCATGAGCTTTGCTTTCAAACTGTGGATCAACTATAATACAGTTGCATCATTTAAAAAAAGAAACCCTTGCTTTCATCTGCACTAAGGCTTTGTGTAAAGGCCCTGTTCAGAAGTTGTTGTGAAGTGTGTCCTCTGCTGGATTTCTCAAAAAGCACCTTAGCGCTGACCTCATCACTAAGACAATGTGGGGTATCCGAGCTGTACTCAGCATCTGTGTGTGATGTTCAGGTTGTGCTTCTGAATGTTAGCAAGGGCTAGTTTCTCAAACTTTATCTCTATTCTAGGACTGAAACACTCATTCAAGTGACATTTCGTCCATTCTTATCTCAGCCTAGATTGTAGTGATACTGGGTTGTGGGAAACCTGCCTGTCATGTTGAAACAGGGCCTGTGCCACACATGTACCACATTGGTTTTAAGGCATTCTTGTTTGCTGAAAGGTCTCGATGCTGGACTGCTTTCTGCCTGCTGAGGAGGCTCTGAACAGGATCAAATGTTGGGGTTATTGTGTACCTCGCTCGCCAAAGGTGACTGTCAATGAGAAGATCTTGTTTGTGTTTGAAGTGTGATGGCTATGAGTTAGTCTTTTCTGTCAAGAATGCACATTTAATTGCCAGTAGTGAAGTTCTGGGACAAATCGCAAAAGGAATGTTGAACTCTTCTGCTCTTGTTTTCATCCACAAGCAAACCAAACTCTGATTGTGTTATCTAATCCAGATGTCATTGTCATGTTGTGTTTACTGAGGATTATGCTACAATGTGTTCAGTTTGTCAGATGATGACAAAGGCATGGTCTGTGATCTATGCAAGGGTTATTTGTTGTTTCTTTTCTTATATCACTTATGATTTCATCTAACATTCAATAAATTTTTAAGGATCTGCTGGTGTATGCTCATTTTGGCATGGGGGTGGGGGATTTAAACCATCTTCTGCAGTACGTTGTCAGAGCCTTGTCTGTGCTGCACTAACAGGAGAAATATGCCGCAGTGTGCAAAGTTACAGAACTCATAGACTCAATCTAAATGTGTCCTGCCTCTGTACTACCCTCTCGCTGAAGCCATTAGCAGTGATTCACGAGGCTAAGGTAATGGTTCACACTAATCCTCCATCCCAGGAGAGGCCCGCTTACCCCTGTCATTCCCTGAGTTGTTACCCACCTCTGGGGCCTGAAGAGCTCCCTTCACTCTCACTTTTTCCTCCTGTATTCACATGGACACATGCGTAAAACCATCATAGTATGAAGGTATCTGGGCTAACAATTACTCTAATCATAGAATCATCCATCAATAAATTGTCATAAAGTGCATTTCCTAAAGCCCGAGATGACCAGGTGAGGTTTACCATCACATATGACAAAGAAAAACTTCTAATTAGAGAAATGTTTTAATTAATTGTAATTTAGTTTGAAAAAAATTATCAAAACTAATTAATGTTCAATTTGTAAACCTTTTCTCTTCAGAGTACATTTGAGATTCTCAATCTGCTACCAGAAACAACAAAAGTTTACTGTTCTTCAACCCTTCTGTTTACAGCCATAACACAGGCCTTTTTTCAAAGTCAACTTTTTAAATTTAAAACCAAGTCACAATGAGAATAAATTTGGTTTAGTATCTCTTAGAGGCCTTTTGTCTTGCCCATTTTATTTGAATTAAAAAAGGACTGTGAGGGCCTGTAGCAGCACCTTTAGTGTGGAAAACATTTTGGAGCCACAGCCACAAGTCATCACACAGAACCACAAAATTGTGTGTCAACAGCTGTTACAGTGATATGAGATCCCAAAAGGCTTTGCACAGATACACTTGGAGCTTCCAACCAATTTGTAATTAGTCATGACTGAGTGAAGACTGAGTCCACTACAGGCCAAAACACACCTGAGGTGGGGCTACCAAGGCCAAATGGTCCCCCAGGTGAAAAAGTGTATTTTAAAAGGTTTAGTTTTTGCTACCATGATTATAATATTAAATATTAATAATATTAAAAATATATATTTTAATATTACATAGATGCAGCTGTCAAGGGAACTAACCCTAAAACAGCCAACAAACAAACCAAGATCCAATCATAGAAAAGTCAAATGAAAATCAAGTAATGACACCAACACAAGTGGGTGTAATTTTTTGGGCTGTGAAAATGATTCTGTCCTCTGACAATGTGAAGCTGAACATTTGACAATGGAGGCGTGGTTGCGAATGTTGCAGCTCATCTGTCTCTCTCTCCCTGTGTCTCTGCCGCTCTGTTTCTCTGTCCGCCGCAGGCTCTCTCTCTCCGTTTGTTGTACAGTGACCTTAACGGAAGTGAGACTCTTCTTCCTTGTCCTCTGCATTGCCCTCAGGAAATGCAGCACTCCTCCCTCTGCAGGCAGCAGCAGAAAGGGTGGGGTGAGCTGGCACCGGTCCCACTCTTCTTGCACACATTTTCTGTCTCTCTCCCTGTGTCCATCTTTGACTCTCTCTCTCTCTCCCTCTCCTGAGTGCTGAGAAGCTCCACTACACTGTAATAGCACAGATCATTGTACAGGAGAGGAGCTCAGTGGTAGTAGATGAGATCACACCTGCTCTCATCAGTTTTCTCTCTCTCTTGCTGTTATTTATCCTTCACTTATTTACATGTACACACACACACGACCCTTATACAAAACCTCAACGAGAAATTACACACAAAACATAAACATTACGCAATACCATAAAACAATCAAACACCAGATCCTTCATGGCTACATGAAGGATCTCTCTTCAAAAACTGTTTACAGTTACAGTTTACAGTTCAAAAAGGTCACGACCCACACATTGATCCCCATAAGAGGAAAAGACATTTTTGTGTTTCTGAACCAGAAGACCCTCAGAGGAACCACCAGCTCCTTATGAGCCTGAATATGTAGGTTTTTATAGAAGAGTTTAAGATGTGCAAGTGTAATGAAACAAACAAAAGACAACTTACTGTTATTGTCAACAATTCCCACAAAAACACTAAAAATTATGTTGGTTCCTACTGAAAACAGAGTTTAAGCAAATTCCATGCAAACAAATGTTACAATAAACAGCTGGGAGGCATTTCCAGCTTCCAGTTTCTAAACCTCTGTAGTGATTATTTACATCAGCAGGATTTACAACAGTGTACATGAGACTGAGTCGAAATAAAATACAGAGTCCATGTTTATTATAAAGAAGAAACCTGTCAACCAGTGTTATGGTGGTGAAAAATTAATAAACAGTGTCACTACTTGTTCATTTACATTTCTCTGGTGTGTTTTACCATCATTAGGTTAATTAGTGTTACAGAGCTGGAAAGATTTAGCTGATTGACAAAAAACTATTAGTGACTGTGTTGATCGTTTTAGGTGTTTTGTAAGAAGGAGCCATTTTCTGTTTAGTTTAGAATAAGTATTGTGAGTTCAATGCCAAACTTCATCTCTTCACTCACCAAGAGCTGTCTCCAATGGTCGAAACCTTTAACTCTCGGCTGTATCATGACTTTTCTTCAACTGAAATTAGCATGCTAACCAGCTAGCCTCAGCCTGTCTCGTCACTTTCCAATAGTGACTCATTGTAGCCTCAAATCTGCCCTGAAGACATAGGACTGCACAGAGGGGATATTATAACATCTTGTCTTTGTAAACGCAACAATGACCAAAACTCTTGTCAAGCAACAATCGACCACCACCTGCTCCTGGCACAAACCACGTTAGGTGCCAAAGAAAACTAGCTCGTGTCAGAAAAAATGTCTTAACCCTTGATGATTGCAGTTAAAATGTGAGAATTGAATGCTTTAATTGGAAAACACTTGAGGTGAGTATACTTCTCTTAATTTCCTAGATGCATAATCTTAATAAATGCATTTTCTATCCCAAAACACTCCATCAAGGGTGGAGGAAAACACACTAACACTTGAATATTGAAATTGAGTTATTTTGAGTCTTTTGTGAGAGTTGTTACTCACTTTTACACAGACTAGTGGATGTTTACAGGTAGGTAAGGTAGGTCTGATCATTCCTTACACCCAGATGTCAGCCTCAACATGCAAATGAGAAACATGTACAGTAATTTAAACTGTGGTTTAAGCCACTGTCCTGGTAATCCCTGATCAGTGTGTTGGACTCATTGAGGTACTGTCGATCAGTGGTGCAATAGGACTCCAAAAGCTTAACGCCTCCATCTTCCTCCACCTCCTCCTCCCTCTACAGTTTCTTACAACCGCCTGAACATGTCGCCTTGAATGAAAAGTCGTCCATCAAGCGTTAGGCAAATGTGTTGTTTTCAAGGAGTGAGAGCTTACAGCCAGGCCTGGGTGTAAATGTACTGTGGCTGCATGTGCTGTCTCACACACACACACACACACACACACACACACACACACACACACACACACACACACACACACACACACACACACACACACACACACAGGATGGACAATTGGCCTGAGTCAGGACTCTGGCTCACTGGATCGATTTCTTTGAAGACTTACACTCATCCCACATTCCTTGTACAAAAATGCCATGCCATTCCTGTTGACATCATCCAAAAAGTTTCTCAAGGGCCTTTTCATTGTGGCCCAATCACTATTGTATGATTACTCTGTATCAAATTGCAAGTGTCCTCTGCTTTATCACTATAAAACCAAATAATAGAGATGTCTGTGCACAGTCTTCCACCTCTAACAGCCCCACGTAGGTTCAGAATCTTAACATAGTGCAAAATAGCTTTCGCAGCATTATTGGATCTCCCCTTGCTTGAGCCAAAGCCCTTGGGTCCAACACAAGCCCCACCCCCAGGTCCAAGCCCACCAGTTCATCTCTTATCCCCCCAATCCCTGAGGCCCTCTCTCTGGCCCACTTCCTCTTTGCATTAGCTCCATCAGGCTGGGCTGCTGACACACTTGTTTAATAATTAAGGGCACGTCCATAATTTCCTCATCCTTGTGGAAGTCCACAAATGGTCTCTGTGAAACCCAGGCCAGTTAAATGTACCTCTTTACCTCGGGCCACTGACAGCCCTACATCACTCTAGTGATATAGAGGAGACAATGCAATCCAGTGAAGGTGGTGGTGGCAGGATTAGAAGGGATGAGTTCATCAAGAATTAACCACTGATCTTTTTATGTTCCAGTTTATTCAATTTCCATCGATGCAGACCCGCTCACTCATCCTGTAGTGTAACGTCTACCATCACACCATGTTCAAGGAATAATGCATGACAGAGTACATCATCTATAAACAAAGATCAATATGTCTGTTTGTCCGCAATCCCTCCATGTACCCATAAAACAATCTATAAAGTGATCAGTCCTTTCATTCATCCACCGAGATATGAAAACAACGAGCTCAGATATGATAGCAGCTGTGTGAGGCTGTGCAAGACACAGGGCAGCTTTGTGCTAAATGCAAACATCAGCATGTTCATATACTAGTGTGTAGAAGGTGTAATGTTTCCAATGTTCATCATATTACCTTAATGGTCTGATCATAAGGTGACTGCCTTTTGTCAATATCTGTTTTTAAGAGAGTTGTCACACTAAAATTGGATTTTTCTAGTGTGTAAGTAAAACATGATACAGTAAAACCTTCTGTCAGTCACAGACTCTGGACTCTCCCATCCAGTCTCTGGGGATTGACAGCTATAGATTTGTGTGGTCTGACTGATTTTATCCCTGGTTTATTTCTCCTGCAAAGACATCAGGACATAATAAACTTGTTCGCTCGCCATGAATTTCTTTCTGTGTCAGCAAAACACATCACACCAGCCTTCAGAAGCCCCTGCAAATTAAAATGGAGTAACACAAACAAACCAGTTATACTAAACACTCTAACCATTCAAAAAGAATATTTGATATGAAAACAAATTTGTCTAGTCCTCAAATATAAGATGGCTTCCAGTTTTTCAACTCCAGAAAAACATATTAACGATAACCATGGGTAATAAAAAAAGAATCTCATCTTGAATGTAGATTTGCTGAGTCATCTTAAAACACAAAACACTGATTATGAGACATAATTACTTAATATAGAGATTTTCTTTCTTTCTATCATCTATTTGTGGTAGCACCTATTGTCAATGCTCCCAGTCAGGACATGTCCTTGTGGTATCAGGCGATGTGGATCTCAGTTTACATGCTCCTCCTGCTCAGTGTGCAGTGTCAGCATGCTCGTCTGGGGGAGAAAATTCAAAACTTCACATCAACAAACCTGGTTCTGACCTTCCCCTTCAATTACATCACCACACAGTTCTCAAGGAGGCTGGCAAATACAAAAGGATACCAACATGAGGCACGAGGGCTGTGCTGAGATACACACAACCTGAGCATTGCTTGTCCGTGCTGACTGGTGTCTGATCCACCACCAAAGGTCACTGTTATGCTTGGACGGGTGTTTAACAGTTGACACCTTCAGGCTCACTACTGGGAAAGCAGTTATCTTTTAAAGGAGTATTTCAACATTTTGGTGTGATGATAAGATTGACATCACTGTCATGTCTGTGAGACAAATATGAAACTGCAGCCAGCAGCAAGTTATCTTGGCTTCTCATAAAAACTAAAAAGAGAATACAAGATACAAGTTGGCTGGCTCTGAGCCTACTTGAGATAAATAATAATATTTAACAACCCCCTCCATAAAACCACAACTATAACAAGTCCTCCATCCTCCGTTACATGGCACCCATCTTGCAGAGGGACCCTGTTACAACATCTAGAGATTACAACATTTGAGAATTTAAATGTGGTATTTGTCAGTTTTCTCTGCCACCAAACGTGGTCTTTTGCTAGGAGCGGGTGGTAGTGATTTTCTCCCATTGTTGTCTTTACAATACATGAGGTTATAATATCTCCTCCTCGCTATAGGAAAGTAACAATCCGTTTTTGCCTTGTATGAGGTTAATCTCGTCACAATCTAAGGTCTCTCTTCCAACACAATACTCTGTTGACTGGGTGTCAGTTGTTAAACTTCTTTTGGAAAATGTTGGAATAATGGAGCTTATTAAAAATGTGTACTTGATTGTTGTATATAAAGGTCAAGATGTTCAGGTTAATGATGATGACTAATGAAAGGCTGTAATGTCTCAGAAAAATTACAAAAGAGGAAAATAAAACTGGCGTGGTAAGAGTCTTTTTCCTGACGTTACAGGAGAGGACACAAAGTCATTGTTGGACATAAACCACTGTCCATGTTGCAGTACATAAAGACCCCATACAACAGAGCCATTACCTATTGTACGATGATGGAGGAGCATGTCAGTTTTCCTGGCCAGGACACATTAACTGTACTGCTGGTGGAATTTACAGTAAAGGCTTGTGTGGGTCAGCTGAGAGTCGTGCACACTGTAAAAAATATCCACCACTGTGGGATTCATCTTTTGCTGAGTGTCCTCAAAATACAACTTTTTTGTGGAGAGCTAGTAAACTCAATTAACTCAAACTGTCATGCCCCTTTTCTTTTTTTTGTTTCATAAAAGTGCCAGTTGTGTCAAGAAAATGAATTCTAAATCTTGAGAATGAGAATAAATGGTTTGGTCTGTGAGACAGTTACAGTTAAAGCTCATGGTGATGTCTTCAAATATCTCTAATGACTGAGCAACAGCAGAAAACAGCAGACAGTTGAGTCTCACATTGTAGAAGCTGGAACCAGAGAACAACTTCATTTTTGGCTCCAAAAAAAGACCATTTTGAAAGCTACTGATAATTTTTTCCATCAATCTAAACATTTGACTGAAAATAATTTCAGCTCTAGCTTTAATAGCTCAATATGAGACTAAATAACTAGTCTCTGTATTTTTTTGCAGTGCAGGCAGCTGCACTGGTGAGAGAGCTTGTCAAAGACTGACAAATGGACAGAGTGCTTTCTGCTGAGAGCAGTCCCTGCAGGTTTCCCATGCAGGCAGCCAGACCAGGGCCAGGAAAAAGTCTGAGACATTTTACCATTCAAGTGAATGGGAAAGTGGTCTCAGACTTTTGGACCCTGTTGTATAAACATACATAGTACATATATGTTTATACTACCAGTCAAAAGTTTAAGGAGACCTCAATTTTTCCAGCTGTTATTCAAATTTTTTCATTTCAGTTCATCATCTTAGCATGAATGGATTACTGAGCAGGACTTTTGAGCACAAGCTCAGCGGTCCATGGGGTCAAGGGGGCCACTGCAGTAAGGAATGATACACGCTCTACAAGGTGAAGTGCTACTGGTGAACCCCAGGGTTATGTATTTTTTGTACATTTTTGTACTTTTTGTTTAAGAGACCATTCATCCTTGACTTACAAATCTCATATCTTAAAGACAAATATTTTAAAGACCAGTCTTAAGTGATCTTAAGGACACCAGGTCAGCTCCCATCAAATTAATTAACCTAACTGATGGAGGTACCCATGCTGCTGTAGTGCAGTATTTTTCTGAGTGAAGGGGATGAAGGGTCCAGAAAATGTTAATAAGGCTTAATGTTTTTACCCAAAACCTAATAATATGCCTAATCTTAATGTACAGTCCCTACCGTAACTTTTATCTCTGACTTTTTAATGGTTTCTTCTAATATTTCATATGGTATGCTGCAGTATTGAGCATAATCTATGCAGAGAAGTGTCAGTGTGGATCCGCTGTTTTTCCAGGAGGCTTAAGGCAGCCTCCCTTCATCTCCAGTTTGAAATAAATGCTGACATACGAGTGCAACAGCAGCACCTGAGAGCCCTGGTTCACCTGCGAAATGTCACCAAAAGAGACACAAAATGATGACAAACAATGCAGCTGCAGTCTGGGTGTTTGGGGATATTGTCTCATAATCCATCCAGGCCACTGAGTACGCACGGTTTGCTACAGTGGCAGCCACTGCAGCTACTGTGCCCTCTCCACATGCCCTCTTGCTGTAGCTGCAGTCCTCAAGGAAAGCAAGATTTCAGCAGTTTAACAGACTGAACCCCTGCAGAGGAAGAGTGAAAATTCAGGGCTTTTTCTGCTGCCCCTGATGTAACACCTGACTGTAGTTAAATGCTGTTAAATGCAAATACAGAGCATACTTCGGTCACGCATTTCACAACAGGAATGTGAAGTCACATAGACACTTCCAAAAAAAAAACAAAAAACAAAACAATTTACTATATCTACTGTCATACCCATTAATGGCTCTAAAACATGATTCCTCTCTATAAATTGCCACCTACATCTTTTGCTATATCATTCATGCTTCCTCCCCAACCCTCCTATCTGCCTTTGATTATAATGAACATAAATATGCAGTTTCAGCAAAGCAAGCAAATCAATAAACTAATTATCGACAACACTGTTTGTCACAAAGCACTTAATGATTAAGTGCAGTATGCTTTTAGGGGAATTTCAGTGCCAGCCTTTTTTTCCACTACAGCAGAAAGAAACCAAACACTAGAGTTATTTTCTGTAGCAGTAGAAAATAAACAGATGCTATTCTTGAATGTGTCAGGCATGCATCATCACAAAGATACCTCCATTATGTTTCAGTGCAGTGTCTGCATGAGTATGTGTTGGTCCGGGAACACTCTCAGCAGAGCCCCCCTCCCTGTGTGTTGCTGCTGACTCATTGTCACAGCCCCTGAATCTGCTGCCTGCCTGCATTATTCACACACACTCACCTTCCTCTGCCGATGCCTCCTCAGCACCTTGAGTCAGAAAACAGGAGGGGAGGGGAGGTAACGGGGCCTAAAAACCCCCGCAGCTGAACCGGAGGGTGTCTGCTTCAGCTACATGTCCAGTTACTCCAGGATAAGAGCTGAAATGATTAACAATCCATTAGTTGACTGAAAAACGACAAATGTCGACTATTTTGATAATTTGTTCATTCACTTATTTAGCTCTCTGGAGTCTGAGATGAGAAACCTGATGTGCAGCTTTCAATGATTCATATTTTCAGTGATTTACAGACATAGATAGACAATTATTCACAAAAAGAAGTAATAAAAATGCTTTTACACATAAGCAGAAACAATATTACAATTTTATTTCTTACATTTTTTTGCTGTATTTGTATAAATACTAAAACAGTTTCTATTTTTTGAACAATTTGAGCTGCTTAATAATAATTTCAGTGATATTTAAACCATTTTGTTCTGTATTTTTAGTTTCTAGTAGCTTTATAGTTTGCTAATTTGAAATGAAATGTTAGTCTACAAGTTAGTCTAAGTTTGTGAAAATAAAAGCATGTCATGCAGGTGGAGTAAGGGCAGTTTAAAAGTTGAAGTCTGTAAAAATAAACCACAATGAGCCTGAAGTCATTACGCATTTAACATGTATAAACATTATATTTATAAAACCTCAGTCTTGAGCGTTATTTTGTAGGAGATATAACTCAGTCAACTCTACACACACAGACGTGACACACATATTTAAAGAATCAATGGGACTTACACTTTCCGGAGATGCCACCATTAACGATCCTCCATCATGAATATACGTCCAGAAAGGCCCTTAGAAATCACAGAGAAATCACAAAGACGCTGCTCGGATTGAGACACATCAGGCTTAAACATTTTCTTTAGTTTTAAATTAGTTCAGTGACAGTTGTCTATTCATCTGTCCTAACAGATAATTCAGCTAATACTCTGACACTTTGCCAAAAAAATTAAGCAAAAATAGGCTTTAAAAAGACAAGTTTCAACTTGTAGCGCCGGGCCCACAGCTAACGGAGCTAGGCTAACTGTCTCCATGGAAACCTTAAACTTCCTGTGTTCATGTTGTGAAGCTCGGTCTGAAACAGCAACATGTTTGTTTTGGATTCATTTCTCACATCAAGATATATTTGGCAAAACCTTTTTGTTCTTAATTCTTATAAATTTATATATTCGTTTATTTCCTTTTTCCGTCACAATAGCCTCCAGATCTATTTCCTTGGTGTTGGTATCCGGGTAGTGGCTCATTAGGAGTGATGGCTGACACCTGCTATGTCTGAGCAGTCAGTGTCCCTCTTCCTTTAGGTTCCTTGGTTTGGTGGTTTGTCTTGTGTGGGGCAGCACCATCACATCAAGAAAGTTCTTGGTTCAAACCTGGATCATGGATAAACAGTGTGGATAATGGATGGATACTGATTGAACTGACTGCATGCATCATTTAGTTTTCATAAATGTATTTTACTCTAAAGAGTCATGTGTGGTCTCCACAGTTTGTTTTTTTTTTGAGCCAAGTGGTGACACAGCCATCATTGTCAATTATGTGGCAGCAGGTTCTCAAAGCTATTGAATTCTCCAAAAACAAAAATCTTTAAAATGTGTTTTTATCTACATTAACATTTAAATAATTGTCATATACCTTATTTATTCTCTTACACTATTTCTACTCTATTTTTTTCCAATTTATTTAGTCCTCCACAATGTGTTCATTTGTTCACTGAACCTGTGAAGTGGGAAAAGACACAAAGGACAACAACAGAAACAAAATATTTTTCTGTTTAAACCCCCCAAAGGCCACAGATGACAGAGGCTGTAGCCTGTGTGGTGCAGTTGTCTCAATTTTGTCAGAGGCGGAGGTCACAGTGTCAGATTTTGGAAACGCCTAGACAAAATGTTTTGTTGTCAGTGAAAATGATCTTTAGTTGCAGCCTGAACCATGACTAACTTTGGGTTTCAAATCATGCATCTGATGTCATTCTGGACTCAGAGATATCGAGGCATCTGATTCAGATAACTAACTGCAGAAATAGTGAAGCCAGTTTTGAGTATTGCCTGTGTTCCTCCCTAAGTCTGTCATAAGTCAAAGGACAAAAAATAAAGTGTCTGCTGCAGGTACCTTACTGCTGCATTGGCCAGTGAGTGCAGAGCTGAAAACTGAGGGACTGTGATATGAACACATTCTGCAATGAAAAATGTGATATCACCTCCTTCTAATCTGCACCAACTAACATCCTCGATGACTGAATGTGCCTAAGATTTGTTGAAATAATATCTTAGGAGGGAAAAACGCAGTGTATCTGAAAAACTGTAGTGTCTGAGTGTCATTGTGTGTAACCTTGTGTTTTCACTTGAGTCAAGTTTGACTGCAGAGCTTCATCACTGACAGAAATTGATCTGCCCCCTAGTGGAAGAAAATAGAATAAGAGACAAGAGTGATTCAGTGACCTCTCTAAGACTGGAGTGATATATAGTGTGGTGGTGAGTACTTTAAAGTTTAAATATTAATAAGTGCACATGTTCGAGTCAGAATGGTGAGAACACAACAGCAGACAAACACCAGCTCTGACTTCAGTTTTATTTAAGGTTCATTTTTCCAGACCTGCAGAGGACAGTTCACTTCCTTTTAAGCGCCTCAATGTTTTTTTTTTTCCTCGCAACATCATGTTAAAACCCATTGTATGACTCTGTGTTGGTTTCTCCTGGATGAGTTTGTTCATTTCTGTGAATACTGTTAAATAGAGAACAGCAGGAGGGGGGTGGGGGTGGGGGTGGGTGATAAGAGAGAGAGAGAAAGAGAGAGACAGAGCAAACACGGATCAGAATTAAGACTTCAAAAAGAAAAAAGGCGGTGGTCGGAGAGGTCGGTCTCAAATCTTAAAGGCTGAGAGCTCTTTAAATCACTACTACAGTACTTGGTATTGTCTTGCAGCACCTTCCTTTGTGACACACACTCACACACAGTTGCTGAAGTCAAATACAATATTGCATATTTTTCAGCAATTGTTGACGCTAGACTCCCCTTCCAATCACTCAAGCTCCTTTCTCTCATCTGTCCATTTTAAGGCCTCGTTTAAGCCCTCGTGGGTCAAACAAAGGGACCTGTTTACCCTTTTGCTACCCTCATTAGTATTTTTGACATTTCCACACCCATCTAGTAATTGTCCTGTCTACTTGGTGGCTGTCCATGTTAGGGCTAGCTACTGTAGGTACCACACAGTGGCACTTTGAGTAAGAGTCTAACCCTAGTGCTCAGGATGTGTGCCACTATCTCCCAAAGCCCTGGCTCCCCATGGTTAGGCAGTGCTCTATCCTCTGATACAGAGGTTCAGCAAAATTTTCCCTCCAGCAGGACGGGGCCAGTGGGAGCCCTCCACTAAAGGGAATGTGGGCCAAGTGGCCTCTCAAGCAGACCATTTGTGTCCCTACCTAACAGGGAGCCCATGCATAGCCTGTGCCCTCAACTCCCCTGTGTCATCTGCATTCACTCTCTACTCACCAAATCTCAGCTGCTTTTTTTACATTTTTTTTTTTTGCATTTTTTTTTTAAAAACCACTCTCAAAAAAGCTAAGTGCCAACCCCTAATCTTTCTGTCTCTCACCTCATCTGATTCACAACTCAGCTGTAAGAGTTAACCGTTTCACAGTCTCCTGTTAAAGTGGGGAGAATGAGGGTCTTTGGGGCAAAGCTTCATAGAGCAGATTCACAGCTTGCTTCATTCCTCGAAAACTAATCGCGACTTCAACTTTCAAAAAACACAAATGTTGTTCATGCTTACTCATTAGTTACTTTTAAAAAAGACCTCACTTCAGCTAATTTGTTTCATTGCCAGTTTGTGGAGTTTGTGAACTCTCGTGCCACCACTGGGCGCTCAATGCTATACTGTTTCTTGTGCTCTCCATGAACAGCAAGCTACACAATGAATCCCCATGTTACACCCAGAACTAGGTCTAAGGAGTGGTGATGGTAGCAGACAAAGGGTACTGATAACTCATGTGCCACAAACAAAAACAAAAACAAATAGGCCTTCGGAGTAGACAAAAAGGAAGGAGGAAGAGAAAAAGAAGAAAGCATGTTTGTTACTTTGTTAATAATTTTTCATACTCTGCAGATTGGTGTGTATTGCATTGGGGAGGGGGGAGCAGGGTACAGGATGAGTGGGTATAAAGTGGTAGTAGGGGAATGGATGGGTATCTGCTGTAGTCTGTGTTCAGTGGCGGTCCACAGCGGCACTCTGTAGCAGCTCTGTGGCAGGCTGTCCCGGGGGTCTGAAGGCAGTCTGGAAGCCTGGGGGTGGGGAGTGGAACTGGCTGGCGGGGTTAGCTGTGGGAGGGGGCAGGTAGGGAGCCCAGCCGGCGGCTCTGTGGTGGAGGGGAAGGTGGGCGTCAAGGAGGCCGCTGTGGAGGGGCTGGGGAGTGGGCACTGCTGAACTGGCTGGGCCGTCCATCTCTGTGAGTGCCTGCAGGGACTTGAGCCAGTGTGGTGGGTTGTCGTCCTGGAGACAGTCTAAACTGCTGCCTGCCGAGGCCGGGATGCCTGAGGGTGGAGGAGGGAGAGAGAGGTCACAGGATGGATGAGTGATGACAAAAATACAGTGGAACAATTATGATTGTTAGAGATTGTCATAAATACTGCTCATTGATTTTTAAGATTCACAGCTGACTTTAGAGCTGAAATTATGAATTGATTGGTTGGTCAAAAGAAAATTTAGGAGCAACTATTTTAATAACTGATTAATTTTTTTTAAAGCACAACTGCTAAAAAGCTTCATATATGCAACAATTTGCTTTTTTTTTCTCCAAGAATATCTAATAACTTTAGGTTTTAACCAAAACAAAAACAGCTATTTGAACATTTTACTTTCAGCAAAATCATAAATAATAGACATAATTAATAAAATTGGTGGATTCATCTATAATGAATTAATGCTTGGGGAGGGAAAAAAAAAAAATCACATATTATTCAAATTATTTACTGTGAGATGTTTCCGGTATCTGGTTTTGTCCACATCTTGAACAACAGTTCCTCTCAGGTTCTTGACACTTTTGTCATATAAGTGATGTTAAAGGCAAATTCTTGGTTTCACACAGAGCCTTTTATCCACTGTATGTACGGTTTGATTCCCATCCTCCAGCTCTTGTTAAGCAGTCACACACAATGTTTGTCTTTTTCTCTTTTACTTTGTCATGTTGTTCAGCCAAATACAGTAAATAAAGGAGTGCTTTTTCTTGCTGTTAGGAGGATGCCAACATGTTTTGTAATGTGTATGTGTGGAATGTGTCCGCCTCTGCAAACCCCTGATGGTATGAACAGAGGTGCATCCGTGTCCACAAGACAAGTGGAAATCCTGAAGAGACCTTAACAGCAACTTTTAGGAGCCATTCCTCTGCTGAATTTTTATATATTTTTTTAAATATTATCATCCATTAAAGATGATAAAAGCAAAAAATAAATAAAATAAAATAAAAATAATGAAAAATGCCATTCAAAATTTCAAATGGAGCTTAAAGGATTAGTTGACTACTTGATTAACTTAATTAATTAATTGATTTTTAACTATTATAACAGTTTCTCCAGTGCATTTTTTCTGGTTTTTGGACTGTTTGGATAACAAAAGCAATCTGAAGTGCTTTAGAAACTTGTAATTTTTCAACATTTTCTTACATTTTACGATCAAACAAAGAATTTAAGCAGCTGATTAATTGAAAAAGAACAATTAGTTGGAGCCCTAAATTCAATTTACAATGACAATTAATAGAATACCAAAATTGTTGTTAATATTCTGTTGATATAATAAGTGTTTCTACCTGTGATGATAGCAGGGTCCATCCAACTGGTTGTGCCATCCCAGCTCAGGCTGTGTGAGATGCCTGCTGGCCCTGCTGGCCCACCAATGTGATTAACACTGTTGGAGGATGAGGAGGATGAAGAGGAAGAGGAGTTTGGGAGACCCCCAAAGTTGATATTGATGTTGGGCAGGAGTGCTCTCAGGCCATCCTGCCACTCTTTCACATTTAAGCCGTCTATAGAGCCACTGTTTTCTGCAGGAGAGAAGAAAACAGATGTGTCAGCTCCTCTAGTGGTTGACTGCAGAACTGCATCTATCAGTATTTTTGTTTCCTCTGTAAGGTCAATAAACATTAATCAAAACACAGATCACAATGCTGTATGTCAGTGTGCATACTTTGTGACATTTAATAACATCATTATGTAACACATCTGATTTCTGCTTTAACATGAACTACTTCCACAGGACATAGAAAGGTGCCAGCGACCCAGGTGTCTGGTACCTGAGATGGGGATCCCTCCCAGCCCTGTGTTATGCTGAGGGGGCAGATTCAGGTCCAGGAAGTTACTGTGTGAGGCAGCACTGGCTGAGTGGTTCAAGTGTGTGAGGTTATTTCGTGTGGGGACGCTCATCCAGGGGTGTCTGGCGGCTGGCTGCTGCTGACTGGCCTGGCTGTTCTGACTGCCGGGGAAACTGAAGGAGCTGTAGATGGCTCTGTGGTGAAGCTGGGGGAGGCGTGGCAGGCCACTGGGGAAGTGGTGAGAGGCGGCGCTTGGGTTAGGGACAGCCAGGCTGGGACCATGATTGCTCCCCTGAGGGAGGGGCCCTGGGGACGAGGGACTCTGATCCTGCACCGACAGCTCCTTCTCTATGAGGTCGGCCAAAGCCTTGCGGGTGACGTCGAAAGGATCGAAGCCCAGGTCGTCGTCCTGCTGTTTGCTGGACGAGCCAAAGCCAAAGGCCGCCTGCCAGTCTGTGGAAGAAGACACTGGTATTGTGTCTGTGCGGAAAAAAGACAGACAAGTTACTAGAGCTGTCCACACAGAGAAATACTTATTCCATTAACAGCCGTAACTATACATTGTTTGCAAGCTCTGCGTCTCCCGATTATATCAGTGTAAAGCATTTTAGTGTTACCATATCACTGCAGCTGTTAACACAGAAATCAGACTCAGGGTCATGGCTTAAAAGTGTTTCATACACTAGAGCTGCTACAACAAGATGTATAGTTTTTTAATGTAAAATAAAAAAATAATAAAAAAGATACGGACATTTCTGCAATGTTTCTGCTCCTCTAATTTTGGCTCTTCATCTCTTACACTCATTCTTTTGACTTGGTTATAAAAGGGTTACCTTTTACAGAAGACCAGGGTTGTGACAGTAATGAAAAACAGAAGCCATTGTTTTTTAGCCTTGTCTGGTAACAGGTTAAATCCTTCAAATATCTCTCAGATGTTTCTCATGAAGATGAACGTTGTCATGCAGAAGACCTGTTATTAAATGTTATTAAAAACTAACATATATATGTGAGCACAACAGCAAAGGCAAAGATGTGTCATTCAGTCATGACTAATAATTTATAGCTCATTTCCTATTAAAAAAAAAAAAAAAAAAAAAAAAACATTCATTGACTCAATGTTGACTAGGTCTCTGACAAACAGTTGACTAATCTAATAAGCAGAGGCAGCCCCCTTAAGCATTCTGCTAGATTTATTATTAACGTAAATTTACAATGGCCACTGTAACAGCAAATGGTCAAATTAATAAGATGCCTCCCTTATAGTTGATATTCTGGTGTACAATGCTTATAACTAAAGTGGTATGAAAACAAATTGAATAAAGCAGCTGCAAAAAACTAGACAAGAGAAACTTGGTGCTGAGACTTTGGTGACTTTGTGGCGTCACAGTTTTAAAAGCATAGTCGCTGAGTCTTTGAAAATTGAAAAACATTTCTTCATTTTACCTGATGTGAAGAGGCTCTGTGGTTCAGGAGTCATGGGCCAGTCTGAGCTGCCGCGGGGGGAGCTGGGGAAGGGGGGTAGGCCAGCAGGGAGAGGGTTAGGATGTCTGAAGTTACTGTTGTCTGAAAAGAGCGACTGGGACTCAGCTGCCGCACCCTCAAAGGGCGAACGGGCTGTGAGGTCTGACACACTGATGGGCACCACCAGGCTGGGCTTAGTTAAACCCGGGGGAGGGGAGGGGGAGTCACTGGTGGGTATCTAGAGAAAGAGAAAGGAACAAATACCAGTGCGGTCATTCTTCAACCTGATTCACTGTCATTTAGAAGTCACAGAAACAATATGAGGTAAGGTCAATTACCTGTTGTAAAGTCTCTCCATTTACTATACCAATTGATTCTGGAGGTTTGTCACTGGGACTGAAAACAGAAATGACAAAATTACATTCATAAACAGAAAATGCTGAAGCAATATTAATGCAGTACTTTTTATGTCATATGACATATGGCCCTATTGCTGAGGAGTGGTCAGTGTTACCTGTTACTGTCACAGTTAGAGGAGAAAGGGGACAGGGCAGTGTGCTGACCAGGACCCAGCTCTGTATCTAGTCCATCTGAAGTAATAACTTCTTGGTCTAGATAGTCTAGCAGTGGAGGGGACTTGCGGTCCTCTGAAAGCCCGTTGGTCAGTTTGTTATGCCCTGACAGAGTTGGCCACCCATCTTTACCATTGCTATTGTTGGTTCTGTTACAAAGCAGAAGAACAAAACTCAATACAATAATCAAGATATACTGCGGGTGTAATTGGAGGAAGTATAATAATAATGAATAAATAACAACCTCTGTGTGGAGTTGGATTTACTCTTTGACTTCTCTGTACCACACGCTGGAGGTTGTAGAAAGCTAGGGTTAATTTTATAGAGGTCTTGGAGGAGTTTCTGCTCATACTCTTGATGTTTTCCCGCCTAAAAACAAGTGACACAAACATGAGAAACCTGCCTTTTCAAACATTCACAAGTCAGACAGGACAGAGAGAAGATTTATTGTCAGACTTTACCTGCATCTCCTCTTTAGTAAAGCTAGCCGCTTCATCCCCCAGCTCATGTAGATACATACAATCAGGTTTGGGACACTGCATACTTTTAAGAAAGTAACTGCAGTACTTTGTTGTGCCTAAAGATGCCTATAACAAAATAAAGATACAGGCTCTGAGCAAAAAATGACATGAGAAAATATGAACATAAAATGCAAAGTTAAGGACCTTCTTTCAAGGACTTAGTTTGATCTTACCATTTCACAATGCAAGGTGTTTAATAAAACATTATTACAAACAAGAACAGAACATATAATTAAATAACACAGTATATATAAAAAAAATACAAGTGAAACAGATTGACTGGCATTGCTGTTCACTTCTCACCTTGAGTGTTCTGCCATCAACAACCACATTGTTCACACACTGTATTGCTCTTAGAGCATCTTCAGAGCGGATGTAAGTGACATAAGCGCTGGCACTAGGCCCCTGAAAAACCAGAAATAAAAGTAAATAAAGTAAACACACAAGTCAAAGTAGTGTAGTGTACTGTAGAGACATTACCTGTTTCTATGTAGGGCTACAATTAGCAATACATTTTCATGTTTAATCAGTTACCTTTTTACATCACTCAATAATTTGCGCTATAAAATGTTATATTTATTAATTATAATAAAAGAATGTATAAAAGGTTATAGAAAAGAGATAACTTAGAAAATAAATATAAAAACCCAATGTATAAAAAAGCACATCTTAATCTGTAATCTGTTATCTGTAAAACTTAAACAACAATTACAAAACAATGTTTTGTTAGGTCTCATATATATTATACATATATACTAACCTTAATGTTAAGATACATAAAAATTGTTAGTACATCCTTTCTGTTGATTTAACCTCTCACCTGTGAACCTGCGTAGGATGTGCTATTGTTGATGACCACTTTATGGATTTTCCCAAACCTCCCAAAATATTCGGGTCGTTTTAAGACCTGTGGGCACAGCGCAAAAGAGGAATTTACCACAAGGTTCTGGTGCAGTGAGCTCTTTAGTGCACATTATTCAACACAAGCTTTACAGTTGAGGCTTCAGTGGTTGGGTGCTTTGGGTGCTAGACCTTCATTTGCACAACATTAAATGACTTCTGATGAACATTTTCAATTGTCAACCAGTGACTCTGTGCTCACCTCCGGGTCGGCGAGTCGCTGTGAAAGCCCCACCACAAACACCAGATTTCTCTGGACAACTCTGACACTAGCCAGATGCTTGCGGTTTTCTGTCACCTTCTGCTTCTTCTCATTCTGTTTTTGCTTCTTCTCATTCTTTATCCTTTGGATCTCCTCCTGTGACAGAGGCTTGTACACAGCCGGGTCCTCTGGGTACGGCTAAAGAAAAAAAACAAAGAATTTTTTGTCTATCGTTTGGAAAAAAAAATTTCCCACTTGTCTAGATGATATGGCCTTGTGAAGGCTAGTGGGTAACTGAGGCCTTGAGTTGTCATTGTGGTGGTTCAATAAGCTTCACTAACCAAACTGCAGAGGTTATAGATTTTAGCAGATAACGAGCTGATTTTTAAAAAGAAACCAACCACTTTGAAAAGGAAGCCAAATAGTTTATTTGTATTTGCATATGGACACTTAACATCATCACATCTGCTTTGCTGAACACATCGTGACTGCTGCTGACTATGACAGAGAAATCAGTCTCAACTTGTGATGACTTTCTCTGCAATTGTGTTCATCATGTCCTCACCTTTCTGCAGGCAGGGCAGAGGCCGTTCTCGTCTGTGCGGATGCGATGCCAACAGAAGCGGCAGATCTGGTAGCCACAGGTGCAGGGGAAGAAGTTGACGTCATCAATCTCCAGCGGCTCCATGCACAGAGGGCACTCCATGGGGTCGTCCTTCATTTCAGGGCTGTGGGACATCCTATGGCGCGGTGAGGGTGAGTGTTGAAGCTGGTCACAGAGCACAGGGCTAAGAAAACAAAGAAAAGAGGCTGAGTGTGAGGGCTCCATCATGACATGAGTGAAAATAATGTCAACTAAACAAATTCTTTCTACTAATTGAACTGGTTGTCCCCACACATGCTGAAGAGCAGGGATGGTAAAGAAAACTTTACTAGTTGCTAGTTTTTTAGGTAAACCATGCTCAAATTACTGCAGTCTAATACATACAATCTTACTTTAAATGGAAGACATAGCATTCAGTTCTTAACTTTTGATTGGGGTGGTAATTTAAACCTTTGGAGTCAGTAGTTTGTGGTGGTATTGAGCTGCATTGCATTTCTTTAGAGTCTGTCTACTCTATATCATCATGGGTAAATTAAGTATGGCAACATTGGAGATGAAATGATTATTTGCACAATTAACTGATTAATCATTTAGCGTACAAAATGACAAAAAATTTCAAAGCTTAAGAAGACATCTTTAAATGTCTTGTTTTGTTTGACAACAAGTACATAAAAATACCCAAAATATTTGGTTTACAAAGACAGAAGGACAGCAAACCCTCATATTTAAGATGAAACCTGAGAACATTTGGTAATTTTCATTATTTTAAAAATACCTCAAACGATCAATCAGTTATCAGAATTGTAGCTGACAGTTTTGTGCTGATCAACTAGATTAAACAAGCAATTTTTACACCTTTGATTGTGGGTGTTGTGATGATGAATTGTCAGTTTTCTTAGTCCTCTATGACTGAAAATGTGATATCTTTGAGTTTTTCACTGCTGGTTGAACAACAAAAGCCATCTCTGGATCAAGTAGGAAAAATGAGTTGACATCCTAAAACACAAGCTAAAATCACCACTGATGCGGATGTTGTGATGTCTTTGAGGGGTTGACAGTACTTTACTCGACACATCGTCATAGATGGACGTTAAATTGAAATTCAATAGAGCTGCGTTTACTGACGAATGACTCGTCTGTTGAAGGTAGTTAGACCCCAGCCGGGTTTTCTACGTGACAGCACCGCTGCCATCAAACCAGGGCTGATAAAATCCCACACTGTAGAGCTTGAACCAGACGATAACAGGGAAATGCCAACATTTTGAAGACCTGGCAGTATTTTGCCCATAAATTCATATGTAAAAGGGCGTTACGGCTCCATTTGCAGATACCAAATGACTCGCAATGTCGTGTGTGAAGCCAGACTACCTAGTTAGCCAGGATGGTAACTTTAGCTGCTCTGTCTTGTGGATCGTACATTATGACAGATGTTATTTGACTAACGTTAGGCTAAGCTAACATTAGCCGCAATTTGGGTAAAAGAAGCCGGTCTCACCAAGAGCCAGTATCCGGGGCCGACTGGCAGATTAATCACAAAAATATAACATACAGAGACCGATACTGAATGGATGTTGGTGTTAAACGCTTGAAAAAACGCATGACACAACGTTACGCGTTCTCCTACATATTAACTGACAGCTTGCTTCGTGCTAACCGCTAGCATGCTACATTATCATGAAAACGTACGGCGCGGCCTACACAGGCTAACGCTGAGCTGGAGGCAGGTTGTTGCCACCATAAACAACTGACAGTGCACTCACGACAATAAGACAACCGGGGCAGTGCTATGTTAAGCTTGAGGATCCTCTAGTGTCAGTCTGTGAAGTCGTAACAGACACAGTTGCCCTTTAATAACTGAGGGAGGATGGAGGAGGGCTAGTCCTGCTAGCAGCCTGGCTAACGTTAGCGTCACTTACCCTGTCCGTATTTAGCTTAGATTCCACTTCAAGGGAGTCACAGCAGATTGGGCGGAGACTGCGAGCCAATGTATCTGAAATGTCAAAATTTCTATAAACGGCCACTTAAGAAACCGTAGATGTGTTGGTCTGTTGTATTTAAAAGGCTATTAAGATGTTTTTGCCCCTTTCTTTCCTTGGTATTGTGGAGACAATTTACGCTCAAACCACCATCTTAGCTAGCATTAAAGTTGGGAGGAGGGAATGGGGCAAGTATTCTGTGCCACTGAGTCTGCGCAGACGGACAGACTCTTTGTGGGACATTGAGTTTTCGGTGGGACTAAAAAGTACTTAAGTACATGTGAGGTTCAACGCTTTAATATTGACATTTTATACGACACATTTTTTACACTTTCACTATTTCGACCAGTAATCCAGGCCAGTTTAATGCCACACACAGTGTAGTTCAATACCTGCTTCATGGTCATACTGACTTGACTATGAACGATATGGAATTATTTAAGTTCATTAATATATTGACACTTATATCAAATCACTCCTTCCCTACGATTTCCTATCATTTCATTACTGGGAAACACTAGATCAGGATGAGCAAAGAATATTGGAATGGATGAAAAGATTAACTCATTTTCTTAGTGCGACGTTGACTATTCAGAGATTCACTACTAAACAGAAGTTATCTAAACTTCTGTTTAGTAAAGTTGAATCAATAATAATAAATAAACTTCTGTTTAGATAACTCCCTCACGAAAAAACAAACAAGCATTGACTGCGCTGGAAGACTGGAGAAAAATGTCTAAGACCCTCTGTAAACTTAATTTAAGACCTTTAAAAAGTGGTATTACTACTTCTAAAAAAGATTGTGAATACTTCCTCCATAAATATGGCAGTTTCTGTGTTTTAAGAAATCAAAACACCAGAGTACCTTATAATATTACATCATTTATTTACAGGGATTTGTAATCATAAACTCAAGTAAAGCTGCAGAAAAGTTTTTATTTTCTGTGGTTTTGGAGGATATCAATTACAACAAAATATATGTTAAATTGATTTTATATTTATTGTTTTTTTTATGATGTCTCATCTTCTTACATGAATTTACTGACAGTATCAAACACTGGTTTTGCATGAATCCAATCAAACATCTTAAGGCTGAAAATGATCAAATACTAAAACAATAATAACAATCCACAAAGAACCAAAGTCCTCACATATTTCTCTAATGTTCCCAAACTGAAAACATTTCTAATCTATCCACCTGTAGCTTGGTTTGGGCCAGTTGTGAGTATGGACTTTGTTGGGATCCACTGCGTCTAAGGTAAGTGTGGGGGCAATAGGGTGCGGTGATCCCAGGGACAGTCGTGCAGCCAGGAGCCCCATTTGAACACAGCTGTCTGTGTCTCTTTGCTGGAGCATCCCCACCATCAAAGCACCTGCAAGACTGCAGACACAGTGGGGAAGAATGTCTTTGTTTTAATTGTTTAGGTTTGATTTTGTGTGTGAGAGAGTTAAGGTCATGAGAAATAAAAAATAGCTGAAACTTTAGCAGCAAATATGGAAGGGAAAGATGTGAAAATGAAAGAGGTAGTAGATTAAGTAAATCTTTAGCACCTATCTCCTGCTCCCGATACATTCACCATCTCTTCTGTGGTCATAGTCAGCGCTGGGTAATGTACAGCACAAAGCCGTCTTTTCTGCAAACCCATGTGCAGCAAAAATTAATCACATTTTTCTCTCCTTTTAATCGTCATCATCTTCACTGCCAGTTTAAATATAGACAGTAATTACCCCTTTCTGTTTTCTTGGCTGCAGGTTGACTGAGCCTGCATTGTGCTCTCCGCACACCAACACACCATTAGCCCCCAGGGTCACCACCAGACAGTGAAGATGCTCCAGAAGGGGGCGTGAGAGAGCCACAGTGACATCAAGCACCTCCTCGAGAGAGCTCGGCAGCACTGCCCACACACAAGACAAAACCACATCCGCAGCTAATATCACACAATTTGCATTTTTCAAAAGAAACCTGACTTTAACAACTGTGGGTGGAAATGAATGACTTACAGTGAAAATGGAAGTGAGTCTACAGATGAACTATTTTCTGTCTTTCAGTTGACCTCTGTTTACCTTCTGGTGTTGGGAAACCCAGTGTTTGGTTCATGGTGCACAACTCCACCAGGTTTGGGGATGAATAGGACAGAGACTTCCAGGCATCTGACAGGAAAGGCTTATGAGCCTTTACTGCATCCGTTGGCTCATACCAAACTGTGACACACATTGATTGTAGTGCGTCAAAATCAATGAAATCTTCTGTCTTTCATTATTATGTTGTGACAATCTTTACCCATGCTTACCATTGATGTTGTGCTTTTTGGCAAGACGACAAACATAGTCGATGGTGGAGACAGGGATATTTCCATCAAGACACACAAGAGTGGCTGATGAAAGCTGCTTCTCAAACTGTGACACCTATGACAAGATATTCAAAGATAGATTAAAGTTACAGTAATAAAATTAAAACTACATAAACAATTTCAGAGACAGCAGCAAGGTGGTGCAGTAGTTAGCACTGTCACCTCACAGCAAGAGGTTTCGGGGTTCAGACCCTGAGCCTGGAGTTTGCATGTTCTCCCTGTGCCTGTGTGGGCTTCCTCCCACACTCCAAAGATGTTCATGTTTAGGTGAACTGGTTACTCTGGGTGTGCTCTAGGGAGGGTGGAATAGTAATTGTACAAACTCTAACACAAACCATTGATACTTTACATAATATAACTGATACAGGTGCATAGTTTGTGAATGTGGAGATAATAGATTTACAGATCTCAGCTCCAGTTGATTTATCAACTCCTGCCTACTGGCTGTGAAGAGCTGTAGTGTTGTGATTGTGTGCAGGTGTGGTCCTCTGGTACCTTCAGCAGGTACCTGTTTCATCAATCAAGAGCTGGAGTATAAAGGTGAAGTGGGGAGGATGGACCAGCTGAAGAGCTTTGTGTGTGGTTCCTGTGTTATTGGTTTAAAGCACTAGTGATACTTAGACCAATCTCTGGCTATTGTGGCATTTGGGGTTTTTTCTTGGTATATAGCATTACTGTTGGTTTTCTGTTGTAAAAAAATTCCCTTTTGCTTTTGCTGAATCTGTTTCCTGTTTTATTTAGCCCGGTTTGTTATTTAATTGATTGTTACTTTCCTTTACCCCTGGTTTTTAAGAGGGAACATGACACTGGGAGTAAAACCAACAATCTCTTCAGCACAATATAATAATGTTATATTGACAAATAGATTAAATCATGCACACATAAACACAAATTATGTGCAATGTCAGTCTTTTGAATTTCATCCAGCATATCCGTGCCCCGTTACCTGTAAATCCTTTGTGCACGTCCATTGACGATGCAAATTACTATATACAGAGCTAACTGAGTGAGTATAATTTAATGGCTATAAGGCCATGAATAGTATTAAATTGTGGGTTTTTATATGAAGAAAAACACCAATCCTTAAAGTCTGACTAAAGGGAAGTCTGACTAAAAGCAAATGCCTTTGTCAGCAAAACTTACATACTGCTCTGTAATTTGCTGGTGAATGTCCATGTCTCCCAAGCCAAGATTCATTTCTCCATTCTCAGTGATGACAACACAGTAGGTGGCTGTGCTTTGCTCTTCCAGCCTGGCCACACCACATGTGTTCTTTCAGAAATAACAAAAAGACAAGAACTAAACATCTACATCTAAATTTCTACATGTCTTCTAAGGGATTTTAATCATGCTTAGTTGTTGATGTTCACATACCATATGTTTACAGTACTTCAACACTGCATCACTGTGTGAATCAACTCCAATAGCTGAGATGAACAGAGGTCTGTGGCCTAATCGGCTCAGGGAGTCTTCAGGGAAAACACCAAAGAAATGAGTGTGAGCTTAAAACGATTGATAAAAATGTGCATGAACATAATCAGATAAAAAAACTCACCAGCGATGTTCCGTCCTACACCACCAAATGACTGAAAGACACTTCCTGGGTTAGTCTGTCCCAACTGAAAGAGCAACAAGTATTCTCAAATTTCATTTCTAACCTGTGTAGTATGATGTTACATTTTCTGGTGTAGTGTGGATAAATACACATTGAAGTTAAACTTACATGGATTGTTTTCGTTTTTGTTTTGGCAATGAAATCCACATTTATTCCTCCTACAACAACCTGTAAAACAACAGCACTGCAGGTACTACTGTGGACCAATATTTGACTTCATACAGAAACATTGGGAAAGAAGTATATCATGTGTTTCTACTCACAATATCTGCCTCTGATGAGTGGTGAGTTTTGCTCTTCAGCTTTCGCTCATTCATTTCTTTTGACAGTGCACAGGCGATCTGACTTCCAACTCGAGCATTGTTATGAATGAGAGCAATGTCTTGAAACATAACAGGTTAAGGTCAGTGTATCATAGCTTAAAGGTCTGTCAGTTTAAGAGACAATATGTTTAAATCTTATTTGTTCTTATTTTTTCAAAGAGTCTCTTATGATCATGTTCTCTGTATGACTTCTCAATGAGTCAGATTTTCTAAAGGATACTGGCCTGAAGGGACTTTCCTTTAGTCAACTCATTGACCCTCTGGAGAATGAATGGCGTCACATCTCTTCCTGTGATACCTTTAGCACTGAGTGAATCAAATAGAAAAAGAAAGTGATAATTTTTCCATCTTTGCTTTTTTTGTCAATCACCCCAAAGAAATCCAAATTTTCTGTCTCTGACCTAATGTCTCAAAGGCAGAAATGGCTGCTGCGTAAGCAACACAGCAACAGATTACAACACCGACTTTCTGCACCTTGCTTCTGTCACAGAAGCCTGTATGGCTTCTTCAATCTGCTGGCCTGCTGCTGCATGCTCCTCTGGAATGGGCACTGCTAACAGGACACCACTATGAAGACCCAGGGATAGAGTGCTTGCTGAAAGACATAGATAACAGACATACAGACTAATAACAAAAAAGTAATAAGAGAAATCAGCAATACAATGGTTACTCTTACATAATGTGTAGACATATTATGTGTAGACTAGACTAGACTTATTAAGATCTGAGGCTGGCAAAATTAAGAGATAGTGGGCATTAAATATATTAAGGCTCAAGGAAATTATATATATATATCGATATACCAATGAGTTTCGCAGCCTCCGCTGGATTGGTGACTTGGCACGGGGAAGTGAATCCACTTTTCGGAGAGAAGAAGGCTGGAAAATTGTTCGAGTTTCCATAAGTGGCTACACAGACACCATGTGTCTCCTGAGTAAAGATACATAGCAGACGAAACAACCAGCAGTATGGGAATTTTAGTGTAAGTCACATATTTTAACTGGTGTGATACAAAAATATGGCTGATACACATTTTCTGTCTTACGTACAGACTCAAATGAAAAGCACAAAATCAGATTCTCTGAAATATTACTCAATATCATACTCAATATTCTCACTAGGAATTCAAGGGTGCGACCAATGTCCAGAATAGATTTGACCCCAGCAGAGACCACAGCAATGGGAGTCTGGCCCAGCTCTGTCAGGTCCGCACTGATGTCCAGACCTGGAGGAACAATCATTTAGTCAGTAGTGACTAAGCCTTTCTATTTACTATTATTGGGCTTGCAATAAAGTGTTAACAGCTTATTCTTTTTCACATGCCTTGAAAAAGCAAACACACTATCCTGACAGTCTTACACATGAAGGCCTCAGAGTGAACTATCCCGTCACCAGGTGAGCTGGCCCTTAAACAGCCTTATCTGGTCTTGGTCTCTGTCATCATATCCAGACTGATATAAAATGGTACATTTGATGATGGCAAAACCATCTAGTCTGTATGTTGTCATGGTTTGTTAAGAGACAAATTTTATCCTTATAGTTATAAGGTATCAGGGTGTCCATTTTACAGGGCAGTGCATGTCATCTTACTGTTCTCTCCATCTCTATGTACTCCTCCAATGCCTCCTGTGACGAACACAGGAATGCCAGCCCGATGTGCTGCGATCATAGTGGCTGACACTGTTGTTCCTCCTGTGAGTCCCTGAGAAAACAACATAGACATACAGGACTGCATGTGCAACACCACAATAAATGATAAAGTCTCTGACACTCTGCAACCAGGTTGGCCTTTGTGTATGTTGATCAGAGAAATGTCAAGGAGTGTAACTGTTTAAATTTACTTTTCATTTTATACTTTTCCTGCATTATATTTCAGAGGGAAATATTGTACTTTTTACCATACCATTATTTTGATTATTTTAAAAAATTATGTTAAATATGTTTGTGTATGATAAAGAGTGACTCTTCCACCACTGTGAAGCTCATATCGGAGTTGAATGAACTGAAGACTCACTTTGCTGATGACGAATGGAAGATCACGTCGTGACACCTTCAGAGAGGTCTTGCAGCGACTGAGGTGGTCAAGCTCATCTGATGACAGACCAACATGGACTTTGCCTTCGAGCACTCCAACTGTGGCTGGAGTGGCTCCTTCAGCTCGTACAATAGCCTCAACATCTTTAGCTGTGCTGGATGAAAACATTAACAACATTAATTATCAATGATTGATTTCATATAGTTAGAGTTTGTTGGCACTTAATAGTCATTCTGGATACCTCAGGTTGTGTGGATAGGGCATGCCATGTGTGATAATAGTGCTCTCAAGTGCAACCACTGGTTTGTTTTCTGCCAACGCCTGTGATACAGATGGATGAATTCTGAAGAGGCTGTCTGAGAAAAGAGATCAGAGTGATTTCACAGATATAATCCTCATTATTATCACTATGCTCTGAGCTGTGTGTACAATATATTTTTTAATGAGAGGATAGATTTACCATTTTTGCACCATGTGCTCTGATGAGTTGTAATTCCTCTTTTCAGGATCAGTGCACAGACTTTCACCATCCTCATTCTTCTGAGAAAAACACGTAAAAAAAAGACAAAATTTGAAATTTTACCTTTAAAAAAAAGCTGTTTCAGCTCATTCGATCAACTTGGATAGATCAACTGTCTTTCACTGTAACAGCCTGATATTGTGATTGATTTACTCAAGATTATGGTCTCCCCTCCAGTATTACTCCTCCTCCTCTAAGCACTTGTAGTAATTTGCATAAATACACAAACATGGAGGTGAATTTCTAATTGTTTGGCATGGTGACATTTGTAGAGTATGAGTAATATTGGCTAGTCTAAACAGTGTCAAGATAATTTTAAATTAAATGTAATAAACCTGTTTGATTAAGATTCAAAAATAAAACAAACTGAAAAATGCTGACTGGACATTGTTGTGTCATCTCTGCAAGTCCGCTTTCCAACGCCTATTCAAAAGTTCAATTCAACAGAACAAAAAAAGAACAGTGCAGTGACTCAATCGAAGCCCAGTCTTCACAGTTCCTTATATTAAAATAAACTAATGCTCTAAAAGGACTATAAGGTTGACTTTTACCATCCTCATTCTGCTGAGAAAAACACGTAAAAAAAGACAAAATTTGAAATTTTACCTTTAAAAAAAAGCTGTTTCAGCTCATTCGATCAACTTGAATAGATCAACTGTCTTTCACTGTAACAGCCTGATACTGTGATTGATTTACTCAAGATTATGGTCTCCCCTCCAGTATTACTCCTCGTCCTCTAAGCACTTGTCATACTCATACTTGAGTATGAGTAATGCTGGCTAGTCTAAACAGTGTCAAGATATTAAATATAAATAAATTAAATGTAATAAACCTGTTTGATTAAGATTCAAAAATAAAACAAATTCTGAAAAATGCGCTTTCCAACACCTATTCAAAAGTTCAATTCAACAGAATAAAAAAAGGACAATGCAGTGACTCAATCGAAGCCCAGTCTTCACAGTTCCTCAAAATATAATAAACTAATGCTCTAAAAGGACTATATGGTTGATTCCTTGATTGAATTATTTTCTAGAAAACATGTGGAACAAATTCTGTGTAGACAAATCCTTAAAAAAAAAAAAAAATTCAGTCACACAGGTGTAGAAATGAAATGCATTACAATATTACCTCAGTTTTTCGAAGAAAATATCAAATAAACTCCCCAAGTTGAATCACACATTGCAGTCTGTTTTCTGTTACTGTAAGGCACAAGACCCATTCAGCCATTGTGAGGATTATCTTTGCACCAGTTAGTTAGAACAAATTCATCACCCTCCGCCCTTTGGGCCCACTCTAAAAAACTCACTCAAATTCCAGACCCAGGGTCTGTATTGGTGTTTTTTTCTCCTGCTTAGCTGCATATGCACTAAAGATTTTCATCTGAAATGTCTCACACTGTCAGTAATTTATTTGAGACAAAAAGCAAAAAAACGTAGTAAACAGTGTACAGTTTTCTTGTGCCAGCATAATAAATTTAACAGGCTTAGTTTTCAATCTGTTACCTCCTCAATGACAAGAGGATTAGAGATACATACCAAACCATACAATAAATACCCAGATTAGACTTGAATCCATCTGGAAAGCTGTATCATCATACAGGAAAGAAGTCAGTAACATTAACTCATTTAGCTATGGTGGAAATATTACTAATTAATCAAATATTAGCAACTTCATCAAAACATCAATGTTTTCAGATATTAAAAGTCCATTACACATTACTTTCATTCAGGTCATTATAAAAACATTGTGTCCGCAAACAGAGTTTAGTGCTCACCCTTTCCAGTGCTACAGAAATGCTAGAGACTTTGCCCAGTAGAGTGAACTTTAACCTGTAAGCACAGTTTACACAGCTCACAAACATCAACCACAGATCTCTGGTCTGGACTACTCTGGGATTGATTCCTAATGATTTTCAACATGTAACTTGCAAAAATACTGCAGACCACATATAGACAAGCAAATATACATTACAGAAAACATCCATAGGCTATAACAACGACAAACCAACAAAACATGTTGGCGTGAAACCAACATGTTTTGGTTGTTATATAGTGGTTGTAAACCAACATGGTGCCAGCTTGATGTCCTCAACAATAAAATAATTGAATTCAACTGAGGAGCACATTTGGAGCCACCCAGTCATATAGAGGCCTGTGTTCTCTGCAGTGAAATCACTCTTTTGTGTCTTTACATGGCTAATAACTTGTTGGAGTCAGATACAAAATATGTGACGAGGCTTGTGGGGTTGGGTTGTCATAGATTTCAGCTGAAGTCTCCTAAACCTCCAAGTCTGAGCTCTCTAGCAATTCATCCTCAAACCACTGTGGATGCAACAGCTGGTATTCATGAAAGGCCTCTATAGCATCCAACAGGGCTCTACCTGAGGGGCACTGATGATACTCGTCCTCTGAAAGCCCTTCAATGTGATTCACTCTGCCTGGTTCATGCTTCTCTGTGTCCAGGATTCTGAAAAAGACCTCCTCAAACTGCTTCATCAGCTTGTATCGTACTGTTATTTTGAAAGGTGAAGGAATGTCCTCTTCAGAACAAACATCATCAAAATAAGCCACTATGTATTTTTCGAAGGAAGAAGATCGAATAAAATGAGGGACCATGAGGCTGAGGGCTGGAGTGAGCATGTCACCTACAGGTGAGTAGACATCCTCTCTCAGAAAAACCTGCTTGGCACCGCACATTGCTCTCCATTTGGCTTGTACTCCTGGTGAGCACAGGATTAGTATCTTATCTGAAGAGCTTTCTATTTGCTCTCTGTGCCAGTCCAACCACTGAATGCCTCCCAACACTCCCACTCTGGCAAAGTCTAGCAGATCCAAGACCACTTCAGTACCACATTTGGTTGCCAGGAAGCCACAGAGCTTGAGAACAATGTTTCTGTATAACGGATGGTCAAGGGAATAAATGATGAGGACTCGTTTTCTCTCTTGCAGCTGAAAACTCTCTGGTCGGTCTTTGGCAGCAGATGAGGTTGTGTTCACAGAATCTGAGAGAAGGATGAAGCCAAGTGATTAACTTTCTATTCAATATATTTTCTATTTTTTTAAATTTATCAGTGTATTTATTAAAAGACAAACCTTTACGAAATGCTCTCCACAGGAAATATAAAAGACAAACATCAATAAAAAGCAGTCCCACAACTGCCTTTATAATTAAGGATCGTGGTGGATAATCTAAAAACACAAACATACACATGATTAGGTAAAAAAGTAAAATAAAAAAAAGTAAAATAAAATATCATTAGACTAATAATTCCCGACCTGGGGATCTTGGCCCTACACTGGGTCACAGATTAAGTATCTGGTGATTGTGAGCTAATTCATGGGAAAGGAAAGAAGAAGAAGAAAAATAGTTCTGCAACATAAATTTGTATTTTTTTTTTTGTCTTTGTATTTTAGTGAAACATGGGATTATTTAACCTGTTTGGGTATCAAAAAATATTCAGATCAGTGAACTTCAGAAATCAAAACTCAAAGACTCAAAGATCAAAGATCACAAGTGAACAGTGCTTTATTTTAATAGATCATTAGCCTAAAGAGTCAGGAACCACCGATTTATGCTCTGTACCATATAGTCACTGAAGATCCACCACACAGTATATAGGTCAAAAATTGTACTTACATGAACAGTAATTGATTTCTTTCGTGTGGCAGAAACAGTAATTGCTGCATCTTAGAAAATATGGCTGAATCTTTAAAAAAACAGAGTAAGGTTAACATGTCTACAAGTAAGATTACATCATTAGCTGCCAGGGGTGGAGTCATTAAATTAAAATTGAACTCACCGTTACCAATATTTCACATTGTGATAGCTGCCACAAACCAAACTCAAATGTCACATTCAGCGATGTTCTATTTTCCTGTTTAATAGAATAATGTAGAATAATAAAGTGAATACAATATAATATAATACTTAATGTGTGTACTCTACATATCATGCTAAACACACAATAAATCATATGATCTGTAGCACATATCAAGTCTCACAAGTTATATTTGTCATCATTGGTGAAATAAGTGACACATTCAGTATATTTACCTTTGAGACATTCTTTGAATAATGGAGAGCCTGGCTTTGGGCAGAGACTTGGTATCTCTCTGAATACTGTGCTGCCTCAAAACTCACAACAATGGACAACTTTTTATGTTCCTTATCAACAGATATAGCAGTGGTCATGTGAGGCTCCCACAGGCTTCCTGAAATAACAAAACATCTTGAGTACAGAGTCTAGGTGGTTCAGAATCTCTTTAGGTACTCCATTAAAACCTGTGAGATGTAAACAAAGTACAATTTACCATTTTCAAGGCACATTGTGGCTGTTTGGATTCTGCTGTCATCACATCCTGGTAATGACAGTCATTATTAGAAGATTAGACTTTGTTTTGTAGGGCTGACAAGAATCAAGTCAGTGAACTGTGGTCATGATCAATGAAAATCCCTATTATGAACAAACAATTCAGTCATTCCTGATACAATAAGAATCAGTTTCCTGTTGCTTAAACAGCAAATACTAAACATGTTTAAACTGTAAATTAGAGCTGCAACAATTTATCAGTTAGTTGATAGACAGACAGAAAATGAATGAACAATTATTAAGTCATTTTCAAGAGAAAAGGATAAAGAGGATCAAAAGTATTGATGGTTCAATAGCTTTGGATCTCAGAAGACACAAATTTAGTTGTATAAAAATAATTGTTAGTTGCAGCTCCGTCAACAATGATTTCAGTCAGTAAGTAATTAGAAAAACAATTGTATCAGGATGGAGGAAAAAAAAGATACAATTACACAATAAAGGGTTTTCTATAGACCAAACAGTTATAGGCTAAAGCTACAGCTTTAATGCCTGTGACATCAGTAAAAAAACAACTGTACATGTATTTTGAGGACACTCACCTGGGATGGTGATCTGCTTTCTGATCCTGTTGTCTCTACTCTCAGATTCTGGCAAATTAATAATGGACACCACATATGTTTGCCTAGGCTCTACCACAAATCCATCCAAGGAAAATCTCCACTAATACAAAAAAAATAATTGCATTAATCACAGTAATGTGTATATTGGTTGTCCCTGCTATGGCAAAAGTTAGACCCATATGTTTCTGCCTTACCCTTGTATTGCTTGGATTTATCTGGTGGTGGATATTGTAAGAAAACTTCAGACACATACTTTGATTTGTATTTTCATCCAAAATATTTATCTTGGATCCATGAAGGTGTAATACACCCGCTGTGAATAAAGATGTGTATATTTTATTTATCTTATATACCTTATTTTCTTTTCACATTTGATGAAAGTTTAAGCTGCCTTTTAGTTGCATTTTAAAATATGAGGTGTTACAAACAACACTGTGGTTTTAAAATAAAATATAGCACTGTTTTGGTCACAGGTGAGTTTTTACCAGCATTACCTACCATCTGACTTTAGTATCCATGTCACATTCATAATCGGGACAGTTCCATGTTTGCCCATCCCGACTCCAACATGCTCAGGACCCCAGTCTGGGCCAGTGGGAGCACGTTGTACGACCATGTGCTCATCTGAACAGTTACCTGTCATTTAGGGAATGATCTATATGTTGTTATGTTATAAATACATTTCACTAATGTGTGGAGTGGTGGAAAGAAGCAAATAAACATGCCATACATTTACTGCACTTAGGTACAGCTTCGAAGTTCTTAAATATTCCTCAATGCCACTTTATTCTAATTTAGCAGCTACTTTGCAGATTCTGATTAATAATCCATATATAATTTATATAATATAATCTAAAAAACTAATTATTATGTGTTATTCTAGATTAAGATAGACTTTATTGATGTATGGGGGGAAATGTTAGTGTACCAAAGATAAAATAAATAAAATTATCCCCTCCTGTACCACCTGCAACACTGAAGTGATTTAAGCATTAATCCATTAAATAATTACAACATTATAGTAAAACACAAAGTATTCTGAAATGGGACATTTTGCATAAAGAGCACTTTGGCACTTTAAATATATTCTAATATATTTTACAAGACTTTTAATTCTAACACAGTATTACCACACTGTAGTTTTTTTCAGAGGAAAAATGTGTGTGTGTGTGTGTGTGTGTGGGCTGGTGAACCATGTAAATGTCAAATTTAAATGATGTTTTAATACTTAAATTATGACGATACCAAATTGCTCCTGGGGATTAATAAAGTATTCTAAGACCACATATCTGTAAATTCCAGATCTCTATAAATACATACAAAAGCTCAAGGCACAATTAGCTCAAAACATTGCCAGTTCTGTATGTAATGGGAAGTATTTGAACTTCACTCTGATGATGCGACAAATAAACTCACTGATCTTGCAATGGTCCAGACCCTGGAAGAAATATAAGATAAGACAAAACGCATACACAGTGAGTTTATGGCACTTAGTCTATACATCACATCAACTTCAATTAGTTTTATAAGATTGCTTGTATATACTAATGTTGTACAACAGACTGAATCCTTACCGGTTGACTGCAGTCCAGATGTTTGTTTAAAATCCAAAAAGAAGATGACACTGTGAGGCCAGCACTCAAACAAAAACAGAAAAAAGAAAGATGGATCATTCTGGTGAAGCTGGTGTAGCTCCACAATAAAGATGAAAGAAATTTATAAACTACAGAGCAAATTAAAAACAACAAACAACAACGAAAAAGTGAAAAAGTTTGAAAAAGTGTTTGCTCAAGCAAACGCTGAGAAGACTCACTGAGATCTGTACTGATCCTTACCAGTATGATAAGGTTTGTTTTTATCAGGCGTTGACATTTGCACACACAGGAAGGATGCCCTTATCAAATGTGGCCACTATTTTCCATTCTAACTGAAAGCACTGCTCTCTGTTGCAATGTGTAAATTCAGACTGAAGTCAACTGCAAGCCAATGTCAAAACATTGGGCAGTCACTAGGTGGCAGCAGTGACCAACTTTCCAGTTGAACATTTCCTGTTTAAACTGCGTCAATTACATTTTGTTTTTGTTTTGTTTTGACAATGGATATTTTTGAACAGTAGAGCAACAAACAGTAGAATTTGGAGATAAGGAGAGAAAGAGACATGCAGCTGATGATACCATAATTATAAAATTAGTGACTTTAGGCAGGAAACACCTCTAACATCAGTTTATCCTCAGATAAAGACATAAGATAAGATATAACAGAACATATGAGTTGAGAAGGTCAACACATGAAGCCAGAAGACAGCTCTGGATTTTGAGCACTAAACCTCCAGCTATTCACTGTTAGGTTACCAGGGATTATATTCTATAGGGCAAAAATGTGGCTGTAGCTGTGTGTTAATTCCTGTCGCTTTGTCTCAGTGTTACTGTGTCTCCTACTGGACAATATGTTCAACTGTATCAGGTTACATAACACAAAGACAGCCACTCAGACTGACAGTCATGTGCCACTGAAATCTGACCAGAATAGACTGTAGACGTATTTAATCTCTCTGCTGTGTGAGTGGTGACATAGCAATTGTGATTCAGAAGCCATGGAGACACCACAAGCCCAATATAAAATATGATTTTATTCAGTACGACTATTATCAGTTTGTGATGTGCTGTTTTCATGGTTTTGTCCAAAAAATTGTGTCAATAAATTTTTTTCAGTTGTTATGTGTAAAAAATTGTTCATTTCTTTCAGTTTAAATCTCCAGTGCTTTAAATTGCCCCTTGAGGCATGAATAAAGGCATTTTTTGTACTTGTGTGTCATCATATCATTTGTGTGTGTGCATATATATTTATATATTTTTTTCAGCAATGTTAGTCATGTGACACTAGGAATAGCAATACTCTATACATATACTATGTTGGATGGTTGGTCTTGTACATAAGCTCTGAAAGTTAAGTACTTTTTTTTTAATTTTCATAAACACAAGGTGCATATAATGTCTGTTAAAGTTATGTGGGCTAACATGTTCCTTCTATTGTTAAGTTGTGAATGGAAGATAGACCCCATGTAGGACTTTCACCTGAGAGAATCAGACCTTTCCCGTTTTAGCTTCTTGCTTCTGTGAGCTTTGCTTCTTTTATACTATGCCACCTGACTTTGACAGTGTTTCTGACAGAAAGCCTTTGCTGATTAAAAGCAAAGCATTTCTAGCCAAGAGAAGAAACAGTAATCTTATATAACTTGCTAACACATAATACATGTACTTGGTGTTTGGTAAAATCGAAATCACAGAGAGGGAAACCTTCTTGTGGACAAAATCTGTATTATAAAAGTAGAATTATGACAAAAAAAGATTTGTTTGTGAAAACAACCCCTGAGAGACAAGTGAAAAAAAGTGCACTTGACTTCTAGGGCTTCCATAGTCCACGCCCTTGATTCAGACTGAAATGTCTCAACGGCTATTTGAAGGATTGCCTTCACTGACTTTTAATGTAGCATCATAGTTTTGAAAATACTTTAAATTCATCTAAATAAAAATCAACATATTACTTTAAAAGACACCTTTAAAACAAATTGCTGTTGTTGTTAGCCTCTATCAGTACATGCCATGGAACAAATTTAAAAAGCAAAGACTGTCAGGGCACCCGATATCTGCAGAGCGGATAACTCTGGGATGTGTGAGGTGTGACCTTGTGCAGTGCAATCACATGAAGTAAATGGGTCATGGGTTGAGGGCAAATCAAAAAGGGATTGTGCATTGTGATGTAGCAATTGTCAGGTGGACAGGGTGTCTATTTTAGCAAGCCATTCACATGAGACTTTGTATACGTAAATCTTTCACTAATAACCATAAAGTGCTTTTTCTTTTCTGGACTCACCACTGTTGCTGCCCTCTCTGATTTCCTCTCATATACAAGGTAGGTTTGACACAATAATCAGCCAGCTATTTATCACAAGAAAATAACAGCTAGATTTATTATAAAGATTATAGGGTGGTCTTTAACCTCTCATTGCAAAATGATGAAACCTTTTCTCCTAGCAGCCCAGGTATCTGAGTACCTGTCTTTACAGCGATATGTTTGTCTGGGTCACTTCTAGTCCAGCTTTATTGTAGGGAGTAATGAAGACTGCATATCAGCATGCCCCTGACACGGATACTGTGGCTGGTATTTATGTGAGGGAATCCCTGCTATGTTGCTACTTTTGACAAGGTCTTAAAGCAACTTTTCGAACGTGTCTCTCCGGCTTTGACTTCTGCAACACCTCAAGCTTCTTGACAATCTCTTGATCTTCTAAGTGAGGAAATGTAACCTGAGGCTTAAACTACATGCCAAAGCATTGGTGGGTGGTAACAGCACGCTTGACCCATCGCTGTGGTGGAAAAGCTGGTGTGATAAGTGATGATGGCTGGCTCTTATAAACTGTTCACCTCCTGGATGCAGGGCAAGGTTGTGGGTTTCCTTAAATCGTCCACTGCTTTGCTTGTTTACTTTGACTTTCACACCCTGTCAGACTAGCTTCATTTAAATTGGATATATTGCTGTGCTCCGTCAGATGTACTTACATGCTTCTATCATGCTCTGAAACCTCCATCTGTTTATCAATATGAAATGCCATGGTTAAAGATGATAAACATAATAAAAAGAGTTGGGGGAGGAGATAAAATGTCAGATATAATATGCCTTTTAAAGTCATTTTCATTTTCATTTGAGCCATCATCACTGGAAGTAAAATGAAAATAAAATGAAATAAACACCCTCATTAAAAAGAAAGTAAGCAATTATTCGACTCCTAAAGAGTCAGGATTGTTCTGCTTTTTGAAGTGCCCTTGCAGTCCCCATAGCTTTGGTGTTGTTCCCTGCTTGCCTGCCAAATCATTGTGCAGCTTGGCTTTCTCTGGCATCATCAAGGCCATAGCAGCTGCTAGGACATGCCAAAGCATGGGGGAAATGTATCCAAATATAGCCGTGCAACAGACTGCTAGTCAGCCCTTTATAACAATAGGAAAGATTATCTAGTCCTGGAAGAATACTGAAATGTATCTGAAAGCCCCTGAGGAAAATTAGTCTAACAAATATATTGAATAGATAGTTGGATCCATCGTGTCAGTTGTTGAAAATACAAGTGATCTTTTGATAAATACTGACAAATTATATTATAATAATTCATAAAAAGTGTAGTTTGTGTAAAGCTGTGATATAATATGTAAAAATGCACATAATATACTTAAACTAATTTTAAAAATGTTGTTTCTGCTCCAAAGGTGATATAAGCTGCAACCATGTCTGAGGGGTGAGTATTAACTTCTTAATGTAACCACGTGTCTGTACAATGAGAGAAAATAACTGATAAACTGATCAAATTCAGCTTCTTCGTTCTACAACATCATTCTGCTTTCATCTGTGTATTATCACTGACATGGTTTGGAAGCTTTTCCTAATGTTATCTCTTGATTCCTAACTAATAAAAAAATGGTTGTCTACTTTTCATGACACATGATGATGAAGGCCGGTGAGTCAGAATTGTGTCTTTTATAATTTCATTAATTAATTACCAATATCGATCCAGATGTTTCATACATTTTATACTTAAAATGACATCGTAAGTCTACATCAACGTATCTGTTTGATGGATAAAGTCTACATATCTTTGTCACAGAGAAAACCAAAATATTCAGCTACACGCCGACTGCATTTGAAGGTGAGTGTTGTAGACCTCCAGGTTATGTGTGAACAGTATTTGATAGTATGCTTTGTTATTGAAAACTTAATTCAGCAAAGCCTTACTTACTTACAGTCCAAACTGCTGAAGAAGGCAGCTTCTATGCTGGTGGCTGAAAGTGAAGAGAAGAAACATGAGAAAGAAAGAGCTGTGAACGAGTGCTTCCCTCCGCTGAAGCTGTCAGGTCTGTCAGTCCAGGAGCTGCAGGTACTGACTCATTAAATCATGTCAATTTGACCACTACTATTTTATCATTTCTGATGGTTCTTTTTTCATCTTTGCAGGATCTTTGTAGAGAACTACATCGTAAAATCGATGTTGTAGATGAAGCACGTTATGATATGGAGGTCAAGGTGGCGAGGAATGAGAAAGAGGTACAGTAGGTCACAAAGTAAACTGTGTTTACTGACCTATTTTGATGTAGTTGGATGATTATTGGTTTATCTTTAGCTGTGATAGCTGTGAGTTTGTTGCACAGATCGAGACGCTGAATCAGAAGATCACTGAGCTGAAGGGTGTAAAGCGGCCAAACTTGAAGAGGGTGAAGAAAACAGCAGACGACATGCTGGGTGCATATACTGACACCTCCAAACTCATGAAGGCTGACTTCAAGGCTAACCTTAAGACAGTAAAGAAAGAAGAAGAAAAGGTAAAAGTGATCATCCACAGTGCATAATAAAGTGCAAGTAAAAATTATTTACAACCTTGTGTATCATGATTTTACAGAGGGAAGAAGTGACTGACTGGCGTAAGAACGTGGAGGCCATGTCTGGTATGGAGGGCAGAAAGAAGCTGTTTGATGCAGGACAATAAGAAGTGGCTCATGTTAAACAAGGCTTTGTTAGCAATACATCAAGTAAATCATATATTTTCTCAAGTAAATCATGAGTTTGCAATTTTCAATTGAATATATATTTTTTGATAAAACCCCTTTGTTCATCTTTATTTCAGAATTACTGTTCTTCCATTACAAGATGAAAGAAACTGGTTTTGTAAAGAATGATGTCAATCACAGATGCTAAAAAAAATGCACGATTTAGATTATATTGTTTTAAAATAGCTTTAATCTTGATATGAACCTGTATGTAAAGACTAGCACTGAGTGTAATAATACAAACTATAATATGCAGTATCCTTAGCATGTTGAAATATTATTACAGAAGGGGCTAATTATCTTTAAAGTGCAGTATCTATATCATACGGATGATGGCACTGTTTCTGTATGTATGCAATACATGTGATGCTGATTAAATCACCATGGTCACTTGTCTGCTTGGTTTCTTTTGGTTTGTCCATATTTCATTTTTATGTTTGATCTCCCTATTTTAGTAACAGTTAAAATCATGATAGTGTGTTCAACTAACAGATATTAACCAGAGGCAAGGTTGCTCTAACATGCTGTGATCATGGTGTTGAGCAATGGGAGTAAGTTGGGGGACATCATGTAGAAGATATACAGTATACTGGCTGTCAGAACAGATGAGGCTATTTTAGTTGGCCACTCACAGAAGGCAATAGAAGTCATTAAATTTGACTTGAGTTTTCCTCTTGTCATTCTAAGACAGAGACTCCTCACCTCAACAGGTTTTCTGCAGAGATAAAAAAAAGGTATGTTGACGTTTGTTATGATGATAGTGCGGTTAAAGAATATATAAGATGATTACACCATTTCACCTGATGCATTTCTCTAAAATAATTTAATAAATAGCAGGAGCCTTACTAGGCTGTGACATGGAGGGTCAATGGAAAACATAACTATACAAATTTACTGTAATTGTAAGATTTATGACATTTAAACCAAATAGATTAGATTAATTTATTAGACATGGCAAAACCAAAATAAAGGCCAAAGACAGTTAAATCCATGTTTTAATGCAAAGGTACATTTAGTTTATTCACTTAATGTTAAATTCTCCCAATTTAAATAAAAATGTGCACTTTAGTCATTTACAGTACAACATGAGATGTTTTTTGTTTTGTTACATATTGTCTTCTTTGGCAGTATCTATTCTGATTTTGATTCTGAAAATAGATGGATCTGCACTTGGGAATAAAACAGAAACAACATCACTCAAACAATCAGCAGCACTCACACATGTTGTGCTGCTGAGTCAAGGGCTTAATAATTATTACCATACAATGGTCTGGATGACTCTAACATGGCTCAGTTAACAAAAGTTGAGTAAAAACAAAAATACCGGTTTATGAATTACAAAATAATTGTATATTAGTTAATCTCTAAAAACTAAAAGTGTTTATTATACATCTTGTACTTTCATTCTACAAAGTAAAACCACTATGGTGCAGCTTATTGTGCTACTGGTGCAAAAAAATATAATAAATTAAATATTTATGTTTCTGAATAAAAACATTTTTTTCATTTTTTAACAGACGAAAATCATCCAATCATGTCTGAGGCGTAAGTTACATATTGTTTAATTATTTAAATCAGCATTTGTAAAATCATTCAGTCATCCTTCACATCTTGATCGTGCAATTACTAATGCTAATGTATATCTATTTTTCTTTCTTATATTTTAATATCCACTACAGACCGGTAAGTTATTATTATTACTCTATATAAACAGAATCTTTATTAGAAATCGTGTGTGTCTTTTAAAGGAGGTGTTGGTGTCGTTAAATTTTTGTCTAATGTCTTTTATGCAGAAAAAATCAAAGATATCTGCATCTCGCAGACTGGCTCTCAAGGTATTGTCTATTTTGTCTTTACTGCTACATAATCCATGTGACCATCTGATCAGTAATAATTTAGTGCTAAGTCAACTTTATGGCACAATCTACATGTGCACAAAGTAGTTCACTAAACTAAACTACTTTTTCTCCCCAATTTAGACCAAACTGCTGAAAATGGCATCTGTGATGTTGGAGAAGGAGAAGGAGGAAAAGAAGCTAGACAGAGAAACTACTTTGAGAGACAGAGTCCCTCCGCTTCAGCTGTCTGGTTTGTCGATGCAGGACCTTCAGGTATGTTCAGGTTACTGCATGAGCTGCCCATCATAAAGCAATGAAACAAGATGGTACAAATGCCCTCCTAATGTATACAGATGACATGTTCAGTATGTGCATTAGAGGATAGGTGCCTCTACATTAATACCTCATATGAACAAAAATGAATTTCCATTTTAAATACACAGCAATTAATCAATAAAAATTAGTGTAACAACCAATACAATATGAATAGAAAACACTGGGCTCCCTGGTGTAATGCTTCATAAATTCATTACACAGAGAAGTATAATCTTTGAGTTTGAGATGTGCAACTGTGCAGTAAACCGGAGGACTTCAGGGTTCTCACAAATCTGTTCAATACATTTGATTTAATCCTCTGTCTATCCGCAGGCTCTATGCAGAGAGCTGCACCATAAGATTGATGTGGTAGATGAAGAGCGCTACGACATCGCAGCCAAAGTGGCTAAAAATACCAAGGAGGTCATTCAGATTCATAATTGCCTTTAATGATATGGATGGGTTGAATTTACTTTCATTGTGATCTATTAGAATTTGTTCTGTGCATAATTGCATAATTTTTACTTACAATTATTATTGTTTCCCACAGATTGAGAATCTGTCTCAGAAGATCTTTGAGCTGAAGGGTAAAATGAAACGACCTGCTCTCAAGAGGGTGAAGATCTCAGCTGATGCCATGTTGGGAGCTCTGCTGGGTTCTAAGGTCAAAGAATCTGTGGACTTCAAAGCCAACCTCAAGACTGTAAAGAAAGAGGAGGAAAAGGTAAGTGCAACTGATTTAATTTTTAATTTCACTAGTTTTAAGTTTATATCAGGCTGGGTTAACTTATTGGTTTAAAGCTCAAATTAGGTTTGAATGATAGCACAATCCTGTGGTATGGTTTATGTTATTTTGAGGTTATTTTGTGAAAAAGCAGCATCACTAAGAAGTATTTTCTTCTTTTAAACAGAAAGAGGAAGTGACTGACTGGCGTAAGAACGTGGAGGCCATGTCTGGCATGGAGGGCAGGAAGAAGCTGTTTGATGCAGGGCAGTAGATTTGAAGTGGATATCTCTGTGAAGATGTTTACTGCCCTATGACAGGTGGAACCAGTGAATGATATGACTGTTATTGCTTTATATATTATATATTATATTACAGTGAAAATGAAGACCAGTTTTAAAAGAAGGTTCTGGCAAGTTCATTTTGCAACTGTTTGATGCTGGGCAGTAGATTTGCATTTGACATTTGACATTGACATTTTAAATATGAATGCTGTTAAAAATGGACGAGAATAGAGATGAAAATAGTGATTTCCCTGCACACATTTAGCAAGCCCACAGTGTATGTTTGAGTGTGCGTGTTTGTAAAGACTTCACATCTGCAATATGCAAAAATATTACGATTCAAAGGAAGAGAATTGTGTATATTTTGTTGCACTCTGTCATGTTTTATGGTGTTGGTGCCAAAGTGTTCATTTTGCCTACCCTTTCCCCACAGATAAGAACATTATTAAAATTACTCGATCTGGAAATGCTTAGACTGATTTATGTCATTACAATAAAGTTCTGATGAACAAACAAAACCAATCCTGCACTTTCTTTTTAAATATCTACCTTATCATCTGATATTTTGTTCTTGACCCAAGCCTGGGATCACACAATAAGCCAAGTAATAGTAAGAGTTCCAGGACTTGGCAGTTGTCAACAACAGCAGCTGAGAACAAAGTTGTTAAATCATCTTTGTAAATCAAAGTCAACTAAACATTCATGTTAAGAACTGTGAACGTCCAAAAATAAAAAAGGTCGCAGGTTCAGGGCTGCAATAAACCCCTTAGTAAAATAACAACAAGCAGCCGGAACATAAAGTACCAATCAACACTGTTACTACTAAAAATAAAAGTTAGACATAATTAGAGACTGGAAAGCAATTCAACTACAAAAATTTGGGTACTTATCTCTGCCAAGGAGCTTGTATGTTTTCTCTCGTCTGTTTGTTGGTTGGTTTGTTTGTCAGCAGGATTTCATAGAGAGTATTGAACCGATTTGCACCAAAGTTCATGAAGAGATGGGCCATTGGCCAGGGAAAAACCACATTAAAGTTTTGGGCAGATCTGGATCATTTACTATGATTTTCAACATTTTTCTCTAAAGTCTGAGTTGTATCCTACTTAATTAATACCATCAGCATCAAATTTCTAACCCTGGATGAACCATGGAGACAATACTACTACAGGAGCTTGGTCCATATTAGAGACTAAATAAACATCAGTTCTTTTACATTCTTATCAGATTTCTGAGAGCTCCCCATCTTTATGAGAGTGCAACATTATCACACTGTACTACTTAAAAGCAAAATGATGACTCTCTGTTTCAACAATGACGCAGGTTGCTTGGCTCAGTTTACAAGCCATCAAGCCCTGACCAGCACCTGTCCTTGTTCCTCTACTCCCCTAAATAAAACCCAACCATCCTTTGGCTTTGTTCTTTCCTTCAAGGTGGTTGCGTAATGTGTCAGACAACCACAGTTGCTTATCATGTACATGAAAAAGAATAGTGATATATCTACAGTAAGGTGGATTGAAGATAGGCCCTGATCATTACAGTATTTCTAGCGATGATCTGGTGAAAGTAAGGAAATCGTTCAGTTTGAAATTATAGGAGATAGACATCAGGTCCTAATATGACAATCATTACACCATTCTGTATTTTTTTAAAATTTTATTGTCATGTTTAGAATCTCATAAAATGAATACTGATCCACTAATCTACACTTCACTTTAACTTTTTAACCTCCAATATGTTTGTTAAACAAATTGGAGTGTAAATTGGAATGGGTATAGAAAAAAAAAAACATCTTCAATCTGGGTTGGCATAAATTTTAGCTGTCTTGAGATTGTCCAGATTAAAACTTGGTCTGTGTTGTTTGTTCCGTAAAAAAAGGTGCAGATGAAGGGAATAAAGATACTCCAGATTTAAATCTTTCTTCTGTTTGACACCTTGAAAACTTGACTTAATCTCCAAATGGTCAAACGTGACTATGTGACACTGGCACAACACAACACAGCTCTTTAAATGCTCACTGTCACTTCCACCAACAGGTGTTATTTAACTCATGCAAGATTCCCAAAGGTTTAAGCCCATAAATGAAGTTTTATTGCCCCCTTTCCTGTCTGATTATTGTGGTGATGCTACGTATGCGCAACAGTAAATGTCACTGTTGGTGGACAGACAGTAGCAGTAGCACAGACAGGAGTCTATTTTAGTGAGCCATTCACATTTGGCACAGCCACTATAAATCTGATTGATTTTTGTCCATCGCCTCTCAGAAAGTCCATGCGTCCCCCCTCAGACTCACTTTTATTCAGTTTTGAGGTGTAGCTCAAGGAACTGTCAGGATTCACTAAGGTACGGAGTTCCTACTCTGATACTTGTGGATAAGAATAGATGTTGTGCAGTGGTTATGTAGATGTTCTGAGCTTAATAATTTTCTCAACATGTTAAAAACTACTAACTGTTATCACAGAATCTGTAAAATCTCTAATTCAGAGTAGTGTCTTGTGCTTTAACATTAACAGCAAGCTGATCGTTGTCATCTTACATGCCTGTGGATTATCTGGCCATTCACCTTTTTTGTCACCTATGCAGAGACTCTCATCAGTTATGTTAACACATGCATTGACTAAGCACTTTGTACACGATACACGTTTTCAAGCTTTTAGTAATTTTGTATTTTTAGTATTTTTCTTGTGCAAATGCATGATTGTAATGTATGAAATGTAAGAGTTTAAAAAAATTTAATTTAATTAATTTTATTTTTTTTATCTCTTAAATTTTCATGTGAATTTCACACCATGAAGAACAAAATTCCTCTTGGCATTTTCTTTTGGTTACATGTCAATGAGATCACAATCAAGTAAACAAAATGTGAACTAAAAAGGACTTGTTTGGCACATTATCATCCATTTTCAAGAATATATGTAACTTTGAAGCTCTTTGAACAAGGGAGATAATTAGGGAAGTGAACGATAAATAACTCCGTGCATGCAGCTTTAATGTGTGAATGAATGTTTGGAGTGGGTAAAATACTTTCACCTGGGAAGTCAGAAAGTTCATCAGCTCAGTTGAACAGGTGTTAAATGTGAAGGGAATTGAATCTATTTGCACCATTTCAAGGCTTCTGCCTTATATATATATATGTGTGTGTGTGTGTGTATGTGTGTGTGTGTGTGTGTGCGCGTGTGTAGCTGACTAAAATAAATTACTTTTTTTTTTTACATCTTTCATTTCAGGAATTTAAGACAATCATGGCTGATGTGTGAGTATTATCACTTTTGACTGCGTTTAATGTCACTATACTGTGTGAAAAAGTATGTTGATATGCATTATGTAAATATCTTTACGTGTATTTTCTCCTCCTTCTTAATGCTGCAACAGACAAGTAAGTATCTAAAACTCCCTTTTTCAATCCTCTCTTTGCCTATTAGTGTCTTTAATTCATTATACATCAATTATATTTGCAAATGTGCTGTGCTCCACAATATTTAGTGTAGATTGGGGACATTAAATTTTCTTTATGTATGTATAACAGAAAAAATCTAAGATCTCCTCCTCTCGAAAGCTGGGGTTGAAGGTAAGTTTTCTTTACTTGTTCTTTTGTCACATTTTTCCTGATCGAATTTCATGATCTCTTCGCCAAGAAATCGCTATTAAATTAATTAAATTAGGAAAAAGACATTTTCGCACCATTTATTTTTATTTCTTTGTTAGATCAGACTTTTGGCAATTGCTGCTGAAATGCTGCAGGAGGAGACAGAGCAGAAGATACAGGAGAGACAAGCCACTCTGACAGAAAGAGTTCCTCCTCTAAATCTGTCTGGTCTGTCTTTGCAAGAGCTGCAGGTATATTATTTCATTATAAAATGTTTTTCTCTCTGTGACCATAGTTGTTTTTATTTGACTTCATATCATATTTTCAAACTACTAGAGGTATCCTATTGTTTTTTTACAGGATCTATGCAAAGACTTGCACCACAAGATTGAAGTTGTGGATGAGGAGCACTATGATATTGGCCTTAAGGTTTCCAAAAATGAAAAGGAGGTGAGCCGCTCACAAATGAATGATTAATGAAAGAGTAATGTGTTCAAGTTTTAACCTCAATGGATCCAATGTCTTTACTATGAGGACAAGGTCAGAACATATAAGATCTTAAAATTAACAATCACTGCCTCCAAGTGGCAGCACTGAGAATAACAAGATGTAACTGAATCTTACACATGATGCCTCCTCGTCCCAAAATACTCTGACTTTAACACCAAATAACAAACAAATATTTTAGAAATAAATGTTAAAATATGTGCATTAACAGACATTACTTTTAAGTAGTCTTCTCACTTCATACTTATAAAAGAGTTACTAATTTAGGGGAATTTGATTAATTGACCACAATTTAATTTATTATTATTATTATCATCCACAATTAAAAAAAAAAAAACTTAACTGAGTGGCCACTTACTAGCTATTTCCAGAGCTTTTAACCACATCTTGACATTGTGCTTCATCTGGGTAAACATCATCTGCTGAAGAAAGCTCAAGAAAAACCTGAAAAAATAAAAACAGCATCCTGAGTTTATCATTACTTTAAATCTAATCACTGTTTCAAAGGTCAAGACAACCGGAAGCTCTCATTTTAGGATTAGTTACAAGGTGGCATATTGATAAATCCAAGCTTTTTAAATCCATCACTGGAGGTGAATAAATGGGGAGAAATATAAGAATCTAAGAGCTTCCTTCTTAATGTAAAGGAGCAGTGAGTGTGATATAGTGTATTTGATTTAAAGTGGTGGGCCACAACAAAACAGTCCTTTCTATCCCATGATATCCTGCTCAGATTGAAAACATGAATCTGAAGATCACTGAGATTCAGAGTAAGTTTAAGAAACCCACCCTGAGGAGAGTGAAGATCTCAGCAGAGGCCATGCTGAGCGTCCTGCTGGGCTCCAAACACAAAGAGTCCTTTGACTTCAAGGCCAACCTCAAAACAGTCAAGAAGGAAGACGAAAAGGTAAACCAGGCGTTTTGCTTTTAAGTCTCAAAAAGCTCCAAGTAATAGTCATTTTTGGTCAAATTACCTGTTCTGTTGACTGTTTATGTTATGCTTCCTACAGAAGGAGGAGGTGACTGACTGGCGCAAGAATGTGGAGGCCATGTCTGGTATGGAGGGAAGAAAGAAGCTATTTGACGCCTCTGGAAACTAAAGGAACAATTATTTCTGCTTAAAGCATCTTCTTCTTAGGATGAATTCTTAACATTATGTTATATGAATAATTTGCAGGAAGGATAAAGACCTTTAAAACCATTATTTTCTTTGAAAAGCAACACGCATTAAATATTTTAAAGTTCCTTCAAGTTCCTTTTAACTTATTTACAGAATTGGAAAAATTAATTACATATACTATTGCAGACATATTGCTGTTTTCTGATGACTAACTATATAACCACCAGGTATTAGTGATGCAGTGTTTGCAGTAGTTTCCCATTGCAGCCTCCAGATGTCAGTATAATTCTTTTAAACCATCACAGTCCACACAGTTCGGCCTCACAGTAGAGCATGTTGACTGTGGAGAACTAAAGTTTGTCTCTCATTAATGAACAACTAACAGTGTGTGATCTTTTCCATTCAATTTGGTTTAGATATACTGCGAATATGTGATTGTATAATTCAGCCTTTGTTAAAATGATTGCAGTAGGAGTATATGGTCATCTTATTTTGTTTATGTACAGGCCATGACAATAAAAACATAACAATCCTCCAATGGTTTTTCTACAGTGTGTAATATAACATCACTTTAGATTGTATGCAGGATAAACCTTTTTTACTTCATACACATAATATTGATCTAGAGCTCCTCAAATCTTCACCCTCTCCTCCTTAGTGAGGAGACGGAGGCACTAAGAAAGCATCAGAGGTGGACGGCCCCAACAAGAACTTTCACACCTCATACTTATGGGATGTGAGAGATGCAGTTCAAGAATGGTGAGGACAGAGTGTCTATTTTAGTGAGCCACTCACATGAGCTTGAGAATCTATATATCTACCCTCTTACTGTCCTTCTCGTCTCAGAAAAAGAAGCCTGTGGGTATTTGTCATCTGTTGTATAAGGTAAGGAGTATTTCAAAATATTACAGCACATCAAAGGATAAAAATAATGAAGGCTTTTAATTTTTTTATACTTTATTGATAAACAATGAGAAAATGTATCCATATGAATAAAAGTGCTATGTTAATACCAATTATTATAATTATACTTTTTTTTTAACAAATGACAATATCTTCTTTTGAGATATCTCACAATTTATTGAGGGAGGAGGAGCAAGATCAGATGCCTTCCTCTGATCTCAAACAGAAGCCCATGTCGATGTTAAAAATAACACATCAGTGCAACTTTGATTCACGTCTTTTACTATTTACTGAAACCTACTCCCATTGCTTATAATGTTGTTACCTGGAATTAAAAAGGAAGATTTCTTTTATTATTACTTTTTTTCTTTAAAATATATATATAAACCAATCTTACCCCTTTTGTGCATATTTTTGACTCAATACTTGTCAGGTAATTAGAACTATTGCTGGCTTTGTTTCAGAGTATTTTTAAGTCCTAAGTTTGACCTTTATACAATGTCATAACTTGTTTGTCCTGCTATGCTTCTACAACCAATGGTATATGTTGTTTCTAACACAGTGCTGACAAAATTTTGTGAAGTAAATGTACAGTAAAGCTATATGGGTGTGCAAACTTTTTCTAAAAAACTTCTTTTCTTTTTTCCACAGATAGATTTAACAAGGGGAGACGCAGAACTGCAACTATGTCTGAAGCGTAAGTACCTTTCTTTATAATATATCATATTTATAATATGATAGATATAAGTCTTTCTTTATAACTTTCATGACACCATAATGGTGTGTGAACTTACATAAATGTTGCAAATTCTGCTTTTTTCTCTCTCTGTTGCTTATGGACACCTCCATCCTAATTGGACAGGCCTCTGGTGAGAATATAATTAAGTAACAAACAAATGTGTGGGCAGCAAGTGACAACAGAAATATATCATGGAGTTTAATGCCTGTTCACTCAACACTATAGTGTTTAAACTAGCCTGTCTCTGACACACATACATTAGTAAAAGAGTCTTACTAAGTCTGGGAAATGTCTAGTGTTCTCTAATATAGCTTAAATTATTTGCCAAAAATCTGAATGAACTATAAACCATCCTCTTTTCCAGAAACCAAAGCCAAAAATCTCTGCATCTCGTAGGCTGTTCCTAAAGGTATTTTATATGTGTCTCTGTGTTAGTCTTGAATTGTACATCGTACAGTAATCCATACATTGTCTGGTTGACAAGGTGTAATTTTGTAAGTGTATGTTCTGTGTGCCAGACCAAACTGATAAAGAAGGCCATGACTATGCTGGAGAATGAAAAGCAAGTCAGAAAAGATGAACGAGAGAAAACCCTTGCTGAGAGAGTCCCATCCCTCCTACTGTCAGGCCTGTCTCTACAGGATTTACAGGTAAATTTATCACTGAAGCACTTTAATCACATCAGGAGCTTTTTATTGTTGTGACTCTAAAGAAAATCAACATTAAATCACATAACTGTCTAAACACTTCACTATCACTCCACCCAAATCACTTTTTCCCACCTTTTTCTAATGGTATCTAGACACACGGAATTAGTTTTGGCTTATTTGCAGAGGTTTTGAGACATCTGCTGAGACCGCTGCAGCCACCCAAATACAACTGGGTTGAATGTAACTTTGTTTATGGGACATAAAGCACTGAAAAATCAAATTTGAACACCTCAATTAGCCATATGTCTTACTGGAAACAATTACCTAATCTATAGATTATACAAATAGCAAAAAAAAAAAAAAAAAAAGCCGCATGTACTTCCATATTTATGGTATACAGTAATTCATATACAAATAGTCATACATGCATCATACTGTTGCTCTGCATTGTTCCTTACTGTGTCATTATTTCTATAAAGTTATGCAAAAGCAAGTCTAATGCACTTTCTGTCCACAGACGCTTTGCAAAGAACTACACCAGAAAATTGATGTGGTTGATGAAGAGCGTTATGACATTGCTGCTAAAGTGACAAAAAATGACAGGGAGGTAAGTAACATTTGGCAAATAACCGTTTGAGCTTTATCCTTTTTCATATAAATGTAGGCATCTTACAAGTTTACATTTTAATGCATACTTTGTGGTTAACCAATATTCTAGGTTTAAGGTAATGTTAAAAGGGCAGTTTTTGTCTATTTTGTGTGAAAAAGATACAGGACCTGTCTCAGAAGATCTTTGAGTTGAAGGGCAAGATGAAGAGACCAAACCTGAGGAGGGTGAGGGTGTCTGCTGATGCCATGCTGGGAGCTCTGCTGGGCTCTAAGGTCAAAGAGTCTGTGGACTTCAAAGCCAACCTCAAGACTGTGAAGAAGGAAGAGGAAAAGGTAAGAGTTTCTGGCTTTAACTTCAATTTATTGCATGTGGTATCACTTCATCATCTAGTCACATCATCCACTCAGTATTAATACTGCTCTTTTGGGACCAATCATTGAGGACTATACACTCTTGATAAAAGCAAAGAGCTGACATTGAGGACCCATCTTCAGCTCGAATAAGGGATGTTAACACTATATCTAAAGGCTAAAGATACAAGAACAGGGTTGGGGTAGATAAATAAAATTGGTGGGATAATTAAAGTAGATGATGCCTAGAACCAAGGCCTGATGTGAAACTTGAGAAGGGTTACTCCACAAAGGAAGTAAGAAGACACACACAGTGTCTGTGGCAATTTACTGCAAAAAATTAACTTTTCTTTTAACATTAAAATGCTTGTATCATTATCTTCCCCATCTCAGTGTGCAAAATTACACCTTTTTGTGTTGTAATGAGAATAAAGTGAGGCAAATCTATTTCATACTTTCAATCCACAGAAGGAGGAAGTGACTGACTGGCGTAAGAATGTGGATGCCATGTCTGGTATGGAGGGCAGGAAGAAGCTGTTTGATGCGGGGCAGTAGATTTGAAGTGGATATCGCTGTGAAGATGTTTACTGCTCTATGACAGGTGGAACCAGTGAATCATATGACTGTTATTGCTTTATAATTACAGTGAAAATGAAGACCAGTTTTAAAAGAAGGTTCTGGCAAGTTCATGTTGCAACTGTTTGTAAATGTATAACTACATGGTACAAACTGTATAATGAAAAACATATGTATTCAATGTATTTGAGCAGTGTACTCCTTTTGTAGTTTTAAGCATCAATATCAATTCATGAACACAGCAGCACAACTGGCTGTCTATATATACAGGCAATGAGCAGAGGAAATGTAGATAGGTATTTTCGGTAAGAAGTATAAATCTTAACACTTTGATTCTGTTGCCTAGAAAAGCAGCTTCTGAATCATGGCAACATAAAACATTGAGATCAATATTTGTGTTTGTTCTTGTGCTTTCCATAAAGACAATAATACCTGTGGGATTGAGAAAGAGAATCAATACACATTCCAGGGACAGCTAATTTTGACAATCAACTGTTCATCAAGGTCACATCAAGGTGAGCATCCTTGAAAATGAATGTGTCAATAAACTTGAGACATTGTGATGTGAAGAAGCAGTGTTATGAATTATGCCTCAAATAATAAAAGATAATTGACATTGCTTGGAGAACAATGGTCGTCTGTAGCTTAAACTGGAAAGCAGTTGCTCTCCTTAAGATGGTGCTTAAATATTTGTACAGTTATAGTTATTAGTCACGTTATCGTCTGATGATTTCCTGTATATCAACATAAATTTCACAACCATCAAAATAATGTACCCTTTTCAAATCTACCCTTCTCGTATTGTTATATATTGTTGTAGGCATCTGCAGAGAAAATATCAGGAATAGAAGTTATATAGCAATATCAGATATTTAATGATTTTAGCAACAATCTACAGGGGACAGGGTAACAGGGGAACCTCACACCTGATTCAGATTCATCCAATTGACTGAAAACTCTGCAAAGAGAGTCAGGCGTCAAATTAACTGCTAATCCTAGAAGATCACATACTTTTGCCACTCACAGATATGTAATATTATCATTTTTGGGGATTTGAGGACTGTGAAAATCTAATGATGTTTTAGGTCATATTTATGAAGAAATATAGAAACTGTTAACTTTAATCTGAAGTATATTTATTATGTTGGACTGGAAGTGCGAGTAGTTTCCTAAACTTGAGATTCAATGGTTATTTTTGTTCAGTTAACAGTTGAGGTTGATTTACGTTATATTTACATGGTCATAGCTGCTGTTTTCCACTCACTTGTATCGGTTTAGGCGGCTGTACAGGTTTACCCCCTCTACCTCTACCTATAAGTAAGTTATCTTAAGCAGCTGTCGCTCTCCTACAAACACCATAAATCTTCCAAACTGTAAACTAGAGACTCAAACATCCAAAACATCAGCAGTTAGAGCCACTCGACTGTACCTCTCCATATCCATGGCTGACAGCGGCTACCGCCCTTCTTCTCCCTGCCCTCACAACCGTTGCTACCACTCCTAATATGGGCATAACGCCTGCCCAAGAGCCCGCCCACATGAGGAGATGCGCCATCCTGATAGGACGATCGAAGTGTCAGTCATCGACGTTTGCAGGAACGCCGCTGCACTGTACATGGCCTGCGAAGCACTGTCAACACTAACGACTGTACCATCCACATTTAGGCCGGATTCAAAACCCACACAGGGTAAGACGACATTTTTTAATACACTGGTCTTTTTGAGATGAGGCTGCCACATGCCTTGATGTTTGGTTTTTATCCGCTGGTCCGGTCTTTACCTCGGTCTAAGCGGCCATAAGAGCAGCAGTAACAGACAGTTTGCCTAAAAGCAACACGTCCATCCATCCTCTCTGGTTTTCTTAACAGCCTTGTAGCGGCATCCAATAAAATATTTGCTTCATAATAGTCAGGTATCGATATTTGTTGTTGTTTTGTATTCATCTTAAGGCTGGTTAATAAGGGTAGCTGCTGTAGCTATCAGCCTGTCACCTTTATAGGCAACCTCTAACCTTTTGCTGGCTCCAAGTCCTGCTCCTGAGCTCAGATCAGATACACAGACCAGTGACTAAGGCCATACACTGTAATCTGTGCTCTGTTTCAATGAATGTAAACGATAAATAATATTATTACTTCTGCTGTCACTGTCTGCATAACTTTTATGTTCATTTATGCTGTGTGTGTTTCAGGTTTCTGCTCCTAGTGTTTCGGATGTCCAAGTACAAACTCTTTCTGCTGAGGCATGGAGAAGGGGCCTGGAACAAGGAGAACCGCTTCTGCAGCTGGGTTGACCAGAAGCTGAGCAAGGATGGGGTGAAGGAGGCCCAGGACTGTGGCAGGCTCTTGAAGGAGCAGGGCTACAAATTCGACTTAGTATTCACCTCTATACTTAGCCGCTCCATCCAGACAGCCTGGCTGGTGCTGGAGGCTATGGGCCAGGAGTGGGTCCCTGTTGTCAAGTCCTGGAGACTTAATGAGCGGCACTACGGCGCCCTGATTGGCTTAAATCGGGCAGAGATGGCTTTACAACATGGAGAGGAAAAGGTGAAATTATGGAGAAGGAGCTACGACATCACCCCACCTCTGATTGATGAATCCCATCCTTACTTTCTGGAAATCTACAATGACCGCAGGTATTCCACTTGTGACGTGCCAAAGGACAATCTTCCCCGAGCAGAGAGCCTGAAGGAGGTGTTGGACAGGCTGCTGCCATACTGGGACAGCACTGTGGTGCCAGAGATAAAAAAAGGCAGGACAGTCCTCATTTCTGCTCATGGAAACAGCTGCAGGGCTCTGCTGAAACACCTGGAAGGTATGTTACTGAACCAGGCTATTTTAAAAAAGTGCTCTTTCTTTTTATTTTTGTGGGGTGGGTTGTTTTTGTTTGAGGCCTTACAAGCTGCTTTTTTAAAGTTATCAGAGTCAGTGAATCGGGGAAGGACATATTTCAGTTCCAGAAATGGAAGGTTGAACCTGCACAAAAAGGCCAGTGAGTTAATGTTACATTTGGCTGTGGCGATGAAATCCACGCTGACCTTTCATCACACTGGTAAGCTGTAGGGGCTCCATGTGCTACAGGCCACACAGTAACTTAACACATATTGACTGTTACATAATAATGCAACAGCACAGAATCTATGTGTTACATACATTTGGCAATAAACTATCTGGCTCTGACATATTTTACATGTAACATCATCATACTGCACTTATTCAAATTGAAAGACTACAAACTGTCAGTAAGCTTGGTAGTTAGATGGCCTAGCATGATTTTAATATGACTATTCCTTTTTCAACAGGCATATCAGATAACGACATAGCCAGCGTGACTTTACCTACAGGGATACCTGTGCTGCTTGAGCTGGATGAAAACCTCCAGCCTGTGAAACCGCGACAGCTCTTGGGAGACCAGACAAAGATTCAGGCGGCCATTAAAAAGGTGGAGGACCAGGGAAAAGCCAATCCATCAACTTGAATACACTAAACTGACTGTAAGACTTAAGACAACTCTGTTCTTTTTTCTTCTGAGTCTCTTACTAATACTCAAATGATGCTTATATATAATGTATATATCATTAGACAGTACAACAAGACATTGTTGTTAGTAAGCTTGAAAGAACAGGTCTAAATCTTACAGTGAAGTTATTGTATGTGGAATAATGGCCTGACATGAATACAGGACGTGTGTTGCAGGTCAGAGTGGGGCAGGGAGAAGTCCAGCAATGTACTGTAAATGTTTCAGCACTGTGTATTATGTGTAAGCACTGAGGACAAATTTGGTTCATATCCTATTTTTAAGCTAAGTGTCCCTACGTATGCCTGTATGGTTATTTATCTTATTTACTCATTAACTCTACCGTGGCAGATTAATATTAACATGGTAAAGCTGAAAAATCCAGAAGGAAAATCTCACTCTATTGCTAAATTATACTTTTCTATTACACTCATTAGCTTTAGAGAATATTCTTCTATATTTTAAAAATGTGCCTTAAATATGAACCTCGTGCTCAGATCCAGTTATTAAAAGCTCAAAGTGATCTGATGGTGATTTTATATAAGAATAAGACACAATTTATTAATTTGATTTTATTTAAGAATAAAATCACTCCATTAACAAACTTTACCTCATAGAAGCTAATAGCCAGGCTGTTTATTTTGGGTTCATTGTGAGCCACAGAAATGCTGTAAATATGCAAAACACTGAAATCCTCTACTGGCAGCCAGAGTTGCTTTTCTATTAGGTTTCTACAGTACATTAACTGTGACACAGAAAGAGCTGAGTTATGGCTATTTGTTATGATATCTGGTTTATACTTTGCACTTTTTGGGGATATGAGGATAAAATGTATCCCCTTGTTACAAAAATGCAAAAACCATGACTGGTAAATACAATTATCTTGGTTGAATATATTGATTGAATTGCAAAAAAACAAAGCAAAACGAGCACTATTTGATTTTAATTTTAAATTATCATCATGCACATACAGTTATTTGATGTCGCTTATGTTGTGATAATAACTTGAAGGAAAATGTTACAAACCACTCATGAGTCTGCACATTTGTTCTTATAGAAGCACTATCTTGTCATATTATGTTACTATTGTACGTGGCCCAGGCTACTTTAATGCATGTTGTACTGTGTCTCTTGTGCATCATTTGTGTCTCCTGTTTTCCCAGTTTGTTTGTTGTGTTCTGCCACTGTTGTTTTGTAATTTCATAGGATGATTTAATGTCTTCCCTGCTGTCTACACTGTATCATGGGAGAGTTAGCATGATGAAATAAAGGGAATAAAACATAATTTCTTTCAGCTAATTCATCATTTCATAGCATTACAACATCTCAGATGTCACAGTGATATGTTAGCTGGAAATTCAATGTTGCTTCAATTGAAACAAATTTAGAAAACAAACAACAATGCTATTTCGGAAGTACAGATATGCCTGCAATTTGGATTTTGGTTGCCCTGAGCCCACTGGAAACAATAAAAAGCTGAGTCTGTTTGGCTACCACAGATGGATCCAGAGGAGTGGCTCTTCTTTTCTCAAACATTTCTGTAATTTGACCAAACCAGAGGGGCTGAGCCAGGGAGAAACCCTCTAATTGGCTGAAAATGGTCTTAAATGGAAATGATGATCAGCATGATTCTTGTTCCCATATATGTGGTGGCAATGATACGATGTAATAGACATTATATTGTATGAACTGTAGTGTTCAAATGTAGCCTAAAGCTACATTTTGTATTACAGAGTTGCATCAGCCAGACATCTGAAGTTCACCTGTCACTTTACAATTCTTACTAAATACAGTGGCTTGCAAAAGTATTCATACCCCTTGAACTTTTCCACATTTTGTCACATTACGAACACAAACAAATATATTTTATTGGAATTTTATGTGAAAGACCAACACAAAGTGGTACACAATTGTGAAGTACAAAGATAATTCTACATGATTTTAAATTTTTTTTACAAGTAAAAAACCGAAAAGTGTAGTGTGCAAAAGTATTCAGCCCCCCTGAGTCAGTACTTTGTGGAACAACCTTTTGCTGCAATTACAGCTGCAAGTCTCTTGGGGTATGTCTCTACCAGCTTTGCACATCTAGAGAATGAAATTTTTGCTCATTCTTCTTTGCAAAACAGCTCAAGCTCAGTCAGATTAGATGGAGAGCATTTGTGAACGGCAGTTTTCAGATCTTGCCACAGTCTTTTTCAGACTCCAACAGGTTTTCTTCCAAGATTGCCCTGTATTTGGCTCCATGCATCTTCCCTTCAACTCTGACCATCCTCCCTGTCCCTGCTGAAGAGAAGCCCCCCCTAGAGCATGATGCTGCCACCACCATGTTTGACAGTGGGGATGGTGTGTTCAGAGTGATGTGCAGTGTTAGTTTTCCGCCACACACAGCGTTTTGCATTTAGGCCAAAAAGTTCAATTTTGGTCTCATCTGACCAGAGCACCTTCTTCCACATGTTAGCTCTGTCCCCCACATGGCTTCTGGCAAAATGCAAACGGGACTTCTTATGGTTTTCTTTTAAGAATGGCTTTCTTCTTGCCACTCTTCTATAAAGGCCAGATTTGTGCAGTGCACAACCAATAGTTGTCCTGTGGACAGATTCCCCCACATGAGCTGTGTATCTCTGCAGTTCATCCAGAGTCACCATGGGCCTCCTTGCTGCATCTCTGATCAGTGCTCTCCTTGTTGGGCCAGTAAGTTTAGGTGGATGGCCGTGTCTTGGTAGGTTTGCAGTTGTGCTATACTCTTTCCATTTCCGGATGATGGATTGAACAGTGCTCCGTGAGATGTTCAAAGATTGGGAAATCTTTTTATAGCCTAACCCTGCTTTAAACTTCTCCACAACTTTATCCCTGACCTGTCTGGTGTGTTCCTTGGACTTCATGATGCTGTTTGCTCCCCAATATTCTCTTAACAAACATCTGGGGCCGTCACAGAACAGCTGTATTTGTACTGAGATTAGATTACACACAGAAATTTACTCTATTTAGTCATTAGGTCAACATTCAATCATTCAGCAATCATCAGGCAACTTCTGAAGGAAATTGGTTGTACTCAGAGAAAAGGGGGCTGAATACTTTTGCACACCATACTTTTCAGTTTTTTAAAATATATTTATGTTTGTGGTCGTAACATGGCAAAATGTGGAAAAGTTCAAGGGGTATGAATACTTTTGCAAGCCACTGTATATCATAATAATCTCAGATACTTAACTTTGTATAAACTGGATGAATCAATGGCAAGAGGAATTTGAGCACATCCCTAAAATTAAACTGTGTACATGCACACACACCTCAGTCCTGCATGGAGATCACTGAATTGCATCTTGAGCAGGCGGGGCTCTTCACACTGCTTATAAACCTCCGGTCACTCTCCCTCTGCTGATTTCCAACAGGAACAGTCACTTTTCGCTGCAGGCTTGGTAAGTTTTTATGATGCTATCTTATAACTTTTTGAATTCAGAGTGACTTGATTTATTAATCATAGTTGATCATAATGTGACTGGTAAAGTTGTAGCTAGTTTCAATACATCATTTAATGCCATAAAAAGGTAGGTGTATGGTTCATTGCCAAGAATAGAACATAACCAGCTGGTTTAGATCAGGAACAGGTATGCCAAATTCAAACACCTATAACCTTGTTGTGCAAAGACCCGTCACTCTTCACCGGTTTGGAAAAATAATTTTCTATGTGATTTAATCTGGATATACCTGCCTCAAGGTAGACATATGACTCTGGAAAATTGCATATATATCACACACATAATCTGAGATTATGTTTAACTGTCTCAGATACATATATGGACAAATTGGCATGAAATATGAATGAAAATGTTTGTTTATTATCAGAACAGAAGACATACAGATAATACAGATGACTAATGAGCTATAATTTAATCACTGTAGATTTATCAAAATCAAAAATACTGTATAAGGGAAAATGGTTAGGGTTAAATGTTAAATGAAAAAAAGGTTAAATGTTTAACTGTACTATAAACGTACCTTTTAATCCAAATATTCTGCAGTAAGCAATAATAGTAAGTAAGTAAGATTTCCTATGAACCCTTCAAGAGATTCTTGTGAAGTTGAATATATAAAGTGCATATAATTTAGTATATTTCTGCAGAGGAATCTGGATTGGAAGACATGTGTGCCCATAAGTGAAATGATACTGGAAGGTGAAACCTACACTGATCTAACAGGGGATGACATTGTCATTCTTCAATTATGAAATAAATGCAATCTGAAACATGCATTTTTGTGGTTCTACAAATCGGTGGTTTCAAACCCCCAATTTTCTCCTTTTTCCCCTCTTTCTGTGTGGTTCAGTATTTGCATCCATGACTTAAGCCTCTGTTAGTGATAAACTGAGCAGGCTGGCTGTGGAAAAGCTGTTTGCTGTAGTGGCCATGCCAAGTGAGTCTCCTATTCCTTAGATGGAGATTCCTAAGATAAAGGCTACAATCACATGGGGTTGGAGTGTGTGAGTTTATGACCATGGGCTCATCTCCTTGGGGACTGGAAATGTGTTTGGGTTTCCAGAGCATCCTCTCCCATCTTGATCACTGAAGTCAGGATCATTTTGCGTCACAAAAGTGAAAACTGCTGTGTATATTTGACTTTAAGCTTTCCATGACCTTTAGTGTTTACACATTTACAATTTGTGAACATGGCACAAACAACACAAAGTAGAAGAGAGGATAAATAGAGGTTAGGAAATTTAACAAAAGAGAAACTGATACAGGGGGGATTCGGTTGCTGGTGTTCTAGTCTGAGCATAAATGTGATTTGACAAAAGTGAAGGCTGATTGCTCTGTAGTTGTACAGATGGGATGCTTTAAATGGGAGAGGAAATGGTTTTTCACATGAGCAAAAAGAGGGGTACAGGTAAAAATTGGTCATCGGTCTGCCATCAAATCTTCTCCTAGTAAGGAAGAATAACTCTCTTTTATATCATATGAGAAGTATTTAGATGCAGGATTTGTTTGTTTAAATGTCCACTGGTTGCCACACCACTGTTTTGACGATGATGCAGCAGCATTATGAAAAGTTGATTCATGGCAATCACAATGGAAAGATGTTATTCTTGGATTCCCACTTTGTATAGCAGAAGGTATTTCCTAGAGTAAACCATGCTCTCTGTCCATGGCCTTGCACCTTGCCAAGCTGGGACACTACAACTAACACTGCCTGTGTACTTCCTTAAAAGGAGGCCAAGTACACCATCTCAGCTGATGGGATGCGGAACAGGGAGTGAACATAGCTGCATCTATTTCCATTGAGTTCCCGGTTAAGGAGGAAACTATAACTCAACTTTGAATTTGGATTGTGTCACCAGAGATATTTTATTTAAGTTCCATTGATAACTCAAACCAGTTTTTTTAAATCATGGACAAAAGTCAACAAAAATCAAACAACAGTCTTCACTTGTTTAAGGTTCATCTGTCAGCTAATGATGGATTCCTTGTTCCTTTCGCTTATTAAAACTGAGCTGAGCTGCAGAGCACTCAGTGTAGAGATGATGAGCCTGAGTCAGTGTCCTACTGAGCCTGTTTCTCTGTTAGGAGATGACAAAATGCTCTCTAATCTTCACTTCAGCACTTGATGGTTATTGGCCGCAGAACAACACACCCTCGACTTTTACCAAACATTTTAATGAGCTGAAGAAAAGGTCAACATTACAGTACGTTGTGGCTCACAAACTGAGGGGAATTTGTATCCTGGTCAGGGACTTTTTCATACGTGACCATGTTTGGTCATGTGGTGTAAGCAGCTGCGACTTCTTGATTGATTGCAAACGCCTCTCTGGCAACTGTTTATCTATAAGTGCATTTAAGCACTTTCTTTATCTTTCAACAAGAGTCTTGTCTGATTTTGTGATACAGAGTTACCTGAGAAACCTATATACTGTTTATTTTGTATATATATACCTGATGCTGTTACTAGCGCAAATTACAATGACAACAACCAAAGGATGTCTTTTAATTCCTCAACCAGTACTAACTAGTACAAAAGTCAAATGAATTACAGCACTGAATGACACAAAAGTACAGTATGTACAGTACAGTGCCTCTGTCCTAACTATGCAGTGAGTTAAACACACTTCCAATAAAGATTGAAGACAGTAAAGTCTTTCATGACAGCAACTATGACAACATCAAAGCAGTAGGCATATTGGGTAGAAAAATAAACAAAAATAATTAGAAAAAGATGGGATAATGTAAACAATAGCTCACCAAAGACATTGTAGAAATAAATTAAAAGCTGCGTTAAAAATGTTTCACAAATAACCACTAAACTATTGAGGAAATAGTCCACATCTTGGCAAATATTCCTATATGCTTTCTTGTATATAGATGATAAGACTCATGCCATTCACATATCTGTGTGAAAAAAAAATGAAGCTACCACCAACTTAGCCAAGCACAACAGATGTGAAATGTTAATCTATGCAATAACTCAAGTGTTTAAACCAAGAAACAGTTTGTAATATAGCCCACTTCAGAAAATGGCAATTTTACTTTTATACTTTGTAGGGTTTGTGTTAAAAAGGTGTTAATTAGTGGACTCTGTACTAAGCTACATTAGCTGGCTGCTGGCAGGAGCTTCACGTTAGCCACAGACAGCTAATAGCTACAATAGCTGGCTTGGGTAACAGTAAAATGACTCAATGAACAAATCAACGGTGAGAAAACAACCGTAATAAAAAGTAGTGTCTGTAGATGATTGTCTACAGAAATGGCATTTGGCGAGTAAACAAAAGATGTCTATCAGTCACCCAGTTTCACAGAGTTCACAAAATGGCGGCTGTATAGCTGCTGTGAAACTCCAGCTCTGGTTCCTGCTGAGAACAAAACAATATCACAAAAATAATGGCTCAAGAACAAATGCTGGCTGTTTATTATAATAAATGACATTATGGCCATGCAAAAAACACAAAACATGTATTTGTTATTGTCTGGCTTCATTTTTGTTACATCCACAAGTTGTACTGGATTGCAACAGAGCTAGACAAATACTGATATCCAGCTGCCTGCATGTCTTTTCAGAACATTTCCAGAATAAAGATGTGAGGCTGACTGTAACTTGCCAAACCAAATGTAAATCCACCATTATAAGCGTGGTCTTTAAGAGAACATAATGCTTTCCTCTGCCTTCTTTTGATGTCTGATTAATACATTGGCAGACTCTCCATAGGGACGCCATCATCAAGACAGTAATTACAGAGCCAGACAATATACAAATAGCACATGACATGGACACAATGCTGGGATAAATAGAGACACAAAGGAGGACCATGCAATTGGTGTAATTATGGGGCTTTTAGTAGGAGTCTTTTAACTTTTGTATTGCAGACCGACCACTAATGTCTTATTACTTATAATAACCTTCAGTGGACCACTTGAGGAATTCTCAGGCTAAATCCTTTGGCTTCAGAAACAAAGGGCTCAAGTAAGGGCTTACTGTGATTTAACTACTTTTGATGAGCAACACTGGCATTGGATATACTAAAAGTATATCCAAGTTGTTTTTTCAATACGTGTGTGTATTAATCACACTTAAAAGGTCATCCAGATAAATTCAATCAGTATATTAAAGGAATGATTTATGAGTCAATGATATTAGTCACTGCCAAAGAATGAACCATACATACTCTCAGATTATATAGAGATCACATCGCTCAGCATGTCATATATTCACCAGTTTTTTTCTAAACATGGCACTGCTAGGACTTTATTATTGATCTATATGTAAAGTGGCTGTAGGTTTTTTAAATAAAAAGAGTTTGTCCTACTCACAGATCAAGTGGGATGTTAGGTTCAGATTATTTTATTTCATACAAGCTGCTACTGGCTGACTTTGTGTTTGAATGTAAATTTGTGTTTGTCCTCATCTGCTCTGAATACTGGATATCCACATCAGGTTTAATATGAGCTGTATCTTAGGTTCCTGTTCATACATTTAAGATAACAGCATGGCCCGGCAGTGATAAGAGACAATTGTGTTACACTGAGGTGTATAAGTGCTGATAGGCATATTTCTTGAAGGCAGCCTTGTGTTTCCTCCTGCTTCCATACCTGATGCTAAGTTAGACTAATTGTAAGAACAAGAAGAAAGTGAGTAAGAACATTTCCCAAAATGTTATTACACTATTCTGCCATGACATACTTGTGTGTCTGCTGGCTTTAGATAGCTGTGAAATGCTAAAATGCAAATGTCATTTTTAGACCTTTGTCAGAATCCATCCACAACTATTTTTTTCACATTCATTCTAGGCAATTACATGCTGCCAGCAGAAAGCCACAACTGTTTCCTTGTTCCTTGCTGTTTTCCTCACGACAGTTGATTTATTGCAAACATCAATAGGAATATTCATAAGAAGTGTCTGGTGAGTGTTAGGAGGGGCAGCTGGCCGGTTGCATGAGAACAGACTGTCTATGGTGATGTAGAGAGAAAGATATCCTGTACCACCACCAGTGTCTAATCCCATCAGAGTCAAAGCAGACAACATAAATCAGTTACAGACGTTTGAATTATAAAATGCCACGGGTGCCCGTTGTGGAAATTAATGTGGATTTGCTAGTTTTAACATATATAAAATTACAAGAATCTTTAGCATTTTAAGTTTAAAGTTATGTTTAATGACAATATGATCAATGCTTTGATTCAGAGGGTGTGCTTTTGCATTTGTATTACTTGTTTTCTTGTAATAACTCATGAATACAACACACTTATAATCTAAACAAATTACCTGTCTGGTGTGTGTGTGTGAATCCACATTAGGTCACTTGGACACATGTATCATCTAGTAACCCTGTGGATTTTGTTAAATACTGGCCACAGCATTACAATGACTTCACCTCAAAAGCTGTGACATATAATAACTTCAGCTTCAATACACATCAGTTTGTCATCAGTTTATTCTATTGGTTCTGTCCTCTTGTCATTGCCTGAGAGAACAAGCTTAGCTTTTTCTTATTGTTTATTCATGAATATTATATTCGAATTACACCAACAGTAAATCAAAAAATGAATTCTGTTAATTGACAAAAGCTGTTCATATGTATAATTATAACACTATAATGTAATTGTACAGAACTATGAGTATTTTTACATGTATTTACTAATGGACAGTATCTGTCTACAATATCAACTTCTTCAGTGAAGAAAGAGCTAAAGTTTCAACTATGTTATATTATCATTCAGTATTTATTTTTTAAAGCACCATCCACTTATGAGTTAAAAGTTATTGCCACCTACATTAATATGTACTTATACCAGCTTGCAACTACATTAGAGGGTTTTATAAACATATGAAATGTTTAAATGCTGTTTATCAGTGATAAAGAGGGTCAGTTAAAGTGTTGACAAAAAGTGCCTTGGCTTATTCTGTAAATTGTATTTTATTTTATTTTTCTTGCTGCCAACAGTTCAGCCCACTGAAACCAGAGCTCCATTGTTCATTGAAATAACATTTTTTGATAAATTATGTATTTGTCCCCTTTAGTACAGTTTTCTATCTATTGTGTGAATGATGTTGAGGCTGACGGGTAAAGAAGTCATGAAGTATTGAGAGATGAACTTACACATAGTTTGTAGCACTTTAATGTGCTGAAGGTTTTTTTTTTTTTTTACATTTGAAAAAAACGAGAGGCCTACAGTATGGTGTTTAGGGATTCTTAACTCATCCATTTCCCCCAAATTTTAATCTGTTCTTCCAGATCTAATATAAATATCTTAATCCCTTTTAGTCCTGAACTCTACAGATCATTATGATTTCTACATTAAGAACAACCACCTCTAAAAATGTTTTGTCTTGAAGTAAGATTAATGAGTTACAAAATATATCAATTTTCCAGACATCCTTTTCCAGGAAAGCAACGAATTGTCTTGTTAAAGATGTAATGGATGTTTTAGTAAAGGCCTCTTTAAGTCCATTTCTGTTTGTAAGCTTGTGAGACTGTATATGGTATCAGCCATGGTAAAAACTAAACTGCTAAATGCCTGTGTCCCATTATGATCCACTGCTCACTGCTGGTGGGCTCCTCTTCAGATCTGAAGTTAGAGATACTAGAAATAAGATGTGATACTGAAGTGGCCCCATTTTATAACACAGAGTGATTATAATGCTGGCTTTTAACTGTTTGGGATATAAATATATTGCAGGTGTGTCACATCAGTGTAAGAGAGAAAACACATACACACAGTGGTGGTTGATGTAAACAGAATATAAAGTAATGTCAACTTGACTCTGAGCTGACATCATCTGGATTCCCAGCACTGTTATGTTAAAATTGTTCAATGTTGCAGAACGACGATTACATAGCAAAAGTTTGGTTTGGGAGAACTATTTCTCCTGTTCACACAGAGAGGGACGATCTCACTTGGATGTCTTTCTAAGTCTATGGGTGTAGTGAAGGTGGAATACCCTGAACTTACATTCACACTGGACCGTGCCAAAAGATATGGTTGCTTTCTTTCATTTTCTATCCTCCTTTGAGTCTGAAGTCACACATCAGAGTTCCTCTGTACTTCCACACACACATCTGTTGGCTGGAGCCTCTGCCACACTTTATTACAGAGTTCAAAAGGTGGTTGATGGCAGTTGGAAAATAATACACATTGAGGAAAATAAGTTCATTTGATAGAGAGTTTTTATTGGCAGTGGTTTGGAAATATTGTCAACATATGGTTAATCTAGATGTGTTGAGCTCTATAGTCTGGGCACTCAATTTATTTAAAGATTACATTCAAGATCATTCTTCTGATTTCTTGCTTATATCAGAGGGAGTCTTTGTCTTACTATGTTAGATAAGTGGCTAAATGGTGGGAAATTAACTATATAATGAAAAATACAGCGTTGTTATTACTTTACTAGAGGTTTATCTTGATTGGCGTGGATACAGACTGAATTATAGATTATATGCTTTGGAAGTTTTACTGTAGAGCTATCATTTTATGATTAACAATCTGAGGCTGTGCAGTTTCCATGGACCAGGACCAAACAAAAGTAGACAGAATAAAGGATTCACTGGTTATTATACAATTCAAATAAAGCTGTTGAGTATATTAGCCTGTCAGGGTCTAATCTATGTTCAGGACAAGGGGGGCACAATTCAAAATCTTATGATAAAATTAGATTAATTGATCCTCAATTCAAAAACAATACTAATAGATGATATAATCATTTATATAATTAATATTTATATCATTCATATATATGACGGTCAGACATGTAGTGCCATTTGTTTGAGCGCACACATGATGCACGTTCATGTATTGATGTGCACTGTTAGGTTGTGGTTAGTTTCACAGCTGACGTAGCCACTGTTCCTATGGTGGCCTGTTTATATTGATTAGTCAATTATGATCACATGATCAGATATTGGACTGACTTCATGAGCAGTTTCATCATGTTAATAATAAAACGCAGCATTAGAAAAACCCAGCCCAGCTGTGAAACATCAGTTCAGAGGAGAAACTGCTGTGCAGGCAGAGGTCAAGCTAAGCTAACAGGCTAGGCTATGAAAACATAGCTAAAGCTAGCTCTCATCTCAAGTGTGACAGGCTGACTTTGTCTTGTTTCTGTGTGAATGAATCACAGACAAAGATAGAAACTATCAGAAGACTGAAGGATGTTTTCTGTCTTTTCATTTTCCCCAACTAACAATTTAATTCTCAGAGCAGTTGAGAGGCAACCGGCAACTTTTAAGGTTGTATGTTTTTGCATATTAATACATGACTGACATTTGGAAATCAATCAATACAACTTAAATGTCAACATGCCAACCATTTCTTTTAGCGTTTTGTCTGACATACGCTTTGGAAAACTGACACAGCACCATTGGATTGGAGTTAAAACTCACAAAAAATGTAATAAACCATCTTATAAGACTGAAAATCATGACTTGATTTTGAATCAGTAAAAAAAAAGGTCAATTTAAATGTGAACTGAGTTTTGTTTTATTAAGCACATACAATACGGGGTTAATTAATTCTTCAAACAAGCAGGCTTTCTAAATTCAGGATACCAAAAACCAAAAGAGACCTAAAAAGGAAAAAAACACATTCAAGAATTACAAAATAATTTGAGAAAGTTACTTAATATGTTTCTTTGTGCTTCTTGCTTCAAAAGAAGACTGAATCTCTGTCATGTCTGCATAGTACAGATGAAGCTTAGTTCAGACTGAAAACAGTGGCAACACATCAACTCAATGAACATGTCACATGAAACAAATTAATGTTTACATGCTGTTTTCTTAAAAGATAAATTAGATGTAATGTGTTAGGGAGTTTTGTAGATTTTTTTACCTCCATACAGAGCAGGGCTGGCTATTTCCCCCTTTTTCTGTTTCTGAATTTCAACCCCCTCTCTATGGATAATAATTGATATCAGTGCACGGTAATATCCCCGGCAGTGTTGAGCAAAGACTGTAATGACAGGTTGCTTAAATGGATTATCAGTTTTTTCAAGATTGATGTGATTGGATGTGACATGAGCTTGCAAAAGCTTTGCACAGCTACATGACTACACATCAGCTCTACTATAAAGTGGCCTTACAGAGATCAGGAGGAGATAAGAGTAGTAGGTAGTAAAGTTTCACAGGTGTATTTTGTAAGTGAAAAGAAAAACAGGCTGCAGGACAACATAAAGTAAAGATAGCATAATAAGACAAACCAAGGGAAATACTTTGGGAGAGTCAGAGAGTGTCAGAGAAAGTTAAAGAAAGTTAGACAGAGGGTAGGAGTCAGGTTGGGGAGGAGGAGAGAGGCTGAGAGAGAAGGAGAGGGGAGCAGAGAGGCAGGCTTTGCCTTTTCTGGTAGTTAAAGCCACTGAAAGAACAAGCAGGAATTCTTCATGCTGCAGAGGGGCTGAGATATAAACCAGACTGTAGAAGTTGATATATGATGAGAGAGGATACAGTGCTGTCCATGGACTAAACTTCAGCTACTGTTAAGGTATTGTAAACCAACAGGCATCACAGTTTTGTGTTACTTTTTACCCATGTCATTAACCTGTCCTGGGTGGTCCCCTGTAATATATATGTACTACTTGTGTGTTTCAGCTATTACCTGTATGGTTGTGGGATCTACTGAACCCAGATTATAAAAGAAAGAAAAAGAAGATTGTTTAAATATATGATGCAGGGTGCATGGCTTGATAATGATTGGGAATTTTTGGAAACATGATGTGATATCAAATTTGTCTTTTAGTGAGAAAGTGAAGAGAATCGTTTGAGCATCATGGACGATGATTTTGACCGCCGCATGGAGCTGAGGAGGCAGAGGAGAGAGCAGATGCGCCTCGAAGCTGAAAAGTAGGTGAATCACTTACGAACATATGAAGAACAGATAAGTGCACCACCATGGACCTGTGCACCTAATCATGAGTGAAATTCAGTGCATGTAGAAAATCATACAAGCACTACACCATATACACCATATACCCTACACCATATAATCTTAAATCAAATCTTCATAGTTTTATTAGTGTTTGTCTGATTCACCATTCACAACGAACCTGACATACATTCAGCTTTATGAGACCATATTGGATTATTATGGGCAAATATTCCTCCCTCATTTATAAACCATGTCTGCAGTTGTTTGAAGTTCTTAGCCAGCTGCTGCTCACACTCTGTTTATGGTGTATGCACCTTATGAAGGATTTGTGATAGTGACTCCTCATGGAGCAGCATAGTAGAGCAGATAGGACTTGGATGGTGTTCAGGTGATGACAGTTTAAGGATCTACACTGCCTTTTTCACTCATTATGGAGTCAGTCAGCGGGTGCTGTTGTTTAGATTTGTCTCTCATCTCTCTCTCTGTCTTTGTTCTCACATAAATATTACAGAGCTGTCATCCACTGTAGTAGTAAAATCTGCAATCATGAGTGCAAAGTTGCACTTTTAAATCCTTGGATCATCTATAAAGATAGAAACTGAAAGGGAGTGAAGAAAAATTAACAAAAACTCCAGTCAGTTGTTGTCAATTGTCTGATAGTTGAATTCATAATTAGTGTCAAGACAAGAACAAATAGTTAAAGATAAAAGTATGAACCAACCAAACAAGCCATAATCTACTCTGAAACCCTGGGGATCCCATGTGATGTCACCTGCCCATGTAAAGTGGGAAGAGCTGAGTTAATTAGCACAATGTTCATACACCTTTAGCTGTCAGCTGCTGCTTAATTGGTGAGCCTCATAAAATTAGAATCAAACATCGTTAGAAACAGATAAAATAAATTATGTGTGAATTCTTACGACATTGATGTTTCTTACAGCACTATTGTCTTCACTATATCGTGATGCAGAGTTAAAAGGATTAGTCTGGTGATAGTGGGGTCCAAATGTGTTCCTAGTGTCAACTCTTGCCTGTTTCCTCTGTGCATCAGTTTCATCAAACATTACATTTTACATTATATTTTCATCACAATGAGTGAAGACACTGAAGTATAAATTCATTTTAAACACCATCCTGCTGCTGGATTATAGCACCAAATGTGTATTAATCCACAGCTGAAATAATCCCCAACAAGTGCATTTACTTGTGCCCAGGTGTTGAGGGAAATCATTTAGCTTTTTTTTTTGGCCATGAATACATCTTACGCATCATTTTCTTTCAACACAGGAGTCAGTTGCTGTCATATCAGATGTCCTATCAGAGCCTGAGTGAAAAAAAAGGAATTTTCTCACAGTCTTGCAGCCAGCTCTACCAGCCGTGCCAACCCAGCCTGCTTTGCTTTTTCTGCCTCTCACCACCCTCCAGCCTCTCAGCTCCTCTCTGCATCCCGAGGAGATGCTGCAGACGCTGGAATGTTTTGACTGCCATTTTTATTTCAGCACAACACAGCCTTTTCTGACTGCTTCAGCCTCTGACAGTTTGAGTGGAGATTTCAGTCTCCTTTCCTTCATCTCACTCCATTCTCGTCTTGGTCAAAGAAGCCCTCATCATATTTCTCTCCATTCATTTTGTCTCTTTACCATCAGGTTGCTCATCTGGAAATGTAACAGTGAAACTCTCACAGCAGGCTTCTGCTTTATGTGGAGTAATATCTAATTGAATTACTTCCTCGATGATTTCTTGAGGCGACCCATGGCATTTGGAGAAACCTTTGCCTGGGGTTTTGTTGGATTTCCACCTCATTTGGGTCTTTGTTTCTGTTCTAAAGACAGAAATGATTCCTGTGGTTCCCATCCACCTCTTCCTCTCACAACATCTGTAAATCATTGTGTTGTGGAATTAAGATGAGCAGAGTTAAATAATACCCATGTGCTACCAATGGGCCGTTTCAACTCTCCCTGCCCCATAAAGCCTGGTAATGCTTGGAAAGACACGGTGTAGCCTGCTCAAGAGTCTCCCCATGAATGTCTTCACAGTTGGATGAAGGTCAATAGCAGGATGTTGAGAGATGTGAAGGGTGGAGGGTGGAGGGGGAAGACAGGAGGGAAACAACTTTGGCAATGTCTCTCATCTCTAATTCCATATGTTGTATTGTTTGCTCTCTAAAGAAGATTATCTGCTAGACCTTCATCAAAAATTGTCATCCATTATTGATACAGGCTCAAGCTCATACTGTTCTAGTATTTAATCACTCCCTTCAGTCAGGTGGAGAAAACAGTGTGGCAAACCACAAAAAAAACACAACAATGGCAATTGGGATGAAGCCTTTTTACAGTTTGCTTGGAGTGGGTTGAGCTATTCGTAAATCTTTTGCAATTGCAAAACATGGCCGTTAGACCGTTAGAAAAGTTACGAGTTTGGCATCAAACTTACTTCCTTTACTCACCTATACCTGTGTCTGCTGGTGGAAGTCGTGTAATTGTTAAATTGTTAACTTCTCTGTTAAGTCTTTTCTTGTGCTGAAGTTAGCATGATAACCAGTTACCTCTTGCCCGTCTCGTCACTTTCCAATAGCAACTCATTGTCTGCCCTGAAGACACAGTACTGCTATATGGGTGAATTATAACTGTTAGAACTGTGCCTCAATGGCCGACGCTCTTGTCAAGCGACCATCCACATCCAGCAAGAAACCACCCATTCAGTAGCAGAGGAAACTTTGTTTTTCTTCATCTTTTTTCAGAAATGGCTATCTCATTTTAGAGTAATAATACATCACTTTGAGATATACTGGGTATCTGTATGTGTGATGTTGCAGGGTGGGTTACACCAATGATGATGATGAGGAGGAAGCACGGGAGCGAAGGAGACGTGCAAGGGAGGAGAGAAAGAAGATGAGGGACTTAGAGGAGTCTGATACCAGTGATGTGATCAACGCCAACAGGTACACTGAGGACAAAGGGCATGTACAACTTTAGTGGGGCAAAATGGGGGTATTTGGGGAGGGAGAATGAGAAACCTCCCACTTGAGATTTTGTTGACTTGAATGTAACACAAATCAGTTGCGTACGGTGACTTTGATAGGCAAGAAGGATTGAGCGGCCAACTCTCTCCCTCCGACATGTCCACAGCCTGCGTACTGAGCCATTTCTGAAAGGAACTGTTATACTCCTGTAACAATATCCTGTCTCTTATCAAGTGTTCAACAGATCTTGCATAGAGATGATAAATTTGGGCCATTTGCTTGTTTGCTTGCTACTGCTGCCTCTTGACGCTTAATGCAAAAGTTTAGTTTGTACTCACATCTGTGCGTGAGCATGATGCAAACAATATCATAACTGACCTCAGAAGAAGCTGAGTGAAGGACAGCTTTCCTTACACACTTTGGCTGTAGCTAATCACCAGTCAAAGATCACAGGATTATCCTCAACGCAGATGCACAACCTGTCAAATTAAGCTTAATGATGATCTCCTCTCCACTTCGAAGACAAACTAACTCACTGGGACTACACTCTGCTGCCACCACAAGTAGGTGGTAAATTGCACAATGAATGCAAACAGGTAACGGTAAGGTTTTGGATGGTGGAGAACCTTTACAAATAGTATCCAGCAGGATTGAGGTATAGGGTGTAGTGGGAGGGGGGGACAACCTCAGACAGGGTTTCTTTTTGTTCCAGAGCTCTGTTTTTTCTTTTCTTTACTTTAGAAAAATATTGTACGAAACTTACAATCATGTACCAATATGGTATAACCTTACCACCTCTCTCTGACCGCCATGGCTGCTATTTCAGCGGGGATATAAACCTGAGACCATGCCAACTTCAGTCTACAGTGGAGGGCACCTGACCATTCCCATTGCCCTAAGTACACATATTTACAATTAAATATTAAAGATATCTACATACACTTGACTACAGGCTAATTAAGGATAAATCAAATGCATAACACTCAAAAAATATGAACCCACACTTAAATTAAAACCCTCTACCCCCTCCCCTCTCCTCTCTAACCACTTGGTCCAGCCTAACAGTCTCATGTGTGCACTCCATGAACCAAGCCCCTGGAAGCAGACCTCAGAGAGAGACTGGTTAGTCAGGGTCCAAAATAAAAGCACAGTATAACAAAAAATAAACCTCTTGTATAAGCTTTGAGTCAATTGGTGTGTGGTTTCCCACCTTAGCGAGGGGGTTGCCTTCCAGCTCCCTCACAGCATAGCATCCTTCATTGTAAAAATTTAGCTTTACTTTGTTTTTGGACCAAACTGGAGTGAAGGAGGTGATAGTTTAATTGTAAATTAAGAGTTCAGAGTGAGATGATAAGGGGAGATTGATGAGCGGTTGGGGAGGCAGAGGAGGCCAGAGGTCGGCATGGAGCAGGTGAGTAATCTGGAAAGGTTGGAGCAGTAGAAACTTGGGGTCATGGGAGGTCATGGGGGGCTGTGACACTTTATGGGACAGAACAGCGAAAGGTAATGAAAGGAGAGATATCACTTCTATATCTTAGCTACTTCACTATTTGAGCACTTCTTACTCCAAATCAATGTTGTAGAAGACTAGATTTGATTTTAGACTCCTGATGTTGATAATCACTTCCAGCCTCAACATTTGGATCTGCCTCCAGTGATTGTGTGGTTCTTTGACTGATTCTTCCCCTGGTAAGCCGCATAAGAACGATCCAATCAGAGACTTAGATGTGGGTTCATCACAAATATGAGAGTAATGGGGGGTTTAGAGATTTAGTTTTGATTTTATTTGAATCTCAGGCTCAGTTGATTTCATGTTTTTTCAGTGTCACAGAGACAGAGTCCGAGTCTTGCACCACCACCACTGCTGACGCCAACACCACGGGCACTGGAGGTGCAGATGATGACCAGGCTTTGCTGGAGCGTCTGGCCAGGAGGGAGGAGCGCAGGCAGAGGAGAATGAAGGAGGCCATGGAGAGACAGAAGGAGATCGACCCCACCGCCAGCAACGGCACAGATAGCACAATGGAGGAGCAGACCTCCATCAGCAGCAGTAGGCAGAGAGACACAGAGGAAGAGGAGGAGAAGAAGGAGGATAATCCTGTCCAGAAGGAGGTGACCGAGAGTGATACAAACTCCTGGAGGAAAGAGGAGGAAGAGAAGAAGGAAGAAGAGAAGGTAAAGATGAGTCTCTATACTGAGATTGAGATGAAAATTTCTACTCTGAACTTCTTTTTGTTAATTAATGTACAGAAAATTATAGAAACTAATTTAATAAATTATCTTATAGGAGGAGACTCAGGTTGAGGTTGATCTAGAAAAGAAAGATGCTGATGCAGAAGCTGTTTGTAATGCTGACAAGGAGGAAGAAGAAAGGAAGAGGAAAGAAGAAGAAGAAAAACTGCAAAAAGAAAAGGAAGAAAAGCTGAGGATAGAAGAGGAGGCTAGGCAAAAAAAGGAGGAGGAAGAAAAGCTGAGGAGAGAGGAAGAAGAAAGACAGCTGAAGGAGGAAGAGGAAAGGAAGAAGAGGGAAGAGGAGGAACAACAACAAAAGCAAAATGAAGAGAGGCTGAGAAAAGAAGAGGAGGAAAAACAGAAAAAAGAGATGGAGGAAAAAATGAAAAAAGAAGAGGAGGAAAAACAGAAAAAGATAGAGGAGAGACAGAAGAAAGAGGAGGAGGACAAACGGAAAAAGGAGATAGAGGAAAAGAAGAAGAAGGAAATGGAGGAGAAGAAGAAAAAGGAGGAGGAAGAAAAGAAGATGAAAAAAGAGTTGGAGGAAAAGAAGAAGAAAGAAGAGGAGGAGAGACGGAAAAAGGAGATAGAGGAAAAGAAGAAAGAAGAGGAGGAGAAGAAGAAAAAAGAGGAAGAGGATAAACGCAAAAAACGAGAGATGGAAGAAAAGAAGAAGAAAGAGGAGGTATTGATTTTTTTTTTTTTTTTTAATGAACAGCCAAGATCTGGAAAACTCAAATGAGGTCTCTGTGTTAACGTCCCCCCAGAAAACAGACATTTTAATAACACAAGTCCTTAATCTGGATCAAATGACTCTGCAGGTCCATGTTTCATTCATCCAGGCTTTGCAGATATTTGCTGTGTGGTGGTTTTGCGTTGCGGCCGTAGCTCACAGTGATTTGTTTGCCACAAGGATAAAAGCGGTGGTGGTATCAGGGATGTCCCAGAGTGATCTTTCCTCATTTTACATCTGTGCCACATTCACTGCAGCTCCACTGTTGTCAAATGGCCTTCACAACACATGTTGTTTTCATTGCATTTAATTAATCTTGTTCCTTTTTTGTTGTCTGTGTAAAGGAAGAGAAGCCAAAAAGATTTGGTTTTAAGGAAAAGGTAAAACAAATTTGCCTGTCATTCATTAAACCTAGTGTTCTTCTCTAATAGTAAAGATATACATGAAGAAGGAACTGTGTTTCTAATGTCTTTCTCTCTTTTTGTAAGAATGAACCAACCAAACAGAACGGAGCTTTCACTGAGAACAAACTTAAGAAAACAGACATCAAGACATCAAGGTAAAACAACACAATGTTTTTAACTTTATATTTGTGTCATGTATGACTTTAAAAAATCCTTTTAAATACACATAATATATTTAATTAGAGGTGGATGTTGCCATGAAGGGACTATGAGAAAATGGACAAACAAAATGGCTCCTGTAATCCATCCATGGACATTGCGAATGCATTTGTATGTATCTTCAGTTTGGAAGAAGAATTTTCTAGCAAAGTGCTTTCATTTCAATTTAGTGCAACTTTATTTATTCCACTGTGCCCCCACCCCTCCTGGCCAACTCAAAAATATAATATATATATATAATATATATTATATAATATAATAATATATAC
>CM076652.1:19109176-19133618 GCA_038496675.1 Rachycentron canadum
ATATAATATAATAATATATACTACGCTATAAAATATACATAATATATAAGAAAACACTGCACATCATAAAGATTAAAATCTTACAAATATCGAAATAGAAAAACAGGATGTAATGAAGCCATAAAAAAGCCTAAACATTTACCTTTGAGTAATGGAGGAGACGGATAGAAGAGACTATAAAGGACTTACAGTATCATTCATTTTATTTTGGCTCTTATAATGGAGTTTTTAACTCATCAGTTGGCTGAAACATGACTTGGACTTATGTCCACGTGTGTTGGTCATAAAACAACTGACTGTGTTTGTGAGCAGAGACAATGCTCCCTCCACAAAGGCAGAGGAGTTGGAGCGACAGGAGGCTGAACGCAAGCTGCAGGAGCTGAAGCGCCGGCGAAATGACGCAGAGAGTGAAGAGATTGAGAAGATGAAGCAGAAGCAGCAGGGCGCAGAGGTGGAGCTGGAGGAGCTGAAGAGGAAGAGAGAGGAGAGGAGGAAGATCCTGGAGGAGGAGGAGAAGCAGAAGAAACAGGAGCTGGAGGACAAGAAAAGCAAGGAGCAGGTGACATGGACTTCACATTCAGAAATTATGTTGATCAGAGATCAGTGAGTCTCACTATTAAAGGAGTAACCAGTTCCAAAGGTCTAACAGTAAATGATGATGTTCGTAACAGGAGGAGAGGAAAAGGATGAAGGAGGAGATAGAGAAGAGGAGAGCAGAGGCTGCAGAGAAGAAGAAACAGAAGGAGGAAGACTCCACAAAACCTGTCTTTGCTATCAGTCCCAAAGGCTCCTCCAAGGTGAGTTAAGGAGCAGAGGTTGAGACATTTTTCAGAGCAGCAAGTTAAAGTTCAAACTATTGTGATTATCGGTTGACTAGAATTTAAAAAAAGATGTAGACTGGAGTCTGAACTGTACTCAAATATGGCAGTAGATGAACGAGACCGTGACTGGATAATTTCCTTGCAGTTTATTTTTGGAGGAATGTTGAGAGACTCGTGTGTGTGTATGTGTGTCTTTTCAACTCTGGACCCTCTGTACATGGAGGGCATAATTCATTATGAACAGCAGGCTGGTGTGTGTGTGTGTGTTTGTGTGTGTGTGTGTGTGTGTGTGTGTGTGTGTGTGTGTGTGTGTGTGTGTGTGTGTNTGTGTGTGTGTGTGTGTGTGTGTGTGTGTGTGTGTGTGTGTGTGTGTATCCTGGCTCCCTTACAATTAAACTCTCTGGCTCAATCACTCAGCAGTCAAGTACAGAGAGACCTTCCCAGGGACAGGCTGGCCTGTCTCTCAGTGATGTCGTCCTGGAGAGAAGCGAGGAGCCAGGACAGCTCGACCTATGATCTATGTCTGCCTGTCAGTGACAGTTTATAACTTTAGACCTGTTGTTTCGTTCTGTGCAGATCGGGGAGAAGGCAGAATTCTTGAGCAAATCAGCCCAGAAAAGGTGAGACATGAAAGGTTAATTGGTCATGTTTATGGTACAGAAATAAAGAAACACAAATGAATGAACCAGGGGTCGGTGAGCCATGTTAATGCCCAGTGTGTCGTTCATCCTTGCAGCACTGCAGCCAGAGTGTCACACACTCCAATTGTCTCCAAGATTGGCAACAGGCTAGAACAGTACACTTCTGCCATCCAGGTGAGACCTGACATTATTCACTGTTCTCAGCAGCAGTAGAACAAGATCCCCAGATCCTTTACTTTAGTAAAAGCACCAACACTACAATGTAAAAAAAAACTCCACCATCAAGTAAAATCCTGTTTTGAAAACCTAAAGTTAAAAGTACAGATATGTTATCGGTAAAATGTGCTCAGAATGAAAATAAAGTTCTACTTTTGCAAAGAAAATGGCACTTGTAAATGATATATCTTTAATTATCTCATAAAATCATCAGAGATAGTTAGCTTTTACCACTTTATAGTACAGTGCCACACAATTAGTCTAGTCCAGTGTTTTCCACCTGAGCAGTCAAACCTTCTCCAAAGGGTCGCAAGATTAATCTGAACGGCAGTGAGATGATCAATGGGTAGGACAGAAATATTGGATAATTTTGTGCCCAAAGCAGTTATTTAAATGAAACTATCACAAATATAAAAGAACTCTGGTTAAAAAATGTCTCTATGGTGAAACTGCTTTGATCTTACATTGATCTATAAAGTGACTACTAACTATAACTATCAAAGAAATGTAGGAAAATGTAGTAGCATTGAGTAGAAATACTCAAAATAGGAACAAGCACCCTGAGAACAGTACTTAAGTGACTGTACTTAAAAACTTTCCACCAGTGATCCACAGACAGTGTTGATCTGTTTTAGCCCTTTAGGAAGTGGTTAAATCCGTCCTCTGTCTCCACAGGGAAACAAAGAAGCCAAATCTCCCAAGTCTCCAGTGGCAGATATTCCTACAGGAGGCACGCGCAGCATCAAGAGCATGTGGGAGAAGGGCAACATCGGCAGCTCCTCTGAGAGCCCAGCCCCTGCCAACAAGGTGAAGGATTGAGAAAGTGAGAAGGATAGATGGGTTTACTGATATGTGATCCAGTATTTGAGATGTCTCTTTTCCCAGGATGTGGCTGGTATCAAAGGAGGCGTGGCTGGACGTGTCAACAGTTGGATGGCAAAGCCTCCAGAGGCAGAGAAGACAACACCAGCAGCAGCAGCATCACCAGCAGCAGCAGCAAAGCCGGCAGTAAGGCCCGATAAATCCTCGTCTTGATCACACAGGCTATTGTAAATTAGACACCAGTGTTACTTCAGCAGAGTAATCCCTGGATATTCTGTACACGCTAATGTGCTCATTTGCACATCAACATGCCAGCCTTTTGTTGGCTGCTGCCTTTATGTCTGAGCTCCAACATGGACACTCACTGGAGTCTAGTGACACCACATGGACAGTTTACTTAACACCATGTGCTAACAAAGCCCCCCCTCACACACACACCCACTATGTGTTATTAAGTACACAACCTGAAGGTTATGAACACAGCATTCAAGCATAAACCAATGGGGAAGCATTGGATCTAAGCAGAATATTCTTCATCATTGTTGGGGACAACAGCTGATCACTAACGCCCCTGCTTCCACAAACGTTTCTACATCTCTCTATACATCAATCACACTGGCTTCTGTAGGAATTTCAAGATTGTCCCACAACCCATCAATCATACAGCACTTGAAAAAAAGCTGTGGCTGTGTCTGTGAAAAACATGTTTTTGTGTCTCTGTGATTTCATAATGAAAGTCTCCTTCAGGCAAAGATAAAAGTTCATGTCCCCATCAGATTTATCAGACAGACCAACATTTGCATTGAATTATTAAATTAAGTTTATTTCCTGATAAAGCGCCATCAAATGAGATGAGGTCATTTGTAGCCGAGTACTTGTCGTACATTGTGTCCTTTTCTTAAAGTAGGACATCAGGTGCTAATCCTGCCAGGTCTTCTGGAGACATTACACTATGTCCACATGCAGTGGCATTGCTAGATGAAGTGCAACATTGTCCTACCATGAAATTTATGAGTGAGATATCTTTAGCGTCGAGCGTCTTGGCTTGAGGATCACTTGTAACCTTGGCTTTACTCTTGCACCAACACTTCCCCCTGATGGGATGAAGCTGTACAACAGTGTGGTGCATGTCATGTAGCTCTAAATGCCCCCATTCTCTTCTGTTTGTTAACTGTGTACATTTATATAATTCACCTCTTTCTTTCTGCTTCCCTTTCCCCTTTGCTGAAGCTTCCTCCTTTCTTCAGCTTTCCTCAAACTTTTCCTGCCTTTCTTTGTTTGCTCTTCAAACTGGTAAAGGTACCACTTTGCATACATTTTAACTACAACTACAGCGACGTCTAATAATCACAATCTTAATATATGTGGATGGAATAATGTTTTCAGATACTTGTACTTTACTTCCATTTGATTGTAGTCCATTTTAGTTCAGAGGGATTTTAGAGAACTTTTACTTTTGAGTCTTTAAGTATGTTTTACTGGTATTACTATGTCAGTATATGTCAGATATTTATAATACTTTATACTTTAATTTAGTATTTTTTAACATGTTTCTACCAGAACTTGTACTCAGGTAAATAATCTGAATACATCTTCCATCACTGCGTAGGACTGAAAGGTTCATGGTGTCTCTTTTTCATTCAGGATGTGAAACCAGGTGATGTTGGTAACAAGCGCGGTATGTGGGAAACCAAGAAGAGCTCTGCGCCTGCCAAGGTAACACACATACACCCTGATTTACTGTATGGAGGGAGAGGGAGGTTAATGATCAAAGGATCTATAGTGACATGACGTGTTTGTTTGTTTCATTCAGTCTACCTAATAGAGGGGTGGAAGAGGTAACCTTCAGTGCACGTTGCACCAGGCATGGGGTGACTGATCTTGTGATGTTTACACTGTTGTTCTTGTTCTTTCAACACACATATGATTGGAGTTGTTTTTTCTCAGTTCAGTCAATTCAATAGGTAAACAGTCAATCAAAATGTATATAGGGGATAAGGGACTGAATGGATATTATTGGAAGCAAAGAGGAGTCAGAAAATGGGGATGGTACAGAGGATGGTTTGTAACTTTTTCCTCTTGCAGTTAAGTATCTAGGTTCTAGTATTAAAGCTTCTCTGTGGAGTTTTTGACCTCTAATGGCACTAAGAAGCAATTTTTTGTGAGTGGGTGCACATTTTAAGTCCACTAACCTTATGCAACCACATAGATCATTTGTCCCTATCCTCATATGACCCATAGGAGTGCACCAGTGACAGTAAACCAACTCATAGGTTCATCTTACAGAAGAGACAGTTTGATTAGGCAGAGACAAAAAAAAAACTTGGTTAGGCTCCATCGTTGAACTGGCAAAGAAATTCAGCCTTGGACGTATCCACTGGGACCATGATCGCACAAATGACAGACAGACCGAAACAAAAATATTTTGATGGCCAGTAGTTCCCATGACCAGTCTGTTTTTTAGACAAAAATGTGGTTTCTTCAGAGGAGGAAGTCTTGAACCTGGACTGTTCACCCGAATCCTGCGTACTACACGGCGCTGTCTCACCTGTAGATGATCGCTGCGTCTTTATAAATGGAGGGAAGGATCTAAAGTTTAACAGGAGGGACTCACACACACTAACCTGTACATGCAGCGGTACCAAAGCAAAGAAAGAGAAGATCAGATTACAACAGGCGTAGAGGAGGTGTGACTTCATTTGCTGCTCAGAACGCCATCACTCACCTATATCCTTACATAGATAATATTTGTTAGATAAAAATTATTGTTCAAAATCTCATTTACAATCTCATTTAAGTATTGTGATCCATTAATCAAGTATTGTTATATTATTGTGATGTATTGGAGGAAGGGTGTTGCTATTTTTCACCAACTCAGTGGGAGGGGCCACAAAAAAACATGCTTTTTAGTATGAGTTGAAAAATTCTCACCCCAATAATAATACCATACAGTCCCTAACTCATAAATCTGTGCACCATAATTATGTCTTGTTAAAAGCAGGATGCATTTTGAATTTCAAGTCTCTGGTTGAGCTGCCTGAACTGAAATGGAAATACTGAATTTGATGTGATGAAAAAGTTTCTGTTTCCCTCTCAAGCACATACTGTCATTTACACCATAATATCTACATGCTGTCATTGGTTCCTGGACCAGCTTTGAGGACATACATAGTATTCCTCTGCTCTGATGTTGTTGTTCATTTATAACATAGATTATTTTCAAACATGAATGTGATCTACAGAATATGTTGTTACAGGACGTTTTGGCTGCACTGTGCACAGCTTTTTCATGCCAAAATAGGCGCTGCATTGCAGTGAGGACATTATAGTTGCGTGCATGTGGTTATGTTTGAATGCCGATGTATTCTATTTAGCCAGGAGCACTTTAAAAAGACTCTTTGATGTAGGCTTTCACTGAATTTCTTTATGTAAGAGTCTCTAACACTTTATAAATAACATATCTGATATCTGTGGAAGTGTATTTCCAATCAAAGTCCAAAATTCACACCCCCACATCCCTTTACATATATCCACAAATGACATTTCCTGGGACCCCCATTAATTTAAAAGTAGCAGAAGCTATTCTTCCTGGGGTCCACACACCCAAACCCAAAATCAATGCCAGAATAAAGTGAAGATTTGATTTTTACCTCCTTATTCTCTTTATTTCCATCACCCCCTTTTGTTTACAGGTGGCAGTTGGAGGAAAGAGCAAGTTTGTCACAAATGGTAAGTTTGTTAGGTGATTGAAAATGTGGATGGATGTAACTAAGTACATTTACTCAAGTACTGTACATAAATATGAGGTAGTTCTACTGTAAGCAATCCCATTTTGTGTTACTTCACACCTTTTACTGTTAATTGTAAATTAAAATTCTACACACAAACCTTTAGGTCTATGAAGTTTTTAAACAATCTCCACCACCTGCAACACTGAAACACTGTTTACTTGTTAATCTACCAGTGAGAATAATTCAGTAATAGATAATAATATAACATTGACTGGGTCTATTCTGCTGCATAATGCGCACATTTCTTTTTAATTAGGCTTTTACTTGAAGGATAGGACAATTTTTCATGTCTGTCACGCTCAAGAGGAAACAGAAACAATTATTGATTCCTGCCCATAACGGCCAGTAGTCTTTTTCTTGTGCGTGTTCATCGTAAGTAAAAAGGGACCAAATCGCAAGTCAATCGATCAGTGCAACAACATATTAATATATCTGTTATTATCAGGTTTCATATGATTTGTCTGATCAAGTGGGTCACTATTTTTAAGGCAATATTCTTTAGAATTTTGGGTACAGCACCTTTACTATGTTGAGGTATGGGTAAAGCTTTTAAAGTAGATCTCTCACTTTTGCTGTGAATGAACTTTAAAAACTTTCTAACTCAATACTTCCTCTACCACTGCCTCTAAATGTTTACTACATGTAAAACAAGGGTTTATCCTGATCAGTCAGTGGGGAAGCAGAGTTTAGTGGAGTCGTCTCTGTCCTTCAAAACATTTCCTGGGCGAGGAGGGCATGCCGTGACTGATTTATAGCTCCCAGTGGACACTACAACCCACCAACCTCCCTTTGAGCCAGAGTAGCTGCTTGCTGTAAATCAAATCGACTGCTGGAGATTATCGAGCATTGGCTCAGCTCTGTGACACTGTGGTCTATATTTAAAGAAAACCCTCACCCTGACCTTGTTTCCCAGTATAAAGAAGTGTCCAGACTCCTGGCATGGCTTTCATGTCTTTGCACTGCACTGTTCACTCGGTGCCACCTGGGCTGCCCAGTGTCGGCGAGCTGTTAGGCATACCAAAGTGCAGCTGCTTGATTTTCACATTACAACTGAGTGCTGGAGAGGATTACTGACTGTTTAAAGAGCAAATCGGGCTAAATCACCAGGCTTATTCACTCAGTGCAAATGATAAAGACCCACCATGTATCCCCACAGGGTGGACGAAGAGTTTAAACGTAATTTAATCATGAAAAAAAGACATTCGACGTTCATGAGTCTTAGCTCAGTCAACCTGTTTTTCTTCTTTATGCTCAAAAGTCACATTTCTTCTGACAAACTCCTATGGCTTGATCCAGAGTGTGAACAATTGGAGTGGAAAAGCATTTGTCGAGCGTCAGCTTCGACCCTAAATAGCGATCCTCCCCTCTTCTTCATCAGAAATAGACCATGGAGCAATGGAGTAAAGGGCAAATGACAACAGTACAGCTTTCAATCACACAGAGAAGTGTCCTGGGTTTGACTGCAGGTTATGTGTCAGCAACAGGACTGTGTCTGATGTACACACATATTTTATGTACATAGAGAAGTATGGATGGAAACGCTTTGATTGACAGCTCATAAATCTCAGTAAATCAGACAGTTTTAAATGCAACACACTGACTAATAGTTCTTTCATGTCTCTCTCTTTCTATTAGCAGGCGTAAGACCATAACCACTGACATCCCCACAGAAATCACACCTTACCTGAAGGCTCTGCTACTATGTGCATCCATTTCCCTTCAAAACACCTGTATTTTGTGAGACGTTCACACCAGAATGAGGAACAGATGAGGGACCAGGATGAGTGACGTTAACGGATTCCACCATCAAAGTTTTTTCAGCTTTATTTTCATAAGTACCTTTTGCACGCACATAAAAGTAAAAAAGATATTCATGTGTATCCATCCTACCTAACAAGGTATGTTAATGTTGAATGGTTAATATTAGTGGAGTGGATTATGTAGTATCCATCTGGTTAGTCCACCATTTATTTTCTATTCACAAACTTGAAACAACAGCTTTAGCAAATTTCAGATGGTTGTCAGGACGCTTTCTTTCAAGCTACACCAACACGTGTCCACTCTTCCTGTGACGCATTTGGGCTTTGATGTTATTGTCATATAGCACATACCCAATATTAAGCGTTTGTGTTTAACAGTCATACACACTCACTGCTTTTTGGGATGATAGTCACCGTTTTGACGCCATAGAAAGTACAGTATACTGCCACTCAGCTGGATGATGGGTAATTAGCCTGTATATATTTAATTTGTTTCATTAGTTTGTACCACTTTGTCATGAGGGACTCTTGAAGAAGGTTTATAAATAGTAAATAATGCCTTTTGTAGTGGTTAATAAATCATTGACTATTGTTTTATAGATCTGTTGTAAGTCATGAGAACTCTCTGGCTGAAGTTCACAGTTTTAGGTTCACTTTCTAATAACACATCCTTCATCCAGGATTTATTCACTAAATCACTTACTGATGCTTTATAAATAAGTTATAAGCCTGTTGGACAGTCGGTCCATCACTTTTAGAGTAAAAAGTCTCAACATCAACTGGAGATATTACAAAATTTTGTACAGACATTCATGGCTCCCAGAGGATGAAGCCTGCTGACCTTGGTGATCCCCTGAGTTTTCCCCTGGTGTCACCATGAGGTTGATATTTGGGTTTCTGAGTGAAATGTATCTCCAATTATTGGATGGATTGCCTCATAGACACCCACATCCTTCTCAGGATGACGTGTATTAACAATGATAACAATAATAATAACAACTATATTTATAATGACACTGGTGGTCGAAATGTTTTCACTTGCCCAATGAACAAATACCTGCAAACCTAATCACATTCCCATCATCCTTAGCTGTACTTTGTGATTGTTGCTATTTAGCAAATGTTAGCATGCTAACAGGCTAAAATTAGATGATGTGTGAGTGGATTGTTGCAAAACGTTTATAACGTTTATAACTGCCCTCAAGATAGTTTATAATAATGTGAGTTATTAATGAATTACCAGCATTTATAACTGACTTATCACCATACAGAAATAATAACACCAGTCATTTTGTTTTCTTCACAATAACCTACAAATGATCTATAAAGCATTAAGTGACTTGTTAACTATTAATAAAGGTTTCCTAACATGAGTGTATTTAGATCAGCAGATAATATCAGTGACCCAGGACTGCAGCCAGAATAACACAACAGCAAAGCAGTTCAACATTTCTGTCAACACCTGTTTCCTTTTTGGCTTGAGGCAGTTTCAACATCACATTAATGTAATATAGGCACAAGAGAAAGTGAAGCAAATGCATGTGCAAGCGATTGTCCTCCGTAACAACTATTCAGTGACCAAATGCAGCTGTTTAACAAGCAGGTAACAATCTTTCCTCTCTGTCACCAGTTTACATACCACTGTCAGCAGTAAAGCCTCAGACAATTTCAATATACTCTTTGATAATAATAATTACAATAATGCCTGTAATTAACATTGAGTTGTGTCCTGGTGTTTCAGTCAGTCAGCGGTGCATGAACTGAATCCTGTCAAAATGTATTGTGAGTCTTTCAGTATTGTTGTGGTGGATTGCTTTGTTTGAATGTTTGAAATTATTGTTTGTGCTTGCTTCAGCAATAAAAAAGTGAAAAAAAACTTGTGTTGCTTTATTTTTACCCATTTGGGGGCAAATATTGTTTCAGGTCCTTCCTAAACACCTGTGAAATTATGGAGTGTTGAAACCTGAGTAGCTGGTGAAAGCTTGGATGGACATATGATGTTTTACTGGGGCATGAATGTACCTGCAGCAGTGTGTGTGTGTGTGTGTGTGTGTGTGTGTGTGTGGGGGGGGGGGGCAGAGCTGTAATGTCCAGCTGTCTAACAATAGACTGACCAGCCATAGGGTGCTACAGTCACATGAGTAAGGAGGGTTGGACTATGTATCCTTGATGCTCAACCTGTTTGTGAAGCTCAAGGAGCTGAATCCTGTTGCTGGTCTCTGAGCTCCTTCTGTCTGGGTCACAGGTAAGGACGCTCCCATGTCAGTACTTTAAATTAAAACCTTTAGCCATGGATCTTGAAATGAGTTTGGAGTTGACAGAACTGAATAAAGGAGTCACTGTCATTTTGTAGTTGTGTTCATATATTTTAAAGCCACATGTAACAGAAATGTCATCACATCCGTTTCAGCCTGTTAACGTAACAAAAGTTGTTTGAACCAGATGTGACTGAATTGTACCCAGAACAATTAATAAAAAGAATGACATTATCATTTACTATAAGTATTTACTATTAGCATTTACTATTAGCATTGACTTTAATGGATGGATTTGTACTTTTGTTGTCCACAGTAAACTCACATAAATTCAATATTTGTGAAGTAATAATTGAGTCCATTACTCAGTAATGTACCTAAGAAGGTTGAATGTTTACTTTTTTTAAAAATAAAATTTACTCTTCATTTCACCAAATTATCTGACAGCTGTGATCTCTAACTTTTAAGACACTAAACATAATATGTGATGGAAATCAATTAAATATCTGTAGAGTAATGACCTGAGGTCAAAGTAACTGAGTATATTTTATATTAAGTAAAATTCTAAGGCTCTTTACTATTTAGTATTTTCATTTTTTGTTGCTTTGTGTTATTTTGTTTTACTTTATACTTTAAGGCATTTCAGAGGGAATATTCATACTTTTTATTTTAGTTGCACCCAAACTAACTACCAGTGGTTACCTTTCAGATTAAAAGTTTACATTAAAAACATCAGTACCTCCAACTGCAACATTTTTTACAGAGTCAGTGATTTTATTTTTTGCTGAGGTATTTTTAGCTGCTATATTTTTAGATCCAGTGCTTGTATTTATTTAGTGTTTTACTCACTTTCAACTTCTGTTTACTTCTTCTACCACAGAGAGCTGACATATTTGGGTCAATACTCACTGACACTGACACATTGTAAACTATGTGAACTGTGGCCGTGCTGTTTAATGATCAGAAATGTTTGCCGGTCTAAAAATAGGCTAATCAGGATCCATTTTGCAGAGCTCATCTATAACAAAATGTCTGACACAGAAGAAGTCATGGAGGAGGAAGCTCAGTATGTAACCATTTATAAACTTCCTTGGCAGTATTTGTCCATTAATTTCAATCTGCTTTTTTGTTGAATTGATTTAGTATCTGCATCATATAAAAGAATAATTCTTTTGATATATGATCTATTATTTCTTTTGTCAATACTGCTGCCCTGCTGCTGCTGAAGGGAGGAAGAAGGTAAGAAAGTAATAGCATCTGCTTGTGTTTTTATTTAATATGTTTCATTTTTACTAATCATTCATGTTCCTGCTCATCAGCACAAGAGGAGGCGACAGGTGAGAAAACCATTCTTTAATGCATTTTTTTAAAAATTCAATAAGTTTGGTAAAAACTCTAAAAATGCATACATCATGTACAATGATTCATAATGGATACTGTTTTCTTTTCCTTTTCCCAGATGAGTCAAAGCCAAAGCCTAAGTAAGTATCAAAGATGTTCTTTAGTTATGAAATTGTGTGTTTTCAATTATGAAAACAACTTAATGCAGATTATTTTGTGACAAACTGTTCACATCTGCAGGTTTATGACAAATATAAGCGCCCCAAAGATCCCTGATGGGGAGAAAGTGGATTTTGATGTGAGTAAATCTTACTGAATGCCACCTTCTTGACAGAAATATTCATTTGGCAAACGAATGACACATTTCTAACAGTGTCTGGTCCTGATTTGATTGACAGGACATCCACAGGAAGCGTCAAGAGAAAGATCTGGCTGAGCTGCAGTCTCTTATTGAGGCTCACTTCATCCAGAGGAAGAAAGAGGAAGAGGAGCTCATCGCCCTCGTGAACAGGATCGTGAGTGTGTCACTGGCAGAGGGATCCTTGGGTTTCTGTTTGGTCCAAACCACCATGACCGTGGACATGTTTGTCTCTGTTGCAGGAGAAACGTCGTGCAGAGAGAGCAGAGCAGCAGAGGATCAGGACAGAGAGAGAGAAGGAGAGGCAGGCCAGACTTGCGGTATGATCTCAGTGCACATGAATTTATAACCTTAAAACTACAGTTTCTAACACCTGACATCATGAGGACATCATCTCCTCCTTTAACTGCTTCACCTGTGCTGACACACAGGAGGAGAAGGAGCGGAAGGAGCAGGAGGAGCAGCGTAAGAAACTGGATGAGGATGCCAAGAAGAAGAAGGCTCTCTCCAACATGTCACAGCAGTACGGTACTGGACAAAAGGTCATTCAGCTTCTTATGACTTACACTATTTCAACGTGAAACATAACACCCAAAGGTGATGAGGGAAGTCACAGGAGAGATGTTATTTGACTTGATAAGTGTTTACTTGGGACAAAGACTACATTAGCTCTCCAGTTCAGTAACACACTTTAAAGCCGTGTTTTTGTAGTCGCCTTAAAAAGGGTTCAAAGACAACATGTTGAAATGCCCGTCCTGTCATAAATATCATCATATCGTAACTATGTTGACGAGTTTAGGTGCCTGAGTGCACATTTAGATGAATAAAGATAAAATCAACGATAAGAATATAGTTGTAAATGTATAAAGATGATGCCTCAGAGGATGCACATACAGGGGTGGATCGTAATTTCAAGTGCCTTTCAAGTGTCGATGGATTCACTGTGATGCTGTGTTTTAGTACAACACTGAGGCACTTGGACTTGACCTGAACCAATTTTAGTTACCATTAAATATTTTACATATAAAGTGAGCAAAAAATGAAAAATATAAAGGTGCCCCATCACCTTGGCCAAGTGAAACATAAAGTGCTTCTTACACACATTGTAAATACATCAGTAAAAATCTACAGTAATAGATATAATATAGTGTGTAATAATTTTTACATTTTTATATTATTACTTTTACTAGAAGGATCTAAATCCTTCTTCTACTGCTATTATATTACTGCAACAAATATTTTAATATAAAAAGGTTTGTATTTCTTCGACTGATTATATTTATACGATTATTCAAAAAAAAAAAAAATCCATTCAAAACCAGTTTTTATTTTGTTGTTTCATTCAGATTGATTTATGTCTTTTTTAGAGTGACAACAGAAGAGGAGCCAAGAAACAAACAGAGAGGGAGAAGAAGAAGAAGATCCTGGCAGAGCGCAGGAAGCCTCTCAATATTGATCATCTGAACGAGGATAAACTCAAGTAAGATGAGATAAATCCAAAAGTAGATCAGTTTTTTTTGTTTTGCACAGGACCACTGATGTAACATTTGTGTTCAGGGAAAAGGCCGGCGAGCTGTGGCAGTGGCTGATGGGACTGGAGGCTGAGAAGTTTGATCTCAGTGAGAAACTCAAAAGACAGAAGTATGATGTAAGTTGTTCAGTCTTTCTAAAAAAAACTCTACAAGAATCACGTCCCCGCTGATAAAACAAGAGTTTCTTCCTCATTCATGATGGAGCATGATATATCTTATCGGAGCTGCACCAGGCAGCATTTAAGATGGTCTATATATTGGCTTTATGAAGCTTTATGTTATTTTCTAGAGTAATGTTAGCAACATCCACTGGAGATGTCAGGTATCCCCTCTGTGTTTTTTAAAATGCTCAACAAGGCTCATGTGTCTTTCCAGATCAACCAGCTTCTTTGCCGAGTGCAGGATCACCAGAGGTAAGCACAGAAAACTCACACAAGATTTACTCCTGACTCACAAGTATTCTGTCTAAATCTCCATCTTGTCGCAATCCGTCCTTCCTGTTTCAGAACTGGTTTGTCCTTCTCACATCTTGTCATGGTTACAGACTTATAATGGATTAAGGATCACAGAGACAAACCTTTATTCTTTGCCACAACCCTCTGAGGCCAGTTGTTCTTCAGCTCTGGTTTATTCAGTCAAACATTTCGTGCATATGTTCTTGCAAATTTATTCAGTCAGTTGATCAGTTCTGCTCAGTGATGGTGCGGAGCAGACTGGAGCATAAGTTGGTACAAGTGACCATCTGAAATCAGACAAAACCACAGGACCAGAGAAACTGCAGAATTAGTGACAACTCCAACTGTGAGACTTGTTCAATGTTGTTCTGATTTCTATTGAACCATAACAGGGCAAGTCTCATGAAGACTGAGCCCAAATCTTCATGTAATCATACCGTGCGCCATCATGAGGTCATAGGAAACGTCAAAGTTTTGCAGTTCAGATCAGCACTTGAAACATCACAGATTTTATTTCCACATCATCTTCAGTGGCAACTTACTGAATGTAGTTTAGTTTGTATTTGTTTAGTATCAGTACTAAACTACGAGTTACTTTGTTCACCAATGTCTTTGCTGAGTTTCTGCAGTTAAACAGCCTCCACCTTTCATGAACTCACTGTCTTCTGTACTTTTCCTGTGCCCTTTCAGTGCTAAAGGCCGTGGCAAGGGCAAGATGGGCGCCCGGCTGAGGTAAAGCAGCTACCAGACGACGCAGAGGCAGAGACGGGCCAAGACACCAGTGATTGGCCTGTGTGTCTGTTGTGCATGTATTCATTGTTGTGTTGGGTTACATGTCAATTATCATGATATCAAAACAATACATAAGTCATTAAATCCACTCTGTCTGTAAAACTATGCAGATTGTCTGTTTTTGTGTAATATTGTCCAACATACAGGTCAGGAACACAACATATGTATACAAAAACTCACAAAAACACCTCAGTGGAAGTACTGGAACCTCTAAAAATGATCTGTATCTGACATGTAAACACAAGGACTAAAATGGATCTGAATTAGCTTCGTTGTCAACATAATAGTATTGTTCTTAACTGGAAACAGAAAAACATGGGTAAAATGGCAACGTATTTCCACAATAATAATGGAACATTTCTTTGGAGAAAATTAGCAGTGGGCACATTATTTTGTCACCACCTGATGAAAGAATTAACATGATACAGAGATCTTCTACATGTTGCAGCATGTGTTTGTCATTTCTAGCTTTAATTCAGATCTACATTAAGAGCAGACATTCCTCAGCAAGGCTCCACATAGTGGCGATGTATAACATGGTCTATGTATTTATTGTTTTAATTACATAAGAAAAATATAACAATCTAGGACAGGAGCGTGTATTATGCAGAAGGTGATATGTACCGCCCTTCATTAGATCCAAGTCCTTACTGTACATTAAAACTACGTTTCGATATACACATATCCACACCAGTGCATTTTCAGGTTGTTCTGTCTCAGCAGTCGGAAAGTGCTGGGAGACTCGGCTGGGAGGTGGGGGTGGGGTGAGGGGTTTGGCTGGTCCATGAGGGATGAAGAGAGCCTGCTGAAGAGAGGCCGCCCTCACCACAGGTGGGTTTCTCTAATCTCTGCTATCACCTGGCCGGCTTTCTGCAGCGCCTACACAGGAATGGAGAAAAATATGGAAATTTTACTCTTTTGCTTTTATGACACAGTTTCAACTTCAAACTTATACACTTAATGTATATCATATTAGTATATTAGAGGCACCTTCTTCTAAACTGCCTTAAAGCAGAGCTTCATCTTACATTCTCAATACAAGTGACAGGGGTCAACATCTACTGCCCTCTTTCTATCCCTCTAATCCCTCTGTCTCAGCTTCTTGTCAATGTAACTGAATCTTTAACTTTATTGACATTGAACTTTCTTCTAAAAGTAAACGTCTCAGTGATGAAGTCAAACTGTTTATTTGGGTTTTGAAATAGCAGAAGTGACATTTAGTAGTGTTTGACTGAGGAATGATTGTATGACTGATACTGGATCTTGTTGTTGCTATCCATAGTGACACTTGACTGATCTGTTACCTTGAGCATGTCAGCAGCCTCGTTGCGTCTCTGAGCCATGTCCTCGGACTCTGTCAGCAGGTCGTCCAGCAGAGCTGTCTTGTATAACTGACCCACCAGCTCACTCTGCAGGCAGTCCTTCACATGGTTCACCAGGAAGTGCATCACTGCCTTCGGTACACTGAGGCCAAACAAGCACATTAGAATGAACAAAACATTGAATCAAGGTGGTAAAAATGAACAAGGAGATTTAAATGTGTACCTGTCTTGGATGTTTTTCCGTACGATGAGGAAGTAAGACTTGATGAGTCTCTCGATGACTTCACAGTCTCTCTGCTCTCGAGCCGACAACTTCCTGGACACTGGAACAGGCTGAGAATGAAAAGGCAACAAATCCACTTCTTAATGCACTAGGTGGGATGTGACTAGGTAAATATAAACACAAACAACAGTGAACAGACAATTAAACTATCAGCACAATGTCTCACTGTGTTGAAGCCTCCAAAAGAATTGGTGCAAAAGAAAATCCATTTATGTCATTTTGAGTTAAATTGTGTTTGAGCAGTGATTTTCCTACAATTGACTATTAGGGTTGACATCAACATTCTCATCTCTCATTGCCTCTGGTTTTTCGGTAGTTTTAGGACTCAGGAGTTAAATTCTGTCCTGGGATAAAATTGCTGCCCAGCCATAACTTCCTAGATAAGATTTTATGAAACCTTTGGAGACATAAAGGTTTATTTATTTATTTTTATTTTTTTATATACCAGACAAGTTAGATTTTTCATATCTACAATATAAAAAGTCCAGAATTGGATTTGGTGCCTTTACTCACATTTGTGAGTTCAATAATTTCATTGTGCAGTGATTTAAAGCTACCTGCCATCACGGCTCTGTTACCCACCACATCGAGCAGGTTGACAGCATGGCCCTTCTGTGGGCTTGCAGGAAGTGGATTTAGGGGCATGGCCCTGTCGCCAGCTGCGCCCTCCTCTCCCTTCTTCAACATTCCCCTCCAGTTCCCCATCCCGCCATCTGTCTGCTCGCCGACAGAGCCGATCTGAGAGACACCAGTTGCTGCCTACAGGTAGGAGAGAGACAGGGGTGATGATGAGTGAGGAATCCTGCTCCTGGACAGGAAGTACAACACAGACACAGGACATCAGCAAAATAGGTTAAATAAACAAGTAAATGTTAATTTTAAAAACACTTTTAAACAGTAGCATGCCATGGGCCTTATTTGTGTTCACTCCAAAGAAGGTCATCAGGACTTTTGTTTACTCTTCAGTTAAAACTGAACGACTAAGGACACTGGGGTGAAACACTGGCAGGCATCGAGCACAAATAAAATAACCCCAGTTTAGGATTGGCTGATATGATGATAATAGAGCAGAAGATATCAAATGATACCGATTTCATAGCATCTGCGCACTATCGCTTGTATCATAATATACACTACCAGTCAAAAGTTCAAGAAACCTGTAATTTTTATTGTTTTTATTGAAACTGAAGCAGCTCAAGTCCAGTGAAAAACTTTAAATGGTACAAACAAAAAGGTTTTTAAAAAATGAATAAATAAAACAGTTCAAGTCCCAAAAACTAGAAAAATAATTTCAGTTTCTTAGAAAACAAAACAGGTCTTCTATTAGAGATTAACAAATTGGTTAAATTGCAGTTTTTCTGCAGCCATGTATGTAAGTGTAAGACTTGAAAGCCTTTAATGCAAACAATTCATACAGGTGTAAAACTTACAAACCCTCTGTTCAAAAGCTGTGTTGGAATGAACTGTTACTGCAGCCTCTGTGACATAATAAATCATTTTTTTGCACACACACACACACACACACACACACACACACACACACACACACACACACACACAGACACAATTATATAATACTTAAATTTAAACAACAGCTGCAGCAACTCCAGACCAGTAGCCTATATTGTTTTGTTATAAAAATGACCATGAAGGAACAGTTTGTCCATATCGTCCACCCTTATAAAACTAAAATTTAAATTAAGTTTTTCTTCAGTTTTAAAGAAAAGACAATATACCAATTGAGTCTGGAGTTGTTGTGTTTCTTCTGTTAGAACAACCATCATGCAGGAAAAAAATGGTTAATTGTACAATGCAGAGCGGAAATCAAAGGTCAGACCACCTCCCTGAGAAAGTTGAATCTAGGGAAACTGGACTTTGGAGATTCTTCGTTAGCGCTCCTGGGTGTTGTGACAACTGTCATCAGAGTCGTTGAAGTCACCTGAGGTCAGGTATGAACGACCGCCGTTGGTCGTCACATGAGGCCAAGTGTGGTTGGTTTAGTCTAGGCTAACCAGCTAAGTGGTATCAACCTGGGTTTCCCCACCAGTCAGTCAGAGCTGAAGAAGCCTCTTGGATGAAGGTGAAACATCTGAAAGAATCTACAACCAAGTCTAATTGCTAGATTCAACTTTCTCAGAGAACTATAACCTGAATGAGAACCTTCAGACTTCAAAGGTCAGACCAGTTAAGGTAAAAAACTGCCCCCAAACACTGCTACGTTGTCAGGGCTTTCAAATACATAACATCTGAAACAGTTAGACAACAGTGAGGGCTTGGAGGTAGGCAGAGGTTGTGGGCAGGCAGTGAGTGAACAGGACACACCTTGGCGACCTCGCCCTCTGGGGCAGGAGGCTCAGCAGGGGCGAGAGATTGCCCACCTGGGCCTTTAAGAGACTAAAGAAAGACATCAGAGGAAAAGAGTAGATAGAAAACTGACAGGAGCTACAAGTAGAGAGGTGTGAAGTACCTTAATTTAATGTGAAGATAATAACTGTGTTAAATTAAATTAAGAGGTTTTCTGAAGTTGGCTAATTCTTTAGAGAGAGCAGACTGAATACATGTGTCCATCAGTGGCAGACGATCTGTTAAAGCCTGTTAGGAGAAAACGTCAGAAACGGACTGTACCTTGTCTCTGGGGACAGCGGTGGGCAGGTCTCTCATTCTGTTGCGTCTCTGCTCCTATAAAAATTAAAGTTTAACAAATGTATCACTGTCAGAGATAAGAAGAGAGAATATTTCTGGTTTGTTTTTTTTTTTTTTTACTTTAAACAATAGGATGAAGATCAGTGAAAGAACACATTTACTATAGCCTCACAATTTACATGATCAGCATGAGACAGTCGTTGAGACAGAAACAAAACAGCACAATTAATACATGTAGTATATGAAGTCAGCCTGGAAAAATGTAACTGCGTCTGTGAGAGTAGAGGCTAGTTTCTTACTTCAATATTATTGTTCATGAGACCGCAGGCATCAGCAAAGTCCGGGTGCTTTGTGTTGATATAGGCCAGCTCGATGGCAACAAGGTTATGAACCTGAAAAGAAATTTGGACCAGTGATGAAACAGACTGGGCTGTGAAACAACATCCCTTGAAAAAGCTCGGAAGTATTCATGGAGAGCAGGTCCTGACCATTTCATTGGTGACAGGGAGTCTCTTTCTAAGTAAGGAGGTGACCACTTCTACTATGGCATCGTGGAGCTTTGGAAACCTCAGCAACTCCTGCAGAGATAAACAATCACCATTAAATATGTCAGTGTATTTATGGGATAACACTGCACTTTAGTTTTTAGCGCGTGTATATGTGAGCTTATTTTTCACCTGTGTGCTGTAGTTGCTGCAGTGTTGGATGATCCTCTGCATCTCCTCATGAACCAGCTCCACACAGCGAAGACTGGGCTCCTCCAGCCGTTTCACCTGCCTCTTCACCAGCAACTCAAATGAAACCTCAGGCACGAATAAAGCAGGCCTCGGGCCCTGCCAAGTGCAATGGCAGTGTAAGTCAACTAGAATTAACACCTCATGGTTGTATTCCTCTGCCACTCAGACTTTCGTCATGTTACATCCCTGTTTGTCCAGAGTTAAATGAAAGATGAACCATTTGTGCAAAACATTTTTATAATTATTGTGTAAACTTTTGAGTCATGGCTTATTTTGTGCAGTCACAGTGACATTGACCCAAACCATCTAATCAGTTTGTCTTTGGGTCCAGATCATTTCTGCCAAGTAAATCCCTCTCGTGAACACGAATTTCATGAGAATAGGACAGGTGGATGGTCAGACTGATTTAGTTGACTTGTAGCCTTATTCTGATTGATTGATTTGTAACCACATCAGTTAGTCAGATGGTAGCTGCGTCCCACTTGGTCAGTTTGTTTGAATCAGCCAATCGGATCACAGCAACAAACTGGAACCTATCAGAATATGGCTCCAAAACAACCAATGAATCAGAATATGGCGACAAATAAACTAACCAATCAGAATAAAGCTAAAAATGTAATCAGTTTGTTTTTGAGTCTAGATGAACATTTGAAACCAATGAGTAGAAATTCTCTCTCTTGAACATGAGACATGTTCTGTGGCTGTAGCTGGTGCAGAGGCATAAAAAGATGTTATTCAGCAGTATGAGTTAAAGAGGTAGCAAAAAAACCCACCGTTGCATTTCTGATTGCTGTGAGCACATCGATGGTTGTGAGACCCCCTAGAGGGTCTACTGACTCCAATGTGCGACCAAACGTCTCATGAAATATATAACAAATTCTTGCTCCACCACATCTGAAAAAAAGAAAGAACTGCATTAAACATACAGGCTCAATCTGCTCAGCCAAGAGGGTGACAATACTAGCACCTAGTGGTGGTGTCTGAAGCTACATGCAGTTTAGAGAGTCATGTAACTCACAGTTCAGCTGTCTCAATGTACTTGGCTGTGCCCTCTATGGTGTTGCAGTACTCTGCCGCAAACTTGGTGATGAGCTGCAGCAACGTGGCGCTCTTGTCATCAACCGGTTCACCATAGCTGTTGAGTAAAGACTGGTACTGTGCTGCCAGCACATTGATCCTTGTCTTCAGCTCAGGGAGACAGTCTCTGATGTGGTGCATCAATAGTCTACATTATTGAAAAAGAAAAAAATACAAAAGTAAGTTAATGTGGATAATTCAGGAGTGACTGTCATATGTCAGATTTGATCAGTTATTGAGATAAATAAACAACTTAGAAAATATGTTTAAGAGATCACCGCATAAATCTCTACTCCATACCTGTTCAATGTCCTGGCCAGATATTTGGTTCCATTTCTGTTTGCAAGGGAGGGGTACTTCTTTTGAAGGAAGGCATATTCATCACGGATTGCATCTGTCACCAATTTCTTTTGATTGATATCAAGCTGACTCCTAAAAAATACAAAGCACTGCACTGAGCATCACTCCCAGATGTCTCAATTCAGGGTGATATTAGAAGTGGCCGTGACATGTTAGTGCAGTGTTACCTGTTGACTATTCCAATAATGCCCAGTTTGACAGGAATGACTCTGCCCATCAATATGTCCATGGCATCTGTACCAGCATCCATCAGATCCAGCTTCGTCACCACTGCTAATGTCCTCCTACCTAAAAACACAGACATACACACCTGGCTACAAAACACTGCTGAGATAAGAAAGGCAAAGCGTACATGACTAGAAGAAGTAGCATAAAATAAAGAAGAGTAAAATCCAAAAACAAAGAAAGAAGAAAACGAGGAGTCCATTTACCATCGGGGTCAACCTCGCGGGCCACCTTAAGGGCCTCTGAGGTTGCCATGTCTGTGTTGGCAGCAGTCACAGCGAGGATGATGGAGTTGGGGTTTGAGATGTACTTGACAATCAGTTCTCTGATCTGGACCTCAATATCTTTGGGCTGATCTCCCACAGGCACCTAATTGAACAAAAACACACTGATTTCAAACCATGACAGGGTTTCTGCAGAGTTGACGAAATTAAATGTGAGACTTTTAATATACTTTTACTGTTCACGCTAAGTAGAGAATAGTCAAACAAATAATAATCAAACACCAGTGAGAACAATAAGGCAATGATGCTTCATAATATCACCACTCAACCATTAAGATTCAGTAAACCTCCCAGACACTGTGGCTAGCAGTAATTATGATAAGATAATGATAAGTCAGTTTCTAAATGGTTCTAAATGTTACAACCAGTGTTACTACAGGCAAGAAAAATATACAAAACCATTCGAGTTATTTTTTCGGCATTTTTTGCCTTTATTTGGAGACAGCCAAAGTGAGAAAGAGATGGGAAAGTCAGAGAGAGAGAGGGAGAGTGATATGCAGCATGGGCTGCATACTGACCCAGGTTGATGTGGTTCGGACAAAGCCTTCGTAGTACATGTGCTCTACCAGGTGAGATCCGTAAGACCATTTGTGTTGATATAATTTTAAATGGTCTTAAGTGGACTTTTTTAAAACCATCTAATGCATCTTATTGAGAGAACTGAGACCTGCAGATAACCTGCACTGAATTCATCTGCAGTATCACGTTAATCTCATAAATTAAACAAGTTTGAGCACTGGAAAGCAAAACTGAAACCTATTTCACCTTTGTAATGCCAGGAAGATCCACCAGTGTGAGGTTCACAACATGTGGTGAGAAGATTTTCAGGTGAATGGGTTCATCACTGATACCCTAGTAGAAAAAAATACAAAATTCTTCAGTTTCTTGTTTAGACTGATATTGACAGAGTCGAACTGAGGTTAACTTTTGGCAGTCCCTCTTTATTTGTGTAATTAACATACCTTGTTATTGCCAGAAATTCTCTCTGTCTCTGCTTCTATTTCTTGCCTGATCTCTTCAAAGTCTGTGTAGATCTAAAAGGACAATTCAACGACATCAATGTAAGCAGCAGTTATAAATTCAAATAACAACAAAAAAGTGACACAAAATAGAATATGACAAGGATCTTTTACAAAGAAAGATTTCCTGATTTCCTGTTTGGTGTCATGAGGCTATTGGCACATCATAAGGGTTTATTTGTTTAAATGTGGATAACTGTGTGGAGATCAGAAGACACAATTCAACCTTTAAGGACATTTACCCCACAGCTATATGAATATTTTTAGTGGCTGAGAGGGTGTGTACCCTAATCAAATTACAAATCATATATGTTGCTGTTGAAAACACACCGCACAATCACTGTAGCTAGTCCATAAATGTCAGTGAATCAATAAAGGATAGAGAACAGGGGTATCAGACCACAGTTTATCAAATATTCAGATGTTCCCTTTTACATTACAGCAGTAGTGGAGGACTTCATTTAGAGAATTGTTTAGTAACCCTACCTTGTTTTTGGTGTGTAGGAATTTGCCCCATTCGTCTCCATCGATGCCTGCAGAAATACAAAGTTGAGGACAGATGTTTTGGTTACTGATGAGGCTTTGAGATTAGTGTTACTATTTTTACTATCTATCTGTTAAATGTCTCAAGGGAGGATATGTATTTTGGCAAGGGTGGGATGGAAAAACTCTCCAGTCAAAAATCCACAGCTGAAAAGTTTACAAAACAGTGGGACAAATGTGGTTTTCACACAAAAGTAATGGAAGCAAATTATAGACTGAAGAAACAAAAAGACATGTGCATTTTGAGAAGCAAGAGACCATGAGACTGTAGCAGTATTTCAAAAATAAGGTAATTACTTCAGCTTCACTAATTAACATTGAAACAAAAAACAAGGAAAAAACCTCAGGAGTGCGGAGTCTGTTAGTCAGCTTATGGGAAGATGGTATTTCGGGATATTACAGGTGCTCTTCTTTGTGGAAGTTGTAAAAAGATGTAGAACTATGCACAAAATTATTATTTGAAACAGAATTGTGCTAACTTTCTTTGTCTAACTTTAACTGACAGAGAGCAGCCTAAATGGAGGTGAGGGCATGAGCTGAATTAAGTGAAGCCACATGGTTTGGCAGCTTTGGAAGGAACTACACAAATACAAGGCAGAATGGGCAAAAGAGAGGGGGGTGGTGTTATGTAATATACAAACACAATAATAAATAGAACAAGGAAAAGGAGACCTCTGTAAAGGCGTCCATTTTTCTTGGATTCTGTGGTTAAAGAGAGACTATAGGAGACAAAACAGTTAGCCTGGCTATCTGCAGCTCCTGCATGACACTGCAGCAATGCAGAGTCACTCTGAGGCCATTCCCAGAGAACAGCTTTAAATATATGCAGCATTTTAGTCCTGCTTTTTTCACTCAGAAGTTAAAGCTATCAGTGCTGACTCTAAAGTAAAGTGCTACTCCTTTCATAAAAGAGTTTATTATTGTAGCACTGTAAAAGCAGACAAATGTCATGATGACTGAAAAATGTGACAAATTAATAAATAATAAGCAAAAACAATACTTTCTTAACTGACACATCTACATTCATTCACTTATTACACTATATTTATTGTGGCTCTTTGGATTTCAGTCATTTCATCAGTACATTTCCCGATGAGGAAATAAAAACACGTGACTATGCAAAATGCATATTCAATATACTGCATATATATATATATATATATAT
>CM076652.1:19134017-19384586 GCA_038496675.1 Rachycentron canadum
ATGTGTATATAAATATATATATATATATATAAATACTGACGATCAAATAATTTAGTTTGTTGAAGACGTTGAAAAACCCAAACAACCAAAGCTATAGAACAAGCAGACGTCACAGTGATGTTACCATTCTCTTCACTGGTTTTCCTGCGGTCGTCTGCATCGATGTGTACAAGCTGTAGGATGAGGGGACGCCGTGTGACGATGCCAGTGCCGCGCGGCAGGATGTCCCTGCCAACCAGGCTCTCTAAAACAGAACTCTTCCCACTACTCTGTGGACAATAACAACATCATCATCAACAAAACCCCACAGAGACTGAAGTGTGTGTGACTAACTAACCTTGTTGCTGCTTCAGTTTGTGTACAGTAATCATTCACACAAGCACTGGACGCCGCTAGATGGCCATTTCTTGTTCATTGACGTGTGGCAGAGTAACACCTAATGAGATCTAGTGACCTGAATTACCTTACTTATATCACTTGACTGGCCAATTCCTCATTAATGAAGTAGTTTTGAATGCTATACGTTGGCCTAATGACGGACATGAAACAGCTAACCAATTATTAACACTTGCACCTTGTATTAGTTCCACCTGTTCTGAACTACAGGTCTCAGCAGAGCTGGGCCTTTGTTGAGCCCTGGCAAGGACACACATAACAAATCAGGCATTTAAACCATCCATTGGCTTGATTTGTCCCACTGTAATACCCTGAGATGCTTGCCAACAGGTCTGAGACAGTCACATCCTATTAGCCGACTAGTGAAAGTAAACGTGTAAGAAAAAAACCTGACACTTTAAACCTATTAGGCTCTGAGGTGTACACAGGGTAGTTAGGTGGTCAGGGTGAAACTGTACTAAAGAAGAAAAGTGCTGATTCAAGTTTCTGCTCATTAATAGCTTGTGGTGTTGATAATTTTGCTGTATTATATTGAGAAGTGTTTATAATAATTTGCTAATCCCATTTATATTCACAAGGGTAAACAAAATATCACTACTGAAACAGCATCAACAAAAACATTTTAGCCTTTGTTGTTGCAGGATTGTTCAATTAAATTTGGCTCCAGTGTTTTTTCATGAGATGAAGGGCTGTAAATGATGATCGTTATCGAATAATCTAGTCATTTATTTAAGCAAGATTTTTTTTAAATGACCAATAGTCCAGTTTTCAATGAAGACAGATGCCCTGTGGTGTGAGTAGTATGGGGAGAGGATATGTTTATGTTCAAAGATATAATGATTAATCAATAAATTGATGACAAAAAAAAATTAACTGTTTTGCTAACTGATTCATTGTTTCAGTCAATTTTCAAGTAAACACTGAACTTCCAAATAGTTGCAAACGTCAGCCTCTTAAAAGAAAAGATTTGCCATATATCATTGTAAACTGAATGCTTGAGATTTTGGGGGGATTGGACTGTTGATCAAACAAAACATGACATTTTGAGAGTCACCTTCAGGTCTGGAAAAATCTTTTGACAGTTTTTTCAGTCTTAACTAATAATGAATCAAACACATGAATCTTGAGTATCAGCTCTATTAACGTGTAACAGTCTAAATGTAACGAACTTCCACATCTGACTTTGATTTTATTTAAGGATCTAAAGGCTGTCTTTGCTTGTTCCCTGTCAACCCAATCAGTTTATACGTGAGCTCACATGTAGCTAATGCTAACTTTGCTGCCAGTTAACTAGTTATCTTAGATAAAAGTTAAAGGGAAACAAATGTAAAGCCAGTCTGTATATTTTTGTTTATCGTACCTGGAGGAAAGTGAAAGAAAAACCCTGGGGCAGAGAAGTTGCCAAACAATAAGTTGACGCAGGCTAACTTAGTTGCTAGCCTTCAAGCAAAGTGACGTTTCTCACCTGAGTTCCCACGACAACTATCTGCGGCAGTTGAATTATATCTGCGCCGACCGTGTTAAACACATCTTGCAGCTTATTAATGACAGGTATAAGAGCCTCCATTAGCGCCGATACAAATCCCGACCTGTCAAGAAGACAACTTTCTTTTTACCCTGCCACACACGGGTACAAAGTCATTCAATGTCCCTCTGCTACAGCTACTGCCTTTGGTTCTGCCGACAACTGCGCAGTTGCTCAGGGCGTTGCATCATGGGAGTTTGAGTTCACGCTACATACCAGTCTTCAAGGTTCGATCTTTCCGAAACTACATTTTCTGCTGGTGACATCATAGTCGAGCTGCACCAATGAGAAGAAAGATGCTAACTTTTCCTCTACGCAACAGTAGCTATGGTACAAACCAAAATATTTGCATGTCAAACCCATGAGTAAATGAAATACATTCATGTTGAAACATGTATGGCCACGTATATTTTACAGGCTGTGGCTTAACTTCTGAAAAATAAACATTTACTGTAACTGCAATTTTTGCAAAACTCGCAGCCAGTTTACTGTGTACTGTCTGACAAACAATACATTTGCAAATTCACAACAGAGCTGTGTTTCAAGCAAAAAAGTTAATGCTAAACTGTTCAACAAAAATGGAATATGCTAGATTTTTGAGTCACAGCTTGTCTCCACATTTAAATATTTTACATTTTTGCTGTTTCTCTTTTCCTAAATGTCAAGGAACACACCATTGACACTCTTACACAATATAACAAATAAACAAACAGATGGCACCTCAATTTGTTGTCTACATTTTATTTCTCCAAACACATTCTTTAAAAACAATACACACATCTTGAAATGTATACAAAATTGAAAGTGCTACTGGATATTTTACAACAATATCAATGTAGAAAATAAATATTGCACGGCACAATGTCAAAGGGGAATGTATCTGTACCTAGATCACAAAAATGAGGTAACGCATGATAGGAAAGAGTGTTTCAGCAACTAGTCATATGCAGAACATCAATTTTTGTTTGTACATAATAATTTCTTCATCTTTGTAATGCAGTATCCTTTCACTTGATCTTAACCAAAAAATATATAAATAGTGGTGACAAAACCTCTAGTACATAGTGTGGCTTATGGTTCAATTGGTCTACTGCCAGTCAAAGGTTACATGATATTGATGTAGTGAAACTATAAAACCATATTTAATATTCAAAATTTTAAAAGTAAAGAGCAGGTTTAACTAAATGTAGAACTTAAATCCATTACTATTCATTGTACTGAAGGTGGGCCCCAATCTATTGTTTGACACTCTTAAGATACACAATATAATGTAAATACCTGCAATACTGCAACAAACTCCAGTTCGATCAAACAACAAAACATTGTGTCAAAAAGAATGGCCTTGAAAAATAATGGGGTTGAAATCAAATCAACCACTGCAGTATGATGCAATCCAATAAGGAAATTCTGAATTTGTGCAAACTTGCTTAATCGGTTTAACTGACTGTTTTTGAATATTTTGTGGTTATTTTGCTTTGGACTGATTGTATGGTGTAGCCAGTATTATCCAATACAACACAATTAAGTATGGCCTCAAAAATGATGTTTAATTAAAAACCTGCTGAAAGAGCCTATTTTGAATTTATTACAGGCCTATCTGAATGACTTCCAAATAAAATCTTAGTCATAAACATTTCTATATTCACACATCCCTCTTCCTTAATTATAATTGATGTATAATTATTTCACAATTACTGCTTGAGATTTAACCACAAACATTGAAACATGTGGTGCTCAAAAGTGAGACTGGCACCAGAGTTCACACATTCAAACAAGATCTAGGACAAACCCAGAAATACAAACAGAACAGCAACATGTGCAGGGTCCCAGGTCTTTGTTGACATTGCTCCCCATTTGACAACCATAAGCAAAACTCCACTGGATGCTATTGTCTCTACTTTTAGCTGTGATTTGAAACTTACAATAGCAAAACCTATACAAAAGAAACTAAAAAAACTGCACTAAAACAGAGTGGTAGGTGAACTAGTGGTGAACTGACACATGCATTTGTGAGCCAGGACTATTTTACTTGTTAAAACAGTAAAATTAGTTTTCAAACTCAACTATCAAAAGAAGGTGCCTGAAAAATACTGACAAAATATTTTCTATCAGCTCATTTCATCAAGAAGTGGAAAAAACTACTCCAATCATATACAAGTCTACACAGGGAATAGCTTGAAAACATAGCTTATTTGAGTTTGACCTAAGCTAAGTAAACTGTTAAGTCAGTGCTTGTCATTTTCTGCCTGAATGTCAGTTCTCAATGTCACAGTTCAAATTCCACAGCATTTGAACCAAGTGGCTTTCAGTTACCTAATCAATACAACAGTATTTCATCCCCTTATTAAGGCAAATTTACATCAAGAGACACTTAAGACACTGTATATTGTATCTTAAGGTGCAGTGCAGTCTGTGTATGTGGTTACCATATTTCCTCTACGTTGCGTCACTGTTCTACAGTGTTGTTTTGATGCACCATGAAACCTGTTTTCAGTCTGTTTGGTATGTCTGTCAAAAGTAAACATTCTCTCTATGTCTTCAAACATATCATCAAAGATACCTGCTCCAAAACCTCCTTGAAAGTGTCTCTTGTGTCTGCTGTGGGAATCCTTGTGGGACCTGGAGTGTTCATCAAAATGTCTTCGGTGGCGGGCGTGCCTGTTCTGACTGTACATGTTAAAGTCTTTGAATATGTCATCAAAGTTGAAGCTGAAAGGTTGGTGTGTACCCTGTGTATGTCTGCCTTGAGTGGAGTATGCAGAGGTGTCACCAAACTGGTTATATTCTCTTCTTCTGGTTTCATCTGACAAAATCTCATAAGCTGCACATGTGACAAGAGACAAGATTCAGTTAAGGCTGGAAATGTTTAGTATTGTATCTCATTTTAAAAACTATGGTCATGGCACATATTCTTAATTTGAAATGGAAACAGGCTAAACAATACCCGAATTTGAATACCAGACAAAATTTGATATTAGAAGGCATAATATTATTTCAGTGTATCAGGAAACAATGAATCCTTACACATCCAAGACAATACCAAAAAGTAAGAGTCATGTGTACCTTCAGCAATCTCCCTGAATTTCACTTCAGCGTCCGGATTCTTGTTCTTATCAGGGTGATATTTCATTGCAAGCCTGTGGAAAGCCTTTTTTATCTGTCGCTCGGTAGCATCTTTAGGCACTCCCAATATATCATAGTAGTCCTTCTTGGCAAGTATCAGTTCTGTTATCATGAGGATGCACACTGCAAACGTTACAGCAGACTGTGCAGCTGCCATGGCTCTGATGATGTCTGGAATAAAGAGAGAAAATCACGAGTTTGTAGAAGAACAATGCACCTTAGTTAGCAGCTGCACACAGCTTTAGTTCGCTTACAATCTGTGCAGTTGGGGGAAAGGTTGAGGGAAACTTCAGTTACAATATTAAGTGCCCAGTTTTTCCATTTTCATACCACTTATTACTGTTCAAGTATGTTAGGCAGATAAGCCAAAGCCCAGTTCCAGATTAATGAGTCCTTTACCTCTTTATGACAGCAAAAATGCACTGCTTTGTTCCCATCCAGACATCAGTCTAACTTTAGCCAAGGATACACTTAAACTTATCAAATCTGGACATGATTAACAAATAGCCTCTTGTTTGTGAAAACACACAACAAAAATGACAACTACGCTCCATTTGAAGTTGATATTTTTATGTTTTAACAAGCAAAATAAAGGTTTCACAACCTAGATCTGACCTGATGCTGTCTATAGGTGGAACAGCATTGACATCGACATTTTCTTTGCTTTTACAAAATATGACAAATCCCAGCCTGTGTTTTACAGTTTTAAGCTCCTCCCGGTTAGTTTGGTCCAGATATGACAAGTCTGGGTCCACTGGTTTTTGAGCTAGTATTTTTAGTATATAGAGTATTCTGCTCCCTGATCTCATGCAAGTCGATGCTAACATTACACGTTGCTCTGTCATTACATACATCACTCCTCACGTTAGCCGACGGTGGCTAACATAAGCTATGGCCCATACAGTGTCCTTCACGTTAGGTTCACAGCACCTACCTTTTTTCGTTTGACAAGAGAGCAGGATATGTTGCACTCACACTGCCTGTGACCTGTTTAACCAATGTTAAACATGACAGCGTCAGTAGTGAGTATTATCGAAGGACAGTTGTTAGCAGCAGCATCGTTTCCATTACTTCTTCGACCCTTTGGCTGCATCAGGGTAAACGGACTATATCTGTACGTGTCTGCCCTCTGCCGGTCAAATACAATTACTACGCCCTCCCCAACTGACCGACAGTAACCCTGGCGTTGATGATTATCATTATTGCCACACTCACTTAGCAGCTCATTGGGTGCACATCGTCAAAACTAATGCAGTCTACATCAGCAGCCCTGCAATACATCCCACATTCATCGAGACTGTGATAGTCAGTTTTATTGAAATTGAGAGGTGCTGATTTAACTGCATGATCATTTTGGAGGATATACTGTATATAGTCAATTATATATATAAATTCTTCAATCATAGACCACCTTCCTTATTATATGGAAAAAATCTTAAGCAGTACACAAGTAATGCAGTGCTTTAAAAAACAGAAACCTTGTAAAGCGCTTAAAATATTTATGTCTATTGTGATACTCTGATTATTCCTGTCTTCTTTCTTTAAAAAAAATATAAATATGTAGTTCTGTTTTTCACAACAGTCAAGTCTTATTATCAATATTGTCCTAAAACACCGTGAAATAATACAGCTTTGACGCATCATGTTTGAGCTGTTTTGAGAGCGGAGTATGTCGTCACCTTCCCAAGCGGGTGCGAAGCGCTCCATTTTCTTATTTCTAAGCCCCGTGTGTTGCATAGGAGGGTGGGGACCAATGCTTAATGTTGACTGCTGAGCCCGCCTGTCCGTCGATGTCTCGGTGTACGCCGCTTTATAATGTAAGTTTGTGCAACGGTTAGAGATGGGGAGAATCCCCTCAGCCAATCAACAGCCTCCATTTAAGGGGCCAAGTGATGGACAGCCAATTACAGAGTGCTTGCAGCGTCACGTGACCATTGTTTTTCTTTTGACTGACGTCGTCACGTCACTCTGGAAATAAACTGTCAGGTCGATTTGACCCCGTGTATTTCTCCACTTTTATACGTGTCTGTCAGCTTTAGGTGCTTTAACGACTCACTGAGGGGGTTAAGGGCTCTTTGGTTTCAGGAGGCGACGCCATTAAACGTCTGGTAAGGTTTGTTATGTTGTGTGTGCCGATGTCAGTGCTAGCTACTCGGGTAGCTGCGCCACTCTGCTGAGCTAGCAGCAGCTAGATGCTGCTGTTGAAATGTTACTTTGACTAGAAGTTAGCCTTTTTTTTTGTTTGTCTGCTCAGTTTTGATTCCCAAACAGATGGTAGAGAACTGAACAATACCTCAAAGACAGATTTAGGAGCAGTGTTAGTGATTTCATGTCAAAACTCATTTTTATCATTTCTGTTTTCTTTCTTGCATGTAAATATCGCCTTTTTTTGTCCATCACCAGGTTAATGGAAAGGGAGAGCATAGGCCTAATATTTCTTTGGATGGCATGAACTCTTATGGCCTGAAAGCATGAGTTGTAGATGGGCTCCAAATACCTGGGTGAAATTAAGCAGAGCATTTCTCTTGTGGCAGACGCATGCTCGTAAGTCAGCAGCATCACCTCCCTTGTCTGCTACCTCTCACTGTAGGGTTCATGTACAACACTTTGGTTGCTACAAGGCTGGTTGTCTCCACCACCCGAGGAACAGGGGTCATAAAGGATGGCTCTTTAAAATTAACCAGGTCAGACAAAGACTCCACACCAGCACCCTGTATTTGAACACTTCAGCCTCACGTTGGTCTGCTGGTCTGAGCCAACACATGTCACGGGTCAGGAGCACACTGGACACAGTCTCTAAAGCTGTGAGTGGGACACATACAGAACTTCTCTCTAAAATTTCCAGGCTCAAACCTAATGCTTTAAAGGGTTTGAATAAAGCCGAAATTAGTGTTGAGTCAACACCAAAAGCTGAGGATAGTGCAATCACAGCTACGCCCGCTCCTGCTAATACTGCTCCTCCTTCTACATCTACTACACCCAGACCTTCAAAAAATCTTTCTTCTGCCAGTACTCCCGTTCCTAGCTCAGCTGCCGCATTTGATGCTACTGCCACTACCTCCACTTACTCTCACAAGCCTACGCAGGCGAACGGCGCTGCTACAGTTCTGGCTGTACGTGAACTTAAGGAGAAAAGACTCAGGCAAGTTGTTCCTGCTGTCAAAGCCAGTTGTGTAAAGAAGGAAGAGGAGCTCAAACCTTCAGCAAACGACACTGAGAACAAGGGCGCAACTTCCAAACAAACTACAGCACTTTTCCATCCAAGTACCATTTCAGTCAGTTTGGATGAGACTTACAACTACCTGGCCCATCACATCAACTCATACTTTGGCAGCAGTACAAAGACTCAGGACAAGAAAGAGGACAATGTTGATTCTTCCTCTGCTTTCTCTCAAGGCAACAAACAAAATAATAACCACATGTCAGTGTCTGATAAAGGAGACTCTGCTGCCCCAGTTACCCTTTCTTCCTCTAAGAAGGGTTTAGGACACTACCTGTCCCACTCAGCTCCCACAGTGCAAGCCTTTGTTGGAAGCTACATTGCTCCACTGGTCCCCAAGTTTAGGACAGGAGAGTCCAAGACTGCTACACTGGAGGAGAAGAAGCTTGAGGATGCAGCTGTAAAACAGATTGAGGCCACAATTAGTAAGGAGCAGAAGGCTGCAGAGGAGAAAGCAAAGAAACTTCTACTCCAAAGGGAAAAGGTCGGTCTGAAACAATGCAATATTTTATTTATAAATCATTTTTAATTGAATTAATGTGAATTTGACAGTAAGCACACATTTTTAGAATTAATTTCTTTCAGTATCCTATTGATGTGCCATATCTTTCAGTCATACTGCTTTATGTAAACATTTTGTGTTTGTAGTGCAGACGCTGTTTCTAACTACACAAGATATGACCTCTGTCTATGTTTGAGGGGAAATGTGACCCCCTCATCAGATAGTTCTGATCTGTTGTACTATAGCAGGGTGCCTGTTGTCTACACATTGACTGAGCTCCTGCTACTCTATATGTCTAATGTTAGTGTAGTGTACTCATCTGCTCCCCCAGTTCTGGGAATCTGTTTTCAAAAATAACTCACTGGAGGAGATAGGGAATGGGGTCAAAGAAGGTGTGTCGTTTGTAGGCCAAGCCATACAGTATAAACACACATGGCATTCAGTTTGTGACAAGGACGGATTGAGTGTTTTGGAACAGAAATTAATGTGAGTTAGCAGATGGCACTGCATGACCTATACCCTTTAGTTGATGATGTGCAGTACACAGTGTGACGGAAAGATGATGGTGCACTTCTGTTGTTACATTTAATCCAGGGGCCTGACATGAAATGTGTACCATCTAGGTACGAAAACCTAGTTAGTGGTACAGAAAAGGCATACAGTATGTCTAAGTAGTATGTTTGATTTAGCATCTCCACACTGAATTATGATACTTATGCTTACACTACGCTCCAGACTCACACACATTATTGATCTAAAATATTATTCATTATTATAGACTAGTTTACTTTTAGATTAAATTAAGTAAGTAATTGTACATTTAAAGTAATTGCTGTGCTAGAGATGTATATCTATAATATGTATATTATCAAAATATTTAAATGGAATATTCCACCTTAAGAAGTGCTTAGAATTGTGGTGTCTGGCCCATGGACTAAAGAAAACAAGCAAACAACAACGTCATATGAATCCTAATGAGGAGGTGAAATATCATACTACAGACAGCACTTTGAGTACTTGTGTAGTGGACATTTAAATGTTTCTCTTCACTCTAGATGGTCGCAGAAGAAAGAAACGGAAACATTCATTAGTTACTGTATCATACTGTTAATGAAAATGAGTTATTCTTTGACTGAGTCACACAACTTCCCAGATAAAAATAAGATCTAACTAGTTGAATACATTTTTTTTTTTTTGTCTCAGATCATTGCCAGGGTGAGTGTGGACAATCGAACTCGAGCTCTGGTTCAGGCTCTACACAGGGCTTCAGATGTAAAGGTGTACATCAATAGGGTGGAGGACCTCAGTTACCATCTCCTGGAGTTTCCAGAGACACGTGGTGTTGCTGTCAAGGTGAGAGATCTGGACAGATTATTTTAGAAAGCATCTTGATGCTTTGTCAGAAAAGTGTCTGCCGTTGCTTTGCATGTCAGAAGCTTCACCTTTTATGTTTGCCACTACCTCACCATGTAAAGAGAGTGTTTACAGCAGCAGTTTTTTATGCATATATTATCATCTTATATCTGACATGAATCAGTAAACAACTGTAGAATGTGAATAATGCAGATAATGGCCTTCTGCTTGTGTTTGGGAATTTTCCTACACCAGGCATAATGTCAGTTTGTCAGCTGTGGCAACAGGTTACAGGCTGCACTCTGTTTATAGTCAGGGCTATGCATGGACAGATGATAGACTGCATACTGCTACATTTATTTATGACTCAACCTTATCTGTGATGGTATTGCCAATAGGAATGTTCACAAGCCCCACCCAACAGACCATCAGACAAAACAATGCTCTTTTTAAACTCATTGTTGCAGAAGAAGCGATCTCCCACATATCCAGGAACACAAAAAAGCTATCTGTCATAAATTAATGAGGTTATTTCAAAGATATGCATGTCATTAAAAAAGATCAGAATTTTTTCATGACTGCATGATAAATTGCTTCTGGTGTGAACAGCCGGATTACTGCTCGTGTAACACAGTCAGACTGGCATTAAACCTCCAATTAAAATAAACAGTTCACACCTACCTCAGTTCTCAGCATAGCAGGCAGCTCATCTACTGCTTTTTAATCAGAAATAGCCAATTGTGGGGTATGCTGTGGGGTTAGTCTGGTGCGTCTGTTAACTGTGAGACCTGCTCAGATGGTGCTGATGTCCCATGATATTCGAACTGTTAACTAATAGTATTAATCGGTCAAAATTGTTATTATTGGAAAATGGTTAAGTGGTTATTGAATTATTCTTAATTATGAAGGCATGAAGTGCATTAATTTCTTGTGTCACATTGGTCACACAGTGTTTGCTTTGCTGAAGTCAGTCTGATAATAATAATTTTTCATTTTCAACTTGAGAAATGCCAACATTGCACGACTAGCTAATCTAACCCTATCATCTTAATTCTGAGACCATACTCTGAATATTTCCTATCCCACATGCACATACCCACAAGTAAATGTGTTGGGCCAGTTCTGGTCTGACCTCCATCATGGTAAATTAACAGTGTTCTTTATTTCCACATCTGACTGCAACGGTATGTGTATATGTTCCCCAGGAAAGGGTTATACCTTGCCTCCTGCGTCTGAAGCAGGCCAATGACCCAGGTCTGAGGGCAGCAGTTAGAGAAGCCCTTGCTCTGGTGGGCTACCACAAACCTGTTAAAGGCCGTGGCATACGGATCCTTTCCATAGATGGAGGAGGTTTAAGGTACAATTTTAGCTCTTCTATAAAGTTTCTTTCCTGTAAAATATGATTCACAGATATTAAGTGCCTTCTAAGTGGAATTAAAAAGCATTTAGTAAATTTTTTAGTTGAGAAACAGTTACTGTAAAGGGATTTATGTGTTGTCAATTTGTGTGCATTGGCTGTTATGTTATTGGTCAGTGGCTCTCAGTGTATATGTATGTTTGACTTTGTGCTTTCAGGGGACTTCTCGCAATTCAGACTTTACAAAAGCTGGAAGCCCTGACTGGCAAACCCACTTACAAACTATTTGATTATATTTGTGGTGTCAGCACAGGTATGTTGTCCTCCTGCCCTACTTCTGTATCTGTGTGTCTGCATGTGTGTGGATTATCAGAGGAGACTGGCAGCACTGATCACGTACTGACCCATTTGTTGCACTGCGCTTCTTTCGACCTCAATTTCACCAACCTATCCACTCTAGTGTCAAACATGCTGCTCTACACCCACTTTGGGTCAGGGTAAAGGTGCTGCAACATGTTAATAATAAAATACAATATTAATATGAATTTTTGACATTTGTTTTCAGTACTCGTCTATAAATAAATTTCTATTTATGCAAATCGACCACAAGGGGGAGCTATCGACCACTGTCCTATCCATCTGCCACTTAACTGTTTTCATGTCACAGCAGATTGAAAAACTGCATTTTATTTGCAGCTCACACTGCACTTTAATCACCACCAGAAGTTTCTGTTTGTGTTCAGTTCCTATCAGTTCTCTCAGTCTTAATCGTCACCAGTTGGAGGTACTTCATTTTCAGATTTAGCAAATGCTGTCAAAGCATAATATAATCACACTGCTAGATCAAATGATGTTCACACGTTTAAAGCCCATCTGGGCCACATCTGGCTACTTTGATCATCCACATTATTCAGGTACAGCCTAATTCTCCCCTCACAGCACTGTTGTGCCTTGTCAGCAATTCTTGATCATTGAGAGAAAGTAGTTAGGGAGTATTTGCCTACAGTTTTACAGTGATGTTAATCCCACACACTGCATGTGAATGGCTCATCAAAGGGTAGTGTTACTGATGTTAACTGATAATGCTTTGAGCAGTTAGCGTTTCATCATCTCCACACCTTTGCCCTGTTGTTACCAGGGTGACCATGTACATTTAGGTCTAGGAGTGAGTGAAGATCAAGTCTACAAAAATGATTTATGATTGGTTTACCAGGACCTTTTAGTCACTTTGAATGTTCCTGTGTTGTTTTTTCTTCCTCAGGTGCAATCCTAGGGTTCATGTTAGGTATTTTCCAAGTTCCACTAAACGAGTGTGATGATATTTACCGGAAGCTGGGCTCAGATGTTTTCAAGCAGAATGTCATTGTTGGCACCATGAAGATGGGCTGGAACCATGCTTTCTATGATAGCGAAGCCTGGGAGAACATCCTCAAGTCAGTACTGCTGTTATTGTTGAACACAAAGTAGACAATGTGCTTAAATCAATTAGAGTAATGTAAAAATGTCATGATGGTGATGTGTGTAAAACATTTCAAAACCCATAATGCCTGTTGTTTTTCAAATGGCCTTCTCCTTCTGCCAGGGTAGCCAATAACTTAAAATATGAAACTAAACATACAGTCTGTAAAACTACAGAATAAGCCATAGGCAGGCCCTGAACTGAAACATCATACCTGCTCTTTATTATTGTCACTTACATTACATTTACATTAACATTGTGTGATAATGCATTTTTAAAGTTTGGATTCAGTCTTTACTGTAATTTTTCATGGATAACCATTAAATCAGACATGATGTTCACTGTCATGTTTCACATGATATGGAAAGTTGATTATCTTAATACATGAAAATGATGTATTGTATGATGTGATATGATGATGTAGGGGCTGATGTCAACAGTCATTTAAAATATGCAGCGTTTGTTTTAAATGGGCTAAAAACCTCAATTGAATTGTCCCTTGAAATAATTATTCTGATTACATGTTTCCAAGTTTCAATAACTGACATGCAGGATTTTGTGAAGCTTGCAGGAAGATTTCTGTAATAAGTCATAGTACTGTCCAAAATGTACTAAGCTAGAAAATAACATCATCCTATCTTCCCTTCCACAGAGAGAAAATGGGCTCTCACCTCCTGGTGGAGACTTCAAGAAACCCTGAATGCCCTAAGGTGAAATTTATAAGATGGTCTGGCTCATTCCTCCAGCATGTTCTGCTATGGCACTGACCAGTGAGCCTTTGTATTTACTAGGTTATTACACAGAAAGCTCCTTTATCTGTCTCAGTCTTACATTTTTCTGCAAGACAAGTGAAAGGAAAATGCACTCTAAAGCCATATAAAGCGGTGTGGCTAAAAAAGCGTGCAGAATCTCATACGCTAACAGATATGCTGGTTTAGAAATTGTGCGCATATTTTAGATTTAAAATGCTGCTTCATGCTGAAAAAGATGGTGACAGTGTATGTCATCTCCTTTACCTGTAGGTGGCGGCAGTGAGCACCATTGTGAACCGGGGTGCTGCTCTGAAAGCATATGTGTTCAGGAACTATAACCTGCTTCCGGGGATGCGCTCACACTACCTGGGGGGCTGCCAGCACCAACTCTGGCAGGCTATCCGTGCCACGTCAGCAGCCCCTGGGTATTTCCAAGAGTTCACCTTGGGGAATGATCTCCATCAGGTGAGTCCCATTCAAAACGATTAAGGGGTGGCAGTAATGGTGGCTCTGATCATGATATGGTTTATGATTAAATCACACAGCGTAAATTGGAAACATCTCATGTCAGAGTTTGCCACAGAAAAGGTAAAATGATGTGACCCTTTGCAGTGGATTTGCATTCTACATCAAGAGTTTAAGCTGATGCTTTTATGGAGGATGTTTGTCATGAGCATAAACTGTTACATAAGCTGAAATACCTATATCACCCCCATTGCAAGCTGTTTCCCTGCGGTGCATGAAGAAAATTCTCAAAAACATGTAATCCGTGTACCATCCGTGTACAGTTTAGTCTGTTTTATTCACAAAGTTCTGCAGTCCTCTGCAGACTAATACAAGGCTTATTGTTGCTCTGCCGGATTTAAATGCTGCATAGTCTGTGTTGACAGCGGAGAGTCTGAAGGATTTTGAGAAACCTAATGAGAAAAATCCTTTGCACAGCAAGCAGGGGGGGGGATCTCCATTTCCTTCCTGTCAATGTTTATTTCCAGTCAGCTGCATTTTGACAGGAGAGTGAGGGGTAGAGTCTCAGTGAGACACACTTACATCCATCTCTACTAAACAGGTATGCATTAGCCATCAGTAACATAACAAACCACCACTCCACTCTACCATTTTAACAATCAATCCATATGGCTTCTCTTTACCTTTTTAAGTAAGGGCATAGTCAGAAGAAATAAAGAACCACATGAGTAAGAGGCATTCTTCAATTTTAGGAAACAAGCAACTGAATGTTATTTACCTCAAAACAGTAGTTGCAAAGTGCTTTTAAAAAAGAGATTAAAAGCACTCATGATAACACACTGTAGATGCACGCAAATCAAGTCATTATGTTCCGTTGAGTATCTGTTGGTGTAGCCCGTGTTTGACCCATCGCATCCAGATGTCAATATCTCCTTGAATTGACATTCAAAGCACAGATGTGGCGTACAGACTGACAAACCCAACGTAGACCAGCATGGCACACAGACAAGTGAATGAGCATGTGTTTGCATCAAAGGCAATATCCCAAGTCGACAAGCTCCCGCACTCTTAATTGGAAGCTGTGTTAGTTGTGTAGGTAAATGGGGAAATGCAGGAGGAGAGAATGAAAGAGACTGGTAGATTAAAAACCCACCTGTGGTGGGAGATTTCCCCAGCCTGCCGTCTAGCAGGTCTCGTCCTACTCTGAGATGCATAAATTATCCCAATGCAGTGTTTCCCTCATCGCACACAACTGTTTGACTGCTATATCTGCCTCGTTAGAAGGGAAAAGACAGACAATCTAATTATGGAACTGCTCTTCCAACCGCTGTTAGACAGCAGCCAGCAGGAAAACTCATACTGTGAGAAGATGAGATACCATCAGTAGTTTAATATATTTAACACATTTGACAGGAAATCAGTTACAGGTGTTTAATTTGAATTTCTTTTCTCTCAAAAAAAGATATATGAGATACTGACTTAGTAAGATGTACTTTTACAGCTCATGTTCTTCTCAGGGTAAAAAAAATCTTTTGAGTATATTTTAAGGTTGTGTTTTAGCCTTAACTCCCTGTGTGATTCAAGCTTTAGCTCATTTGTTCCACTTTCTACCCTTTTTATTTTTGGAGATTTTCTTCCCGTGTTCACCATGTATGAGAATACTCTTATCCAACGGCTTTTCCAAATAATACACAGCGGTGTTTAAAGCATCTGCACAATCAGGTTATAAACATATACAATTTAATTTACAATTTAATTCACAGTAATGCATGAATTGCGCGAGTCAGGACAGGACAACTTTTGTGTACTTACAGAGTTTTTGTGTTTAAGTCATGAACTGCTGAATCACTTTTTGATTCATTGTCTTTATTGTCTTAAAACATTTATCACAAAGTTTTTAAAGCATGCATTATGCCTTTATTAGCAATCTACTATGTTAGAAATATAAATTATGATAAAGCTTGAGTTTCAGTTTTCGCAGTTTTTACACTTTTAGACATAATGAAATATTGGATAAAATCAAAGAACAGCAATTATGAGTTTCTTTTAAGATACAGCTTCATGTAGCTTTCCACCATCTTACTTTCCCTGTGAACCTCTGGCCAGATTCAGAGTGCCACCCAGCTTGATGACTCTATTCACTGGCCATTTGAAACTGGTCGTGAGCATAACGTGCTGTCTGTGTGATGTCAGGATTCCCTAGAGAGAGAGAGTCATCTCGCTCTTTTCCACAAACGCCCACAGAGCTTTCCACTTAATTCAGGCTCCAAACAATCACCCTTTTATACAGTGTGCGCAAGAGAGTTGCCACGCCATGTGCTGAATGAATGCCCAAATTCTCAAACAGTGTTTCAAGAAAGTTGTGATTGTTCGTTGATGTTACTTTGATTCTGCAGGCTGGAACAGAAATCTATCTGACGGAGCCAGAACTTACGATTCACACTGGGTACATTGGGGAAATTGTAACTTGCAGCAAGACCTTTGAAGCAGAGCAGCCATGGTATTATCAAAGCCTCACACTTGCCGTCATAGCCATGGAGGGGATGCCTTAGCAAGGGGGAACAAGGGGAAAAGAGCGAAAAAATAGAGGAGATGAAGGGAGGGAGGAGGCGCATGTTCCACATTAAAGCCCTCTCAGTTATCTCCCCTCTAAAGAACACAGAAGTAGAAGACTTGAGACGTTTCATAATGATGCCAGGGCATGCGTGGAATGGTGAGGAGGGCCCAATTTTTTCTGCCTTGTTGCCATGGTGTCTCCTGAGGCGATGGGGAGGAATGGGAGCATGTTTTGTGCCCACCTCTGCCAGCATTTAATGGGAGGCATGGGATCAGTAGGCCACCCCCCCCCTGCAAGCTCTTGAGAGCCCCAACAAGGCGTCATGCTCAGCAAAAGGACTTCACACATCCAGAAATGGAGTAGGTCACATCAGCAGTGCCATACCTTTCTGTCACTAATGAGTGACAAAGGGAATGAGTCATAAATGAGTCTAAGAAGTCATACAGAAGTCTAAATAAACACTGAGATTGTTTGATTCTGTGTTAGAAAAGAGAAGAAAGAGACCTAGGGTCTCACAAAATTAAATGCCATTCCAAAAGTGCAGTTCAAGAAATCATAACCTTTCTGGATAAAATTTTTTCTTCTCCTTTTTTCCCCTTGTAAAGACTACTGCAGGTGAAGGTATTGGTCATAAATTACATGCTCAGCACCACAGCAGAGAGGTGAGAGGTGGTGGATTCAGAAAGGCGACAGAGAAGATAAATCTTAACTTTTAGCCACTTCCTTATCCCTGCTCTCTCCTCCTGTGTTAAGCCCTGAGAGCTCAGCCCAGAGGCTGTTGGAGGATGGAGCTCAGACTTATGAGCCCTGCCACAGAAAGCTTTCTCTCCTGAGACAGACTTGGGGTCTTTGGTCCCCTGAGTATAAACGCACACACATGGATTCTCTCATTGTCACATTACCCCTGTTTCCTCAATCGACTGCTCTTTTTTGTTCTTTTGTACAGATGTGTTTCCACACATGCACAAACACTTGATTGCACTGGCACACTTGTTTGGGGATTAGGCCGGTACACTGATTATGTTGACTGGCTGGTGTATGAAAGCCTTCCCGATTCTTCCTGTCTCTAAACCCCTCTCCCTCTCATAGTGCACCACACTTAGCAGGCCTCTTACTGCAGTGGCTCCAGATGAGATTTCTTGGAATGAATCTCAGCTTTAAACCTTGCATTATGTAATGTATTGGTATGCAAGCGTGTGTTCAATCAGCTCTCCTGAACAGCACAGCAGGGAAATTAGCTTAAAATTTTCCAGTAGATTACTTGCTAGGATGTAAAATTATCTTTTAAAATATGAAGTTGTCAGATAATGTACATAAAGCCTCCAAGGAACCCAGTCTGAGTAAATATGAACGAGGGAGATCTGCTTCCATTTATATCACTGCAAGAATTTTTCACAGTTTAACCTGCATGGCTTCAGCCGGCAGAGATGATTCATTGTTTCTATACTGGCTATACATGTGTGGTCATGTATTCACTAAATGTGTGGGAAAAGGTAGCTGTGTGCAGTAGATCTTAATTTGCCTGCCTGGGGCAAAGTTGGCCCTTGTCACAGATGGGTCCCTCCTCTCTTGACAGCCTGAGAAGATGACTTGAACCTTAATGTGACCTTTGGGGCCTATAAAGAAAAAAGGCAAAGAGGAGAACTGGTCAGCGTAATCACATAATATGGCATGAAGACCTCTGATTTGACCTGGCTACCACTGGAGAGTGACACTCACCACACTATCACCGTTGTTTTATCCTCCCTAATGACAGTGCGGCTGTTAAGTGGATAGGATGCTATTTAGGCGATTGATTTTACCCAGTGAAGATTTATGCTTAAGTATTGAAAGTACACAAGAGTTTTTTATAGCAGCTTAATTATCTACAATGTCGATTGAATGACCATCTCTGGAAAACAGAGTGGCTATTGTGACTGGCACATTCAGATGTTCATGACTTATGTAATGCTTCCCTAATTAATCATTTGAGAGAAGGGACTGTCATTGGCAAAGCCTCATAACAAACCATGACAGGGCTCTGTGCCCCTTAGTCCAGCCCTGTCAAAGAAGCCAGAGAGGAAATAGCAGTGACTACAGCTGCTCATTGGGGCTGTGATGTGAAAGCTACACCAGATGTACTGTATCTTGAAGGTTCACCTCATTTAGATTTAAGCAAGCACTCTGTGTTCTGTGTTGTAGCTGCTCATAATGACAGAAGGAAGCACTGTCTCTCTCACTCAGGTCACTGAGTGGGAGAGAGACAGTGCTTCCTTCTGAGATACTGAAGCACAGAGACTGAATGAAGAGGATGAATGTTGTTGTCCCTGCTAATGGAAGCTAACATACACTGGGGCGTGAAATGACTTTTACTGATCCTGACGATAGCACCTCTTTCCTATTCAAATCAGCACTCCCCCTTTAAGACAGCTTAAACAGGCACAATGAAGATAAGCTCCCAAAAGTTAATGACAGCAGCGACATTTCAAACAGCAATGTTAGAAGCCTATAAATCATACATGTCTTAATTTTGTTTATTTATCATGGCTCATATCATCCAAGTAGTTTATTTCAGAATACACTGTAAGAACTTGTTCTTTTTAAGCTATATTTCAGTTTAATTGGGCATCTGAAAAAGTGAAACATGTTCCCATAGGTGCAGGAGACCTAATTAGCTGAAAACTTGCCTTGTTCGCGCATAGGAAAATAAGGAGGCAATTTGTGAATCAGCCATTAGACCCCAAAGGGCAAAGGCGAGGCCAGATGAGCTCTGATTCTCTGGAGTATCAACAAACAGGCTCCACCAGAATCCAGAATCGCTGTCAGAGGAAATCATTAAGCCTTTCAGGAAGCACAATCTCAAACCTGGCATTTCAACTTTCAGTTTCCTCTCAGATTCTGAGGTTAAACTTTCATCAGATGGTCACAACTGACAAGAGTGTAACCTCTGGGGACATTTATACTTTGAAACATGGCACGTTTTCTCACAGTTGGATTGAATAATTGTAAATACAGGCAGCATTACAGCTCTAAATCCTTATAAATGGAAGTGACCTTTGCCTTACGTCATACTTTGTTTAGCTGTTTTGTATGCAAAGCTTCTTTGCAGTTTGTCCTAAGTAGATTATTGTTTCTAACTTAAACCCTCTTTCAAATATTCCCCAGCCTCAAGAAACCCTTATGTGAGAATGTGGCAGTGAACCAAGTATGGACATCTCACTGAGGAGTCACTTTAAAGAGCCCAGGCTCTATCGCTACAGCTTCAGCATCTGCCAAACTGTTCTCACTGTATTTTGAGCGTACCTTCTCTGTCGAGGAGGTTTGTTTGGTCTTGACAGCTGTGGAAGAAGATGACGGATGCAAATTATCTTTTAAATAATTGATTCTTCAAAAACTTCTGAGTGCCACACACAAAGAGATCCCACCAGTCTTCCAGTGGCACCACAAACCTCCCACACTGGCAAAAACCAGACTTTCCTCCATGACCACAACTGGCAGTGAATTGCTCAAGCAGGTGCACTGAAATGGAGACAAGTTATAGCATTCAACTCTCAACTCACAGGACCATTGTGCAATTGGCTTCTAAAGTTACATGCTTTGGCTCTGTGTGCAAGGCCAGCCACTGTGCCTGTGAAACTTGCCCCCAGCTATCAGCACAAAGAACCCATAACTAGACCCAGACTGTTGCCATAATTTCCACTGAGTTCAGAAAATGGAGTCTCTCACAGTTATGAGAGTGATAAGAAAACTGCTTCGTTGTTTTGTTTCCAGCTGGGTTCGTCTGGTGCTCTCCGCAGTGCACGTCCCTCTAAGTCTCCATTAGGACTAACTCCAATTCAGACATTTTCTTCCTTTTCTGTGATTCATTTCTTGGTCTGCCAGATACCCTACTGGTGCATAATGACATGCTTTGGACAAATGGTTACCTCAGCAGTTCTTCCATGCTTTGAGTGAAATGCTCTTTGTTCATCTCAGCTAGTGAGATGGGTACTCTCTCAGTTTCTGGTTCTCACAAGAGATTCTCTTTAATAACCCAATATAACATTAAATGGTTCATACATTACATTATCATAACAAATTACTTCTTACAAATCAAAGAAACTTCCTCTATCAGACAGTTTGATTCACAGTGACCGGAGAATTTGTAGATTTTCACATTTTGGGGGTCATTTGATTCATCGCTTTGTCCAGACTGAAATATTGCAACAACTTTCAGATGGATTGTTGTGAAAATTTATAGATTCATTGTCCCGGAGGAAATATTCTATCCTAATATCTACTATTTGAACCAGCACACAATTTGGGACAGACACCTTAAGTTTTCATAGTACATTACATCACGTGATCCTCATAAAAATTATTTGCAGAGTATTTGCTTAATCTGTCAATTGTTTATGTAATTTTATTTGTAAGTAATTTTTCTATAAAATGTCAGAGAATCACACAGCCCAACGGGCCCATTTTCAAGAGTCTTACATTTACAATTTTACATTTATATTTACCAATTTGGAGATGTTTTTTTCCAAAGTGACCAACATGTTCGGTTTATCATAGAAATTAAGTAAAGTAGAAAGTAAACTAGTGTCCTTTTTTTCATGATAAGGATGCAAAATGATGAGTTGGTTATCAACATAGTTACCAATTAATTTTCTTTTATCAATTAATCACGTAAACATAGCAGTTCTAATGCTTTGGTTTTTGACCAAATTCCTGAAAGCTAATGATATTTTCATCAGGTCCAAGCATACATTATGAGATGGTGAACAAGGTAAATATTATACCTGCTAAAGATAATATTGCTGGCATTGTTATTATGTTTACTATGAGGAGGGCATGAGCATGATAGCTATTGACAGAGTGCTATCAGCGTAATATGTAATGCTGAATTATTCTCTTCATTGGCCTGCTTTGCTGAATTTTCTGTAATTTTAACTCATAGTTTTCATTTAGAACCAGTTACAAGTCATTCACAAAGTACCTTCTTTCGATGGAGCTATTACTTGATCCAGTGCCCCCAGTGAAACTACCACTGTAGGTTTCCCTTGCAATTTTATTTTCCTGGTCTTTGGATTGATGATACAATTTTTCAGTCCATCTCCTCCGATGATTAGCAGACCTTTGCCTTTGAAGACACCCTCATATTCTCTAGCACACTGTGTGCCCTCGAAGATTTGTACTGAATTGTCATTAGGCTGCAGCACTGCTGGACTGCACTGTGAAGATGGGATGCCCCCCCCAAGCCTCAGTGTGTATGAATCCATATGACATATGCTGCCATAATCATGTATCCACATTATTATATGCATTGACTCTATGCAATCATGAACTTTCGATCAAACGTGCACACATAAGTCACATAAACAAGCACTCTTCCCCCCAGAGAGTCACTAAACCCCTGGGGCACTGCAGCTCCCACCCCCCAGCCTGGCCTCTTTAATGAGGACTAGCCCCTGTGTGTTTGATCCTGCTGCCAGCCCGCAGCCCTGCGGCCCCTCAGTCTCATGCCTATTCAACAATCCCCACAGCCTCTCCAGTTACTCCCCCATTGCCTTGGGTAGACTATGGATCCAAAGCAAAAGCACTCCTGGGCGGTTGTTCGATATCAAAGCTAGTCTGACTGAAACTGTAAAGGAAGAAGAAAAAAAACAAAACAATTTAGCTCTGTGCTTTGTAGACTTACAAGCTGCTCTGGAACTGCACATTGTTCTGTTCCTTTTGTTTCGTCAGATGTTCTTAAAAAAAATTTCATCTATTGACTGTTAAAATCCATGAAAGCTTTTAGATTTTAAATGGCAATTAATTGGTTTCGCCAAGACTGTCGTCCTGACATCAAACACCATTCAAAGCCTGTAAGTGGAGTCTCTAACATGGCCCTTTTTCCGTTTTGTGCACAGGATGGAGGTCTCCTAATTAACAACCCCACAGCTCTGGCTATCCATGAGTGTAAGTGTTTGTGGCCCAACACGCCCTTGGAGTGTGTGGTCTCCCTTGGTACAGGCCGTTTTGAAAACCCTGGCAAGAACAGCGCTACCTACACGAGCCTCAAAACCAAACTCACCAATGTCATCAGCAGCGCCACAGACACTGAGGGTAAGTGACACTCAGTGCAACACCTTAAAGAGGCATTTTATAATTTAGACTTTCACAAATTTGTCAGACTGTAAATGTCCATCTGAATTAGACCAAATTGTATCTTGGTTGACTTTTTGTTGTCTGCCTTTTGATACACATAATGTATCTTTTTTAAAAATATTATAAAGTCTAGTATAACATATACAAAATAATGAAAAACTGGTTGAAAAAACCCAACTAAAAGGGGCACTACTGATTTTACACATTTATGTCAGTGTACCTGTCACAGAGAGTATAAACCAGCCTGCGAAAACATTCATATAAAAGCTTCACTGGGTCTGAAGGGAGCTTTAGAACATTATAACACCCTGAATATGTCATCAAGGTTATCTTGGCCTTTGCTTGTTGACTGCATTGTACAGTAGAAAGCCTACATTACAAAACTGGAATTGTGGGGGCAGGGGTCTTTTAATGTTTAGAGATTGACTCGGATTAGGGCCTAAAGTCAGCATGTCCCACCCCCTGCTTAAATTTTGACATTTTACAGATATATTGTGTCTTGCGAGTCCTGAAACTTCACAGTCGAAGTTCCAAACGTCCCAAACTTCTTTTATATATGATAGATATAATATAAAAGAAATTTGGGACATTTTATAGCTCAGCTTTCAAAGCATCACAAGATCAGCAGCACAGTGTCAAAAATGTCTCATTATGTCTGTTGAAATTTAAACACTAAAACAAAAAAAGTCCCAGAAATCATGACACACATGACATAACATGTCCAACATCAAGTGGCATCAACAAAGAGGAAAAGTGGTCAAAACATGAAGCTCGTCAACAGGGATAAGCCACACTGTACACAGATGGATGGCTGTCAATAGATGATATATGACCTAAAACGACCCACTAGTTTTGTTGGCAATGTTGATCTGCTCATATTTATGTTATTTTGTCTCCTGAAGATTAAATCATCATAATTGGAACATACAAAGACAGATAAATTATTCTTTGTGTTTCTGCACCATCTCTAAGGAAATGTATTGAGTTTTGATCAGTGCAGAAAATACTATACTGCAGGTTGACTTTGTTCTGGATGCGTTTCATTTCACCCACTGTGGTTTCAACCTCTTCAGTTTCCTTATCACCTCTGGACACGGGCACCTCTACTGTGCCTAAATTTGGCTTGGTCCCCTCCCTGTTGCTGCTGCTGTGGTGCAGTGTGTGACCTAGATGCTTCTCTGCACTTGTTCCTCCTGTATTTAGGATTAAGCTCTCCCCGGCTTTCAAACGGGCTTTGTTATTTAGAAACGGCAGATTAGCAGAAATGTTTATCACATAATATCTCTTTTTCAAAAGCGCCCCTCCTGTCCCAGCCTTTTACTCTGTTTTAGGTCTATCAGTAGCTTGTTTGTTGTTGTGGATAGATAAGGCCGATCTAATAAGCTTTTAGATGAAAACAAAGCTTCTTATGGAACAAGCTAGAAAACTTGCTCACAATCTTACACAGAAATGTTTGGTCGACCACAGATGATGTGGAATTGTTTGGGTTTGGCAAAGCAGTTCAATGGTTGTCAGACTATCATCAAAGTCACAGCGGCAGTAGTTTACCTACAGATGTAGGCTCATCAGTGTCTCCACCTACATGCAAGGAAAATATGGATTCAAAAAGCTGGGACAGCAGCATCTGCTATTGTGAATGAGACCTGGCCTTTGGAGGTCTTTGGCCCACAGCTGGGCTGAACAGAAAGCACCCAGCTACTCTACAGGGGACAGTTGAGAAGCAGTATAAATGCCAGGAAATTATTACTTGTCAGGCGAGAGCCAATCGCAATCACCTTGATTCTAGTAGAGGTGTTTTTTTGTTTTTTTTTACTCCACTCCACTGCACAAAGGAACCCTTTTTAACTTTGAAGAAAATGGAGGAAAAGCCACAGTCTACAAGTTCCCAACTCTCAACAACGGCCAGGCCTTAGCACAGCACACCCCCAGATCTACATATTCACACATACTTTGTATCTGCATGTGTGAACAAACTGTTAAGTTTGCAGGTTTACCTCTTGCAATGTTGTAGAAGAGATAGCAGAACGATATGATTCTGAACCAGGTTTCCAGTTCAAGAATATCTCAACCTTCCCTTTGCTGATCTCTTGTGGTTTAACTTCTTGTGTTGCTGCAGTGATTTACCAGCGTACAGCTGCAACACAGGACACTCCACCTGCACTTATTAGAGATGCTCATAAGAAACCTTTTCAACTTTCTAACTTTCAACCAGAGAATTATTATTATAATTATGTCAAATTTTATTATGGTAAACATCCCTTACAATTAGTTTTGAATGGTTTATACTCCTGACCTGTATTACATGTCATATATTTTATAACATGTGAGGAGGTGTGTGTCCTGTAACCTGCAGAATAAATGCTCTCCTGTTGGCGAAGCCCATGTAGGCCTGTGGTAACCTCAGACTCATGCTGAACCCCAGCACAGTCTTTTTGCATATTGCATATTTAGTTCTTAGTAGGATGCACATAGTGATATTAATGTACGTTTACCCTGAAATACAGTAATTCTGCAGGATTATTATTTGTCTTAAATTAACTGGTAGTGCTGGTCACTTACCTGGTCACTGTGCATACAATTTTTTTTTCTTCAGCTTGTAAAAATCAGAGACTCAAATCTGTGATGTCATGATTTGTACAACTTCAGACAGTGAATGAGAGGCTGTTTTTGAAATAAGACCCCAATACCCAACTTGTTCAAGTGTTAAGTCACACTGCAGCACACTGGTAATAAGGTAATACGATCAGGAATTAACTGTCTGTGTGAGTTACTATTAAATGTTGGAAACAGAGTAAATTATAATTGGATAGAAAAACATATTTAATCTCTGGAATTAACCATGTGTTATCTATTTGATGAGTAAGATTGTCCTATCTCATCTCAGTAATTTTATGATTGTATGTACAGTAGAATCTCTCAGAATGTGAGTACAGAGCAATGAATGATCACACAAATACAAAAAATAGTTGATAAAACACAGATGATAACTTTCATATAAATTACTCCTTGTAGAGTTTTGCTCAACAATCTCAAAGACAGCGTTTTAACAGAATCCATGTTGGGTGTTTGCACTGTTGAACTATTGTGGGAACAGAAAATCCCAGTCACCCCCTATTCACCCCATTATTGTTACCAGCTGCCTGTATGTTTGCATTTGTATGTTGTTGATTTTAAACCTCTGAGACGAAACAAATGAAAACAGCCATGACAGACAGGCCAGACATTTTCACTTGATGTTACCGCACATTCAGCCTGAAGCGCTTACTCTGAAACACATGTAACGCTGTCACAGCGCAGTCAGTCAACTTTTGTCTTTGCGTGCCATATTCAATCTTAACACAATATTTGGATGTTTGTACAATTTGAAAAGTTAATTGTGTGTTTATGATTTTGTGTCATCTGTGGCCTCACTCTCACCTCTCTTGCTCCCGGCAGAGGTTCACGCCATGCTCGCCGCCTTCCTCCCTCCTGACTCGTATTTCCGCTTCAACCCCTACATGAGTGAGGATATCTCTATGGATGAAAACCGACAAGAGAAGCTGAACCTGCTGCAGGCTGAGGGTGTCCGATACCTGGAGAGGAACGAGGAGAAGCTGAGCAAGGTCACCCGCATCCTCACCCAAGAGAAAAGCTCCGTCCAGAGGATGGCAGAGTGGGCCAGGTTGAGGGCTGACATGTACAATGGTCTGTCCTTTTACTCCTCTAAGCTGTAGATGCAACACAAGCCACCTTAATCTCACATGGAAACTCTTCTCTTATTCAGAATCGCCCAGAATGTGTCATGTGTTGACCTCTTGACCTGTAGCTTTGAAGAACATTATGTAAACACGCAAGTAGTATCAAACATTCCTAACACTAACTTCCTCCTCTCTCACGCTTCAAACTTTTACTGTAATTTTTGTGTTAATGTGTCTGGCAGCGAAAAAGCATCTGCTTGCCACTGTGGTTGGCAGCTCTTAACTTAGGACTGTTGCTTTCAAAGATGTGTCAAATCACGTGTGGCATTGGGAATTCCCTTATGGGGGATACACTGTTAGCAATGCAAGCAAATGCATCATGTATGATTAAAGGAATAGTTCGACATTTAGGGACAATGAACTTGTTCACTTCTTTGCCAAGAGTTGTACGATAAGATCATTACCACATTCATGTCTATACAGTGAGTATGAAGCTGCTGCTAGTAGCCTATTAGCTTAGCACAGAGAATAGAAACAGGGAGAAACAGCTAGCTGGTTCTGTCCAAAGGTAACGATATCTCCTTAACAAGCTGTTTCCCCATTTCCAGTCATGCTAAGCTAACCTAACCAGCTGCCAGCTCTAGTTTTCAGAGGTGAGACCAATGAGACCTCTCATCCAACGCTTAGCAAGAAAGCAGCATAATTACAAGTAAGTGTATTTTCTAAAATGTTTACCCATGTTTACTCCTTAAAAAAAAAAAAGACAGAATACATTTAAAGTACTTTGAAAGTAGCAGGTGACAGGTTTTCCGAGTGAGCACTTTCTAACCATTCTCTTAGAAAGACAACCAATATATCCTCATAAACCTTTGTTTGTACAGGTAAAAACATGTAGATGGGAAATGCATGTCATTGAAAATATGTAAGTATTTGTTATACTAAGCTGCCAACATGTAACACTGTAAAAAGACGAGAAAACTTGTTATTTTTTTAAACAGCCTAATGAAGGTCAATCAGATGTTTCTTAGTCCTAATGATTAAAATTTGCACATTTTAACAATGCAGTGACTGGTCAGCAATGTAATTGTAAGTAATGATAACGATAATAATAATAGTAACGATGGCACATCAGGGTCCACTTCAAGCATTACTGTAATGCATACAGTGTGTTGTATGTAAATGCATGTTATATTCAGATTTTACACACAAAAGTCTGTATCTTGTACAAAATTTCAAGAGTATAAGTTGCATATTTACTTCTAATACATCTTTTAAAAAAATGTATATATGACCATTTTTAATAAATATCCATATGAAGCCTCAGTGTCATAAGGATGTACAATTATGTATTATTTTAGTTCAGTTATTTCAAATGCTTTTATCATTGTGTGCTTGATTGTTTGGTTTTATGGATTCCCCACAGGCTATGCACATTTACCGCTTTCTTTGGTGTCCTCTCTTTCCCTTTGATGCCTCCTCTCAAAAGCCTCTTTTGCCCTTTCTACCTTGAAGTGCTGTGTTTCACTTTCCACTCTGTTGTACTATGACATTTGTTGAAATCATTCAGGCTTTACCTGAAAGACTGATTTAAAAGAGGCTGCTGCTTATTGATTTGTCATGGCTGAAAATCATCCCATGTTGCTATTTGGACTTAAAAAAAAAAGAAGAAAAATTGTACTGCAGATGTTCATTTTCATGCCCACCTGGCCAAGTACTGTATAACTGGTCCCAGTGGACCTGAGGTAAAATAGACACAGATATTAACCAGATTAATATGATTCCACTGTTCTCCTGTTGGTCATGTATAAAGTCTGTTTGAGAGTGTATGTAATTAAAAACCCATCACTGAACCTCGCTGCATCTTGCCTCCTAATTATGTGAAAATTAGCTGATTGTGATCTCAGGAAAGCAGCTGTGGATCATCTCAGGAAGAAGGGACGTGCGGATATTAAATTGGTAACTTATACTCACAACTACATAATTATTCCAACAGAGATCTGGACTGATATCTATCCTCACCTCAATTTCCAAGGTGCACGGCTTGATTAGTGACACATTCTGTTATAGAAAATCACAACTGCAGGCACATCCAGAGCAGCCAGTCTCTCTTCTAACGCAAATATAGGTTGTTGTTTTTTTTTTTTCTGACTGTGTAAAGGTAGGGTTGTATTTTTCAGAGGAGGGTAATTTTAAGGCCCATCCCTGAGCTGTCTGTCATAAAAGAGAGGAAGGTGAGATGAGATGACTGTGCAAGGCTATGTTCAGGCACCTGGGTAACAGCCCCAGCCAGTGATGGATCACATTTCCCTCCAGCATAAACACCTTGCACTGACACAGCTCTCCACCAACTGTTTACACGCATGAAAACACAGCGATGACTGCAGAAGGCAACAAACGGCATCAACAGTGGTCTGAGGAGGAAATTATACAGGATGTAGGGCATTCAACAGCAATACAAATCAAAGAAAAGAGGGATGTGGACATGAATGAAAGAATAACGTCTTTCATTACTAAACATGGCAGTTTGATCATTAATCCTGTAAAAAAGTTATCTATATAGATGATTCAGATATTTAGATTTACATGCAGAAATATGGGCTAACTCAGAATAACTCTGCTTAATGAAGAGGCTTGATCTACTCTAACACTGTAAATACTGGAGAACCAGTAACACTATCATTCATACCTAATAAGTGTAAAATGATACATCACATTATATGACTGGACAGATTTTTGGAGAGGCTGTTTCTTTCAGTCAATCACCAGTGTTACAACACAATGCATCCAATCATCAGAAATCCCTCGTCTTCTCTTTGCCCATTGTTTTTCTTATCTATACTAATTTCCAGGAAATCCAATACATATACTCAAAAGAAACAACAGGACAAGAAGAAAAAAATTTGAGCACATTTGTCAATACAGTCTGTCAATGAACTATTCTGATGTCCACATTTCAGTTTCTGTCTTAAAGCCTGGAGCTTGTTCCTGTGTTGATTTGTCCTCTCAACTAACTTAAGTTTATTGATAAAGCACATTTAAAAACAACACATGATGACCAATGTGCGTAACAGAGTTAGGATCTAATAAGGACACATAATGATGATGACCAATAGGTAAAATTGATCCCAGTCAGAGGAACCATAACACTGAAGGCTGCCCCGGGAGATGTTGCTCCCACCTCTTTGCTGTTGACCTTGACAAGATCAGTACGGTTACTTTAACTCTGTCTGCTATGTTGTAAATACCAGGCATTTGAAAATTTGTATTTGATCCTTAGGACTCTGACCTCACGTGGATCTTGGAGCTCCTCTGGTCACTGGTTGAATCTGGTCTAACCCTGGACTGTTGGGAGCCAGGCTGTTCTACAGAGAGTGGGCACATTGTGATGACTTTACAAATTGCTTTGCTCTGCTTATTGCACCCAAATTTTTAAGTTTGTTTCAAGTGCATCAAAGCTTTTGAGAGACTACATAGACCATAGTTTTTCTCTTTTTTTGAGGCTTAGGGACAGTTTATTAACTTCAAATTGCAGGAGAGGTCTCCCCACATGCTCTGTGGTTTAGAGTTAATACTGTAAGCTGTCTACTGTCTTTACTTCTTTCTATTCAATCACTGCAGGTTGATTACTTTCAGGTTTTCTCCTTTCTTCTAATTTGGTCCCATGGTTTCTTTCAGTGAATTCAAACTCTCACCCATCAGTCAGCAATGATTAAAACCCTGAGATGTGGTGATTAAAAAGAGATAAAATGAAGAACATCCCAGAGTAAATAGTGCCATATATACACAGAGGAAACAGTGACTGGCCTGCCACAGAAAAGGTTATCTTTATTACAACCTCTGTTAAAACAAGCATAATGCTTCAATTTGTGATAAAAGTGATGTTGAATATTTCCATTTCACACGAATAATGGTTCCTATATATCCACCATATCAGCTACGGAAGCACAGGTGCTCCACATGTTGCCACTGTGCTGTATTTAGTGGATTCATGTCAGGCTTTTGCCCCCTGTGTGTTAACATGGTAAGGCAGCCAGTAAAGGCTGCTCCCACTCAATATAGAGAAGTCATAATGTAATGAAACAGCAGACCCAGGGCGGAAATGCAACCTCCTCTGATGTAAACAGATCTGACTCATCAACTTGTCCCCCAGCAGTAATCACATCAGTAATTGGATTTCTATTGCACCTTTGGCCAAACTTCCAGACTGTGAATACAAATATGTCTCTCCAGTATCTTGAGGAGGTTTTGACAGGTACTGTGTTCTCCCACGTTTGTTCTTATGTAACGACTACTTTATCCTCAGGGTCTCTGCCACTCAATTACACCTCACATTTAGCTGCAGCAAACACACCCAGCTCATTAGCACTTAATTATTCTGGAGCGTGCGGCGGATATTGAGATAAAATACAAAGAGTTTAATTTCAAAATGTGATTGCCACATTTGAAATAAAAAAAAAAGATGATAGACAAACCCCGACATATTGAACTGATAGTAAATAAAGTGGATTACTGTCTTTGAGAGTCCTACACGTTCACATAACAGATAAACAAGACTAAATATTGAGTTCTGCGGGATGTTGCTTTATACCTCTGTGATCTCAGCCTGCTGATCTGCATTGAATCTGTGTTACTTAATCATCACCTCTGATGGGAGCCAGGCCGTTTCATGGTTGGCTTGGCTTGGTGCTGCATCTGTTATCCACTTTGTTTTTGGAAAGACTAAAGAAATAACACTGAGTCAGTGAAGAAAACAGGCCAAGTGATGACTCTGTCTCTCCTGCACAATAGCCATGCCATGTGTGAAGTTTTGCATCTCAGCGAGCAGAGGACTTCAAGGATGCGCCACAGTAATAGGCACAATAATTGGAGTTACCAGTGAAGCAGAGACGACATCTCCTCTGGTGGGTTTTTGCATTTCAACACAAAGGCCTGACAACATCCACTTTGCAACTTGCAAAGCACTAACTTTGTTTCCATGGTGCTGTGTCCATGAACTTGTGGAAATCCCTCAGAGTATTTTATGGATAATATGCATAGGGGAAATTAAGAGAATATTTTAATGAGATTCTAGACGTATTCAGACGTATCTGGAGGCGGTCTAAAATGCGAGGGAAGGCCAATTACAGTATTTCCAGTGTGGTGCTGGGAAGGCAGATGTGGGCAAGAATCCCTTGGTCCCTCCAGTTGAGGAGGGAAACGGCTGCTTTCCACACTGGGGGATTACATCCAGCAAATGACCTTGGCTGCATGTCAGCTCCTCTTTCTCTCCATTTTCAGTCAGATTTTAATCCAGACCATTTAGTAAAGCAGAAAGTCTTTGGAAATATTTCACAAATCAATAAAAAAAAAGCTGGAACACTGAGGAAAGTGACGAGTGAAGAGTGTTTGGAGGGATCATGGATTTTAACCTTCAAAAAGGCAATTTAGTGTCGTTCTTTTGGCGTCTTCTGATGAGCATATTTCTAAATATGATTATTAAATGTCAACGCATTTTCATCAGATGCTTCAGATCTGTGCCGCAGCCTAATTTTAGCTAATCTCCATCAACCAGCTTTTTGGATGGCAACTCCAACCAGAAACCCCGTGTTCTTGCCAAACCAGGCTTATCCCAGTAATAACTGCATCACTTGCTCTCGGAGTCGGGTGCTATATGGCTGCAGATGGCAACCACTGCTAAGCCTGAGATAATGCATGTGTGTACCAAGCAGTGAGAGAGAAGAGCGTAGCAGCACATCCAGCTAAAGAGAAAATGTCCCTTTTAAAGTCACTTCATCCTGCATACTCTTGGTTGATCCCACAGGCTACTATATGATTATTAGTGCAATCCAGCCTCAGGGCCAAGTGGTTGAGTGTATCAGGGCATGCAAATGGCCCCGAGCAATTAAGGTCCACAACAGCTGGAATGAAGTTCAGTGTCTAAATGCTGAAAGTGCTCATATCTCACTAAATGCAGACTGAGGATTTGATGTTTTATTCTAGTTTTGTTTTCACCTCACTTCACTTTTTTCCTGCCCGGTTAATGAAAATGTGCAGGATTATTAAACCTTTAAGGCTCGGAATCATTTCAGTGTTTCGTGTTATTAGTGCTTGTAGCATTTTCACGATGCTTAAATCTAACAATAATAATACAGCAGCTAAATGAAAAAGCCGCTCCCTGCTGTTTAATAACAGGAAAGGACATTGCTGAGCATTAAAAGACAACTTTTGGTTGGTTTTATCCTAAAAGTCGTCCAGCTGTTGTCCATCTGTGTGGGGCTGAGGTTTTATTAGGGGGACTGTTTGGAAAACAATTTGCCAGAGCGGTTCGCTTCCTTGAGGCCGCCATACGTCGGCGGCGGCGCTGCAGTGCGCGCAAGGGGCGTGCGCAGGCCCCGGAGCGCTGCTGCGCGCCCCCGCCTGTGTGTGTGTCTGCGCGTGTGTTAGTGTGTGTCGGTGAACCGGTGGGAGAGGAGAGGACCAGTGACTGAGGCAGAGGAGACAAGTGCAGGAGGCTCTGCGCTGAACGGGACTCCACGTTGACAAACAGCAGACTGAGCGGCTCCGTCGCAGGGGACTGAAGGCGCAGACCAGGCTCCGCGCTTCGCGCCGCCGAGGGAAGAAACAAGGTGAGCCAAACGATGCCGATCACGATAAACACGTGTCGTGGAGCTCCCAGTTCACTGTCAGGAGTTTGTGGACAGAGAGGCAGTCTGCTTCTCTCAGCTGGATGCTGTGAGGCTGCCGGGAAAGATCACTATCACTGTCCTCTTCGCAGCTTTTCTCTCTCCCTCTCGGTGAACGCGGGGGTTGTTTTCAAAGCTGAATCTCTAAAAATACACAACCGCACTTCTCAAGACGCACTGACGCGTTAGCCTCGGTCTTCAGAGGGACCAGGTGCAGGTGTAACACACACACATACAGACACACACACACGGAGCAGGGCTGTCAAACCTAAGCTGGACACACATTGCGTTGCTGAAAAGATGCTGAGAAAATCATTGTCACTTCTCTCGGCTGAACCTTTGATATGATCTGCCTCACCTCTCACGTTGTTAGACAATATAGACACAGATCTACTGTATTTGACAGCTGCTTTTTGTCTGGTGTTGATGACACTGCTGTGCTCACACACACAATCCCTCATTCTCTAAGCTGATTTTCTCTGCACATGTTTAATTCCCTTCATATTCACATCACACACTCTTGTCTTGTTTTGACTGACCAGTCGGTTTGTTTAGTCTAATTTCCCTTCATCGCTCGATCTGATCATGATAGACCCGCCGAGATTCACCGGTAACATCTCATGCCACGTATTTCACATGGCCAAACAGTTTCTTTACTGGAAAGAACCCCCCCCCCCATTCACATTCTCACCCAATCCCCTCGTCCTCCTCCTCCTCCTCCCCCCTCTGTCTCCTCTTGGTCAAAGCTTCAGTCAAGGGGGAACCATGCCCCTACCCCTCGCCCCTCAACCCCCCTTTTCCCTCTGCTCATCCCCAGACACTCTCACTCATGCACACACACAAACACACATGCCTTAGCTACACACTCTCGCTAACTGCTCAGATAGCCACATTAATACAATGCTAATGACCCCGGCTTCATTGTCTGAAGCGCTTGCTCACACTGCCCTCTGAAAGGACTGACACACTTTCTAGTAATGTTTATTCACCCCAAGCAGACTACTGTTAATCTGTTTAAGAAGATAACAATGTCCCCCCATCCTTGCCTTATGTCTGCTTTGCATTTATTCAGAAACAGGCGGTAAAATGTGTGACACCACTTTTTACAGATGCACGTTTGTAGCGAGCCTTTTGGCGTCCTCTTCGGTCGTGGCCTGTATGCTGGCGAGTTGGGATGCTCGAGTCCAGAGAGCCACAGCCACTGGAGCGCCGCTGACAGGAAATTTTCGAGCTCATTTCACAAATGTGGAGAAATCAGGACAAGATAGTGGCCTACATTGCGCTGCCATCTTTACTTTCTCCCTCAGCAAACGGCACTAGGCTCAGAGATTTGCATAACTAAGAGATTATCGTGACACACGTTGGCCAGAGTTATTGTGAGAGCACCAGTCAGTCACACTGCTGACCCAAAACCAGTGGCGGGCAGCTGTGTTCCCGGGGGCTATGGGAAAAGCTTGGGTGTTGGAGGGAAAATGCCACTAATTTTACTCCGTGGGCCGAAGAAACACGCAGACTATTTTGCGAGAAGTGATCAACGCTCCTTCTGTAAGCTGCCGTCTGTGGCATTGTGAACTCCGCCAACCATAGGACGAGACAAAGTGTCTCATAGATAGAGTTGTTCTGTGTCACTTGTCGGGGATGGCTATGACATCATTTCTCTGAAGAACTGATGTGAACCTGAGAGACTTTCACTCAGTGGCTTCACCAAGGACACGTTTCTTTTGTGTAGGAGAAATGCTCGTTTTCAAAGATGGAAGTATTAACATTCCTTAACAAATTGCAGTCAGAGCAGGAGACATTTGAAGTCAGGAGCCAGCAGTGTGGCAAACATTTAAAAAGAAGAAACTAAAAGACCTCTGTTTTGAAAACCACTGAAGGAAGAAATGTCTTTTGTTAATTCTTCACATGGGTCTTACTTTTGTGATTTCTCCAATTTATGATACATTTTAAGTCCTAACAGACAAGACACTGAAATCTTTTGTTAATCTGTTAATTAGTTGCTTCACAAAAAAGAATGAAATTGTCAAAATTGATCATGCCACACATTCTCTGGTTTCAGCTTCTCTAATGTGGCAGTTTGATTGTTTTCTTCATCATATACATGTAAACCGAGAAATATTTGGTTTTGGGACAGATGGCTGAATAAATCAGGCAATATGAATACATCAACTTGAGATGCAGGAAGTATAAAACGTTCATTTTCTGAAATTTTAATAATGCAATAAAAGTTTCAGAACTATATCAGACAGCTCGTTACAAAGAAAATCTTTGTGTGTACTACTGCAATGCTCAAGGTCAAACTAGTGTTGATCTTTACAATGAACAGTTTTGGTAACAACTTTACAGTTTGCCTTCGTTTTCTCTTCCAAGTAAGTTTAACAAACCCTGGAGCTGGTTTAAAACTTGATTGTGTGACCTTGTGATTGTGGTTTTGCCCCCATCTGACATCTCTTTACTGGTGTTGCCATGTTCCCAGATCTCAGCAGTTATCTTGGTCAGGACAGTGTTTTCATTATATGGTAGAAATAATGATCAGAACCATAAAACTGAGATCTAGTTGAAGATAATAAAGTGGCACAGTCATTTCATGCAGAGTTGCACAGGGCCAAGTTCAATAACATACCTCTATTGGTCACTCCACCTGATTGACTGAATGCTTTAGTATAAGTGTATTTCTGGAGACATATACTTGTGCCCTGATTGGAGACGACCCAGCAGCCGTTATGAATAGAAGGCCTGTGCCGCTCAGCTGTGATGAAGCTAAGTCGCCGGGGACTGACAGAGGCCCATGCCTATCCATTAGTGTCATTGCGGTCCGGGTGATTCTTCCTGGTGAGCCCGTCACACACAGCGAGCAGCGCAGCACACTGACATCTCCTGGACCTCCTTGTCACAAGCATGTTCGTCTCATTTTGGGACTGATGAGCACCTCATTAGAGGACCACAGCGGGAGCAGTGTCCCCGCCAGCTTCACGGCTGCCTGAACACTTTACTTGGTGGTAATTTGGACAAATGTATGCAGCGGCAGATGAGTACATGTAAAGAAAGACATACATGGTCATTACATACACACACACACACACACACACACACACACACACACACACACACACACACACACACACACACACACACACACACATTTCACTTTCTCCTAGTCTCTCTGTGAGTGGGGCCTATATGGTTGCAAGCTGGTGGGTGCAATTAGAGTTTCACACTCAGTTAGCCAGCAGCTCTAATGGGGATTGACACGTTCCTGTGAATCCACTCCACACAGCTGCAACTGTTGATGTTTACATCCTGGACCTATATTATATTAAAGGAGAGGGTGACAGATGACTATGAAAAATGGATATTAGGTGATTAATGTGTTGCTCAAAGACAGACTCAAACCTGAGTTGCCTGAGTAATTAGACACAATGCTGTGGAGTTGGTTTGTATTTCCCTCTTTTATCTGCTGCATCAGTGACTTTTGTCGAGTTCTCACTGAAAGGATCAGGTGATTAATTGATAAGTCGATAGAGACAAAATTATTCAGCAACTCTTTTGATAACTGATGAATCATTTGAACAATTTCTTAAAGAAGAATTCTAAACATGCTGCACTTCCTGTCTGTCCAGTGTGAAGATTTTCTGCTTTTCAACTGTTGCTCAGACAAAACAAGACATAAAATATTAATGATTAATAGTTATTAATGGTTCAGGTTCTTAAATGTGAGAGTTTACTGCTTTGATCTGTTTTATGTCACTGCAAATGGACTAATTTTGGGCTTCTAAGAATTGATCGACATTTTTCACTTTTTCTGACAATGTAACAACTGATTGATTCATCAAAAGTAATGGACGAATTAAATGATGAAACAAAAGTTGTGGATGTGTATTACTTTGGCAGTACATGAAGTACACGAAGTGGAAATAATTAGTTGATAGAATGATATAAAATCAATAGGCAACAATTTTGATGGCTGATAAATTGCCAAAACATAATTAAAAAAAAAAATCAAAATCAGGTTTGGATATTGGTTTGTTGTGAATGTCAATTTGGGCTCAGAGGAATCGCCCTGAACATTTTTCTCTATTTCTGGACACCTTCCAAACCAAAAAAATAACATAATCAGCATATTAATCAATAATGAAAAAAAGTGGTTAGTAGCAGCCCTTATACTGTCTTCAATGATGTAAGGGGCTGGGCTAGACAGATGGTGGATGACTAGCGGTCAGTGCGGGTGTCCCTGGACGATTCACTGTGACCGAATCATTACACCAGAGCTTTACACTGTGACAGTCATCAAGACCAATCACTCAAGGTTGCCCAGGGAACACTGTTATCACCCGCATCAGGTTATTACACCCCTTAGTGAGAACAAAGCATTTAGAGACGCTCTTCTCTGTCCAAACCAATCGCCACGGGTCGACGGCAATAGATTCCCCCTTTTGAAGCTGGAGGTTGGGATAATGGAATCTAATATTGTGGGTTTTATGTTTCCCTTCTACCCCAGTAGAGTGCCTGACAGGCTAACTAGCTTCTTGTACCACTGGATCTGACTCCCAGTCAACCTTGAATTTAGGGACTTGAAATAAAGAAATGATAAGAATTGAAATGTGCGCTTAGAGTAATTTTTATCCTGAATTCTCTTAAGGTGCTTTGCCATCTTGGGCAAAGAAGAAGAAGCTAAAGGAGGGAAAGTATAAATGGAACTGTTTTGAAGCTTTCAGGATTGCAGAGGGTGAGGAGGGGTGGATCATGTACCTCAGTTGACGCTGAGAAGGGGCAGGGGGAACAAAGGGGGTCTGTTTTCTCTGTCTGTACTGGCGGGGCGGCTGTTCTACCCTCTTTCTTGCAGTGTAGGGGGGTGATGCAGGGTTATGCCCGAAGAGGTCCACAATAGAAACTCTGGTGTTGAAGCCTGTGTTTGAACACACATTTGTTCCTGCTGAAGAGGACTCTCCAGTCCTTGCTACCGAAAGCCTCAGGCCTGTCAAAGCTCTGGCCAAACTTTGGATGGGCAGCAGATGTTGGAGAGGTAGTTGGTGGCCCAGTGGCACCACATAACAGGGACCAGTGCTTCCCTTTCCTGCTCTGAAAACAACAGGAGGTGGGCATTGCTCCACCGGCAGGGTGTGGGCTCGCCAAAATCACAGAGAATTCAGGAAGAGTATGTACTTGAAAGCGTTCTAGTCTGTTCTCAAGCATCCATCTTCCTCCTATTTGCATAGAGCTTAAGAAATTCTCGGCCACACATCCCACTCTCTGTTGGCACAGTGATGCAGCCCACTTGTGCTGTCTAATAGCTCAGCAAATATATCACCGCAGCTTTTATTCTGCTTATAACAGAGATAGAGATTTAAAGAATGATCCCTGCCAAGAATTCCTCCACAAGCCTCCTCAGCCTGCTGTTGAACGTTACATCCCATAAACTTGTAGAAGTGGGGGTCTGCAGAGATAAGCAGAATGAAGGCGTAGATTATCTCCGACACCCCAGAACATGATGCAACAGTCACTGAATCAACAGGAAAGAAGGGGACACTTAGCTGTCAACTCATGAATAAAGTTGACAAGGAAACACAAAGTGGCTTTGCCATGGTTCAGGAGGCTCGCTGACCTCAAGGTCTTATTTAGGCCAGGCCCTCTAATGCCCTTACCCTCTGCTCCACCCTCTACACCCTCCCACACCCTGGTTGAGGGTAAGACACCATGTTAGCAGCTCAGCAGCCACCAGTGAAGGGCCCTTAATCCAAGTGGGATGACAGCTTGGCTCTGGATGCTGTTTCTGTGGCGCTGAGACCAATGGGCTTTTCTTTCCCTCTTTTTCATCCCTTAAACCCCCCAAACACAGCCACAGGAATCCTGGGAAAAAAATTTTCCTGGGGGAGACAAAGGAATGGGATGGTAAACAAATCCAAATGTAGATCTGAGATTTCTCCATTCAGCAGAAAATAAATGTGCATGTTACACAGTGCAGACTTTGGCTGCTTTAAAAAAAAAATTGTCCTGGTGTTGTGTGAAAAACATAATCTATACTCGGATAATCTTTGTCCGGGCTTCAAAATGATTACAGAAGATTGAGGTCAGAAAACCATTAGAATCATAAAATTTGGTGCAACTGTCAAAACAAATCTCTTTTCCTTCCTTTACACCAATCAGTGGAGCCACACAAAGATCACGTGTGAAGAGGTTACAATGAGAAATGTGGTGATGATCACACTTTGGATCATCAGACAGCAACTTAAATAGTCAATTCACCATTTCATTTGTCAAATAAAAATCCCACAGTTTTTGTTCCCAGCTTCTGAAAAGTGGGTGGGGGGTGGGGCGGGGTTTGGTGCTCTCCTCTGTGTTTTTCATCTAAAAACATATTTGGTTTTATGACTGTTGGTGGGACAAAAGACCATCAATCATCCTGAGCTCAGTGCATTTTTTTTTATTTCTCTCTGGAAATAATGATTACTTGTAGCCATAGACATCTTGATCAGGGAGATAATATATTGTTGATCTGATGAAAACATGGTAATAAAAACTATGGTAAAAACAGCCCTTACTTCCCTAACTGTGCAGGGTGTATGTGCCCTGCTGTATGTGTGCCATGTTGAATTGGCTTTCCTTTCCCTGTAATTGCACAATACAGCTCACCAGACAGGTAAGAGTGTTTTTCAGGATTCCTTTCCCATCAAGGACATCATTTTTAAATCACCAGGAGAAAAACTATCTATAAATTTGATTTATTAACAAAAAATCTGGGCCAGCCATTATTGAGTTGACTGTGCTTAGGCCCTGTGCCTGAGAAATGTAAGATCAAATGCGAGCAATGGAATAACAATCAGTGTAATCTGCTTGCGGTCAGTCTTCTGCTGGTTTCTCAGCACTAAGCATCTTCAGGAGCTGGAAGAATGTAATTGTCACTAAGATAATTCCTTACTGTGGGCTATCAGGGCCCGGCTGTGATGAGGGGAGGATGGACCATTGGCAACTTCATTTATCAGAATCTCCTCTGAGGCTGGCTGGCCTGATAACCCAGTCAAATGTCTAGTGCGGCTGAGAGCTGTCTGGGCCAACACTGGGCTTTTTCAACACTGCATTTGTGTCTGAGTCTATGTTGAAATGTCAATGAGTCTGTTAGGCTGCCATGGTTTTATAGCCAAAGCTCTATGGTGTTAATGCAGTCTCTCTTAAAGAGAAAATGACACTAATAATCTTAAGGTGTGGACTTTCACAGGGGCAGAAATAGCGTTTTCCATGTGGTCCTTTTCCTGCAAATATTGATGCACAATTAGACCATTGTATATTTGGATCTTGGAGATGAATGGCATTCCTTATATTTGCTTTAGTTGGTATTGTGCTGGCAGAGGTTGAAAAGACTCTGGTCTGAAGCAGACCTAATGCCTGGGTCTTCGAGGTTGGCTGGTTTTGGGCCTCTCAGGGCTCAAGGCACAATGACCACATCTCTCCATGAGTGGAGCCATGGTGGACATGTTACTCAAAGGGGCTTGTGCGTGACAGGGAGCACGCCTCCACAGATCCTGTGAGAGAAAAATAGGACACTTTCACTCATTGGTCATTTGTGATGTGTCACTGAGGTGGAATTCATATAGCTCTTGGTTTTGAAGTCAGTATCTTGATTTTAGTTGACATTTCAAGGTATGTGAATGGTTCAGTTCAGAGTCAGGGGGCACTCTTCAGATGTTCACAACTGCTTTCTGGAAATGTGTGCAATAACAGATGAATTAGTTTTAGTACAGAGAGGTTGCTGTACCCATTCCTAGCTTATATCCATTTTGTCTGTCAACTGAGCTAAGATCACGTGCACATCTGAAGCTTTTAGATAATTGTTAAAAACCTATCTCAGCAAAAAAAAAAAAAAAAAAAAAATCTCAATCTTCTCTGATTGAATGATAATGATTAAAATTGTGGTTTCATTTCCACAGCCAGCCTCTGAGATCATGATGTGCACGGCACTTACAGAATTATTAAAACCTGTTTTATAATCTCAGTTTGTAGCCATGTGATTCAAATGAAGGAGCAGTCGCTGCCCTGAGAGCAGATTATGGACTGATCTCTACCACTGTACATTTCTGTTTCTCTGTCTTAGTCTCTGCCTCTCTGTTCTGCCTTTCCTTTCTGACCCTCTTCCTGTTTTATCACTGAGTATATTTCATATCTACATTTGTTAACCTATTGTGAACTATGAATCTGACCTGTGTGGCTATTTTTAAATCCATCTCTAGGTGTGTGTTAAGCCTTTCTTAAATTCCTGATAATGACTAGCTACATTTAAATTGGTGATTAAAAGAACTTTTACAACTATTACAACTGGAGAAATATCTTAGCTAGTTAAGAGTTTGTGTGTGAATTGGCTGCAAATAAAAATGTAGCACTGTTCATACAACAAAAGCAATAAACAATGTAAACAAAAAGTCACTGTAGCTTCATGTACTGTTAAGAAGTTTTGACGCAGCAAACAATTTAATAAACCCAACTGCCAATTGTTTGTAAGTGTAGGTATCACTGTGTTATATTTATATGTTCATACATGGAAACACATATGCATGCTTGGCAGTCCACCAAATATTCACACATTCTGGCTATGCTAACCGAGCTAATATAATTAAGAGAGTTTCCATCTAAAGTTTTAGGTGTTTTGAGGAAAAAAGAAAATGGGAATTAATGCATATTTTCATATAATACCTTTATGCAAATATTAGGAGTAGAGAGAAGAGAGAAAAGCAAATAGTTTAAAGGAGTGGCAGTCAAACCTGAAACTGTGAAAGATAATGTAGAGAGTATGATGAAGAATTGGCATTTTAATGTTTGTTTCATTGAAGGAACATAACAGTCTCTTTGTCACTCCACCATCTTGGTTTCTTTGTTTGCTGCTATGTTTGTTGTTTTTATCATGATTTATTTGCTAAGTCTGTTTCCATTGTGTTTTGTTTGCATTTATCTTTTATTGACACACAAATTTTCAACCTCTGCTGAGTGTTACCACTTCTGAACGTCACCTAGTGTCAGGTCAGATGTGTGGACCACAGCCCATTACCTATTTTACTCCAAATGGGCAAACAGGCTAATGTTAGCTTTGTCATTCAGGTGAGTTAGCTGGTTAGCTAGTCAGTTAGGTTATTATAATTCTGTAAGTTTATATGTTTTATCCAGAGGGGGAGCCTCAGGCAAACTAGTAGCATCCATTATATCCTGGCATATTTATATTTATAAGCAATTTAAGGATTTCCCCTTTTCCAGCACTGTGTTTTAAATGTAGGCGTTATTCACTGCTATAGTAGCTAATCAGACCAAAATAAGAGAGCTACACGGAGGTCGGACTGATTGGATTCTCCACAGTCACCAGCAGTGAAAAATGTCTAATTAAGCCTTGGGCGTCGCGAGTCAATCTCCCCAGGATTACCCTGGCCCTGCACCCAAAACCCAACCCTGGGAGAGAGTGATAACTAGAGTCTCATAATCTGAAGCTGGGGCTGACTAGTGGGGGGTTGATGATGAAACCCGTGCAAGCTAAATCTGACGTCACCACGGGTTCAGTGGTATGTCGCTCACGTCATCCTGGAAGCAGTTAAACATATCAGGTAAATTAAATTCATCTCAAACATCGCATTTTGAGATTTTTCAAAGTGGAGTCTGTGTTATTGCTGCACACCACAGCAGGAAATAGTGCATATAGCTACAGTATTGTCAGTGTGTTTTGAGGAGATAATGATAGAAAAACTGATTTCATGCAGAGTTTCATCCGTATCGTTCACAATCCGCCGTGCTTTGAAGTCAAATTAGATGTGTGTGTGTATGGGTGGAAACGACAGACAGATTAGAGAACAGAAAACAAGCTTTGGAAGAGAATTTAAAACCCCCACTGTCCCTCCCCCTCCTCCTCAAATCTGCCTTTTGAGACAAAATAAAACCCAGCAAACTATCTTCCCTTTTGTCCCAACTTTAGGGTGTGGGTTGGATGTATGCTCTGAATTTCAGGGTTTGCTTTTCACTCGCTCTTTTTGTTTGAGTGAAATTACACGTTTACTGTGGTCATTGCTTTATAACAGTCCTTGAAAGAGTCAGTTTGTGAGGGGAATAACTCACAACAGGAGACCACTATTGATCAGGCGTTTGCCCATAGGAGGTAGGGATAGAGGGAGCAAGAGGTGAGGGAAGTGGGGGGTCAGGATGAGGTGAGAGACGGGGAAGAGCCAGTGACCACTCTCACCAGGATACAAGCGAGTCTGAAATATGGCTCTCTTCTTTTGATCCTGGAAACCATGCACCTGCTGGAGGCCTGAGGATATGTCCTCTCTCCATGTGTCCTCTCCCATTTCTCCAAGGTACCGCTGACCTGTGCCCGTTCAAATCAAGCCTCTAGTATTCTATTTATTATCTATTATAGGAACGACTTTTCCTGGACAAGAGCTTCTTTTTTGTATCACCACAAAAGTTTAAAAAGTCGCAAGAGCTTATTATGTCTTCCTGCCCTCTCAGGCAATTTGATTGTTTGTGAGTTGTGTTTCCCAGTCTAGCATCAAAATGCAGCCAGAGTGAGAGCTGAAAATGCTTTTTTTTTGGCCTCAAAACAAAAGCCCCTGAATTTGTTTCACTTGGTCTGTTTATCTAAGCCGTGGTTCAGCTGAAATGGGACTTTGGATATGAATTTCGAGTGGAAGCAGTGCTGGCAGCAGAGGCAGGGCCGTGTCCTTGACTGCCCTGTTGAATTAATTCCTTCCAAATGACTGATTTAAAGAATGAAAAGAGGAGTCTGATTAAAACCTACTGCTGATCTAATGCACCGCTATGATGGAGGTCCATTTTTAACTATAATGTCTTGTGAAACCATCCTTTTTTCTCCCATGACTCATATTGTGTGGCGTTGAAGCATAATGGACTAGGTGACCACAGAGAAACCACCCGGGACAGCTCGTCATAGCGCTTCAATTTGATTGACATACCGCTTCTTTTTTCACATCAGACATGGTGAAATGGTATAAAAGTGGCTCTTTTACATAACACTGGACAATTGCATGCCTAACCTCCTTCATTCACCACTGGGCCTCTGTGGATTCAAACTGGAGCAACCCCAACATATCTGTGTTTTGTAATGCTAAAATTAGCAGAATTTAAGGCATGTGCTTGATATGATAATGGGGCAAGAAAACAGCGTTCAAGTGTTAATTTTCTGTTTTGCTATGAATGTGTGCCAGAATTGGCTTCTTGAATTAGTCTGAAAATGAGTTGTTTTTGGTTGGAGTTGAGAAATATGAGAGAGTGAATTAATGTCATGCAATTCTATATTCATATATATATAATGATATAGTAAATCACTCAAGTCAAAGCCAAAGATTTGAGATTTAATGTCTATTCTTGGAAATAGCAGCATGACCAAAACCTCTTATCACAGGTCCACTTTTTGTGGCCTTCATAGAATGGATGAAATAAACAGGCAGAAATGTCTGATCTTATTTAATTCAGTAAATTAAATAACTTCCAAATCAAGGTGCTCCATCACATTGAAGCTTACAGCAGATCTGTAATGTTGTCAATTGGTCTAATACATCTAGATATATTTAAAAGGGAGCTACCATTGTAGCAAGCAGTGCAGCAAAATATCTGGTCGTAGATGGTGGAGCTGAAGCACTTTGATTATTTGGCCACTTTTTTGATTATTTATTTATCATCAGCCAGAACGCTGAATAATGAAGATAACTGGTTCCAGCTTCTAAAATGGATTTACAGTTTTAATTTTTTCAGTTTTACATAATCACAACCTAATTATCTTTGTGTTTCAATATGAATGGTATTCATCAGACACACTGTTGTACTGTAATAGCACCCAGCCCTAATGGGAAAGGCTTTATTCCATCTTTGCCTTTGCTCTCATGGTGTCGCTGAACTTAATGGATGATTTTAAGTGGGACAGTCATACATGGATCACTCATACTAAGCTTTAAACATGGATCACTATGATCATCCTAACTACTCTGGCCATAACCATGGCAGTCTGTGGATTAAATATAACACAAGATAACATCTATTTTATTAATCCCCATGGACTAATTTAAATAGATTGCCACTGTCCTGTTTTTCTCTCTGCTTCCTTTACCTCATCTCCGACTTAGAACTAAGCTTTCTTACTTTCAAGAGGTGCATTGTGCTGGATGATTTACGATACTCTTGGTAGATGTGACTTCAATGAACACATCTGTGACACCAGGAAATTTTCCCTGATAGAATCACACAATAGCAGCTCTCAGCTGTGCCGAGTGCAGGAGCGCTGCTCTAAATGTTTAATGGAGAGTTAAGGGATGAGGGGCATCTTCTGTCTCTTTCTGTCTCATTCCCACCTGGCCAAGCTCCAGTGCTCACTGCAGCAGTCTGACCCACAACACTGCTGCATTGAGACGAGATACAAGGCCTCATTGGAGAATTTGTAGCTCCATTGAAGTTATGCGGTATATAGACTAGTTTGTGCATTTTCTGTTCTCTAACTCGGCCAGACGATATACTTCCCTTCTCATGTTTTGTTTTCAGGCTTCTTCTTCACAACCTCAGTGTCAGAGTAGTGTGCAGGTTATCTGACCACCACCCACCAGTCTGTGTCACAGTCAAAGCCTCAGCATTTTGGTGAAGCCCTGGCTGTCCTTCAATGGCTCTTTCACTGCCACTCGGTTACAATGCATTTTTTCCATGCCATAAAGCAGATGCTGTATTATAGTGGCACAATGCTGGGCCCATCTGAAACTGTTTTACATGTGAAAGGCACACCGGGATCAGGATGCCTACCACTGTGTGGGGCTTTTTGACTTGCCACTCTATAATGGTACACACTGGAAGGAAAAGGAGCAGGCAGCTTTAACGGGCATTGTGATCACTGCATAGAGAGAGAGGAAATGCAGTATAAAGTGCTGATCCAGGCTATTCTTCCAAGGCTGGGACTTTTTTATATTTACTAGAATACAGAGATTACTGTGGCATCAAATGAGCTTGTCAGCAGTTACGCCCACATCAGATGAAGAGGCAAGAAACTTGCAGTTTGAATATTTGTTCACCTTAAAGAAGATTTTACTCAAAATGATTTCTATGAATTCTATAGAAATAATTTGAGTATATTTCTCTTGCTCTGTGACCTCAGATACTGCTGTAGCAGGTGTCTACCTCTTTCTCTTAAAGTCAACAAATCAAGAACTAAGAAGAGAAAACAGCTTGACTGCAGAATCTTAACCAGGGATCAGAAAAGCCCTGCAGTTAAATGATTAGCTTCCTTTGTGTGACTTGTACCTGTCTTCTCTTGTCTCACTGCTTGTTGTCAATGAGTTGAAGGGGGTTCAACTTGTTCATAGTTGTCTGCCCTGAGGGCTTGGTGTGCATGGTGTAGTCCCCCTCTTCTAAAAAACAGCTAAAACACACTAACTGGTAGCCTGTCAGCGAGGCTCTTCGTTACTAATTGAGTACTTAGACTGGCTGGTTGGTCAGTCACCCTTCATAGACGTGATTTCAAGCCCTAGAAGGACTTGCTGGAGACAGACAGCACTCAGACGTCCTCCTGAAGCTTAGGTGTCCTTGGCCTCCCAGCACCACTCAGAGGGTTTATCCCCTCTGACAAGAGCTCTCCGAGGTCTCCAGTTGGTCATCAGTCATGTCAAGGACACACATCTATCATGTCAAGAGCCTGAGGACAGAACAGCAGCACCTCACACATAAAAGCACAGACAGGGACACATTTAAGTACATTAACCCAACTCTACTCCCACCTCCAGAAGAGGGATGTCACTGTGGAAAAGAGAGAAGTAACTGTGGGTGTATAAACCAATTGTATAATTTGATTCCTGCCTGTGCAGTGGGCTGATAGCACTGCAGTGGGGTGAATGTGTAGCTGAGGAAACTGCTGCTGGTCCTAGTTTGAAAGTGTTGGAGCAGAGCGGTTGTGTCAGTTTTTTTTTTTTTCAGTAAATACAACATGTATAGCAAATTTCTAGCCAAGCTATTCCACTTTTTGGTTCTTTTGAATCTTAATAACTTGATCCATCGAAAGGTTTATAACCAATTACCTGTAAACCTGATGACGGTCTCAACAGCTTCAGCTGTGCTTTGTCTTTATTAATTCAATTAACCACCATTACTTTACTGACATACTAAATTGAGATGGTGGTCGACATTATACCTGCTGAACATCAGCATGTTAGTATTGTCATTTTAAGCATGTTAGCTGCAGATGTTAGCATTTAGCTCCAAATATTGCTGTGTACAGCCTCTCAGAGCTGCCACCACGGCTGCAGACTGTGTGTTGAACAACATATTTACATACAAGTGCTCCTATTTAGCATGACATAAACTATTTAATAAATCCATAATGTAGTTGTAAGCATATGTATGTATGTGGTTACAACTACAACTTCTCCTGTGGCCTTCCATAAGTGGATGCTGGTAAGAAATGACAATATAGTGACACACAGTTGTAAATATGTAAAATATGTCTCCACAGGAGAAGTAACAGTTGCTGACAGATACTAATAAACACTTGAATAATTCCTTATATTTAGGTGGATGAAAACATGCAAAACAGTCATGTACATTTTTTGACAAGACGTGAAATAAAATGGGACAAGTGAGACACAGTGAAGCACTCTGTTGCAGTACGATATTCTATATGCAACACAGCATCTCTGAGAATCGTTTCTTGCATGCCAGTATGCTATTTTCCTGTCCAACCTGTCCATAAAAGACATCTGGTGTTGGGAAGATGGGAGACGCTTTAAAGCATGTTGTCAATACGTTCAGCTTGTAACAAATCCCCTCCAGCCGATTTTTGAATTCAAAATAATGATCTATTTATCCAAAAAATATTCCATCAATTTTCTTATTATGCCTCTCTCTATGCTGTTATCAAAGTTATTTCGGAGGAGACCATCTGTCCTATTTTGTTATATCATCTCCCTGAAGAGTACAAGGTGTCTTGTCACAACTGCAGCGATGTTAGTTTTGCTTATCAAGAGTGTGTCAGAGGGAACACAGACCACAAAGACTAACACACAGATAGTAGAAGCTGTGTGAAATCCCTCTAGGTTGTGAATAACTAAGCATGTAGCACAGATACCACTGAAATCATATTCGCTAAGAAAACTCAGGCTTGTACATGACAAGGCTGTTGTCTCCAGCAAATCAAGTGGAGGCTTTTTCCTGCATCTTCTTCTTCTTCTCCTCCTCAGAGCTGGTTTCTCTGACATGGAGCATTCAGGCTGAGCTTGTCTGTCAGCTTCGTTTTGTCACTAATTTATTCATTTAAGCAGTGGCTGCCACATTCAAAGACAATGGTGCACAAGCTCTGAGTTGAATTAACCTCAATAATTATGCAGATTTGGGAAAAGAAAAGCCCAATTGTTACACACTCCTCAAAATTCCTGCCCCCTCCTGTGTTTGACATCCAAGAGAATAAATTACTAGACCCAAGCAAATATTCCAACGTCCCTCTTCAGGATCCTCTTAGAACAACAGCGCAGTACATTATTTCTGTAAGAATTATCCTCCAAGGTCAACTGTTCTTGTTTATGTTTGCATTACTGAATATTTTCACATAGTCCTCGGGCTAATGGAAACATGTATCCACTATGAGTGCATTATCACATGCCAGCAGAGAAGGGGATCCATTTTCTCCAAACATTTTAAAGGAATGCACTTTAAGCATTTCCAATAAAGCCCAGGTTGAAAGTGCTAATGGGTGGCCTGATCAATACATGAGCTTTTTCACTGTAAATAACAAAGATGGTTGAACACATTTATAGGAGCATTGTAAGTGTTCACTTAAATCCATGGGCCATTTGAGCTGCAGTTTGATTTTTATGGATGTTGTAGTTTGGGCTTGTGTCATATCACCCTGATATTTTGTAACCACAGACTCTCATTCACTTAAAGCACAATACCTTGTTGTCCATAGTTACTTTTGGCCCATCCCACATGGGATTACAAGATATTTTTCTACATCAAAGATATTATATTTTGCAGTAGCGCATACATAAGACCACAATAAAAACAAATTGATGTATTTATGTACAATTAATGTACAAAGTAATTCCTTAAATATCAATTACTATATTTTAGGTTACATGTGCAAAAAAGTAAAATAAGAATAAATTCTACAGTTAAAAATTTGTATCTTGATAAGTGGCTTAACTCCAGGACTTTGTCCAGGCAGGCTTGTGCCTTCTTCCACATCTATAATAACTCAGCAACAGTGTTTCTATCCCACATAGTCACAGCCAAGTTGTATATTTGTCTTATATATAATTATCTCAATTAACCGAAAATGGGTTGGTAGTTGGTATATATATAGTATAATATATCTTAGCTTATAACAATATCTTTAGCTTAGACTGTTAACTGTTATCTGACTGTTGGCTCATCAAAGCAGGCTGCTTTGAAAACGTGACATTGCCCTGAGAAATGACAACAGAAAGATTATTGAAATTTGACTAATTGTTTGACACACCCCTGATATTAAAATAGGGCAAATCAGACCTGACTCTAAATGTAGGTCAGGTCTTCAGTGATAAAATCTGACAATCCACATCTAATCACACAGTTGTGGTATAATTAGGTATTTACCAGGAATGGTCATTTAGATTTTTTTTTTTTTTCAGCTGACGCTTGTTAACCGTTTACAGATAAGATTAAAATGTATTTGTCTACAGAATAAATGAGTGTTTGTAAACAAACCACATATTGAAACCGGCGCACTGTGTGTAACTGACATAAAAGCTTCTCCTGTGCAGGAAAATATTACATAATGTCATTCAAATAAATACCAAATAGTCGGCAGGCTTTCTAATGTATAAACACATTAACAAAACAAAAACACATTGAATCCTCTGGCGCTGAGAGCACTGTAACGAAAATCTGCTCCTCTCCTTCGCTCTGGGCTGATTAATGAGCAGAAACAGCCAACAGGTTAATAACTCAGAGAATAGCAGTGGCATTTTTCAGACCTCAAACTAAAACAACCAAGCCAGGTCTCCCTCGGTCCTCAGCGCAGTGGACAGCTTGTCTTCTGGTTTTTATTCAGAAATAGCAACACTTCGACATCATGTGGGGCTCGTCTGTTACCGGCGACACCCACAGAGGAGAGAACCTGCTCAGATGGCACCAGTGTCCCAGGATGTTTTCATTGTTTAACTGATAGTATTAACGGTTAACAGTGGTTAATTATGAACATCAGCTCTGACTATACTGTGGAAGAACAACAGGCTAAAACAACAATAACAGATGGCAGTTTGCATCAGTTGCTAAAACACAGGGCAGGGCAGGAGATGAAAGCCTGGCTCCAACAGTCTGGCTGGTACTCAGCCTGTCTTAGATAAGGTCTATAATGATGGATCCCAAAAACAGGAAGCCCAGGGATGTTGTTTTTATTCAGGTTTAATAACTGAGGTAATGTGTGCTGTAATGATGTGGGATCAGTCAGTGGAGCATGTTTGGCCTCTAAGCACAGTCATCGCCTGCTTCTCTCTGTATCAATGTGTGTTCCCACAGTTTGTGACCACTGCCTCCTCTAAACGCTGCTGCTTATGCAAAGACAACATGTGTCGAGTCTGTGTGTGTGTGTGTGTGTGTGTGTGTGTGTGTGTGTGTGTGTGTGTTTGGGGATGTATGTGAGGGTGAATTATTGATGCAGTGTAAATCCAATCTGGCTCATGGCAGGTGCGCCGTGTGCTGTTTGCTGTGCATGTGTTTGTTTTTGTATGTGTGTGAGACAATGTTGGAGAAGAGGAAGGAGCAGTGCTGTAATTAAAAGGCAGCTCAGTCTGCAGTCCTGCCCACACAGATTCAGCCACAGGCATACAGACTATAGGCTGAGTGTACTTTGCATACATACATGACCACCACAGTGTTCACATATACTGAAGCTACACAGAAAACTGAATATCTTACCTTCGTCTTCCTTCAGTCTCAGTTGAGCAGTACAGTTACAGCTCTCTCTCTCTCTCTCTCTGCCTCCCTGATTCTCTCACCCTCTGTCTCCCTTGCTCTTTGTAAGTCTTCTCTCTCTTTCTTTCTCTCTCTCTCTTTCTCTCTCTCTGCTTCTCTCACCCTGTCTCCCTTGCTCTTTCTCTCTCTCTCTCTGTCCCTCACAAACTTTACAATGTGCCACACTAGAGCTGCAGCAGTCTGTTATTGTGCAGCATGCAGACAAGCTGCTAGGAGCCGACCAATGATATCATCCCATTGTCCCTGTGCTGTCACCTGCACCAAAGAGCATGGAGTCTGGGAAGAGAGGGGAGGAAAAAGAGAGGTGGTGGAAAGAGAAAAGAGGAGGAGAAAAGAGGCAGAGGGTGGATAGAGGAGTCTGGAAACGGATGGAGGGCTGTGTGGTTTCCCTCCACTGGGTCAGTTTGACACTCGATGGTTATTTAGTGCCGTACACACACTTTAAATTCTCAAATAGTGGCCTAGAAATAGTCCAGTGCACACAATCCTCTGTAAAACGACAATTTGTCACTTTTATTTTACGCTTTTTGTGTGAATTCAAGGAATGACACAACACAACATGTTGGTCAATGAGCTTTAGATGTACAGGTTGGCAAATCTTGGTCAAGCTGTTTCACCCCAGTCTTTGTTCGTAGTTAAGTTGGCTGGCTGCTGGCTGTAGTGCACATTAGAGTGCACAGTGAACACACACTCACAGGGGATCCACGTGTCAGTGATGTGAACAGATGCACAAGCTCACACTTGCACAGTTACAAGCACAAACACTCAGATTTATGTTGCAGGAATGTACACACCCCTCACAAACACACGCACATAAATATATGTACTGGCCGCTGCGCGCACACAAACACACACACACACACACACACACACACACACACACACACACACACAAAGCAACTATTGAGCAAACACCTCCACATCTTCCTGTCTTTTTCACTGTGGCTCCTCTCATTTTCTCCTGCCTTTGGCATATCTCTTTTCTTTGTTATATTTCACATCTCTCTGTCTCCCTCCCTCTGCATTTTTATCTCAGCACCTGTAGCAACCTGATGTGATGTGTGTGTGTGTGTGTGTGTGTGTGTGCGCGCATGTGCATCAGTCTGCTGTAGACGGCCTGATTAAATCCTTCAGCACTGTCTCCTTCGCCAGTGTCTCAGCACACCTCAACACAACGCCACGTCACTGACACTCCCACCCGGCCAGCTGTCTCTGGTTTCACCAGTATCAAAGTTATTTGTTTTTATAGGAATATCTGTATTGAAGGAGGTAACAGTAGATGCTGTTCATGCTCAGCTTTTTAAATTTTTTGCTGCAGACTCATTGAGAGCCATATGGATTTTACACCAGGGGACAAATAGGGGGTGAAAGATCAGAGTCTGTTTTTGGACTCACTAGAAAGCCCATCATTTTGTGTTTGTGCTAATGGAAAAAGAGAAGCGCTACATCATATACGTTTGCTGTTGCACAGGTGCTTCAAGGTGTTTCTCCTGGCTTTTGTTTTGCCATCTGTTTAATCTTTGAAGAGGCTTGTAGCTGTGTGTTTGAGGTGACGCTTTTATTTAGCCTGTGGAAAACATCATCTTTTATTGCCTTTCTCTGCTCATCGAGTAAACAGCAGGTTGTTGTACTGATGCAATGTCAAGCCAGAAAGGCTGTATATTCAGAAACATTGAAGATACACATGCACATCAGTCTGCAGGACAACTGAGAGTCTATTTTCCTCTTTGACCTGTTGGTGCTCTTGCTTTAGTGTTTCACATCCAGACTGAAATATTTCAGCAGATGTTTGTTGAATAGAGGAGAATTTTTGTGCAGACGTTCATTGTCCCTTGAGAATTAATCCTACTGACTTTGGATGTTCTCTGAGTTTAACAAGTTTAAGAAATCGCTGCACACTTTTGAGCTGAATGGCTTTTAGGGTTAGAAAAACATGCAAAATTCATGAGTCCCAGCTGAACTTTGCATCGAGTGCAAATAGCATGTTTACTTGTTGATACGCTTAACTAAGATAGTTAGCATCATACCTGCTATACATCAACATAGTAGCATTATAACTGTGAGCATGTTAGCATTTAGCTCGAAGCATTTAGCCGTGTTTTGCTCTGAATACTGGGCACTGCTGTGATACTTCTGTTATACTGTGGTGGTGTTAGTGTGGATGCGTGATTGTGAGCTCTTGGGAGGTTGAGGTTGTGTTAAGGAGACAGGTGGTGTGAGAGCAGGACACAGCGTGGGTGAGGATGAAGAAGAGCAGAAGAAGAAGAAATCTCATTCCCCTCCTGCTGCCACAAACATGCACTTCAAAGATGGCTTCTGGAGACACCAGGCTCCCTCAGCTGTTCTTGTGCTTCACTAATGAAACTAATCAAAAGTGATGGAATGTAAATGGGGAGTGACAGTCGAGCGGTCGAGCTCTGTTTTTTTTCTTTCTTGTCGCTGCTTGTAGTGTTTCTGCACAGTGTTAAATAAAACTGCTGTCCATCCATCCGGCCGTAGATGGCGTGCGATGCGTCAGTGGGGCAGGTTGTTTGTGCTTATGGCTGCAGTGTTGCCAACAGTAATGAACAGCCTGGGTGACGCGCCCTCTTGCAGCATCGATCGCACACTTCCACACAGACGGTGGATGGAAATTGGTCCTGGTGGGGAAGCAAAGGAGGTGCACACATGCCTGCACCTTCTGTGGACACATATGGGAGCAGGGATCAGCACACATGTACATACTGAGAGAGGAAGCAGGCGTGTGTGTGTGTGTGTGTGTGTGTGTGTGTGTGTGTGTGTGTGTGTGTGTGTGTGTGTGTGTGGGGCAGTGTGTGTTTATTGACGTCTGTCTATGGTCACTGGACCGGGGATGATCTTCTTATTGCTGGCAGTATGGTGCATATAGAAAAGAGGACTTGCTCAGTGGGCCTCTCTCTCTCTTTGCTGCAGAAATCACTTGGATCTCTTCCACCTCCCGTCATGTCCTCAGCTGGTGCTCTCTGCAGTTGGAGGCGAGCCCCATACATACACTGTATCATAGCAGGCTGTAGAGTTTCCTCTCCTCCTTCATTATCACATGAATGGTTGCCATGTTGCCATATACTGTATGTGCCTATTGTTGGCAAGTCAGTCAAAGTCATTGGCTCGTACATGGTGGGCTAACAATAGCCAAAGGAGGAGGGATTCCTGTTTCAGATGCTTTATTCCAACTTCAGCTGCATGTTTTAGTTCTTTGATTAGTCCTGAACTCTGGGAACACAACAAAATTGCTACAATAAAATTTCACGGTCAGATGATCAAACATGTTGTGTTCAAGCCAATAGTTTTAACTGCAGCTCCACAACAATGGAAATATCATTAATAATTCCATATTGCGCAGGGAGGCTGTGCAATACAACAAAGGGCAGACAGACAATACCAACAAAACTAAAGAAACCTCCGGGAACAGCACAGTCAAACAAAAATAATGTGGATAACAAATACATGATTTGTCTTAACAAGTGTGTTTGCTTTTTAGTTTTTCTGAGATATGAAGCGTATGATGTCCATCGAGCGGGGTTGCCAAGGCATAAAGGAAAAACTATGGTTTATTACAGCTTGGGTTTTAATTTTGAAGCTCAGTTTCTTCTGCCTATGATAATACATTGTCCTCACCAAAGTAATTACTGAGATCTGAGAGCACAGCAGTGTTGCTCCAAATTGAGACAACAGGACAGCAAACACAGACGTTCAGACCCTCTTACAATTGGTAAACAGACCCCAGATCAGACAAACTTATTTGGAAGAGAAAACAAAGGGGAACAGTACAACTATTATAGACATCCATCGCTGACATATGGCCTTCCTGGTTGAGCTGTGTTGTACTTGATACAGTCTTGCTCATTCACAGTTTGCAGGTATTATTATTAGTGACATAATGTTGACTTGTTTACAACATGTCTGATCGTCTGACAGCTGCTGTTTGACGTGTTGGTATTATTATACCAACTTGAACACTTATTTATATAAGTGGGTTTACCACTTTCCAAGATTTCATCTATAAATCCAGTTAGTGCGAGGCTCTCACAACTCATAGAACTGATAGGCCTTGGTTCAGACCTCTGAATCGCCTCTGACATCTCAGATTTGTGTGAACTCTTCTACTAGATACGGTATTGGAGACACAGACGGAGGCCAATCAGACCTCAGTGGATGGGATTAAGATTGGGGGACTCCAGCTACCTGACAACATTCATGAAAAAAGCAACAGGACAAAAAAACCCAAAAACGATGATACGATGCACAGATATAAAACCTCTTAAATCGGCACATTGATTTGATCAATTTACCAGCTCCTTGTTTCCTCTACTGCAGCTTCCTGCAGCGTCACCTGAAACCGACCTCCACAGGAACAAAACGTCACTTGCCACTAATTGATTTGGGAGAAAAGACAAAATCACCCCTGACAAGAAATTGGCTAACATGAACAGCAAGGCCAGATATACAAAATAGAAATTTTTTATATATATATATAATTTTTATTTTTATTTTTTTAAATTTATTTTTTCTTCCAAACCCAGGCTGCAGTTAGAACAAATACCAGGTCAACCACTGGGGAAACCCAAATATATATTAATGTACTGAAGATATGTATATTATATTACAGGTATAATCATCTGGCTGCTTGTTTCATGCCCTGTTGGGTGTCATTGCCGTGATGCTGCTGCATTTCCAGATTTAAGCAAATGATTCAGCGAGTGCAGTGTTAATGATAGGAGACTTGGCCAAAACTACAAAAATGAGAAGCAAATTGAATGAAAACAGAAGAACCCCTTAATAATGTGGATCACAGAACAGAACTAATGCTTTTCACAGTTATGGTGAAGAAAAAAAGAGGCTGCTACTGCTTTGGCTTCTGTTAAGTTGAACTGCTGTGAGCTTCGATCTGTGTCAGTGAGGGTCTTTGAGTTAAAAAAAAAAAAAACGATATGCGACACTACAGGTCCTTAACCTCAGGGATGGTCTGCTGCCTGTGTGTGGTAAATCTCTCCTATTCTAGCCCTTCTTTGTTTTTTTTGTTTTTTTTACTGCGCTCTCTGCCTCTCTCTCTCCCTCTGTCCTTTTCTTTTTCTCTCCATCATCCTCTCTGTTGTCCGTGAGCATGTTAACACTCAGCCCTGTCACTGAGCCTCATGGCACCATGGAAACCAGTCGCACTATTCTCTATCAGTGTGTCTTTGTGGATGTGTGTGACGGCCTGTGTTTGTGTGCTGATGGGCGGGATCAGGGTCTTGTTTAGTTTCAAAAAGCTGAGGAGAGGTCGCGGCCGTCAGCTATGGGCCTCATGCTGTAATTCATGTAAATTCCCTTAAGACCCCGGCCGCTTTGTTTTCCCCATTGTCCCCCGCCTGTGTCATCAGTGCAGGTTGATGCAAAATTAACGTTTTATTTTCTCCAGTGTGAAATTCTCCCACGTCGCTCCTTTGATAGATAACCTGATACCTCAGGTTATCACGATGGTGTTGCTATTGGATCGCTCCGACACCAGACTCCTCTCTGTTTTTGTGCTGTGATGAGTTCAGCCAGAGTTAGTGAGGCTAAAAGTGACAGAGTCATGGGTGAAGACAAAGTGATGTGACTGCCAGAGGACAGTGCTGTTCTCTCTTATCAAGGCATTGTCATGGTTTATTATTTGAATTACTGATGTGATGTGATCTCCAAAACAATATTGTTAAGAGAACTCAAACAAACAAGCGTTGAAAATTACTTGTAGGAATGTGTTAGCAGCAAGCTTAAGAGGACTAAATCATCCACACTTGTCCTTTCATTCTGTCCCTGACAGCAGTGAAGTATTTCAAGAGTGTCCCCCCTCCCTACCTCAATAGCCTTGTGAACCCAGCCCCTTATTCTCTTCCCGAGCCAATCATATTTCACTCCTATTCACATTTCTGAATAGGAAACTCAAAAAGGAGTCCTCGCCACGAACACCCACACACGTGCGCACGCAAACGCACACACATGCACGCACACAGATGCAGACAGCGTGCACTTCTAGTTAGGAGGGCTTGGTCTAGACCACAGTGTGAACTTTGTTCTGCTAAAAGTTGCCATTGAAATATGCAGTTGCCATTGAAATATTATTCTTCTATTGGTGTCGTGACAAAGAGCTGGGAGGGCGCCGCTCCTATCTCAGTGTGAGTCTGAAGGAGCAATGGGCCGGCGGGGATCGCACAGTGTCTCTGCTCAACAGAGTCAGTGTGCAGAAATAATGCCCATTAAACTTGGTCAATCACGCCCCTCACTCAATGAATTATTCCCCTTTCACTCATTTCATACCATAATCCATACACCTCGCCGCCATCCATCATCTCTGAAGGATTTCTGCCACAATGAATGCTTTTATTTATGATACATCTTTTAAATAAATGGCTTCTCATGTGGTGACGTTAGATGCTGAGAAAGCTTAATGTGCTGAGTTATGTTTACATAGAAATCAACTGACGCTGTTCATTAGTGAATTAAGGTGGAATTTCAGCACAGAGCCCTCAGGTCTCTTGACCACCAATGTTGCTCTGATGGTTTCATCGCGGTACGTGGGTGGACATTATAAAGTCTCAGTACCATGCCACAGAGAGCATGTTGTGAAGCCATTGAGCATGCCCGCCTGGTGCAGACAGAAGTCATATGCCTTTGTGGCATTATTAAGTGGTTATACAAGGAGCATGATGCCAGTGGAAACAAAACAAGCAAAAGTGCCAAAACAGCAACGGAAAAATACTGCATGATGAGTAAAAGTCCTGTATTCACAATCCTACTTCATCAAAAAGTTACAGAAGTGTTATCAGTGAAATGTATCAGCACGAAAGTAAAAGAACTGGTTTCCTCTGACTGATGATTATAAATGATGATATTATTCTGTTGTCAATGATGAATGGGTGTGTCAGCAGCGTTTCACTCTCCTCGCTGGTCAAGTTGGAGCTAGTTTTAACCGCTGAGACACAGCTGCTGTTTGACAGTTTGGTTCAGTGTTTCTCAACCTAGGGATAGGGCCCTTATGAGGGGTCACAAGAAGTTTTTTTTTGTTGTTTTTTTTACTTTTTTTATTCTGCTCTTTGCTTTATTTGTGAAGCACTGGAAAAAGAGAGAAAGTGTGTAACTGAACATCTTACAGACACCTGAGACATGACCATGGGCCCAAATTAGATCCTGTCACAGAAATTCACAAGCTCAACAGACTGGTAACTTCTGGTTTAAGCTTTAAAAATGTGTATATGTCTACACTCATCATATGCTTTTGCTTATAAAATGTTGATGGAGTATCATTATAAAGTAACATGGGATGGAAATACACAAGTATAACGACTCAAAATTGTACAGTACATGAGTTAATGTACTTAGTTAGATTCCTCCACTGCAACTGAGAGAGACAAGAGTGTTAGATAGTGTTTTGTTTTTTTAAACTGGAGCCTAAATCATTGTTAACTTTGATGGACAATGTTCTTTGAGACAGATTATGTTACATCTCCTGTGCTTTTGTAGTGAGGGGGCATTATTTACGGCCGAGCCCAGAGAATAGTGACTCTTTCAAACCATTGTTGTCCTCTGCAACCATAGCTAACAGACACCAAAAGACCTTTTTCACATCTATTCTTTTAAAACGGGTCGCAATAATACCGCAGAGGAGTCGGCAATAAATACGCTTCCCCTCACCGAGTCAACTAGATTAGATTGCATGGGGACATCTGTTGAGTGTAGGTGAGCACTTTCTCTGGCTTCTCACTGTATGGGAAAGGAAGTCCTTAGGATGTGCCTTCAGGCGTTTTCCTTTTATTTGCTTTGCTGTGCTGTTTCTGCTGCACCTCCACCCTCTTTTGAACATCCAGAAAGCTGCATTGACTCGAGCACAATCAGTGCAGCTGACAGTTATTGTAGTGTACACCAGGCGCCATTTGATTTAACCCACAATTATAGTGTCAATTTTGCTTTTATGCTCTGCCAAACTCATACTGCAGGATGTTACGCTCTGTCATCTCCTCATCCTGTTGACAGTTGTGTCTGATACTAAACAAAACTTTTTGAATATTTAATGCTCTTGTTCAAATGTGTGCTTTTAAAAAAAAACCAAAAAAAAACCCAGCCGGTAACTTTGTGGATTCTGGTCACTGTTCATGTGATACCAGGAAATGTTTAACCCCTATTGAAGAGAGACAAAAGGTTGTTTTAATCCCACTGTGAGAGGGGAGGGAGGGTCAGGGGAGGGACGTGGGAGGAGGGGTTGTGGGTGTGTTGGAGGGGTGGTGTGCGGGTGGGGGTGTGATTTTGTGATGGAATCGGCTCTTCTCTCTTTACTGTCACTCAGTCACAGCAGACACATCGAGGAATACAAAGCCGCTGGGATTAAGACTAAACTATACACCGAAACAACGGATGCACGCACTGAGAGGATTTATTGTCACTGACATGAGCAGAGATACAGGTGATGTACGATTTATTTTGTTAATTTAGAGCATATAATCACCTGTTGTGGAGAAAGTTCAGTCTGTAAAGCTCTCGTATATCTGTAGGTGATGCTTGTAAACTAATGAAACCTGGATGATTCTGAGCAATTTACTCAAGTAATTATACAAAAAAAGGAATTTAATGCTGAGCCTCTCGTATGTGAGGATTTGCTGTTCTTCTATCTTTTGTGTCATTGTAAGTTAATGTGTTATTATGTTTGGGTTATTGACGGAACAAGATGTTTGTTACAGAATAAACTTTGAATCAATTTAAGTTGAAACAATTGTCAGTCGGTCAGAAGAAAATTGAGTCAGCATTTATTCTAGAAAAAATACCAAACATCCTCCACTTTAAGATTTGCTCTGGATTAGTTTTTTTTTCAGCGTTTTGTGACAATGAATTGATTATTATTCAGTAATATTCAGATGAATTGATAGAGTGTTATTGTCAACTGAGTTCAGAAATTTCTGCTAAACAGCAGATCAACTTGTTTTTGACCGACTTGAGTGTGTGAAGGTGAGGATGTAAGGATGTTTCTCACAGTGGTTTCCTGAGCAGGCTTTTTCTCCAGTAAGATGTCCATTAAAGCTTGTTTCCTCTGACAATCAGCTGTGCTATTGACATTATCATGGATAGTTTGCACTTTCCCAACACTTGGAACATCAACAAATCAACATATCATCTTTATTCTGCTGAATATCAGCTTGTCTTCAGTTTAATGGTACATATCTGCCTCTGTGAGCAGTGTCTCATATGTAAATTCATCATAGGAGGAAAAAAAAGAAAGTGATGCGGCACTAATTATTTCTCCCGTGTTTGGCGGTAATGACACTTCGTCAGGAAAGCGGTATCGGCTACAGCCACACTCTTCCTCTGATTAGCCAAGAGTCTAAAATTAAACCCATGGCTGAGCCCCCTTCCCCTGTCTGAGTACACACACACACACACACACACACACACACAGGTAAGCACACACATCAAAACAACACAGCCTGGAGGAGAAAACCAACAGACTGTCATTAGAGACATGTGTGACACCTCACTACCTGGCATCATCTGCAGTGAGCGATGCTTATTCAGCCTGTGGACATCTCACTTTACCCAACATGGGTGCACATGTGTCGTATTTTACATGATGTGACGAATGGAAACATACTCTACATCCCCTTAGAGGTTTTTCCCCAATTTATAAACAATGGTTTTAAGACTCAATTCGAGCTGGGTGGTGCTATCTGTATTTTCTTGGTCCTTTCTGCTGTATTACAGTTAAGTGACGTTTTAAGTTAACGTTAACGTTATACATATACAAACGCAGCATCAATTCATGTTTGAGTCAGCATATCCACATGGCTTGATACTAAATATTTTATATATCATATTTATATTGATATTCAGCATTTTAACTCAACAGCTAACATGTTGCTTCTTGCATCATAGTTAGTTTATGTACTTTTCTTGGAACTTGGGGGAAACATATCTGGCTGTACACATCACTAAAGCTGATATGGCTAACTTGTTCTTACACAGTGGCTCATTTACACATGCAAACATGGAGCAACAGTTATTTGTAGCCCAATATTTGTTGACATGATGCATTTAAGTCTGATATTGATTCTCTTTTAGCTCTGCTAGGGTCTCCACCAACTCCCAGTAGAAATATCTGCCTCTGAAGCTGCTACGTTAACCAGCTAGCTGCGAAACTGCTGTTTGGGGATTGGAAGGAAGTATACAGTAGGTTTATAAATGCTAATGGATTATAGTGAGGGTAAACCAAAACAGTAAAGTTAACCTACAGTTAAACTGAACAACAGCAAAACAACAAAACAAAGAGCTAAAAGATGCTGAGATGAAGATGATGTTTATCTGTGATGTCATTCCTGGGTGTTAACCCTTTCATATTACACACAGTCATTTAATACAATGTCAACTTAAAACACTCATTGGGGCAGCTTTAGGATGATTGTGACATATTTGCTCTTAGCGTTATTCTTTTGTTTGTTGTAACATGTTGTGCTGCCTGTATCCACCTAAGATTCAGTCATCTTTTTTGTTTGGCAGCACTCATGACACGAGTGTGCTCCCTGAGGTGTTGAGGGCACCGTGCATCTCTTGCTTTGTAGTCCTGCTCACTGCTCACTGCCGGCATCCTATCTCCGGCTATTTTCAGTCTGGATCCTCCGTTCCTTTGCTTATCACCATGGCAGCTGAGCTGGACTGAGCTCAGCCCGACTCTGTGGTGTCTAAGGGCAGAGGTGGGGTGGCGGGATGGATGACTCAATGTCATGGGGGGAGGCCGCGTTTGATGGGATCCGCCTTCAGCTCATTCAAACAGGATGTGGAAAGGTCATTTTGTTGTTGTGTTTTATTAATAGATCTCAGCTGTAATCAACTGTTTCACGGCTATCGAGTAAGTATACAGGGATGAAGAAATTATGAGCTATAAGGTCGAATTGCAAGAGCTGAACAAGATGATAAAAGTACATCTGTGCTCAGGTATGATGTCAGCATGAACATAATATGATGCTGTATTTTATTGGTTTTTGAAGTCTTGGTCCTGATCCTTTTCAAATTCAGAGGTGTGGGAAGATCAGATTTTCTGGTGTAACACTCTGTAAGAAGTAATGTGCTACTGACTACACAGGTGTTGAAGGCTTTCCAAATGTGTGAATTTTGTACAAAAGCTCGAGGTAAGTGCTGCAGATTTTGCAAGAGAAGATAAAAATAACTCTAAATGAAGTTGAAACGAACAAAATCTTAGGTGATAGAACTCTCGTGTTGCATCTGGAAAAAAAAACCCATCTGTAATTGTGTAAAACTGAATTAATGTGAACCTATATAGTTCACAATCGTTCCCTGTAGTGACAGCAGTGTTCGTATTTAACAGAATGGAAACACTGGCATCACTCAATGGGGTTTCGACACTATTATTTACAGCAGCATGCTGAAGTTGATAAGCCTTTGGTAGAAGTAAATTGGATTGGCTTCTTCAATCATTTTGCCCATCAATGCCGGTTGGTGTGTCTGTGTTCATTGTGACTTTATTTGAGGAGAAGTGAGAGGATAGAAGAAAGGAAGAAAAGAGAATAAATGTAAAGTCGAAGAGAAAAGAAGACAGAACATCTGAGTCTTCTCTGATCAAGGAGAAAAGTCATCACATGAATTTAAAAATGTGGCAGGTTAATGTTTTTTTTGTAAATACTATACAAGTCAAATCTGTCGAATGCCATCTCCTACGTCTGTCCTCAGGGGGCTCCCCACCTTCAAGCTGAAAAACCCAAGGATGAGGGAGAGTGGAGGAGATTAGAACAGAGGATTGGGTTTGAAGACAACAAAGAAATAAAGAAAACAAAGGCATGGTAGTTTAAGGCAGTAAGCAGTAGGAGGATGAGGAGGAGGGGGGAGGAGGAGGAAAGGTGATTTGAGGAGAGGATGTGATTACAGAGGAGGCAATAAAAGAAAAGGGTCTGATAGATCAGAACATGGCGTCTCTTCAACAGTTATGAGACATTAAATAAAATATTTCAATATGAACACTCAAAAGAAGGAGAAACCCTGAAATAGACCTAAAGGAAAAGTGTTTTTGCTACAACAACTGCAAACAAAATGAAAAAACAACAAAAACAAGGCTGAATATAAGTACATAAGCCTTTAATTTTACATGCCTGACACTGTTTAATATCCTATCCCACACTTGTATTGGCCTTTGATCTTAAGGATGAAGAACATGAGGGAGTGCAAGGTGATGCGTGGAATCTTTTCTGGCTCATGAAGCCATGTTTACATCCCAAATTCTCATGAGCTGAGTAAAGATTTTCCAAACTGTCACACTGAATTTGTCTCTACTGGAAATCTTCCACGATTTTCTCCAGAAAGAGGATCCTGACGTCAAAGCTGAAATATTCTAAGATGGAATAATGGAGGATGAAATGGAGAGAAAAGCTAAGAACGACAGAAAATAACAGGGTAAATAGCGATGAAGAGTTTTTTTTTAAAAACGGGAAGGAGAGGTGAGAATAAGGTAACTCAGACTTTGCCAGCACCCTCGTTGCCACTTTTAAAGTTGTCATGTGAAAGCTGACGCGAGTTACAAAGAAATTACATGCATTTAAATTACATCAAGACAAACAACTTTATTTAATTTTTATAAATGTGCCATAACTTTCTGCATATTTTAACAACTCTTTAAGGTCAGGAACCATGTCTGGAAAAAATTCTGAGATAGGAAAAGAGGAGGAGATGAAATGAGAGAAGAGAAGAGGAGAAAAGGGGATTGGTCATGGCAAGTTAGAAAGCAGGAGATAACAGGAGGAGAGAGACGGAAAATGAAAACTCTATTGGAGAAGAAGAGGGAAAAGACAAGAGGAGACAAGGTGAGAGGGGAGAAGACAAGAGTGGAGGACAGGAGTGAGAAGATCAGTGGGGACAAGGAAAAGGAGGAAAGGGAGTACAGAGAAGGACAGAAGAGATGAGGATGAAAGAGGAAGAGATAAAGGAGATAAGAAAAGACAAGAGGAGAGACATGGGTGGAGAAGTGTCTCTTCACCAGCTTCCAGCCACAGGCTTTAGTGTCTATCAGTTTGGATTACACACTCCTGCCTCTGAAAATCCTTGTCCACACTCTGGTTTACACAGCCTGGGTGTTTGCTCTCTTTTCTCCACCAAAACTTGTCACAGTTGGAAGTGTTGTAAGTTCATTTCCAGAGTCAACACACCCATGGATGAGTATGCCTAGAAGAAAAGAAAAGAAAAGATGAAGTTCTCCTTTCATAAAACCAGTCGTTTGATGAGAAGAGGGGATTTAATGTTGGAGCATCCTGGTGTGAAACCTGTGGTCTGACTGTGGCAGAGCAGGAGACCTCCAGTGTCGAGAGGATTTTAGCAGCTTATAATAAACCCAAACATAGAGTTGTTGGCCCATTGTGTGGTTCACTTGTGTCACTTGTCACTGGATGTTGGGAAAATATGCATCGCTTTGCGAAACTTCCTCCCGAGAAACTTTATTAAGTAAGACTGGATTGTGTTATCTTGGTTTAAAGTCCTGGTTATTTCCACAAAGGGAGATAAGAGACGTCCGAATGATAAATACTAAAATTTGTTATTCTCTTCCATTTTTGTTTAACCAGACTGAAGAAAACCACAGAGGAAGAAAGACTAGACGACTAGTCAGGGAGGAGGAGGAAAGAGGGCTTTCTCTGGTAAGTTGGAAACATTTCTGTCAGAGTCTCAATCTGTTTCTTTTCTCCCTCGTCAAATCATTTTCACCGGCAACATCATTTTGCAGAACAGTTTGAACTTCCGGGCCTTTCAGATACAAACATGTTCTGCGAGGCATTTCCCCTCCCGTAGGATGTGAACACACACAAATGTCAGTCTGTTTGCCATGCCTGGAGAGTGTCTCCAGTCCAAATATCTTCATCTATGATACTGCCAGAGTGTGAACGTATTAATACTAATGCTCTCTGTGGACCTCCTAAGTCCCTAAAGGACGACCCAACCTTTTCACTGCTGCGACTCTTTTCTCTTTCAGTGTTTCGCTGTTTTGATGTCTCTGCTTTTGTTCTGTCTGTGAGGCAAAGGTCGCCACTTGCTTGACTGGCACTTGTCCCACTGGCAAAGTGTGTTTTTGTGTCGGCATCCATTTGGCAGCAGCGTTTGGCAGGGAATAAAAACAAAACACTGTACACTGGTGTCCAACTGTCTGTTTGATGCATATGGTTGTCAAGGTAACACACCCTTTACTCGCCATGACAGTGGGCGTCAGTACTTAGAAATCACGAAATAGCACTTGGTGTCTAAATTGTGCCTAGTGCCTCTCTTATTGACACATAATGTGTCGTAATGGAGCTCGCTGAGATAGAAAAGTTCCCCAAATGGCAGTTGTACAATTAAGAGCTGAAGTAGCTCCACAAAGCACAAGTGTCTGCGTGCATTAGAGCCCAGAGAATTGACCCTCAGCTCACACAGGGTGTTTGAAAATGACCCTCTGTAACCTCTGGCTCATCCCCTCATTCTGCGGTGCTGAAAGTGCGTCTGTGATTCAGCGGGGAGTTGATCTAATGCTCAGTGAGTGGAGGTGACACGGTGTGATGTGTGTCCACCGCCCAGTGGAGTGTGAAGAAAGGATCCCACCTCGGTTTTGCTGCACGCCGAGCCGGGCAGGGGAGGCAGCTCTCACAGCAGAGAGGAGAGTTAAGGGACTCTGATGGCTCGGAGCTCATCTGCCTCTGCTGCTGGTGCTACGCTTGTTTTATTTTTGGCGATGGGGGGATTTCTCTCTCTCTCTCTCTCTCTCTCTCTCTCTCTCTCTCTCTCGCTCTCTCTCTCTCTCTCTCTCTCTCTCTCTCTCTCTCTCTCTCCCTCTCTCAGTTTATCCATGTGTCCCGTTTCAATCTTTCGCTTTGCCTCTGCCCATCTGTCAGTGTGTTTGTCTCATTCTTTCCGTTTCTCTCTTGTCATTGCACCGTGTCAGTCGGTTGTTGTTGTGAATGTGTGCTGTCTGCCAGAGAGGCTGAGTCCACAGTTTTCAATGGCCGAGTCATAGAGGGCAACACTTAGGAACTGCAGACTGAATTTGCAGTTTGAAGCACACTGAGGCGTGAAGCGCCCATTGTGAGCAGCAGCATTCAGGTCCCAGGACCTTCAATAGAAGCTCTGCAGAGGTTTCTGTTTACCTCCATACTGCTGTCTTTCACTGGTTTCTCTCACGTGGCCGCCAGGGAGTGTGGTATTATTGTTTGTGTGTTTTGATGCCAAGTGGGGGAGGGTGGGAAAAAATATCAAGGATCATCCAATCAGAGCTTTGCCTCTCTAGCTCTATATGGGTTTGGCATTTGACTGTAAATCAGAATTACATAACCCAATCTCTTTATACATACAACACACTCACAAAGAGCATTTTGCTCTACTCAAACACCCTGAAGCAAAAACTATTGAGGTTAAAGTGCTGACTTACATTATCAAGGGAACCTGATTGTGTTTGTGCCCTGATTAAGTTCATATTGCAAACTGGATGAACAGAGGAACTCTTGTCCCCTTTAGAGCCCCAGTTTCAGTAAAGTGCTGCAGGCCAACACTCCTCAATGCAGAAAAGGCAACCACAGTGTTTTACGGCCAAACTCTTGATTGTCCAGTTCAGTCACCTGACCTCAGACCAGCTAATCATGTGTTTCACTTGCTGAAGTACGGACTAAAGGCAAAAATACCCTGACACATGCAAGAAGTGCAGATGGCTGAAGCACAGCCCTGGCAGAGCAAGACCAGGGAAGGTGCCAACCGTCTACTGATGGCTGTGTACCTAGATTTTAGCCAGTTACTCAGTGCAAAGGATTTGCAAGCAAATATTTAGTTAGATGAGGTATTTTGAATTAAAAAAAGACAATGGAGAAAACAAGATGTGGATCATTCTTGTACAGTACAGTCACTTCCCACCTCATTTCCTGTCATCTCCCTACTGTCAAAACATGCAGAAATTCCCCCAAAAGTACTGCTGAAATACTTTTTTTGCTCTTCTTATCTTTCAAAGTCTTTTTGCCTGATCCTTTAAACTGATGGTTTATTTAAACCTGTATGATCATCTATCATCATTGTCTGACCTCTCAGTAGCAATGTCACCATGTTCCATCAATTTGTGAGTACAATTTATGAAACCACAATTTCTCTTTTAATATGTCTAATTATAGTTCATCTACTATAATTTGGAAGCTAAATATAAAAATGCACTCACACTGCCCTGACTCTCTCCTTTCCATTAATGGGAATGCACATAAACGGCGTCATCATCTACTATCAGTGAAGCAGGAGCTTTCTCGCATGTGGTTATAAAGTAGTGATATTACGCAGCAGCACTTCTGAGATCAGACGAGTTGCAGATGAGTAGAGGGATTCGTTCACGTACAGAGGGGCCCTGGGCTGAGCACATCGTTTCAGTTGAGCGCGTCAAGATATTTCTTAGGTGTCTGACAATTCTCCAACCGTTCCCTGTGTCAACACTCCTGTCTGTGCACCTTATGTTTAAGAGCTGCTGTATGTGAGAAAGGGGCCGTGTGTGTAGATGGGATTGAGTGCATGTGTGTGTGTTTTTCAGTGTCTCTGTGGTTCTATGGCAAGCAGAGACAGCGAGGTGCTGGGAGACGCAGCTAAAGTGTCAGAAAGAAGGACATGAATAAACAAACAGATGAATAGATGGATACAAAGACAGTGAGGGAGAGAAAGAGCCTGAGTGATGTGAAAGAGGTTGTGAGGCCACTCCTGTGGGGCTTCTGCTCTCCTCCATCTTCCAGGGTTGTGGAGGAAGTCGGCTTCATGTAAATTTGACTCGCTAACTGCCGAGCAGACAGCCTGAAGACTCTTAGGAGACTATATCTATATCCATCTTTCCCTGACTCCTTCATCCTTTTTTCACCTGGACAACCTTCCTCTAGGCCTCGTTTTACCTTCACTACTTGTCCTGTCTGTGCGATTATGTGGCCCAGCCTTGAATTTTTTTACACCTCTGAATGCAGTTTTTTTTTCATTGCTCTACATGTATATCTGTTTCCCATTGCAATAAGTAATTTTTTTCCGAATGATTACATTTTTTATCCAGCAGTTTGCAATGCAGTCAGCTTATTTTATCTGATAGCTGATATTTTGATGATAATTTTATAGCTGGATCCATTTAAGGCTGATCTGAGTGCAGTTACAGCTAACCTAAACAATTTTCAAGTAGTTTTTTAAGCAACCTTCACACTTTGTCCTTCACACTTCCTTTGTTTACCGCTGTCTATAAAGTGTTAAGTCTTTGCTCTTAGTGGAATAGTCTGACGTTTTGCTTTTTTGCTGTGTTATTTGAGAAGATTCTTCCCATGTGTCCCATGTGTCTGAATGGATGGCAAAAATAAAACTAGGGGGAAAGGGCTAGTCTGGTAATAAATAAATAGATGAAGAATAATTATGGCACATAACTCTACACTACATCAGTATTAGTTGTTTTTGTATTCTGGTTGTTAAGAATAAATAAACAAGAGATAAACATAAGAATTAACTAGCATAAAGCAAGGGGAACAACCTGCCTATTTTGGTACATTAAACTGTGTATTGATAACAGTTTATCGGGCAGTTATGTGCTAGAATAATTGTTTTGACAAAGCTAGCTGCTGCTTCCAGTCTCTATGTTAAACTGAGCTACTATAAGATAAGATAATTGTCTCTAGTTTCATATTAGATATAGACATGAGAGTGATATCAAGCTTCTGAGCTAACATTAAACAAGCAAATAGACATATTTTCAAAATGTCAGACTACTCCTTTAATGGAGCGGTCTGCTTCATTTTTCTAAGATGCTGCTCTCACTGCAAAAACAAAAAAACCAACTCAGGTAGCTGCATTTCTCATTTGACTCTCCTAAGAGAATGGCTGTATTTTGAAAAAGAGTGTGAACTCCACTCATCCCTTCAGGCTATTTACACAGTGAGGAAGGAGTAGAGGAGATATGTCCATGGTGGCCAGACATGGTTGAAATCCTGACCATGTAGCTACCTTTAAGCCTATGTTCCTTTTTTTCCAGCATAACTTGTTTATTCCCCATAAGAAATTCTGTATCTCAGTACAGAATTATTGTCTATGTGTGATCAAAGATCTTTTTCATTTGGAAAAAAACAAATCCATCTTCACACTGTGGATCGTTTCCAAAGGTCTGTGTAGTTTGATTCACAGTATCGATGTGGCTTCAGGACACAGAAGATTGTCCTCGCACCGTCATAAGCTGGTGGGATCTGTCTGTTTGGAAGGGCCTCTAAGAAACCAAATGATTTATGTGGCTGTTAGGTGTTGGTCCTGGTCCAAGGCCAAGTCTATCTGCTCATCAATATAAACAGCCTGCTCCCCGGGTGTTGTGGTGGAATACAAATGGCTGAATTTAGATGTAACCCCTCGCTCACCTGCATCTCAGCCGATTCTAATGAGAAATCTCTCCCTCTCTGTACCCTCTGAGATAGAGAGAGCGAGAGTAAAGGAATGACTAAATATGAAAAATGAGAGCACAATAGAGTAGCAGCCGTATACAGGCTTCTGTCAGTGGATTTCTGCTGCTTGGTAAATTACATCAACCCTCTATCTACCAATATGTCTGATTTGTTTGTAGATTTCATTTCCACATCATTGGAATTATTATATCAAATGACAACATGACTGCAATCATGCATCTTCATGAGTTCATGATTATGGTTGGTGTTTGATTGCATTTTAAGGAATCTGAATGCAGACTTCATGAATATAATCCTTTCCATTTCTATATTAAATATATTTCTGTCATCTGCCATCTTTCCTTAGATTTACCTTTTTATTGGTTTTGAAGTTCTAAGTAATTGAAAGCCTTTTTGTTACACTTCCACTGGTGTTATTTTACATCTTTCGCAGGAATGCGTGGGCATGTACGCACTGCTTTAATGGCATCTTCCATGACTCTTTCGTTACTATTGTTGCACCTGTAACCTGGAGAAGCTAAGAACATTAATAATAGTTTAACTCCCATTAGCCGTGTCAAGTCCAGGGCTCAGATATTGCGCTTGCAGGCTCCCTGTCATTAGCATATTAAGATTCTTAAATGGAAATGAGCCATTATTAATGTCATTACTAAGACGTGTTAAGTTGGAGCTCCAACTTGTAAATGCAGGTCACATCAACATCCAATTACAGCTAGGAAGCTTTTACCTTTATTAAAAACCAATAATGCGACTTTAAGTTGTATGAAAGAATAAAACAAAATTGCCACACATCATCCAAATTTACCATTTATACAAATCAAATGGTGCTTATATTGTCAATACACAGAATCTAACTCTAATCCATACAAGCTTCTGGTGTAAACATAGAAATCATCCATCTCTACTATCCATCAGATTTGAATTCAGTGAGGGATAATCAGCCTAAAGTGAAGACACCAGTTTTTGTGTTCAGGGTTTTAATATCCAGACTATAGAGATAATAAAGTAATTACAACTATATATGGTCACATATTACTAATAAATAGTCAATGGTTCTAAATGTATTATCAAAGTTTAGATCAGATTGATAGATTGATTGATTGATTTGAGTCTATGTATTATATTATTTTATTATTATATTGTACTATATTATAGATTATTATATTATAGATAGACTTTTTTTTTATGAAAAATGGTTGGTTGGTCAGATATATTATCAGTACTAGTGTAAGGGAAGTTCAAATGTTACCCAACACACACACATATTTAGACATTTATGCTACATGTACATGTACATGACCATAAAATGCATACATCCATTCTTCATGTGTAGACAGGGGAGGGTAAGGGAGGGGAGGGGGATGAGGTTCCTGTACAGATACTGTACCATTATCTGTTAAAGCAGTAATTCATTCCTCTGTCATGTTCGACCCCCGTGGGACACAAACAAACTGAAACACCCCTGGTCTCCTTCCCTGGAGCCATGTCACACACACACCTCATCCAGCTGTGCCGTGATCACCTGCCAGTGCTGACCTTTTCTGTACCTGCACCAAGAGACTGATGCAGTTAGGAAAAAAAAAGCACCAGCTCCACTCCAGGCTCACCCAGGCATTATCGAGCACTCAGCCAACACTTCTCCTGCATTAGAGACCAGTCTCATCCCGTCAAACACAGACACAGGACAGAGACTGTTAGCGGAAGCAGAGCGGACTGTTTGTGTTAAATGGGAGCGATGTTTCCTGTGGAATCACCGTTTGACAAATGAGGGCTGATGGACCATTATTTCTGATGGGGCCAGACAATGTGTAAGGATGGAGCACTGTTTGTCTGAGCTGTGACGCCCTCTGGGTGAAAACAACCAAATCCTCTTGAAACACACTCAAACTCTCCAAATGATGGATGTAATAGGGGAAATCTCTAAACTATAGCACTATAAAACCTTTTTTTTCATGTTGAGTCTCTACCGTGTTTTCACGTCATGTCTTGTGTCAAGTTTTGCAGCTCATAAGGAGTCTTTCTTTATGACAAAGCTAAGTCCTCCATTAGTATCATTAATACCCATTAGCTAACATTTCAGTCATCTGGACCCAAGAGACAGATAGAAACATGTTCACACTAAGCCTTGATGAAGTGCCAACACACCATCAGTCACCATCAGGGGCTTTTCATTATGGTCTTTAATCTTGGAAATTCTGCTATTTCAGATGAAATGGGGTCATCCAATTACTTCCTAACAAAAAATATTTCCATTCACTTAAGGGAGATGTTGACGCTTTCTCTCTCATTTCTTTTCTTTTTTTTTTTTTTTGGGTAAAATATCACAAGTTTCTCAGTCTCACAACTTAATTAGATCAAATTCCATTTAAAGTCTTCGGATGTGGAAGATTCCAAATGAAAATTCACGGAGCTATTCTTCACTTCAATGCAGTCAGCAGAGTTTGCTCAGGGCTATCTTTGATGAATTGTTCACTTCCCCATGAGCTGTTTGTTGAGTTTAGCATATGAAAACCTGAGTCGAGGAATAGAGTGGCCATAGCTCAAGCCAGTGTAATCAAAGCTCATTCAGACTTGGCTGAAAGAGAGTGTTTGATCAGTCCGGGTGGGACACACATTATTTTCACATTATGCAATATTGCTTCATATGTTGTGGTGTATTTCATATAATTTGTCTTATGTTCATTATATTCTGTCTGATTCAGTAATTAGGTTGGTCAGGTAAAGTTGTTAATTGTAACTAAGTTGTAATTAACAACTTAACGTTGTTAATTGTAACAACGTTAATGTAGGTAGTGAGTGAGTGATGGAAGTGCATCAGGAACAATTTGTCAGTTAACTGATTAATAAACCTTCAGAATATTATTTGACAAATACCATTTAACAAAGTAATTGTTTTGCATCAGATATCAAGCTTCCAGCTCTTTAAAAGTAAAGATTTTACAGGCTTAAATGTGTCAACAAATGTGCCTCCTCAAATACTAAATACCAAAATGAAGATATCACTTCAAAGTAGTGCTAAGATCCCATACCACGCATCAATATGTGGATCAACAAACCATTAGTTATTATAAATCACACAAATTGTGATAAACAGAGTAATCATCACCAATGATTTATCAAGCATCTCCAGCTTCTCAAAGGTGTGTTGCTTTTCTTTCTTTAATTTGTCAACAAAAACCATGACACCAACAAAAAGTGCACTGATGATGATCCACACCAAAAACAAGACTGAGGGAAAATGTCATCTTTGAAAAACCAAAACCATGATGAAAAGCTGTGACAATTTTCATCCAGGAGTGAAACCAAACGACAAAGTGTGTCCAGTTTACCAGCTGCTTCAATTACTTCTGTCTGTAAGCAGTGAAAATAAATACCATGAAAAAGTAAAAAGTGTCCCTTTTATTTATTTTATTTATGCAGACATGATTTCATCCTTTTGAGTCATTTATCCATTTATTGAATAAAAGTCAATGAGGAGGTGTGTGATAGTTTTTGTCAATGAGTAAAAAAATAGATGATTGGATGTATGAATGAACTCTCATAATTCTGGCAAAACACTATCTTTCACTGTAAGGTAAGAAATATCTTACCTGTTTTAATGATACATAATATTTAATGTCATCTCTCACTTGATCAAAATCAAGAACTTCCATTGTGTTAGCTTAACTAGTAACTTAACTAGATCATTTGAGTCTTTGTGAGAAGGGAAAAAAAACATTTTCTATTTTTCATGCCTAGCATTTTGGAGGGGTTACCTCCTGATTGCATCTTCCATTAAAAACAGGCCTTGATTTGATTTTCTCACACTTTGAAAGGACTATTGTTTGTGTCCTCTATGTCTGAAATTGGATGGTGAGTCCTTTAGGAGAGCAGTGGAGAGGAAATGATTTGTATTCACCTGCCGTATCTGAATAGAGCTGAGGAGGGGCTGAGAGAGAGAGAGAGAGCAACTACATAGTGCTTCCTTTATGTGATAATGGATTGCTCCGACATTCACACACATTGTGGTGTGGTGTGTCTATCAGTCAATACTCACTAACTCGTGGGATGAATGGCAAATTTTAAACAGATGCCATTAAACAACCATCTTGCAGTGACACAACGGGTGACAGTTATGTATTAGTTGTCTCTTTTACGTCAAACCACCAACACATGTAACGTGTGTATTCACATCATCCACTCCAGCAAATGAATCCCTTTTCTCATTTCTTTTCTTACTTTTTTTTTTTCTTTAATTTATGTAACTGCACTCACACTTATTGGCCAGGCTGGGCAACTGGTTTTTTCTGTCAGCTGCACAAAGGAGACAAAGTGGACCCGGGGACAGGCAGTAATGAGCAACTCCTCTTACAGTGTTACATATAGACCGGCCACGGTGCGGGGAAGGCTTCTGGAGACAATAGAGGGTTTTGAGAGGTCTGGAGCCCTCTGAAGCCCCTCTTTGATTGAGTTTCCTGGCACTGGGCTTCAGTGTTGGGGATGATTGTGGAGTAGGAGCTGTGGGTTCAGGGAGGGGGTGAGGACCCTCCTCTGCGCTGACCTTTCACAGACACAGGTGGGGTGGAGTGGAAGAGGCTGCTAGTGGAGGAGGAGGAGGAGGGGAGCGGCAGGAGAGGCCTATTGTGGTGCTCTGTGAATGTAGAGGTGGCACTCAATAACACTAGACCTTGCTGCCTCTGTCCACCTGCCGGGGATTTTCTCACCGCTGCTTTCTCACTGGTAAATTACATGTTCTGGTAACACATGGTGATAACAAATTGTTCCAGTGCACACTCAGTCTTCACATCTTCTTATCTGATGTTGTTGGAGGAGTTTGCTCAACAACTGTGGGCAATAATTTTCTCTTTTTGAGCCATGTTAGTGGAATAGCTCCAGGGTTGGAAATATCAGTTTGTGGATGTTGGTCAGTTAGTCCAGACTGACATATCAGCAATCAGCTGTATTACCATAAAGTTGTAATCCCCAGAAGACAAATCTGAATTTGCTGACTTTTTCACCTCCATGAGGTTCATGTTTGTGGTTTTGTGGTGAAACGTCACAAAGCACCATCAAGTATTCACAAATCCAATTTGTCCAATGCTTTGATTCATGACCAAATAACTGCAAAACTAAGGACTTCCCCATCAGTCTCTCCCATACTTTGTGTTTACTACTATTTAGCAAGTGCTAGCATGCTAAAATACTAAACACAGATAGTCAACATTATACCTGCTGAACGTCAGCATGTTGGTATTGTCATTTGTGTATTTTGTGTATTTTATATATTTTATATTTCTACTGTGTTCCTGCCAGGCGGTAAAAGACACTTTTCCACTTATAGATATAATAAAGTTGTATTATATCTTATTTTGAACATACTAGCATGCCTGATGTTAGCAGTCAGCTCAAGTCACACTAGTACGCCTATAGATTCTTAGTCTTGTCTTTTACTGGTCTATTGGTAGCAGGGGTCCTTTTTAAAAATATTGCATGATATGTCCCTGAATGAATGCCGTGATTAGGACAACAAACGTGGCCTCAGGACAGAGGTCTACATCAATAAAGATTAGGTCTCTGTCCACCTGCTACTTTCTCACTCCAAATGACATGTTCTGGTAACACACAGTGCTAACAGATTGTTCCACTGCACAGTCAGTGTCCATGCTTTGTTATCTGATGTTGTCGGCAGATTTTGCTCGACTGAGTGGTACCATACAAAGTGCATACAGCTCTAAATGACCCTGCCTGCTTGTACTGTATCAGCACAATTCAAATTCCACCAGTAGAGTGTTTATTATATAGCAGCGCTTTTCTAGAAGGGCCTGGTTGCATTAACTGTTGACTGGGAGCAGTCACATATAAACACTGTTTCTCTGTGCTCCTCTGGCTGACGTGGCCCATGGGGATTCATTTGGTACAAAAGATCACGGCTGCCGGTTTTTGTTTGCTTGAGGTGAACATTTCCTGCACGGCCTGTCTCACACAGACTGTTTTTGTTGCACACCCTAAGCTTAAAGTAAACCCCACATATTGGCCCCATCTTGAGAGACCCTTTGCATGTGGAGTAAGCCATCCGGTGCAGACATGGTGGCAAACTGAGATCGTAATCGTACCTCTTTTGTTGAGCTCGCAGGAGGTTGAGATGTTTCTTAGGGCTGAGCAGATGTCAAGCGTACAGTTTCTCTCCAAGGTTACTTATGAGAAGACAAATGGGCCTGGACCTCTTTGTCCCTTTTTTTTTTCCATATGTCTGTGTTTGATGAGAGGGTTGACATCTCTTTGTCAGCATGGAGATCTGAAAGCACCGGGGGATTGCCATGGATACAGAGTGCACTTTTGGAGTGCAATTTTGAGTGCAATTTTGAGTGGCTCTGCTCTGCTTAGAAGTATATGGAGAGTCACTATATTTAGCTATAAAACAGTTTCCTTCATTTGCTGAACTATGAGGCTGATGGGTTATATTGTAACTACGATAACAGTTTGTCTCTGTTTCGATGTATGCATGGAAGTTTCTGTCTTCTGTCTCAAAGGATTTTCTTGTCCTCCCACAGCAGATTGGTTTTATGTTGATTACTTTCTCAAAGCTGTTACGTTTCTGTAACCAAAGTGTGTCTTGTGATGTTGTATGCCAAGGATTTTGAGAGTCCTTTTAGCTATTCAGAAAGCCAGCCGGCATGCATTCCTCCCACTCTCCTGCATTTGCTCATGATAATGAACCTCTGCTCAGCATATGAATGGCCTCACCCATAGCACTCTCATGTGGCAGGGCAAACGCACTCGAGCTCCATCCTCAATGTCTGACGTGCTACACTGACCCATACACTGTGAACGCACATAAACAAGGAAGATGCATATGCAAATGGATGTAATGGAGTATGAATTCACATGCACACACATGAGCAATACTGCTAGGGGATATTGAAACTCTCTTAAGCAGTAATTACAGTGTGGGGATCAGCTATCAAACAAAGGTCAAGTTCAGATCTACAGCTGCTCATTCAGCCTTATGCTTCCCATCCTGATCTCATTTTAATGAATGCCACTCCCAGCCGCCTTAATTCTCCAGTAATGAGCTACTGTACAAGTCAGGTGTCAGACAAGTGTACAAATGCACTTTGGAGACTTAACTTTCTGCAACCTCATTGCCATTGCTACTTTATTAACTAATGGTTTAAAGCTTTTGCTACATTGTGAGGCCTTGAAAACACTGAAAGACCTCCAATTTGCCACCAACAATCATCCAAAAGAGAAAGAGGGGGTTTCATGCACCCATCCCCATCATGAGAAGCCTCTCAGAGGGTGCACTGGCATAAAGTGAGGACATGACTCACTGAGAATATGTTATATTTAGCTGGTCTGCAGTGATAAGATGAAAGCAAAACGCCTTTCAGTTCCATTCAGGTTGAACAGGCTGGGATTTCCTCCTTAACACCGCTGTCCCATCTAGAGGTGCTGCTTCCATCTGCATGCTAAAAAGGAGCCCCCCTCTCAGAAGTGCCGGCGCCAGCAGTGATTAGCATTTGGGTAGCAGGGACAGAAAGCAAAAATCCCAGAGTGTTTTTGGTGTGCATGGGGAGGAAGCTTAGTGAATGTCAATGTGTGGTGCTCTATGAATGGAGGAGGAACAAACAAATTTCCGGACACATTGCATTAGTAGCTGATGCCTATTTGCATTAAGAGTTGTGGTAAAATGATAGCTGGGGGGGAGTGATGGGTCTCTAAAGGGCTCCAGAGATTTGATATGGAGCATTCATAAAGGTTGCTGACTTAAGTGAGACAACTTTGAAAAACATCTGTTAAAACTGGTCTAACAGAGGCCGAAATATACTGACATGTATTTCCTGTTATTGATCAAGCTCCAAAAACACTAGAGCCTACATTTCCCATAGTGCAACCTGATAAGATTTATTCATTTGACCCTTCACACCTAGTAACTGTTCACACTGCTAGTTAGTAACTCTAAAAACTTCTAAGCCCAAAGTTTAGGTTTATGATCAGGGTTTATTATTAGTAAATGTAAATGGACAGATTTTAGATTTATAAATAATCACGTAACCAGTTTATTCTGAGTGGGCAGCATTCATCAAAGATGAGAGAAAAGAGGTGGATATAAACAACAACATATTTACAGTGAAGGAGATGAATTGAAGATCCCCACTTTGTTGTCTGGTATTGTACAGGACATGGCGTGTTTTTTAGCTGTGGGGTCTCCCCGAACAACAGGACCCCAATTCATATGTTAACCACACTAATTATTTGCATACGATCCCCCAATTATAAAAGCTAATGAGAAGATTATGGGAAATGCACGCTGATGCCGGCGCACAGAATTTCCATTGTGATCCTGTAGCTGCAGATAAAAGGCCTGTGAAAGGTTTTAGTCAAAGCCAGTGAACATTCAACCTCATGCATAATAGCTATAGTTCACTGCTAATGCCTGTCCACTACATTGGCTGTGAATCCATAAAGCAATGAAAGGCAGCTACTGAATGTTTCTCCCAGCTTTTGTTTTTAGCAGAGGACTATTAGAGTGATAACTTTGTCTTACATTCACATCCTGCGTGATTCTGACTTTCTAAACTTTGGTTGAAGGACTGTCTCAGTATCTTCTTTAGCAGGGTCTTTGAATCAACCTCCAACTCCCCAATAGATGTGTCATGGCACAGAGAAATGTGTATGCAGCCCTGGGTGTGAATGCCAGGCAAAGACATCCTGAACTGTAGTGGGAGAATTAAACTCCTCCAACCGTATCCGTTTTCTCATCACCACCTTCCTGAGTGCTGAGCCATTCTGATCATTATAACCCCTCTTTCAACCGTCTGTAGGGGATCCCTGCTGCTCCATTAAGGCCAAACTGTGGCTCACAAACCCCTGGTTGCCTGAGCCATCAATAGCACTGATTATGGGAGTTAATTAGGGTCCCTGGCATGAGAGGAAGACTTATCTTTCATCATAGACATTAAAACTGTACGCTACTGATGCAATAGCAGTGATTCTGTTCCTGTTGCAGTGTTGCATCACTATTGTTTGGCAGAAATCTTTTTTTAGTGGCTAGCATTAAACATGTGGTGTAGTGTTATCTGGTGCTGTAAGTGAAATTCAGTTGGGTTTCTTTCCCCGCTGGCTCTGACTGGCGTGTTTTAATTCTCAGTGCTCGTGCCCCTGTCAGCTCCATCTGTGTGCTCAGACATGTCCTGCCCCGCACGTTCTGTGGCCAGTGTGCATGAATGTGTCTTTGCCCATGTGCTTCGTCGCTGACATGTGCACAAAACCAATTAGTTTTGGGATGGTGAAGTATCTGGCCATGGGAAAATGACAATGGAGTAATTGAAGAGGCTGGCTGAATGAGAGGCCAGACAGCTCAATGCAGCTTTTACACAAGTGCTGAGTGTTTTCTCCACGGACAAAATGAAGAGAAAAGCAGCAAGTTCTGAGTGAAGGTGGTCTTATGTAGTTGTAGACAGTAATTAACATTACAGCCTTTCACTGAGCTGACATTAGTTTCTTCTGTAGACAACTAGTTTGGTTGTGTACTGGCATTCGAAGGTCCTTAACAGTGATTTTGCGCATTTCAGCCTCTTATAATACCATTCACCTTTACTTTGCATAATAACAAACCACACTGTTGTTAATCAGGTTTGTGTTTTTCCAACCATCTCAAGCAGCCATTAACTTCCATTAATGGCTTTTACTGTATGTATATTTACTGTAAGTTCACTTTGATGGATTACACCAGTCGACTAAGTCACATCTAAAGGAAATAAATGGTAACCAATGGCAGTTTGAAACATTCAATAAGTTCCACAGAAAAATATCAAACTCTGCAGCATACATTTCAAAATCTTTGGCAAAAAAGTGACAAGAGAGATGAGAAAATCCACCTGACTTTGCAGTTCCCCTCAGCTCCAGGAGCATTTTAGCATTTTTCAGCTCATTGTTTTGTTTTCATAGCCTGCGGCTTTACTGTTTTGGTTTGCTTCCAAGCTTGGCAAACTCACTGTACACTCACTGGTCAGCACCAATGGCATGTTCGAGCCTTTCAGTAGCTAAAACTCCAGATAATTCTCTCTTGAATTGGTAGAGACCAAACCCAGAGCTAAAAGGTGAGTGAACCTTGGACATATTGCCCAATCCAAAATGGATGCTAATGCTCCTTTACATCTGTGGGATAAACTGCTTTGCTAAGATGTTCAACATAGCTACTTAAAAGGTGATGATATGTCAATTTTTACGGCTTAAATCCACTACCCCTATGTGGCCAAAAAATCAATTAAAGCAGGTTTAAGCTAAGATTTGCCAAGTCACTGGTGTGTTCCTTTCAAATGCCCTGGCAATTGTCTTCATGAGGAAGTGCCATAAGTAACAATTGTATTGAGTTTTCGAAGTGAGACAGCAGCACAGTTTATCATCCTCTTGGCCGAATCTGTTTTGAAAAATAGATAAAAATTCTTGCTGGAAGTGTCCTTCCCAACCTGTCGTTGTTTCTCTCTAAGAGACCATTTACTGTTCGATTCTATCTGCCGTCTGACAGCTTCTGGCGCAGCACTCCAAACAGTACTGTGGTTTTATCTCGGCCTCAGCAGTCTGCGCTGAAATGAGCTTTATTGACTTTGGCTTTTCCAGTTCTGTCAGCACAAGATGCATAGGAAGATTCAACAATAGTGATGGATATCTCCTGATTATGTGTCCTCTCTAAGAATTGTATATTTAAATAAGATGTGGGCTTTGAACTGTAGTTTCCACTTTAGGATGCAGGACTATGCTCATTATGCAAGCTTTTGCTTTATATCACATCACTAAAGTGACGGTTTTCGAATTTGAATCATGAATACTCAGCTACCTAACATGAATAGGGTGAAGTCTGGTGACTTTTCATCATTTTTACATTCACATTTACACACCATTCAGTCAGGATGTGAGTAGTTTCAAACCCTGGTGGCTCGCTCATCGTCTTCAGAGCCCCACTTGAGAGGGATGTGAGGGGCTGGCCTGTATCACTGCAGCTCACGGGGATAATTACTGCACACACAAACAAACAAATACCGCCACACATATACAGTATGCACACAAAGATACACACATTGCTGACCGACTGGAGCTGAGCTGTTACACCTCATTAAATTGGGAAATGAATCCTGAATGAAACCCTGGCTCCTTTCCAGATAAGAATCACCAGGCTTTTGGGGATTCACCATAAAATTTACAATTAACACATTTATTCTCTCGCTGTCACAGGCCTGAGACTGTGCACTGCCAAGTTCAGGTTGTACTTTATTTATTTATTTATTCATTTACAAATGATAGTTCTCTTTAATAACTTTCATACTGACAAAATTTTAGATGGAGGGTCGAAGCTGAGATATTTTTATTTACAACATAATACTTTACTCATTATCATGAATGACACCTGATGATACATTTCTAAATATAACTAGTATAACAGGTGTAAATAAACTCTCAAGGTAAGAGTTTGATGCAGGGTTTTCTGCTCAGCACCCCTGTTTGCAGCCTGCAAATGAGCCCCCCACCCCCACTCTCGGATCTTTTTATGTCAGATCTCGAGATGGAGCTGCCTGATGGTGTAAAGAGCCGTGTGATTGGGTGCCCAAGGCAAATAATACAGACCCTCCCTTGAGAGGTAGTAGTGGAAGCTGGGGGCAGCAGACATTAGCCTTGGTCTCTTCCCATGCTACCAGACACCAGCTCAGGGGCTGGTACTGAATCATAACTGGAGGGCAGCACTAACAAATACATCACTTCCCCAGGGGGAGGACCAGGTCAGGGTCTGACTGCCTTGCGGTCTGGCCTGCAGTCCCAGACGCAGCTTCCATAACCTCATCTAACCTGCCGTGCACCCAAAGGCAGGAGAGTGGTACATCCGGCTCCTCCTTTTTAAAATAGGCTTGATTTGATTCTCTCATACAGTAAATGACATTATTATCCCAAATTTGATAGTGTGGTTTTGTGATAACGCAGCAAATTAGTCTGCCTGAGCTCTAAATTAAGCTGTGACATTTTAATACTGTGCCAGCGGATGCCTTGGGTACGACAGGCAGGAGAGCGAGATAAAAACAGGTCAGGCTGCCATTGTTATAAGACATAAAATGACTCCTAAGTTCTGTTTTTTTTTTTTTTTTGTCCATCACTTAGAAGCTGAACTCACATGCGAACAAAAATAATGAAATATACTAATCATTTCTTAAATATGCAGATGAATATAAATTAAATTGAGCTAACTCAGTAGTGAGTGTTATTCTCTGACGCTTGAATGACGTTCTGGTTTTGATGACCATGACAGTGATTATTTTAAACACTTGGTTTAATTGCCTCTGGTTGGATGAAGGTGTGATTCAGCAGCACTCGAGCTGCCTGGCAACAGGAGAGAAAATTGCAACCTGGTATGTTTAATATGCACATTTCTGTTTTGGTTTCTTGTCTGTTTCCCATGCATCCACCATGCAACACTAGAGTTGTGATGGAGGCATAATTGGATTACATTGTGTAACAACAGAAAATCCTCACTTAATTAACAGTTAATCAATGGCCAGTTGGCCTTTTATCAAATCTCTAGTCACCTCACTTAAACCTGAACACCATGTTTAACTTTTACTGTCTGCTGAGACGTCAGAGATGTAAGATCTGCCCCTTCACTCAACTACACTACAACACTACAACATGACATCTCATGAAAGCACGGTGGGTCAGGGTCTGAAATCAGAACTCATTGCAGATCAGTTTGCTTCTGGCTCAGTCAGTCAGTCAGATGAAGCTGAGAGAGGAATGGAAAGTGAAGCGAGTGTCCGCCTCTGTCTTGTCCCTTGGCTTGTCATCTATCAGCTGATGTGATCAATCTGGCAGAGAGGCCTAATGGCATCATGGCCACGGCAGTGATTAGCTGAGCAAAATGAGCCCATGTGGGCCACGTCGGTCCCTGTTGCAGTGCACTAGATCAAAAAGATAGCTTCCAGCAAACTGTGCTGCATGGCAACGAACATCGATCTGTGGCCAGAACTATATGTGTGTGTCTCGCTCATTCTCCCTTTGTCTCTCTCTCTCAGCAGCTGATGGACACAAAATGGAACAAACTCAGTATTATGATTGATAGCCACAGTAACTGGATGTGCTACTCAACCCAGTAATCTCTGATTCTGTTTCTATCCTCCTATCTCTGACGCTCTTTCTCTCTCTGTGCCTGTCTTTCGTAGTTGTAGAGCGTGCACGTGTCCTCAGACAGTGAGACCGAAAAGAGAGGCGGGACATCACTGTATTTGGGGGCAGACTTTCACGTCACACACCAATGATGGAGCGGAGGAGGATGGAGGCAGCACTGCTGGTGCTGTTAGTGGGACACCTTGCCACCGCGCTGGAGGTCCCACTAGACCGTAAGGCAACAGAGCACACACCACACAACTCTAAACGAGTGAAAATGGACCAATGTTAAGCGTCTTTAAGCAATTGATTGATTAGTTCATTGGCAAGAAATTACTTCTCAGGGGTGAAGATTTTTTTCACATGACAATCAGTATGTTTGGGTTTTAGAGAGATGAGAAAATTATTTTGATCTTTTAATATCAACAATTTTTATTTGCCCTCATGCAATTTTTTGGTTGAAAAAACCACCACGCTAAACCACTTTCTTTTAAAGGGTCACGTTTGGGGCGACAGCTAAAGATAACATTTAGAAAACAGAAGTTTCCAGAGCTCATGATGCTCTATCAGTTTTTAACTGAGCAGTCTAAAACCTGGACACATTTGGTTTACTATCATGTATGACAAATGAACACATCTCAGGAGCTGGAACTAGCAAATATTTATTTTTGCTTAAATTTGACTGAAAATCAAAATAATTGCTGATTACTTTTCTGTCAGTGAACTCATCGTTTTCACTCTACATTCATTCCATCGATCTGTGTATGTATATATAGTTTACTCACCTACTCTACATATAAGTAAATTCATATATCTTATAGGATGAGACTCTTTACACGTTTTTGCCTTGTTTTGTTTTTTTTACAAACCAAACAGTTAGACACAGTATCCCCAGCTTTGACTGATGTGGAAATGACCCTGCAGCCTGATGTCTCTGTGCTGATCCTGTATGTATGTAGTGTTTGGTTGGTTGGAGCTGTTCACCACTGGAGGCTGATATTCCTCATCTGGGGACTGGCCTCATCCAAAACTTGTTCTGAACATAAATAATGCAGGAAGATATTTTTCCCCACTAATGTCTGGTTCTCTTTACTGTCACAATTTTTCTTTCTTGTTTGCTGAATCTTGGGGAAAACCCTAAAGTCCTGGAAGGATGTAAGTGGCAAACCAGTGTGAATTCACTGCAGAGGTTGTGCTAGCAGTTTTTTTTTTTTTTTTTTTTTTTTTTTTGTTGTGCACTAAGGGTTATATTTGACTTCCTGACTCAATTTTGTCACATTTTGTTTTATCCTATAAATTATGAGTTGCAGAGTGTGATTTGCAGTGGACTTGCATGCATTGATCCCTTAGTTTTTTGTTTGCTGTTTTTGTTTTCTGTGTTCCTGCAGCAGTAGAGTGTTTCTCATAGAACAATATTGCAAACAGCATGAGTTCTTATGTCATTTGTTTTGTCATAGTCCATTAGTTTTCTCCCCAGCACTGACAGGAATGCATTAAGCATCGGATCATTACAATAAAGTGAAATGTGCCTGAGCGGTCTGCATGCCTTTTTGCTGCTGTACGTGTTCTCAGAGGCTTTTTTTTTGTGTCTGTCAGCAAACAGCTGTGTGTTTGAGTCCATGTGGTAAGTCTGCATGTGAGTTGTAATGGCTGCTTGTGTTGTCAATACAGCAACAGAGAAAAAAGCTTAGCGATGCAGTAAAGGTCGTGATTAAATATCATCCTCTTTCTGATCGCCTTCAGTGCCGCAGCCACCGACCATAACTCACCAATCCCCCAAGGATTACATCGTAGACCCACGGGAGAACATTATAATCCACTGTGAGGCGAAGGGAAAGCCTCATCCCAGGTAGGAAACTGTGAACTGTGATTTCACATTCATGATGCTGTTAGAAGAAGATAAAACACCCACCTATCAAATTTTCAGTAAGAGGCCTCAGCTGACAGCAGGTCTAATATGTGATGGGTGAAGGTCCTATTTATACAAACTTTATAATAAATAAAGAATATTTTTATTCCAGTACATACTGCCTTTGCCAGAGGCTCATGTTGATGCTAATGCTTTTGAACCTCTTGCTCTAAACTATGCCACCCTCCTTCATTTAGTATCTTAGTGTAACACCTGATTAATTTGCTGGCACTAACAGGTTTATATTCAGCTCTTTGGCAAAATACTCAAATTTCTTAGCCCTTAAACTTCACTTATGCTAAAGCCAAATGTTATGTAACCTTTAAACACCCCTTTTGAAGAAAAGAGTTTCACACTTTAAAATGCTCATTTAAAGTCCCTGAAAACTTGGTGTCAAATTTTAATGAAAGAAAAGGAAGAAAAAGCTTCACTAGGTATTATTTGATAAGAGGTGAAAGTTAATCTGCTTCATCAGGTGTGGATGTGGTTTAATTTTTTTCCCATTTGTTATCAAGGAATATTATCTTAAAACCCTGGTTTGTTTTCTTTCTTCTTTGCTCAGTTTCTCCTGGACAAGAAATAGGATCCACTTTGACATCGACAACGACCCCAATGTTGTCATGAAGCCCCACTCTGGGACCCTGGTGGTGGACATCAGTAGAGAGAAGGCTGAATACTATGAGGGGGAGTACCAGTGTACAGCAAGGAACAAACACGGAACTGCCGTTTCCCACAACATAGTCGTACAACAGTCCAGTGAGTGCAGCACAGTCAAGTGCAATGTTTTATATTTTTTTTCTTACATCGTCTGAATATCATGCATATCTCACATAATATGAAATCAATTCCTTTCTTTTCTTCTTCTAACAATTAAGTTGCATTTTCCATCTTAAGAGCACTCCTGGAAGGTAAAGGAGCATGTAGAAATCAGCATGCCTCTGTATTTATCCTCCAGCATATTGTCATTCAGTTAGAGACCATCCCTCTTACCTCGCCTCGTCACCTCTGTCATCATGTCAGCGACAGCCCATTAGCAACCGTCACATTACGGCATCTCTCATTCACTGATGTGTGTTTCCTTTTCCCAACCAATCCAGAGTCCCCCTTGTGGTCAAAGGAGAAAATCAAGCCATTTGTCGTTCAGGAGGGCGTGTCCTTGGTGCTGCCGTGTCGACCCCCCGCTGGCCTGCCCCCTCCCATAATATTCTGGATGGACGATAGTGAGCACTTCAGTCATGGATGATTTCTTCTTCTAGCCGAAAATGCACATGACAATTTATTTTATTTTGTAAAATGCTGCTGCTGACAAAAATGACAGACTTCAGTTGACAAAACAATCCCACCACAAGTACCTTGCAGTTGCTGCTTTTGATCATATCACATGATCTTCCTCAGTAGAGGACACTTCCCACTTGTCTTCATTTTTTATTTTTTTCTAAGCAGTTTAAAGATTTCTCCTCCACATTTAATGAGATTGAAACTTCTTTTTTCACACAGCAATTGCAAAAACAACCTCACCACAAACTCCACTAAGAGGCTGTTCATCTGTATCATATCTGAGTTTTCATCAGAACTGAAAGACTGAGGAAGATTATGTGATATAAATGAAAGCTCCAAAGCAGCTATTGAGTGGAGTTGATGATGAGATTGTTTGTGTCAGCACTGATCTGGCTTCATTCTTCTAGGTTTTGACTTTTCTGCCTGTGAGATTTATGCTTCCATCTCAATACAAATAGAAGTGATTAAGACTTTGTTTATGGTTTTTATTCATATATTCAACAATGTCTCTTCCCAGAAACACTCTCCCTTACTTTGACTGTTGCTTCAGGAGAAAATTGTTCCAATGAAAACTTGAATAAAATTGCAGTGTTTTAGTTCTATAATTCAGATGAACCAGTCCTTTAAAGAAGACAGCACATACAGCTTTTACAAGTACTTATTTAAACTGCTGCACACTTGAGAATATTTTAAATTGCTGTACATTTCAGACTTCCAGAGGCTGCCTCAGAGCAGCAGGGTGTCCCAGTCCCTGAACGGAGACCTTTACTTCTCTAATGTGCTCCAAGAGGATTCCAGGAACGACTACATCTGCTACGCCCGTTTCCCACACACACAAACCATCCAGCAGAAACAACCCATCACCGTCAAGGTCCTTAACCGTAAGTCTGATGCTATGTGAGGAGGAGAAAGCCCTCAAATCCACTGAACGCGTAATGAGCTACCATGACTGAGACTAATAGTGTGTGTGTGTGTGTGTGTGTGTGTGTGTAAGTGTCATGAGAGGCAGTTCAATTACAGTAGTAGCATGACTGTGTAGGAGGGAAACAGCATTTCCTATCTCTAATCCCATCCTGAGAGACGCCAGTGGTTGTCGTCCCACTGAAAAGACATATTGTCGGAGCTCTCATGGCGCCGTGCGCACTCTGCCAAGCAGTTGTTCATTTTATTTCTTCTGTGAGACATCTGCACCAACAACAAAGACCTCTCTCATTCAGTGTAGTATTTGTTGTTGACATGACAGCAGACCGTGCCCACTAGAGTCTTATGACGACTGTTCCTAATCTTTGACTTTTAGATCATTTCAAGATTTTTTCTGTCAGTTTTAATTTCATGTTGTTTTGTTCTGACAATTTAACTTGTTGTGTTACAGTGGATGCAATCAATGACACAATGGCAGCTTTTTACAATGACACTGATTTATTTAGTGGTGAGTTTTGGCACCCCCTAGTGTTTACTCCCCAACCTAGTGCTCCAAACTGTGGCCCTTACCCACTAACACTAACCTTTCATCCTGACAACCCCAAGGCTTTGTTCCATCACACTGATTTATTTCGGGGTGGGATTTGGCACCCTCTAGTGTTTAATGTAGAACTCTAAACTGTAGTTGTTGACCCACTGGTACTAACCTTAAATCCCAAAAATCCAGGTTAATTCAATATCCCTCCTTTACTCCCGCTGTGTCCAATCAAAACCCCTCTGACAACTCTTCACTTCCTCCTATTAGCTGCTTAAACTAGCACTGCATGATGATTCCAGCACCACCTGAGCTGATTGCGTAACTTTGGATGACATCTGTACAGTCTGTGCAGAGTTTTGAGAAACAAGATTACATATGAACAACAAAAAAAGTAGTTAGGTGATAAATTAAACACATTAAGAGTGATAAACAATGCATTTGCATATCTCTCACAACCAGCTGCAGCCTTCATTTCTAAAATCACTCTTTTCCTGCTGCTCTGAACCTATGTGTTAATTTTTCTGTCACCAACTATTTTCATCTCACTTCATTATGTCATTGCTTAGTTGGCCTCTTTGCTTAAACTTTATCATTAACATATACTTAGATTTTTGAAAGTCAAGGAAGAGTACAGCCAAGGAAGGGAAATTACTTCACGTCTTTTGCAGAAGATATGGTGATAGTTTTCTTTGTACATCTGTGTTCTGTGTGACTGTAGAAGACCCAGTAGATGAGAGGAAGCCAACCTTCCTCATCCCATCTGGCCCCTCCAGCTCCAAGATGGTGTTGAGAGGACAGGTGCTGGAGATGGAGTGTATTGCAGAGGGACTGTAAGTGAAAGAGTCAGCCATTACTTCAGTCCCAAAAGCATCAAATGCCCACCTGCTCAAGTGTCATCATCACTCTTTTCCCTCTCTCTTCCCCCTTTGAATCCAGGCCCACCCCTGAAGTCTCCTGGACCAAAGTGAGCGGAGATCTCCCGGCCAAACGCACATCCTTCCTGCATTACCAGAAGTGGCTGCGTATTGTGAACGTCTCGGAATCAGACTCGGGAGATTACCGCTGCACCGCCAGGAACCGACACGGCACGGCGCACCACACCATCCGTGTCACAGTCAAAGGTGTGTCAGTGATGAAACACTGTCCAATCAGGCCAGACCTCCATCTTGGCAGCACAGTCGCTCCTTCTTTCTGTCACTTTGTTCACTCCTTCCCTCCGTTTCATAATTGATTTATGCACAGATGCCAACGGGCCAGTGTGTTCAGTGATTAATTCTCCAGCCTTCTGTTCTATTTTCAGCTGCTCCATATTGGCTCAGCGGCGCTCCTAGGAACCTTGTCCTAGCTCCAGGAGAGAACGGCGTGCTGACCTGCAGGGCCAGTGGCATGCCCAAGCCCTCTGTCACATGGGCAATGAATGGCATCCCAATAGAGAGTCAGTGCAACTTACTCCTTTGGACTAAAGCTCTTCCTGCTTTTAAAATAGATCTCCAGTGTTTATGCCCTTTATCTTATGTGCTGAATATTGTCAACTTCAATTATCTGAAAAATGATGGTATTTAATCATTTGTTCATTTTAGCAGAGTAGCATTATTTATTTCAGATATAAAGATGTTTTCCAGCAAAACTTTTTTTTTCTATTTAACAAAAATTAACAAAAAACTCAGATGCATCACTATCTTATTTTATCTTAAATTATTAGGTTTTGAGAAATAATGCTTGTTCGCTTTCTTGACAAAAGTTGTAGTCAGCCAGGCAACCAGCAGAAAGACGACTGTCACTACAGCCACCTAAAAAAAACTCTCCCCACACAAAATCTGTAAAAACACAACTTGTCATTTTCACATTTAGTTTTTGTAATTATCATTGAATTGTACTTTGTACATTGAATACTTGAAGGCAGATTTTGTGAACCTTAAAGAATCAGGCTTGCTGTTTTTCCCCAGCTTTTAGTCTAGTCAGCCAGAGGTGGTTTGTTGTTAGCATACAGACACGTAAGTCAAATCTGTTTTCTGATCCAACTATTTTCAATAGTTTTGTTTATTCCCAGAATATTGAACTCATTATTTAACAAAATTAACCACAGCCTAAATAAACCAGAATTATGATCTGAATGATAAAAAATATGTTAACAGGGCTAAGAATTGGTTTTGTTATCAGAAATCTTTCTGAATAATTTATGCTCCCTGAAGACATATGTTGTTGTAATATACAGCCATTGTGGGATGAAGGAATGAGGGCCAGATTAATAAATGATCTGTTTTGAACCAAAATGTACAAAACTGGAGTTCTGTCTTACAACCCTCTGTTTTCCACAGATTACCCTAAAGATCTCAGCAGAAAGGTGGAGGACGACACCATAATCTTCACTGACGTACAGACTGGATCAAGTGCTGTCTATCAGTGTAACGTCTCCAATGAATACGGTTACCTCCTGTCCAATGCCTTTGTCAATGTCCTTTGTAAGTTCATTACACTAGATCCATTTGTATTTGAATGCTGTTTTCCATTTGCATTGATTTCTGGAGTGTAATCACATGTCAATAATTGCTGCTGCAGCGGAGCCGCCCAGAGTGCTGACACCAGCCAACAAAGTCTACCAGGTCATCAAAAACCACCGGGCCCTGATAGACTGCACTTCCTTTGGGTCACCCATCCCTAAAATTACATGGTGAGTTAATGAACTTTTCACTGAGGAAAGTGTGGTATTATGTTTCTTCAAGCACTCAGAGTGGCCCTCTCTCTCTGTCTCTCTCTCTCTCTCTCTCTCTCTCTCTCTCTCTCTCTCTCTCTCTCGCGCCCTCTCTCTCTCCCAGGTTCAAAGACAGTCGGTCCAGCACCCTAGATGGAAACCCTTACATCCCCCATGACAACGGGACTTTAGAGATTCCCATAGCTCAGGCCCGAAACAGTGGCAAATACACCTGCGTGGCCAGAAACACCCTTGGTATCTATGAAAATCACATCTACCTAGAGGTCAAAGGTGAGAATGCTTCTGTGTGTATAAGTTACTAACACACTGTTGTTTTTGTTGTTACATTGTGATGTTCATGATAAAAACTACTAATAAAAGAATCTGGTCGAGATGGTCTACTCAGCTTTTTTGACGTGTATCACTTGTATCACATTCTCCTTCTTCTTCAATGAAGCGAATAACCTGTCAAACCACAAACTGTCATTTTTATTTTTTTGTATATAAAGTGTTAATCAGTGATATTAAGAGCCCCTAGTAGTCTGGGGAGCCCCGTGGCTGACCTGGGAGAGGTCGCACCACTTAGACTCTTTCCTTACAGCAATGGCCTGGGTATCAATCCAGCCCAGGCTCTTATCCTCCCTCTTTCCCCAAGTTTCCTGTCACTGTCTCTATCACATTATTTGTTTCCCTCTGTTTCCAGTCTTTATGCTAAGATAGGCTAACTAAGCTAAGTTAAGACAAGGTGCCTATAGCATAGGATGAAATGGACCCTCCCTTACAAAAGGAGAGGAGATGTCATCCCACAACAGTAGTAGTTTAATAGTTTAAGACCCACATAAATGTAGAAAAAACAAAGCACCTATGAGAATTCCTGTATGATTGGCTGAGCTCCAAATCCATTAAAATAAATTTCATCTCCTTCAGATTCATCAGGATTCATCTTAGAGAGAGGGGCCATTACATTTAATCATAACAAAATACTATACATATAAATGTTCTATTAATCTTTGAAAGTCCCTAACCTCCTCCCTCTCCTCCCATCAGAGCCCACCCGAATCGTGAAGCAGCCGGAGTACAAAATGGTCCAGAGGGGCAGGTCTGTGGTGTTTCAGTGTAAGGTGAAACACGACCCCTCTCTCATCCTCACCATAACATGGCTCAAAGATGATGAAGAGCTGCCTGATGATGAGAGGTCAGAGCTTGTTTTAATGACTGGAAACTGTTTTGCTTTACTTTCACTGTTAACTATTTGTTCTCATTCTGCCACCCGTACTGAGCTGGTTCTGCTCAAGGTCTCTGCCTCTTAAAAGGAGTTTATTCTCTTTATTGTACTTGCTTGGGTGCTTATCCTTAGCTTGACTGCCTGGCAGTAAAACAAGTGAAATGACTAAAACATTATAACATATAATCTAGAGGCACTGATCGGTCTGTATGCTGCTTTCTTGACAGATTAACTGTAGACTCTGACAGTCTCACCATCACTGATGTGACTGAGAGCGACGCGGGCACGTACACCTGCAACACGAACACCACTCTGGACCATGACTCAGCCAGCGCTGAGCTTACTGTTGTTGGTATGTACTGCTCTGTACTGGTAAAACAAACTCACAGCTGATTAAACCCTCTCTCCATCTCAGGTCTTCCCAGAAAAGTGAATCTGTCCAAAAACTTACACAACAGATTTTCATTCAGCCCTTCAAGGTTAATTGCCTGAGAGTTTACTTAAGAGGGTTGGAGCGGATTTAATCAGCTCTCCTGTCAGCAGCGTGAATATTTAACTGTTGCCTTCTTAGCGAGCCAGATAATCTTCTTTGTTTTCTTATGGCTGACTGACCACTAAACTCCCTATTTCACTCCTGTCCTCCTACCCGGCAGAGGCCACACCGACACCAGCTGTTGTCTACGGTAAACCTGCGGCACACATGAGCACCCAGATGTTCTCTGATGTGGCCTTGTGTTGTTCATTGGATGTTTCTGTTTAGTGCAGCATGTTGTGGCCTGAAGATGCTGTTTGTTTTTGACAATCATAGAGCATTTTAAATGATTTTCTTTCAATTTTGATCTACCAGCGTTGATTTGTTTGTCCTTCAAGTGTTTTTATTCCCCAGAACTAATTGTATATTTTTACATTTTTGTAAGTTTCTAAGTTGAATGCCTTAAACCACTGATGCAAAAATTAAACATTTAGGCAAAGAGAGAGCAATTTCCTCCCACATATCAATGCGAAGACAATTTATAAAGCAAACATCTCTCTATTTCACCACTTGGGATATTTTCAAATGCAACATTTGCTCGTCACTCATTTATTCAAAGCATGCATTTCACTTTATCACTGCAATTTCAAAACACGAGCATCAATTTAGCCTCTCTAGTGAGCCTGAGACTCGATTTCATGCAGAGTGATTATGGAAGATGCTCAAATTGAGCGTCAGACATTTCATATGCATGATGCGGTGTCTGCATGTATATCGTGGGGCAAATAAAGAAATAGAGGAGTAACTGAAAATGTGTGCTTGGTTCTATCAACATATTTAACATTTATCATTGTTATATTAGTATGGAAACAAACTAATGTAACCTGTTTTTGCGTCATCATGTCGTTGCATGAACCCTTCGTACTCTGTAACTGTAATAAGAATTCAGTGTGAATATCGTCCTAGTACGATGTGTTAATGTTCCCTGTTGATGTTACTTCCATCTCCTCGCAGAGAAACCAGACCCCCCAACTGACCTGGAGCTGACGGAACAGAAAAAGAGGAGTGTTCAGCTCACTTGGACCCCTGGGGATGAACATAGCAGTCCTATTCAGAGTATGTGCTATGCATGTGTGTGGGAGAGTTTTTCTGGGTGAAGGACTTTTTAAAGGGCCACTCTGATTTTACCTTTCAGTCCTGAGTATTACTGCTCAGCATGTGACAATAGAGTTATTATGCCTTATGTGATTGCAGGTGTTTTGTTGGATTGTTCTGCATTGAGTAAAATCAACTATATCTCTGATTTTGACCATTTTGGCATAATGTTATGTAACTCCAGGGCTAATTAGCTGGAGTTGCCCTTTAATTCAAGACATTTTTTCCATTTAGCTGACTCCCTTGAGCAGAGAGTGGGGATATGTGAACAAAATCACAATGATCAATAATGAAAAGTCTGCAAAAGTCCTTGAAAAGAAGAAAACAAAACAGAACACCCACTCTATCTTTTAGAGAAAAAGAGCTGCTGCAGGTCACTGTTTAAAGTCACTGTTGCAGGATTGAATGCAGTGTATCAAAAGTGTAATTGTGATTCAGTGGTTTTCATTGTGATGTCAGTGATGACAAGTCTTAACAAGATATAAAAACAACAACAAACCATCCATAGCAAAGTCTCAAACCACCAATGCAGCTTGTGTTACTTCTTCACTGTCTGTTAGTACTGTCAGCATGTTATGAACACCGTCTCAAAGCATTGCTGAAACTGGCATATTTTTGGCAAAAAATATTCCAAATAAAACACACATTTCAGTTGTGCAAATATACTTTCAGACTGTGTATAAGGTGTACAGTTATACACTGTGCTTGTCTTCTTGGATTTTAAACAGAATTTCTGATCCAGTATGAAGACTCACTGCACCACCGAGGTCACTGGCATAATCTTACTGAGGTCCCTGGAACCAGGACGAATGCTCACCTCAAGCTATCCCCCTACGTCCACTACACCTTCAGAGTTATGTCCTATAATGATGTTGGATTCAGCCGCCCCAGCTTCCCCTCCAGGATGTACAAGACAGAACCTGCAGGTAAAGACTTCGCTGATTGACTGTGTTGTTTCTAAATACACACAATTCTGTCTTGACAATCAGAGCTATTTTGTGAACAAACACATTAAAGTGAGATGAATGCCTCTTTTCGGAAGCAGGTGGATCATGTTGATGTGAGCCTCAGGGAAAGGTTTCCCATTGAATAGTATTTCATTTTGTCTGTAATAATATATTTTTCAGCTCCAGACGAGAACCCAGCTGGAGTTCAGGGATTTGGAACAGAACATGACAATCTTGTAATCTCATGGAAGGTAATAAAGTTGTACAAGGCTATCCATTTTAATCCTGAGGCATTTACTGTTGTCCAGAGACTACCATGAAACATATGAGCTTGCCTCAAATGTTCTTTGTTATTATCAGCCAACAAAGTCATATATAATATACTAGAAAAGCATACATTTTTCTGCAAAAATATTCTGTTGAAAAATAGGTTAGTTTTAAAACTTTCTCATCTGCAGCCCCTGACAGGCCTCCAGTCTAATGGTCCAGGGCTTCATTATAGAGTAATGTGGAGGCAGAAGACAGTGGAGAATCGGTGGGCCACAGTGACTGTGGCCAACACCTCCAAGTTTGTTGTTTCTGGAACGCCCACATTTGTTCCATATGAGATAAAAGTTCAGGCTGTGAATGACCATGGAGATGGACCTGAGCCTGCTATTGCCGTTGGCTTCTCAGGAGAGGACTGTAAGTTAGACTTTTTTTTTTTTTTTTTTTTTAAACTGTGTCCAAGAGCCTGGGTTTATGCTTTGGACTCCTCTCAGTGTGTTTACCTATGTGTGTTTATTTATTTAGATGTTGTTTTGTTCCTTGTGTGTTGTTACAGTGCCAGCAGCAGCTCCAGAAAACGTTCAGGCTGTGGTGCTCAACAGCACTCTGACAGAGGTGCACTGGGACCCTGTGCCTCATAGATTAATAAGGGGACATCTCAAAGGATACAAGGTGACGTGCAATACACTTACATACAGTGTAACATGTACATCAATCCCACCAACCATAATGCACACAGAAACCCTCAAAGCTCACTGCATATGAAACCCGTCTTGTAGGTTTACTACTGGAGAGAGCGCAGCCTTCACAAACACAACCCCCATCACATGGAGAAGTTGATCCTGACCTTCAGTGGGAACCACAGCCGTGGGCTGCTGCCTGGCCTGCACCCCTTCAGTCTCTACTCCTTCAATGTGAGAGTTTTTAATGGCAAAGGAGAAGGCCCCCCAAACCCCACTCAGCAGTTTGAGACACCCGAGGGAGGTAAGAGAAGAAATGCGCTGCCTTTGTGAATGTCTGTCTTGTTTTATATATGACTACTGGAATCTTTAACGTTTTAATCTGTATCAACTAGAGTTTATCTCATGTGGAGCACCTGGATCCAAGAGTAGTGTTAAGAATTAAAGCTGCAATCAGTGATCCGAAGGCAAACAGCCTGTACAATACTGGCTGTGTTATGATAATGGATAATTGCAAATTGGAACAGACATCTGGTCAACAATTATCAGTGATCGTGAAAATGCTGTGGTTAGAAAATAGATCTTCCCTCAGAGTTTGATAACACAAAGTCAAGAATTAGGTTAAATGTTAACATTCAACACAGATTCAGTTATAAAACCCTTGCCGTAGTTGTGTTATGAATAAACACTTGACAAGTAAATTCAGTTTTAAATACATCTTATGGTAAGTTATTAATAGATTAAAGATCCCCTGCGGACATGATCGAAGACGTATAAAAAGATCATGCTTTGAATAATAATTTGTGTCTAATATTGTTTTTACACACAAAATAAGCCAGTTATAAATTCTTAAAATTACATCTACTTTTTCTCCTTGATTTTAAAATCCAGAATATATACAAATATTTAGTTAAATATTTCTAAAGTTTAATTGCAAAATTGTTGTGTGAAGGTCAAACAGCCAAGTAAAAGAACAAAATGCATTTTGAGCGAAGTGGGAATTCTGAAATGCTTGTTTCGCATCCTGTGTCTCCTCAATCAGTCATTGAAATATTTATTAATGTGCAACTCTCATTAACTTGACTTTGACAAGCTTGTATAAGGTTTTGTGAATTATGTTTTTTTCTGCAGTGCCTGGGGCTCCAACGTCCCTGGTAGTCACCAACTCAAACCCAAACTCCTTAACCCTTGAATGGAGTCCTCCTCGTGACCGTAATGGACGCATCACTGGCTACACCCTCAAATATCAGCCAGGTGAGCCTTTTAAAGTAATGAGTTGTAGCACTGGGCCTCAGTGAGCTTGGTGTTTAATGTCACCTTCTGTCATGTAGTTTGTAGTTTTGTCATTCTTTTTCATGTCTTATACTGCCATCCTGTTCAAAATCAGATTTTGAGACATAAGAGAATAAGAGATGAAGGGTTAGAACAGTCTTACTTAAAGTTATTTTGCTTTAATTACAACAACACAAATTAACAAGTCAACTTTTGTCACTCCCATCTTCTATTCCTGAACCCTATACCTCTGTGCTCCAAATGCTTTCATTTCCACCTTTATTCTCATTATTGACACTCCAACCCCATCTACGACCCCCTCCTCCTCTTATTTCCATTCAACTTACCTTCACTATTTCCCAACTTCCACCCCCCTTCATCCCATTATTCTTGGCCCCCGACCTCCAACGCTGTAGTCAATAACTCCAATGAGCTGGGCCCAGTGGAGGAGCTGGCCCTGCTCGCCAATGAGACCTCAGTCACTTTGCCCAACCTCAAGTACAGCACGCGCTACAAGTTATATTTGAATGCGAAAACAGTCAGGGGAGCAGGCCCAGCCATTTCTCAGGAAGCGTTCACCATCATGGATGAAGGTAAGTCAACAAAAGTAGCAGACTCAAAGAAAATGATCTACATAGTATTGATGTTTCTGCAGCTGGAAACCAGAGGACTATTTAAGATGATTAATATCATTATTCTGTAATTCAGGTAATGTTATCTGTATAACTGTATATCGTTACAGATCATGTGTTTAATTTACACCTGATTCTAGCAAAATGAAAGCACATCACAGAACTCGTCAGTGCACCGTACTTCATTCAACATTTTTGACTATCTGACCTCCAACAGGGAGTTTTTAGATGAGTTGAATAAAAGATTTTTGAGAGCTATTTATATTTCTCTTGAACATTTCAGTATCCATTAGGAGTTTTGTACAAAGCTTTTTTCAAAAAGATCAAGGTAAAACCTATTGAAGGCTAGACAAAAACATAAATGAAGCATGGTGTTTTATAGAAGAAACGTGGCTTGTCCTGGATGGAAGCTCACAAAGGGCTGCACCTCACATTGATAGTTTACACTGACAGACACAATGAAATGCTGCTCTCTGTGAAGTAGTGCAGAAATGCCTAGTTGATTTATCGATTAGTTGACAAAAAAAATCAATCGACAAAACGACAACAATTTTGAAAATTACTTGCGAGTGTTTTTTTTTTTTTTTAAGTCAAAATGCAAAACACAACTGACTTGTCAAACATAAACAATTGCTGTTTTTATCTTGGATATTTTGTGGTTTTGAACTGCCATTAAGATGCAACAAGCTATTTTAAGAACTCGGCCAAAATAATATTGGCAATTAATCATTATTTTCTGATGTTTTATAGACCAAACAATTTATTAAATAATGAAAACATAATTGTGAACTTAATTGATGGTGAAAGGAATTGTGACTCTAGGATTGTTGCAGTGTGACATGTGCATGTGAAATGATTAATGTACATTGTAATGCACATTACTAGCATTTTTATTTGCTTTTGTTTTTTTAGTATTTTATACAGCATGTTCTACATAGGTACATCCATGTCCATGTTAAATGGAGCATGTGTGTGATGCAGTTGCATTGCTATAAAAGGTGACCCCATGTTGTTATGAAACCACAGAGTGATTAACTTGTTTTTGTATTTAATTCACTCTTTTTACATTACTTTACACAACATGGCCACCTAAATGTCTCACTGTCGTGTTGCTTTCCTGTGTCAAAACCCCCGGATTCAAAACCCCACCACGACCATGCACTCCTCCCGATTTGAGCTATTTCCTCTCACCTCTTTTAAATTCTGCTGCCCACCAAAATACTCCTCTGAGTTCAAAGCTGGGAACGTTCAAAGTCTCATAGATAAAGATGCTGTGTGACGTCTGCCTTTTTAATGTCATGTGATAAAACTACACAAGTACTTACAAAGTGCTTGGCTACCTTTGACCCCCCTCCCCTTCTCACTCCTCCTGTGTTGGCTGCTGGTGATGCTTCCTGCTGCATGGCAAGGCTTTGCTTGGCATGCCAGTGAACTGTGTTCAGTGTGTATAATGACTTCAGCGTCTGTGGTGTCTCTGCCCGTGGAAAGTGTTTGTGCTCAGTGTGTGTCTCATGTCTCGTGCAGTCTTTACTAAGGGTGTAACAATACGTTTTTTCAACAATATGATATGTATCATTTTCTATGGTTCCGATATGATTCAAGAACAATGTTTGGCTCATCTAGAACGACATGATTCGATGATTAAAATCAATACAGGAACATTTTTTTTGCTCAAAAATTCAACCAGTGTGACTGAAATCAATTTTATTTTTTCACTGGTTGAATCATGGATAAATTAATTAATAATAAATGATAATATAAACAATAATTAATGATAAATACATTAATAATACATTTTTAACTGATTCCCTTACATCTCCTTTTTTGCAAAAGCCAATGTTCACACATGCCAGACTTGTGATGCAGCTTGAAAATCTCTCACTCTGCTTCGTGTTGTGTCTGCTGGTCCATGCCAATGACGTAACACACAGGGAGCGTGAGTCAGAGTAACATTTAACATTACTTTACTATTTAAAGTGCTAAAAATATATCCATGTAAAGTTTTTCGTGCTTAAATACAATGTGCAAATTCTTAGTATTGATATAACTGATTTATTTACCTTGCAAATCAATTTTAGATGGATATATGGCACCTGTGAAGGACAACTTGCTGAGTGCCTACCGATGTAGTTTGATCGGAGGAATACAAATCCATGTAGTCAACGAATCGTTACACCACTAGTCTTTACATTTTACCTTAGTTTACAGGAAACACCCAAACCTCTCATCCCATAGCATGCCATCGGCCCCTTGAGGGTACAGATAGTTCTGTGATCATAGAACGCTACATGTCTGACTTGTGAAACGCTTTATTTATTTAATAGCTGCATTAGTGGTTTAGTGTCCTGATTTGAAATTACAATTGTGTATGAGAGTCTAGATTCAGTTATGCTAATGGAATGCAATGAGACAATAATTAAATCAAAGCATGTAATTGCCAGTTATTGGATTATCCTTTGACCAACAGACCAAGCTTGATGGTTGTCTTTTCTCTTGTGTGCTCAGCACAGCCCGCGAGTCCTTTTGGGAACGTTAGCTCCTCGGTTGAAGAGGATGGGGCCGTGATCAGTTGGCAGTACTGGGGCCCGGAGAAAAACGTTTATGTAGAATACATAGTACAAAACAGTAAGCAAGGCATCTTTATTTGTGTCAGTTCTACATATAGGTGGCAAGAGATCCCTACTTCATCATTGGCTTGTGCAGGTGAATAGAAATATTGGCAGTCACGTTGCTGCTGGCTTCTGCCAACGTGGACCCAGATGTGATAAACAAGGCTTCCTGTGATTGGATTGCTAATTATCCAGAGCTGTTATTGCCCGGAGTTGCATGCATTTCCCTTGACAATCTCACTGTAGCTTGTGTAGACAAACTTCATAAAAAGCAGCACAAACATTCTTATTATGCCAATTGAGTATGAATGAAGTGCTCTCCATTGTTTTTATCCACCTGCAGTGAGGATGACAAGCATCATGTTATTGTAGTATGGCTCTCTCACACCTACTGCTTAATGAATTAAATCAGGAAAATTTCATGATCAGAGATCCCAGTAATTTAGAAAATGCCATTATCAGAAACATAATCTTGTTATGTTATTATTAGTCAGACACGTTTCATATTTAGCTCCTCACAACATCTTAAGTATGGGAGCCCTGAGAGCTTCAACTAACTGCTACGTAACAAAACACACGCAAACAGACAAAACAAATGCGAATGAAGAAAACATCACCAATCTGACAGCACATATGCCGTGTTCAGAAAACAAGAGTACAGCCATGCTAGTGGCTGTATTGACATTGAGTGCTACTTTGAGCTAAATGCTAAGGTTAGCATGTTCACATTGACAATGCTAACTTGCTGTTGAGCAGATATGTCCATCTTAGTGAAGCATTAATTAGCATGAGCATGCTAACATTTGCTAGGAAGCACCAAACAGATATTACAGCCGAGGTTGACAGGATTGTCACAGAGAAATTGAGATTTTGACCTGATGATGGCGGTAGATGAAAAGCCAGAGGATCACTTAAGGTTGTATTTCGTATTAAGTGGGCATGAATATGTGAACCAATATAATGGTAATCTATTCTGAAGTTGTCAAGACATCTCACTAAAAATCACCTCAGGTGATATACTGCAGGAAACGTCTGGTGATCACCAACAACACGAGGATCATCCTCCATGGACCTTGAATGCTAAATGTCATGGAAGTCCATCCAGTGGATATTAAGATATTTCTGTGCTGTGTGGCTAAAAATGCTGCAAACTGAGAAAACAGCCAAGTACCAGAACACAACAGAAATATATATATATATATATAAAATATAAAGGTAACCTATTTCCATTGTGTCCTTCTTGACATAGAGCATTTCTCTATGTGGTTGGGTTTCTGTAATTTGTCATGTTTTCTCACTGTGCAGTGTGTTTGTTTCTAAATGCTACAGATGTGCTGTCAAGTTGGTGAAATCATAGTTTTTTGAGCTTCCAGGGCCTCTGTAATGATTCATTCATAGACTAAATTAACTATGGAGCTGTTTAGATCTAATATAGTCATATAGCATTGTCTGTAGTGTAATTCGTTGCCAGTAGATGCCAGTTTTTTATCAACAAACTAGTTCTGATGATGTCATGACCTCCATGGCTCATTTGAAGTTGTGTTCGCTCCATCAAACGTACCTCTCTTCATGAACGTCCCTCCTGCAGGTGAAGGTGAAGAGGAATGGCAGAAAGAGCTTGTCAATGGCTCTCAGAAGGTTATGCTGAAGGGCCTAAAGGGGGGCCTCGCCTATAGGGTGCGTTTGGTGGCCAAAGGTCACCACGACCAGCCGCTCCACCACTCTGAGGAGCTATTGGTCACGGTACCAGGTGAGGCACTTCCTGGGCGGTTGCCTCCACCTTAGCCAGGCCTGGCCTTGCACTGTGTCGTGTATATAATGTGTAGTAGTCTGTGTCGTTGAGTAACTATAACCCAGTCAATCATGGGTTTAACAGTGTTGTGGTCACTTTGTATGCAAGGCATGTACTGTAGTGATATAGAGACAGCGTATAACAGTTTGCATGATTGTATGGTTCAATTTCAGCATAGTGAAGTCAGTCCTGTAGAATTGGTAATTAGTTGATACCATTCTAATATAGAAGTTGAATATATGTTTACTATTTTAATGTTATAATGGCCAACCTAATATCAACTAGTGAACCTATCTATGTATGTGTTTGTGTGTAATGTGTGTATGTTTGTGTGTGTCCATGGCTGTATCTGTGTGCACTAGTCAAACACAGATTGATTTCCTATAATTAGTACTAATGTGGTTTCAATGACTACAAGCCAGCATTAGCTTAATAAGGAGATTTCTAACTCGTCTAACGTCCAAGTGGTGTTTTTTGTAGCAATAAGCAATGATGGTCCCATCATGAACTCAAATCTCTAACTAGTACTAAAAGAATGCTAAAAGAGATTTAACACTGACTTATTACATGTTACATGTTTGTTTTAACACATAAGTATAGATAATCATTCCTGTCTTTTTTCTCCAATGGAGAAAAGGTAGTCTAGCCATAAATTTTAAGTGTTCCTCATCTCCTCTGGCCAGCTGTGGCAAGCAGACAGGTGGACATCGCCACTCAGGGATGGTTCATTGGCCTCATGTGTGCCATCGCTCTGCTCATCCTGATCCTCCTCATTATCTGCTTCATCCAGAGGAATAAAGGAGGGAAATACCCTGGTGAGTCATCGCACAAACACCACCATAGACACGCTCATATATATATATACCCACATTTTCATTCTTTATTTGCCAGCATTTCATTATTTTTGATAGGATTTTAAGATTAGATTCAGTTTTGTTTTTGAACAAAAATCATGGTAATTAAAGATTTAAGACAAAGAAGAAGCTTTGTGCTGCTGCATACTGCTATTTTACCTTTTTAGCCTCATACTTCTTATGGTATAACCAGTAATTTTTCATGTTATGACATATTCACATTCTTACTTTTGTTTATGGAAGGATCATTTTATTTTTTTACATTACAAAATTTACATTATATTACATTCCTTTCCTGTTATCACACAAAATCTATAAATACAAAAATATTTTCCCTTTAAACAACATGCTGACTTGTGTCATTAAAGCAAGGAAATTATTTCATTAAAGCGATATATGGACATTTTTCTTCAACAACATGTCAAAGTAATCATTAGAGAAGTTTTTTTTTTTCTTTTCTCACCAGTCAAAGAGAAGGAGGACGCACACACAGACCCGGAGTTCCAGCCCATGAAAGAAGATGACTGCACTTTTGGGGAATACAGGTGAGAGAAAGTGCTCCAGCCTCTGGAGTCCCCAGAGCCAATTTTACCCATCAACCCCTGCCCCATCCCTGCTTTGTGCCCAGATCTGCTCTCTCTGGCAGGGCTGGGGCTCTGCACTCCCTCCCTCCTCTCAACCCTTACAGCTGACCAATAAAATGATCCAGGATCACCAGTAACAGAAATTCAAAACAAGAAGAAGTGCCCGCCCCTATCTGAACTTCTACCACCGTGAAGCACAAGATTTTTTTTTTTTCTCCTGGGTTTTGGGACGTTGTGGATGCTACTCATGTTGGACTCTGTGATGTATGTGCTTGATATGACATTGTGGTGTCATTTGAGAAGCAGGATTCTTCAGGTTCAAGGGATTTAGGGGTTTTGGGTGTTTTTAAAACGTCAAATAAAACAGTCAGGAAAAAAAAAATAATAAGCTAGATTAATTTGCATCACACGCTAAAATGACCCTAAGCATCAAATCCTATTCCAATAAATAAGCTACTCATAATGCATTGTGTGTAGTGTATATATAGTATTAACACTTTGCCTAGTGTATTGCTACTGACATACACAACCCTGAGATGATTGAAAATCACTGAAACTATCATTCCTGCTAACTTAAAGCAGTTATTCAGCTAGGCTTGTTAGCATCCTCCTTTTAGGCTGCTTCTCCGATCGCACGCAGAATAAAGAAAAACGAAGCACTTTACTTCTGTATAGCTAGCAGTTTTGAATATTGTTTTTTATAAGTCGATTTATAAGATGTCTTGCTTTTATATTTTATATTACTTTTTGTATTATGTATACATAAATCTATTCTATGGATTTTTTGCTGTGATAAATACATATCGATATATACAATATATATAATATGTGATATGCATGGTGTGAAGATCTGATATATGAAACTCTGCTCTAGGCAATAATGTATTGAATGGAATTATTGGTCATATATGGATATACAGTATATAGATACATATGGATCTAGTATGAAATTATCAGCATGTTTGAGGGAAGCAGTCATCATTGAGTGTACAATGTTTATAACAGGCCAATAGCCAGTCTAATACTAATAATTCTTAAACTATAAGGCTGGCAATATTCTTCTTTTATTATTCTCAAAAAAATTCAATGAAAAGACAAAAACCAACAATGTATAAGTCTGTTTCTCAGTACTGCTACTGAGGACTTAAATCTTTATATATATATAGTGTGTGTATATATATATATACACACACACACACACCCCCATATATATATATATATATATATATATATATATATATATATATAGTGTTGTTGTACCATCAGTATGAAGTTGTTAAAATTAGCTCCATGTACCTTGGGCTAACGCAACGGAAAAATGCTGCTTTAAAGAGCAACTTCACTGCTGATGAAAGAGCCATAAACCAGGCCATCTGTGCAGTGGAAATGTGCCATTATCTGGCTGATGAGATCAGTTTAATTGCAGTCTCTAAACTCATCAACGAATATACATCATTTGTCCGTGTCCTCTAGAATGACAGATAAAGTCTTTCCTCTAATCTGACGCCCATCTTATAGCATCATGTGTCTGCAGCTTCCAAAGCTGATACAGATACATTTTCAGTTTTATGATGTAATAATGTCATAGTTAAGGTTTAGATAAGTGTCCTGAGTCATTCTNATATATATATATATATATGGGTATGTGTGTGTGTGTGTTTTTTTATGAAACCTGACACATTTAATGAAACAGCTGGGGACTGTGTGGTACTTTTGGAAATAAAAAGGTTAAATACAGTATTTGTTGGAGGCCATTTCCAGAAGCAGATTTGTTACCTCTAACAATATATAGCAGTAGGACAGTGTATGAGGGAGCAATTAAAAATAAACTACAGTTTCCATACTGAAGGAACATCTCCTGGTGCAACAGTACAGCATATCCATGTGTTATTAATAGTTTTTGAACAATAATCAGCTATATCAGACTTTGCAATCATGCAATTAACACTTTTTAGTATAATTAACTTGTTTTGTTTTTGTCTGTTCATGGGATTTTTTTGACAATAAGAAAAATGTAAAATATGAAAGTTATAGTTTGAGAAGATAAAAAGAGGGGCCTATTAGACTTCTCCTATGGACATCAAAGAACACAGTAGACAATAAATCACAAGGCAAAGTGTACAAATATTATAGTGCCTTTGTGAGAGTAAACTTATATCCATGCTGTTTCATTAGGCTCAGCTGGAACCTTACAGTATGTCAATAAAGGCATAACTAAACTCATCTGAGCTGTTCTTGTTTGACTGCAGGAGATCCTATTGTCAGTTCAGACTGTACATGTACATGGCATACATGCCTGTCCAAGTGCCACACTCGCATAAAATCTTTTTAAGTGTGTGCATAGTGCAATCATGTCTAGGAGTGACTGTTGTGTTGTGCGGGATCTCAGCTGGATCTCTTCATCCTGACCCAGGGGTATAGGTCTCAGGAAAGGTAAGGGTGATGATGGTGTGTGTGCGGGTGGGGGCTTTGAGGGTCATCATTCTGCAAGTCTAGCATGTGAGGGAGGGTGAAGTGGATAGTCAAGTCACTGTGGAGAAAAATGCTCGCTGTATACACATTTCAGGTTTTCACGGCTGTCATCAAGTTTAATATTTGGTCATAAAGCCTTCATCATGTGCAGTGCATTGCGAAATCTTTGAAGCCAGTAATCTGTGACTATACTGTGCTTTTTTTCCCTTAAAATGCTTTTGCATATAGATTATTATCTATAGATTTAAGAAAATACCAGCATAATGATGGCTTTGTGATCTTATCCCATTGATATTCAACTCATGGATGTGGAATGTATTCAACTATCTGATATCCAAAGAAAACTTTCTTTGCAGATTTTTCATGCATTTTGCCAATCTGTGATTATTATCATGCTTGCTTTGGAGGGTGTTTGGCTGAAACTTTGCTTTCCAAGTTTTACTCATACCATTGCCTTGGATTTTTCTGTTTTCCATCACAACCTCTGTCCTCGGTGGGGGGAGGGGAGTAATGCTTTTGTCAAACAATACATTTACCATACATTATTTTTTGGTTTCAGGGGGAATTTGAACAGGGTATGATTGCTTGAGCTTTATTCCCCTGTTGCCTGATGGAAACCAACTAATCATTCATAGCTACCGATTTTTTAGTCATGGAGCAAGCCAAATTCAAATTTGCTGCTTATGCAGTGTGCAAAATTGTTCACTGTTGCATATTAATGAAAGCTGCTGAGCTTAGTTTTAAAAAGTAAATGAACAAGTCAACTCATTCTGAACAAGGAAAAAACTTTACCATGACCTGCCAAACTTACAGTGGGTGGTGGTAAAAGTAACCATTGGCTCTCCAGTGCTCCATCTAAAAAAGTGATCACTAATCTCCTTGTTGCATCTGTCACATCATCTCACCGGTAACACCTGCATGTTATTTTCTCCTTCAGTGACAATGAGGACCATAAACCATTAAAAGGGAGCCGCACACCGTCTAATGGGACGGTAAAGAGAGACGACAGTGACGACAGTTTAGTTGACTACGGGGAAGGAGGAGACGGACAGTTCAACGAGGATGGCTCGTTTATCGGCCAGTATAGCGGAAAGAGTGCCAGCAGAGACACTGCTGAGGGCCACGAGAGCTCGGAGGCCCCATCTCCTATTAATGCCATGAACTCCTTGAACTCATTTGTGTAGCGGATCAGTCCTTACATGACATGAGGCGCTACACTGACTGCTCAATCCCCTCATCTCTCTTTAGAGGGCTGCCCCAACACCGCATGGCTTTATGATCACACTTCCATCCCCAGTGCCACACATGACACAGTAAATACACACAACTCATTATGTTTTCACCTGGAAATCTTTGTGGAGAGGCTTTGAAACCCATAAGTCATTATATAGGAATTAGTTTAACCAGTCATATGATTTTAACAGTGCATGGAATACCTGATATTACAGAAATCCATATATAAATTAACACTTTGATATTAACCAGTGTTGCATTCTTGCTGTACCAAGAATCTCTTATGGACTATGCAGTGCTCGTCTGAACTATATTTGTTTGTACCAGTTATGATATTATCTACTATGTTCAAATAGTAATCAGTGTCGACAGTAAAAGACTATTACTGTATTTTTTTCAACACAAGCTTGTACAGGAATCTGTATTTAATAATGTAATTAATTCATATAATTCCATCATGTATTTACAGTGCACAAGGCAGATGATGTACAGTGTGAATATTAATATTGGGAGCAGTGCACACAGCACGCTTGAGATTGCTGGATTGACACAACTTCGTCTGTCACCACTCTGTTGATGAACCATCTGCACCTACGAGGGAGGAAGCCGAAATGCTGCATGGCATGTCGAATGACCTTTGCCCTGCATGTGACCTCCTCTTATTGAACTTGATCTGGGGCTGGTAGGAAACGCTTTAGGGTGTGACAGGTTCTCGTCTCAGTCTTTGCAGTGCTTCTTCAGCAGGTAGTGCCTTTTCCTCAAAAACACAACTCAGTTGTGAGGTCTCTTTTCAGAGCTCAGTGACTGGAACAGAGACAGTAGTAAGACTGCAGATGTCATATTCCTGGATGAATAAGTTAAGCTTGAGGAGAAGACTCTAGAGGGAGGAATAATTCATACACTCCTGTCATCTTTTTTTCCTCCCAATGCCTTGAAACACTGGATTGGCTTTGATTCCTCCAAGAAGCTAAATGTAGGTACGTTTGTTCAGGCTAAAACATTGAAATAATTTCTGGTACATAAACTCTGCAGTCACTATGTACAGTACCTGATTGTATTTCGGCAATGTATGGATATTTGTGAGTGTGCATGTGTACGTGTGTGTGTGTATGCTTGGAGATACAGAACATTATTCAATACCCATTAGGCAAAAATTGTTCACTTGTACTAACTACACTTGAGGGCCTTTGGGTGGGATCAAGATTTCTTTTCTCTTAACTTGCATCAAGTTTCATTTTTTTTAAGACCTGTAGAGTATTTGTTGAATTTGTAAATACCTTAATTGTTTGTACAGAGACATAAGCAATGAGGCAGCCTAGAGAGGCAACATTGTGCATGACACGGTTTAACTTGTTGATAGGATTGTATTAAATATAGACTTCTTGTAGAGAATATATACATTTTTTTTCCTTGCTGTGCACTTGTACATTGTATTGTAACTAACTGCACAGAAAAGTGCATATGGATTTGAATTCTGATTGTTTTCTGATTTGCTTGTCAGTGACTTCTATAACTTTGATAATGTACATCAATTTTTTGTGTGTAGGGATATTAATTGATTTGAATTCCAATTTGTATTGGTTCTACGCAGTCCCAATATACTGCCAAAATGATGCTCTTTTCAGACAGTATTGCAAAGGGTTTTGTATTTAAGAAACAGATTTCTACTAACCGATACTTTCTTTGTCTCTATTTAAGTTTATCCTTTTAGTGCAAGTATGAAATTCAAGCTACTGGAAATATAATGAATGAATAAATAATTATCTGCTTTAATTTTGGCTTTCAGCTTCTTCTGTCTAAATGAGTGATACTGTGGGTGGCGTTAGATTCAATGACTCTTATTAACCTTGTCAATCAGATAAGCTCACTGCTACAAATTATTCATTACTTAACAAAAATGCTGTCGCAGTTTGCTACACTTGAGTATGACCAATTCTGCCACCATAGAAATAAAACCATAGTACAAACTTTGTACCTGTATTGCAAAGAGAAGTGTTAAATATTCATAGTATGTTTATTCTTTATGTTGGTGTGTAGATTGGCATGTTAGCAGGTATATGTCAACAAGTAAAAGCCCTGAATTTGAATTTGAAACCCTACTATATATATTTTCAACAAAATTTACTCAAGTATCAAATCTTTACCCTCATGACTGACATTTTACTCAGTTATATTTATTTGCTTATTTGTAGCCCAGTGGTTCCTAACCTGGGGGTTCGGCCTCTTCCAAGGGCTCACAAATCATAAATCTGGGATGTTATTAGATGAGAGAAGAAAGATATAAAGGTTTTCTATTATTAATTCAGCAACACAATTTTTTTTTTCGCTAATATTTTTTGAGACAGATTTACCTTTGTGGGGCTCAAACATTTTTTGAAATGAGACCTTAAGAGGCAAATCCCTCTTCGGTGTGGCTGTGGCCACAAGCCAAAGGGGTCGGGACACACTGGTTTAATCTTCATGAATTATGAATGTGTTGTATTATATTGGCTTCAAAAACAATATTTATATTTATAAGAGGACAAGAAGTATAAGTTAGTATAAACTAAGTAACTAAGTAATAAGTAACCGTCTGTGTGTATGAATCTGTGTTGGCACTGCACCAATACCATCTCCTGCTGCAGATGCCTGAGTTATATTTCGAGCTATATGGACCTGGAGAACTGAACAATTTCAGACTCCTCAAAACTCTAAAAAAAAAACATGTACCACACATACAATTATCACTACCCTATACAGTAAAAGCAGAGGCTGCCTTCACCTGCCTCCCTCTTCTCAGTGTGAACAGCTATAGAAGGACCTTATGGGCTCCATGTTTTTTTGGCGCACACTTGTGGCACTTCCACTTCCATTACAGTCATATTGTCAGGGTAATAGCGAGAGAGCAGCCCGCCATCTGGTGCATTATCACACAGCAATGGTGTCAGGAGGCGAGAAAGCCTGGTATCTGGTGTCTTGGAAATACTCTCTCTCCCTTTGGCAAGGACTCTTCCTTCTGTTCTCTCAGGTACACTAATTCCTTTTCCCAGCGTAAAGTTGTTTAGGGATATTTCACAGAATTGTTTGCTGTTTATAACAGCAGCTATAAAAACCAGATTGCTTTTCCACATATTTATGAATTGGGGTTTAATGATTTTTCTTTTTTTTCCTATCATGAAGCCAAGAGAGTTTTATGAAGGATGAGTGCTCTGCAACCAGTTGGAATAATGTCTATATTACTTCAAACAAAACAAATGACTCTTACTCTCAGCAGTGATGATCTCAAAGACCTGATGACCTTCAGCTCCAGGATGATGATTCATCACTTTGTTTTTGACAGATTTCCCTCTTGACTTTACTGCCACCTAGTGATAAGAGGCAATTACACTGATGGTTGAAATAAGCAACAGGCTTTTAAAAACAAAATCTTAATGTCATGCAACACGATTAAAACTTTTCATAAATTGGTTATTGATCATTTTATTGTTAAATATTTCAGAAAAAAAGAATGACAATGGCTTCTAGTCAATAAAATACTTTATTGAAACCACAATATGCTGAATTGCTTTATATTTTAGCCTGACTGTCTACAAGCCTATGAATTTGGCCTACTGTTGACATCCCCTGCCCTCGAATACAAAGGCTCTCTGTAAGAGGCTTAGCTATTCAGTTTCATGGCAACAGAATCACATTATTTGTCCGTTGATTAGTGATCATTGCCACCAAACAAGCAGCTGCCCCATTACCCTTCTGACACACACCCACCCACCTTCCAGTTGATCTGCTCTGACCCCTCCCACCATCCTCTAATTCCTCATCCAATCCTCGGTGGAGTCATTCTGTGTCAGCTGTACGTCTGCCATAGCATCCATTATCCATTCCCAGCTCCTCTGTCTCCAGCTCCATGATTTACTGCTGGGCAGGAAGCCTGGTTTGAATTGATCTACAGCTGGTTTTATGTCTACCTCCGGTCTGCTTTCAATGGTGAAAAAGATCATTACATGGTCTCGTTGTGATGTGCTGTTTCCAAACAACCTGGAAGCTTTAAAGAAAATCATTTGTATCCCACATGCTCAAGTGAAGGATGTGATCTTTCAACATCGACAAGCTTCCCAATAAGACATTATGCAGAATAAAGAATATCAAAGGCAGGTATTATAAAAACACCATCATTTACTTTCTGGTATTTCTTAAATGTGTGCTGAGCTTCAGGGTGTCTGTTCCTTAGATGTAAGTGGCAGAGCCTTTGTGCCTTTATGTAAATTTGCCCTTTTCTGATGCTCAGCGAGCTGGGGAGGATAATTGTGTATGATTATTCTGTGACATTTCCATATGGCTGACGAACGGTTTGCCAACACACACACACACACATGTGCGCGTCTGTCAATACCAAGCTGTTTGGAGTCTGAATGGTAGGTTTGGTTTATTTGAAATTGAAAACCCCACATGCTGTTGGGAAATCACCTCTTCTAGTATAAGGCTATAATTTCTTCACCAGTGTTTTTATTAACCCAAGAAAGCTTTTGGAGGGTGGTTGATAAGTTGATGTGGTGGCAGATATCATTGCACTCCAGTTGGATGGATGCGACATAAAGACAGCTTTGTTCTATCGATCTGATGCTCTTTTAAACTGCCCCCCCCCCTTTTTTTTTTACACTACCAGGATTATAACCCTCTCCGCACCTCAATTTCTATTCCCCATATATTCCCCCTGCTCCCACATCAACCCCCCTCCCTTGATCTCCCATGTGTATTTGAACTGGATGGGTGGTGTGTGTGGGGTTACCTTTGCATGAGCCCCCATGGAGATCACTGGGGCTAAATCACATTTACCCTCCTTCCTTCCCCTTCCCCTCCTCCTCCGTCTCCCTCCTCCTCTGCTCAGCAGATAGATGACAGCCACCTATTCTTTCCTCCAGACAGCAGGGTGTTTGCTGTTCCTCTTATCCACCCCAGAGACCGGCCTTGTAACAATGTTATTCACCAGTGGGATCCATCTCTATTTGCACTGCCATGTTGTAAGAGGAACAAAAGTGTTTGTCTGAGGGTTGAATACACCTAGATCTCAGATAACCCGTGCACAAAATAATATCCTTTTAAGGCCCTGTATCATGCTGCTCTATTAGGGTGTCATGAATTTACTCACTGTTATGAATTCCTTTGGCCTTGCTGGTTTCTGTGGAGTGACATATTTTTCAACCCCTGCCCCCTCTACCCGGTGGAGATAATGTCTTTTTTTCTTGTATATTAACAACAATTCCCATCTCAGAGGAAACAATACCTTTTGATGAAAAGTCAGAATAATAACAACTTTAGGGAACAAAGCAGCAACACTCAACGTGATATAAAGCTATAACCTTTATGTGAAGTCAGTTTCTGATCATATTGAAGAGAACTTCTTTGATATGTTGCCCCAAATTCATCCAAGGGGGCTAAGTCCTTCAATTAATTCTACCCTGCTCTTTCTCAAAGATTCCTGCATTATTTATGGGGCGCCGCCACAGTAGATTATTATTTGCTGTGTGGTGTTTACATCCAAGATTTACATCTAATCCCAGGGGATTGAGACGGTCTCATGTTTGGACTGACACATGGGTAAAGCGTTGTAATTAGTGGAGGTGCCCTTTTGATATCAGACTGATGAAAAATTATCCAACAGTTAAGGTGCAGGCTCCAGACACGCTCATTTTTCATTTACTCATGGTGTCTAGTCAGCCAGAGTGAATCACCTGCTCATGTTTTGAGAAGGAAGAAAATGTTATTTCTCAATAAAAAAAATGTTGTTGACAATTGTTCTTTGAAAGTATTTTCTAGCTCCAGCTTCTAAGTGCACATATCATTGATTATGTAGTATAAAATGAACTGTGATCTAAGCAATCTGGGAATAGTATTGTGTTCATGTGTCTATGCATCAGGTTTTGCCTGTTTAACAAAACATTGTGCAACATCCCTTGAATTCATTGCATGTAAACAGATATGAGTGTACACTGAGGCAAAGTCTGACAAAAATAAAAGAAACCAAATATATGGCTGAATCACATTTGGTCATTGTGCAAAATTGAAGATGTAAAGTTGTTCCTGCTGTATTTTAATACAGCTAAATTCACAAAAATGTGAAATTATTTTTCTGTTCTCAGACCATGGGACATGTTTGAAATAGTCGCTGAAATATGTCTCTTTAAAACTCCATGTTTATGTCCAAGCCATTTCCAAGCTGTTGCTAAAATCCTGGCTTTAGAACCACAACATGATCTGACAAAATCACCAACCACAAAAGTTAAAGACAAGGACTGTGCTGTGATTTCAACTATATTCATTTGTAAAGTGATCAGTCAGAGAAAAAGTTAAAAGTGACAGAACGTCTTTCTTTTGTCTAGAACTCGCAGCCTCTACCCATTACCCACAATACAACAATGATGGCCTTTATTTACCTCAAGTGGTTAAAAGGTAACAGGTCTTTATTGTCTGTTTCACATCATGAGAGTTCATATATGAAGCTTCATTTTGCATTGCTCCCTGGCATGTTCAAGTTAGTACATTATGTGTTAATACAAACTCAGGACATCCTGTAATCATTTCAGATAAAAAGCTCCCTTTATATCTTAACAGGTCTTTTATTGCTTTGCTGCACTAAGCATAATGTCTAATTTCCAGGTATTGTGGTTTCTGTTGTTTACATGCTGTTGAGGTATGCAAGTGGAAGGCAGGAAGGCAGTCAGCTGAACAAAAACAAGTAAAAATCTGAGGTAGTTGACAATCTGGTAAAAATGTGAATGATGAATGGTGGATCTTTTTGGGGCTGATGACTAATGTGAGGCAGGTTTGTAAGTGAGGGGTTGGGCCAGAGACACTAGACTATTGGTGGGCAGGTGAGAAAAGACGAGATTAGAGGAAATGGAGATGACTTTACAACTTTGTGGGAAAAGCACATTTTGCTCTGCACCAATTTTTTATTATTTCATTTTCATGACAGCAGCAGCTCTTATCTTTAACAGGGCATTTCCACCAACAGAGCTCTGATAGATTGTGTCCTCCCTGCCCAACAACGAACAACAGGCAATGTTAGAAATAAAAATAATAGCTGATGAGTTGTTGGAGACTAAGGCAGAAGTGAAAAGAGAGGGTTATATGTTGGACTGGAAACTGACAGAGGGCCAGAGAGAGGATTGCTGTAAGGGAAGGTAACTGTTAGCTAACACATGTTGGGGCTGGTTAGTTAGCTTGTTTTGATGTAATTTTCTGTGTCAATGTTGTAAGAAGTCAAGGCAGCTTTTAGTAAGTCAGTAGTCTGATGCCAGAAAATAACAAATTTGTGCCAACTGTGTTGATAAATCACTCAAGATGTTGTAAGGAAATAAAAAAACTATTAACAATGTCAGTTAACGTTAGTTACCTAGCAACCAAAACAGATATTTTCTATTAAAAACCCATAGCTTACAGCAGCTAGTAGCCAACTAAAATACATTTGCTGAAACTGAAATTAACTACTACTCCCTATATAGTCCACTGCATAGTGAGTTTGGTTTTTTATAGTACTGTTTGGATTCACAGTGAAAGTTATTATACCCTATATAGTGCACTATTGTGGACCCACAATGCATCATAAAAAGTAGTGTACTACTGATGGTCACCAACCGTGCAATATATGCCATCATGCATTATACAACAGAAAAACAGCACAAAGAAAATTAAAGTAAAAGTGTCAAGTGTTTCTTCATCTTACCAAGGTGCTCTCGATATGGATGGTCTTTACATAGGACTTCTTGAATAAAATGTCAGAAGTAGTGAAGGAGTGAGTTCAGACACAATCTAACTCATTTAACAGATGTATTTACTTCATATTAAGCAATGGGTATGGTGCCGACTTCCCATTATATTACATGTAACCCTTGAATAGATTTGAAAACAGAGGAATGCTTCACAAGAAGACTGAAATAAGAGTCTACTGACATCATCAAGCTGTTTGAAACAGTGGGGTGCACTGTTGTGTCAAAGGGACTCAGTGATGATTAATTCACATTATGACTGACTGGCCCAACATAAAAAAACAAGACAAGAGCTCAAGCTTTCTGACAGATGTTTTTTTCTTTGAGCATGTTGACATATACATTTGAGTACTCGTATTTCCCTACAGGCATACAGATATTACTGATTATTGTTATTATTGTTTTTGTCATTCTTAATATATCTGATTATATTAATCAGACATTTAGATCAGTAATTAGAAATGATTCAAGAAAAAAGAGGACGAGAGAAAGAAATACGAAGCAAAAGACAAATATCCCCCCAACTTCATCAGTTCACTCATCTGTTTCCAGAGGCAACTTCTTTGTAATCATGAGACTATAATAATATAGGAAAGATTGTCAGATACTCCCAGAATGATAATGAGTGGATTTGCTTCTAATTGTATTTGAAATATTTTTGTTAAACTATCATTTTTAAAGATATTGTTCCTGTAATTTGGACTAAGGCCCAAAGAGCAACACTATTTATTAGATAATAGAATATCTAATTTTTATAAATGTGAAGTGGTTTACATGTTAAACTCACATATTAGGACAAAGCTGGGTAAGAAATGAAATATAAAGCGAGTAGAGTGAGACACATTAAAGGCTTTATAAGCATGAACTTTCTTTTTCTTTTCTTTTTTTTTAATGTTGTCAGGTTATATATACTGGGGAACCTGTGATGGAGCTCGGGAGGAACCCGGACACCACTGTTTGGAGCCACTGCTCCCTGCTCCGTGGAACAAGCAGGTCTAGCGCCCCCCTAAGCTGACAGTCGTCACCCTTCATCCAGTCTACGGGGACAGGACCGCGGCTCTGTCAGTTCCTTCGCCCGCTCTCGAGCGCCCGGCAATGCGGTGCTGAGCAGGTGTGAGCATCGTGAAGGACACACGGACAAGACGCGTTTGCCCGCTACGGAAGGTAAGGACGCGGGGAGCACTGGGCAGACACCGAGAAAACTCATTCAAAAAAACCCCCAAAAAGCCCAACGCTATTTGCAGAGGAGCCGGACGCTGCGTTTTGACAGCTAGGAAATCAGTGTTGTTTACAACAGGCTGAGTGGGACGGAGAGGAGCTTATGCAGCCCTCCGCATTGCAGAATAGTTAACGGGGTCGGGACGAAGAAACGAATGCATTTGTGCATGTTTGTGTCGCACTGACAGATGCAAAGGGGGGGTAGCGTGCTGTGTGTGCAGCACATGACTTATCGTGTCGTGGTGGGGGTGATGCTGTTGCACGATCTGCGGTATACCCTGGCATGCACTTCCCTCCTCCCCAAAAATATTGATGCACAGAGTAGATGCGGTGATTTTGTGGATGTTTCCACCCTCCGCAGCTCACCTCTGTGTATTAAACTGAGCATTAATTGGACCGCGCCATAGCCAGAGGCCGTAGCCTAATAGCGCCACACATACCGACGATTCAAACTGCCGCCTGCCTTAAAGCCACGACTGAGAAGCACCCGACGACTGGAAGCACTTTGATGTGCGGAAGGACGGAAGCGCACGTCCCGGTGTTTGCGCCGTGATTGATCGAGGCGCATGTTTCGGCTCTGTCATCTTTACAGGCACATTGAGCTGTGGCTCCTATTCACGGCTCATCACTGGGTTATTCTTTCAGGATGTGTCAGGTGCTGGGGAAGGTGTCATGGGCGCGTCCTGACACACCAGACCAGGCTTCAGGGAAGGGAAACTGTTACTTTCAGGGGCCCTCGAGGGGGTCTTCATTTTCTATCTAAGAATAGTTCAAAAATACTATTTCCCTCACTTGGTTGCATTGGGACGCAGAGGAAGGACAGTGGAAATTTTCTCACATTCAGTTGAAACATGTTGAAATATCAAATTCTCAGATTGGGTGGAAAAAAAAAATTCCACTGGTTTTCTAGATCTGTGTGTGAGGGAATTGTTTTAAACGCTTTAGCACAATTAATTGCTGCAGTGGCTCTGGTCATTGTAAAAGAGTGAATAATGCTGTGAATGCTGTGAAGTCTGTCTGCAAGGTGTGTATATATGTGTGTGTATGTATATGTGTGTGTGTGTGTGTGTGTGTGTGTGCTATCACACAATGGGTTTAGTACAGATTACAGTTTTATTAATGGTAAGTGCTTGAGCACATGATTGAAAACAGGTCCCTGCAACAGACAGCAGACTATCAATAAAGCCACCAAAACTTTCTATTATGGCCCTAATGAGCTTGTAATAGTGATTCATGATGTAATCAACATCACCTAACTAGATGGGAAATTACGCCTCACGAGCCTCTTTGTTTGCTGTCTACAATTCTAGTCTTGTTGCTTTTGTGAAGGGTAAGGCTATTTTCGCTGCTTGGTCTCAGGTTAACGCATAATTTAGGTTTATGAACCTAGGTTTTTCATCCCTTTAAGAACTCAGTACAGTGAACTTGTGCCCCCACACCTGTTACTTACTAGCAATTATTTCTCATCCGCTGTAAAATATATACATTTTCAGATAATGAGTCGCTACACGCTTGAACTATTCTGCCTCTGGACACTGCACTCAATTATTTTTGAACAGATCTTTCATCTTAGAGCTTTTTTGTATTTTTTTACTATTCAGTGCCATGTGTGAGGTTCTGCACTGTGTTTATCCTGATTGAATCAGAGCCATAAATGTGGCACAAAATGTCAGTGGGACTCCTTTGCTGCCTGTCAGGTGGAGCACTTTATGAATCTTGTAAGCTCGACTGCGGTTACATCCTGTGCTGGCCTGTGTACACCCTGAGGACAGACCCTCTCCTTCATGCTAGGTGAATGAATTTACTCTGCTCAGAAGTAGGCTAACCTACTGCATGCAGAGCAGCATCTTGCGTTTTATCCGCTTGCTCTGAAACGAAATGTGTCTGAATGTGGAGTTTTGAATTTTGCAATAAGCTGTCCCTTGCCAGCATATTGGCTGAACCGTTTACATAACACAGTTCCCTGTAAGATGTGGCTTTACTGTGATGCAATCCAAGGCTACAGCCTCCATTAGTGTCACCCTCAAATGACTCAACATTACTGTTCACTTACTTTTCCTGTGGTCTGGAGCTTCACACACTTCAGTCACTCGGTTATTGAGGTATTGGGGTAGACAGCGTAACTTCACCTGAGGCAGTCCCCAGCCTCTGCATCTCCACTTCAGTCTGCACATCACTTATGAATGTGAGTACAAGGGTGAGGAAGATTAGTTTTTCACGTGTATGAAATTGTACTGCAAATATGTCCAGTGCTTGAGCAGTGTTCCTCAATATTTAGCAAGGCAATGAATTTTCAATTTCCTGATTAAACACTACTGTCTTAATTCAAGCATCATGATTTGGTGCTCAAAGCAGAATTTTGGATGTTTGCCACCTAAGATTAAGGTAATTTTGAGTCGCTTTAGGAGATTAGATTTGTTTCCAGATGTCCTTGCAAACTCTGGGCGACAAATTCTTGGGCAAAGAGTCATAGTAATAGATAAACAGAAAAAGACAGATTTTCAGTATGATTCTGAAAGACTCTAAACTGATTGGCAGTGTTGACATTTGGCATCAGCAGGGCTAGTTTGATAGGTGATGTTTGTTCTGTCACACTGAATATGGATGAATCAAGCTGGAGGGAATAAGTCTTGAAAACTTGTTTCATTGTTAAAGTGAATGCACTAGGAAAGAATATAGCAAGATAAGACAACCTATATGCACACACATAAACACCAGCCTTTACTGCTGCAGTTTTCCTCACTGTGAGTGCAAGCTGTCCAGTTGACAAAACATGCGATGCTCTTCCTTTAGATTGCTCAGCAATTTACGCACCGTTGATCAATAGCGAGATCCACTAATGGTACGACAGCGAGGCAGAGAAATGACGTTTTCTGTGTTTGAGACAGACCACTCCTCTGTTCATGCCTGAGGAGGAGAAAGGGCCTCAGTCCATCCATCTGCCATCCCTGGCTATCTGAATACAGTTTGCACCAGGCTTGCCATTGATTCTCCCACTGTGAACTCCTCCCTGCTCTCTGCATGCACATGACCCAAAGCTCTTATGAGGAGAGACAGAGCAGAGTGTAAAAACTTTCAGGCACAGTGCACATTTGTAACTCACTTGTTGAGCATGTATCTAATTTATGCAATGCTATACTTAACAAAAAAGCTAGTGTGCAAGTGTGGGTTTTGTTAGGCTCTCAGATATTTTTCAGTTTTGTTATTTTCAATCAGTGAAACAGTGATATGTGTTGACTGGTCCATTAGGTGACAGGGATTGGTATTGTTAAGATTTTTGAAAATCTTATAGACCTAATGAGTAATCTAGAAAATAATTGATCAAAATAATCTTTAGTCACATAGCTACACCCTTTAAGGAACACGATGTTGAAAAGCTATTTCCCACAATTTCATTAGGCTGGTTACTTTTTATTCCAGATCCCATATGACTCATCATTCAATCACACTGGAGTGTTTTAGTGTGTGTTTGCATACAAATGCATTTGGCTCATTGCAAAAATGGATTTGATGTCAACTGCGGCCCTTTTTTTCTATTTATAGCATCAAAGCTTCTGAGAAAGATATTCATTTACAGACAAAGTAAAAACAAATTGGAAGAAATGGCTTAGCTTAAGGTAAAACTTAAAAGCATCTTTTATGGTAGAACATTTAATCTTTTCCCCTTTCCTTTATCAGTATGATTTTGTTGATAAAGTGTTGAGCATCCTCTATGACTCATGTGGATCCTCCGGTTTGTCTATCTGCCCAGGTGATATCTCATTGAAAATCTAATGACTCCATTTCCATTAAGATAATGTGGATCGGACAAGCAAGTAGTGTTCGGAAATTGACTGGTATCTCCCCCTGTCATTCATGGGGGTAAAAGAAAGTCTTTGATCAGTGTCATTGAAGTGTTATCGTGATGCTGGGGTTCCTCAGTTCTTCAAAACTACACAGTCAATCATTTTTGAGAAAAAAGTGTAATCTATTAAAGTGATCACTGATGAACAGCATAGGTAAACTAGTGGTGTTTCAATTTTTTTTATTTTGAAACAACACATCTTATTTTGGATTTTTTTTTTTTTTGGTTCAAGACCATTTGCATGTTTTAAAATATGGAGTGGATGATTTGGGATAAATTTAGGAACATTTAAAATCAGTAACTAGGTTACATCTGACAAGATTTCATGTCTTTTCTCTGATTCGTTGCTCAGTTTCCTCTGAGATAATTTTAGACTTTACAATCAAAGGAACTCTTTTGGGATTTATGGACTCAATTAGAAGGAGATTACAAATGTGTGCCCTTCGCCTTCTAATTTCAGTTAGCAATACAATCAGCCATTTAAATTTTTCACGATTATATTTGACTTCCTTCATTACATTGTCAGCACAGAATTGTTTGTTTGCTTATTAACAGGGCGAACCTTATCAAGCTTTATGGGGATACATTCATTTTATGTAATAATATCAAGAGTTATTTGCTCATCAAATAGCTAATTGCATTATGGTTGTTGTTAGTCAGTATTAAAGAGGTTTGTATTTAATGATGATAAGAAGTAAAAGTGACAGGACTGCAAGGTTAACAAGTTCAGATGACATTTTCTCTAATGAAGTAGTCACTTTTAAGCATCTTAATGTGAATGGGTCTTAATTAGGTGTCAGATTACCTCTTGCGAATTTGTTTTACGTTCGGCTGAGCAAAAATATTGTGCCGCACACAGTGGACTGATTTCTCACACAGGAGTCTTGAGCCATCTGTTTTTGCACCTTTTTGTTGGTGTAGTCAGATACATTGTTTACAGGGCTTTTGAGAAGCTGGGCAGTCACACAAAGCGACACACACTATTTTGGTCCTGTAAGACATCACTTTCAGTTTCATGCAATTTGAAAATCAGTGGGGTATGTCTGATTTTTCTTTCCCTGGGCTTTCAGACAGAGTAATGCACAACTTCTTTAGTTATTCAGAAGTATAATCTTTTGAGATTTTCATGGTGTCACAAAGCATGTTGTAATGCTCAGGTTCTAAGAAATGACAGAGGGTTTTTGTAAAGACCTTTGTGAAAGCTCTAAAAGGGATATATTTTCGTGGCCTGTGGGAGATATTTGGGATGATCAAAAGGTTGGTATAGAAATAGTCACTGTCGTTGCTAGCAAAACCGTACCCATACAGCCATATCCCCTCTGACATGTAGTAATGTATTCCATAGTATACACATAGAAGCCAGCATTTATCAGCATTTTGAAGATCATATTACCTCTGTATCCTTCATCACTGACTTGCACAGTAATGGGCTACATTGTTTTGGATTTAATCCTATTTAATCTGTGTTCATCATGAGGGTGTGAAAGCTTACTGTAGTTTCAACCTCTTGAGCTGTTTTCTTACAGTACTGGGGATAAAGAACAAGCCCGATGGCACAGGGAACTAACCAATTAGGTATTAAAGTGACTTCCTCATTGGGGCCGAGCCACTCTAGGGGCCTTTGAGCAAGGCCTGTTGCTATGGTGCTGCAGAGCATGTGTGGAGGAAAAGAGCACAACTTTATCTACATGTTAGTTCAGCACGCCTGTCCACGCTGCTCTGTGTAGACACTGCCTTTCATGTATACTGTGTGTTGTTTTTCATGATAACGCGGCATATGTTGCCTCGGAGTGATGATGAATGCTGTATCTGGTTGACAGCTCAGCCCTGTTCTGTAGATGCATGCTAAAATGGAGTCATGAACTCTTCAGTAGTTGTGTGTCAAAAATAATGAAAGACTGAGGGATCAAAGGGGATTCTTTCACTAATCAAAAATGTCCTTGGTGAGAGGCACTAGTACTTTAGCTGGCTGACCCCTAGCCTTCTGTGGGAGGGACTGCATGTATGAGAAGTGTAGATAGTGGGTAGAAGGCTAATCGCGGAGAGAGCCCAAAGGCGAAGGCCCCCTGGCACGTGGAGCGAATACTGAGCAAGCCAAGCCCATGGGAAGCCTCATTATACATTTAGGGGCGTCCTGTTTTCCGTTTCACTGGACAGCTGGACAGCTAAATTGTTTGTGGATCAATAGTTTAGCTTCCTACTGGCTCCACAGAGTGAGTGAAGTGCATTTAAACCCAAGAAATCCCATTACGCTTGGCAGAGATGGGAAGCATAGCACTAGGGGCCTCAGCAAGTCCTGTTGCCATGCCCATTATTCAACCTGCCTGTTTACCTGTAGTGCTTCTATTGAGACCACCCATAGTCAAGTTACGCTTATGTTGGCCAATTATTTTTCATTTCTGTTTGCTTCGCTACACTACACTTTCTTCCACTTCATAATATTTTTTTAAGATGACGCTTTATGAACTGCATTTTAAACCACTCTTTGGATGCCGTAATTTCTGGGACATTGCTTTTCCCTGAGTGATGTTCACTAACAGGATCGATTGAAAGATTTAAGGCTGTGTTGTGCTCCCCTACAGACCAGCTCATTGTATATTAATCATGCTTATTATGGCCACAGCCTCGCTGCAGCCTGTCTGCATTTATTCACTACTTATTTAGAATGCCTGCTGTTTTTCAGTCCAGCTCTTTGGCCACGTAAAAGGCAGAGAGGGAAAAGGGGTAGAGAGAGAAAGAAGGGGGTTTAGGGGTATAATGAGAAACAGAGAAGAACAAAACATTTGGAGCTATCCCTTCATTCCTTAGATCAGTGTAACCAGAAATAAAAGCTGTGGCTGGTGCAGGCTCTGGGCTGTGGGCCGCCGCTGTCCTCTCCTGGCTCGCTTGTTGTGCTGCCTGTGTATTTGTGTTTTGCTGGTCAGCCTCCGAGCTCCCGGGCCCTCGGCTGTATCTCTACATGAAGAGCCCATTGATGTGGGCAACATTAGCATTCGATGTCGGCGAGCACGACAAACAGGTTGGTTTTCCGTTTCACACTAACAAACCTGTTCTCTCTGGATCCTCTCAAAGGGTCTCAAATCAACCCTCTTGTTGCATAGCTAATGAATGTGGATAAAATAGGTCAAAGAATGCTTATGTAGCCCTCTTCAGTCCAAGCAGTGTACTCTTTGTATAAAGCTTCATCCTGCCAACTGACATGTCAGGCCAACACTTTTTAGCTGGTATGACACCCTCACATCTGGCCCACAAACTCTTAAGGTGATGTAACCACCTGCGTCATGATATCTGTGAGTGCTAGTGGGACAATACACCAGCACTAATAGCTTCTGACAAACAACCCTAAAATGTCCCTAAACAAAAGTTGTTCTTTTCGGTTGGCATATCATTATTAAGATCTGAATCCAGGATTCGGAGGGAATCTGGCTGACTTATTCATGAGACTTGTGTGCTAATTATGCTCCAGCTTCTTTTCCTTGGCTTATTTTGTAGCTGCAGGAGCTTCTGTTGCAATCTGCTAATTCATGCTGCTGTCATTATTCTCACAGTTTTACTTAGCAACAGCAAATTGCCCCCAAGAACAAGCGGCTAATATTACCCCATGAAAAATAACACGTGTGATCTTGGTGTTCTCCATCTCTGTTTTAATTATCATGAGTCAGAGCTTGAGCAGGTTATCTCAATGTCAAGGGAGAGAGGCAAAGGGAGAGAAGGAATGAAATGTTTCTTCTACCATTGCATATTTCAGCATAACTGCAGAGGAATTCATATGAACAGTAAACAGGCAGATAATGAAGATCTAAGTGAAGATATCAACCTTTCAATTCTCTTTGCTGGCTGTCTAGACTGAGGGAGATGCCAACATTCACAATATCAATTTACAGCGTGCCTTGAAATCTTCGCTCGCAATATTCAATGGAGAAAAATAAGCCATGCATGCATATTAATAGAGTATTTCTTCACAGTTCAGTAGGGCATGGTGGCGGACAGCTTCCATACTGTACGTGTGGGCCTTGGCGGCAAATGTGTCAGTAGTATAACAGCCAGTGTCCCTGGTTGGATTATTCATGAGGAAGGTGTAATGGCAGCGAGTGGAGGAAAGGGCATCCAGAGGTGAATCTGACTGAGAGAAAGAGCACTGAATCCTTTTTTTTTTCCTGAGCTCTTTTCACCCCCCTCCCCTTTTTGCAATACCCTGACTCTTATCTGCAACACACAGTTCCACTCATGCTGCACACACAGGGCCATAGTGTGTAGAGGGCAGACAGAGCGAAGGGCACAGCAGCACAGTCAGGCAAGTACACATACCACCCCCTAAACACACTCACAAACCCACACTCATATGCACAATGGATAAGAGGAGGGGTTGTACTTGTCTTAATTCCCCTGCAACACAGGACGACAAGACAAAGCAAAACATTGCTCTTCTATATGACAGAAGGGGGATGGAGACTACTCTGTGTTTATAGAGACTGTTGGAGTATATAATGTTATTCACATTGACCCATGACCAACCAGATTAGGACTGGACTCGTGTACAATAAAAAGGCTACAAAAAAGCATGGCTGAAACAAATGTATACTGTATATTCAGTACCAGACTAAATAATTAATGAGTCACATTTTCCACAAGAAATAAATTTTTAAAAAAAAAAGTAATTTAAAAATATGACACCGCAGCCAGACAGATGATTATTTTTGCTTAGCACTATACAGTATATCTGTTATGTTATCTAATTGGATAAATCCACAATTTAGAAACAACATGTAGAGTCTTCCTGGAGTCAATTGGAGGCTGCCAGACAACCAGGGGGAACTTCTGGCAACTGCTTGGTCAGAACCAGGCTAGCTTTTGTTTTCTTTTTTAAGAGAGAGAGATGAGGACAAAACTTGGACTAACATTATACTTTGATAGAATGCAAGACTGTTTCTTGTTGTTTCCCAGTGATTTGCCAAACTTGTAGACTTGTGATCATGCCAGTTTCTTTTGGCCTCTCCTGGACCTTACTTTTTGGGAAATTTTAGGAAGTAATTCTAGATGCTTGACTTTTTCTACATCTTACTTTTGTAACCCTGTCACATGGTCATGCGTCACTCTGCCAGTGTCAGTGCTGGTAATGTTAGGTGAGAGCTGTGATGCACAACACTATCACCAATATTAATTGGGTTACTTTCTTTTATTTCATCAACTATTTGAAATTTTTTACTTATGAATGGAGAAAAATGTGTATTTCAGTCCTTTGGTTTTCTTGACAACCGATCATCAGATCAATTTTAGTGTATTGCTTGTGACACAAGGAAGTGCAGTGTTGACTGAAGTTTTTTGGATGAGCCTTTGTTGAGACCCTAACCCATTAATTTTAAACTGTGTTTGTAATATATGTGTAGATATATACAGTATAGCAGAATGAATGCAGTAAAGCAGGATCTGAGTTACCATGGCAGCAGTAGACACTTTTTTTTCCAGCCCTACATTTTCCCCATCGACCATAAGTCAGGTCGATAGCAAGGAAGCAAATAAGCAACTGTCAAACTGCTCATTTCAAAGCAAAATTTAAATTATTGGAAATTTTATAATTTTCTTGCCAAGTCTCTCAATCATGAGGTCTGATGAATGAACCCACCAGAATGTAGGTGAAAGTGCCCCATGAGCACACCTAGGAAAGTCGAGCAAAAGCATCTATTTGACGCATAAACCTTAACCCAGTTTGGCTTTCTTGCTGCTACTGGAGGGAAGGTGAGCCTGATTGGAAATGCTGTTACGATTGTAGCTGCATGGGTTGTGATACGAGGTACGTCCTGAACAGCAGTTGGGCTTTGTGCAAATGGCTTCAAATCAATGAGGAGACGATTTGCTTATGTAAAGTGATAATACTGTGACCCGAATTTATTTATTTATCCTTTATTTGCACAGAATTGTCCCACTGAGATACAAGATTTCATCTTCCATGGAGTCCTTGTCAAGACGGCAGCACAAGCAGTTTCACAATAAAACTCACATTAAAACATACGGAGCAAGATAACTGCAATAGTAAAAGAAGAGACGCATACAGGCCGTAGCAGTGATATGAACTAAGGATTGAAGTGCTTCTAAAGTACCACTGTTTTACAGCTCATTTCATGCCCAGGGAGCGTAAAGGAGAAAGCAGTTTCACCAAGCTCTGAGTGTCACCTCGGGATATTTGACAGAAATTGAGTTGAAGATCAAGTCCTATAGTTGCTGAACATATAACCAGGTAGCTTACCTAACAACGTCTTAACAATAATGGGCAACATGAGTATTTTTCTTAAGGAAGAATCATATGTGACTGTGCACTTGTTACCAAGTGAATTGCAGCATGATCTGCAGTCTAGTTTTTTTTTTTTATGAGGGTAAGAAGGTGCATGCATGTTAATCACAACACCATAGTCTAAAACGCATGATGAAATGAATGCAGTTTTGTTTTTGGTCTCAAGTGTAAAGCATCTTTTAGAAAGGAAAAGAGCTTTTTCAGTTGTTTGTAAATATCAATAGGCATATATAAAATGACTGCACCATCTCATACTAACACAACCAAGTGATGTCATGATGTATCACTTTTGTGTTTGAAGATTTCAGTTTCTGAAGAGTGACACCGCATTAGCCTAAATCATAGTCACTGAATTATATACATAATCAGTTGACCATGGTCTGGCACGGTGAGCTAAACAACCCTTTTCAATGCATTTCCCTCTGTTATTGTCTGTTTTTTAAATGGGCACCTGTTCTGTGTTATGAGCCATGATCACATGGTGTGACTTGGCCAAGAAGCATCAGATGACTCAGGTCTTTGCCCAGGCTGTTCTCATTGTCAGTCGGCACACACGCTGCTTTCCGACAGGCCGTCTGACTGTGGCCATGTGCTTGGCGGTAAACACAGGTGACTGGGTTTGTTGACATGAACACCCTGTTCTGGACAAGAGTGTGTATGATGGTGGAGGGCGTCTTCCATATAAAGTGTTTTTTCTCTTTGCAAATATGCTTGCGAGCACAAATTAACAGACTCATTTGATCATTACACAGTGAACAACTAACAGAGGAACAGTTAATTGGATAACCTGTTCACATGGCTTAATATCAGCAAATCTTAGCTTGTCCCAGCTGCCATACTCAGGTTTCAGGCAATTTGCATAACAAGCTCATGCTGAGTGTTTTAAACAGTATATGCTGCTTTTCAAGGAAGGAGTGTTTGAGTGCCAAATAACAGGGGAATATTATTTTATACATAAATGTGCCCATTGAGAAAGGCTGTGGAGCCTGCAGTGGCACAAATAGTAGAGGAAAGCTTCCTGATGGGTAGGCATGAATATGCATGGTGCTGCTTAAAAGCACTGGCACAGACTAATACAGTATGGCAGTCAATGAATTCACAGAGCAGGCTTTGTCTTGTCTACTTTCAACTCTGGAGGAGGTGTCTGAGCCTCGTGTTTGAACTGTTCAACCCTGAAGTGCCATTGCAGAAATGTCAGGAGAATCTGTAATCTTGGTCGGGGCAATCTTTAAACCTTATAAATGCAATATCATATTTTTTCTACTTATTTTTTCTTCTTTACTTAATTACTTATTTATGAGAAAGATCACTGGGTGTTTACATTCTTGCACAATTTGGAATTATGATATTATTTGGGATTCATTAGGTTTGAGTTGGTATAATGAATCATTAAGTAATAAGTTACCAATGTAAACAACTCAGCACGTATATAGTGCAGTAGAGATCATTAAAATGGCTTGTTAGTCTGTTATCCAAAAGCATTTTTTGTGGTGCAGGCATATTCTAGACAGGCACCACTGTTGGTGCCTGTCTGGAATATGCCTGTGGGGATTGTTTCTCTCCCTCTCAATTCCTAGGATAATCTGTCATCCATCCACATCTGCCTTTGAGAGAAATCTAGAAGTATTAGAGGTAAACAAATATATGCAGGGTTTTCTGTCAAGTTCTTAAAGCTACAAATAGTGCAACACTGCCCTTGGCAATAGGGCTGCTGTTGCATCAAAGCTGCAGCAGCATTGGGAGTTAACAGCCACCGAATAACATTATCATTTCCAAAGCTTCAGCACTTCCAGGCCTTGCGTCACTCTACTGCCCCTGTCTGTATTTCCCGTACTTCTATTTTCATCCATTCTTCTGCAGTCCATATGTAGCTCTGTGGTTTTATAGAAGAAACAGATGTGGACTGAAGCAGACACATCGCTCTCAATTCACAAACAGTGCAAACATACTTCAACCCACTGTTGATTGGGAGGAAACCTAGGACACAGTGTACACTGCACATACTTTAATCTGAGCTGTCAAAAATATGGGCATTTTCTGTATTGTGTATTTGAGACCTTTGTGTAATAACTGTGCACAAACAAGATGAATAAAAACTGCAAATAGATCTTGTAATGATGAAGTGAGGGACAGGCTGCTGGCAAATATCCTGGGTGATTTCTTCTTCAGTGAAGTGGAAAATGGGGGGAAAAAAGCATAATGCACAAGAACAGGGGATAAATAGGAAAGTCTATTGTTACAGAAGCTAGAAGTTAAAGGGGGTGGTGATGCACTATATTATTGATGACTACTGTGCCCCATTACTATACTAATACCAACTATAAATTGGTCCTACAAACCAATCATGACGTCACCCACTGGTTTGCGTACTGTCATTTTCAAACCTTCAGTTTGTAAGAGGCTCATCTTGAGAAACAATATCTGGAGAACAAAGTGGAACTGAGGGGAAATACAGGCGAATCTCACAGTCTGTCAATCACACAGCAACCATGCCCTAACGCATGCTCTGCTTTATCATCTATTTTCCTCTAAATGACCATTTGAAAATTGTTTTGTATTGAAGAAGACGTTCAATGTTTACTGAGCTAATATATCGAGAGAGAAGTTAGGCAAGTTTCACTCTGACTTCAATACAATCTGACTTCTTTACCAGTGGAGTCGCTCCCTGATGGTCATTGGATAGAATACATGTTTAAGGATCAGCGTTGGGTTCACTTCTCACTTTTCTGCCCTGGTGTCTATGTCCATTTTTATAGACAGTCTATGCTACAAACAAATGCACTGGCTGGCATGTTCCATCATTACCAGGTACATGGAAATGTATCTTATATAATATTTTATATGATTGCCAAAAACTAAGGTGTCAGTTTGAGGTAATTATTTAGGATTTTTTCAAAGTACTGTTAATATTTCTGACCAGTTTTAAGACTTTTGTTTTGAGAAGGAATAAATGGCCCTGGGGTTGAGAGCCACTAACAGAAAACAATGAATTGCTCAAAACACTGTTTGTTTTGGTCTTTGTTGACAAAAAGAAAAATACAAATGAACACCAGTAAGAAACAGTGGGACACATGAGCACTAACACCAGCACTGGAAACAAAGCCACGTCTGTAATCATCCTAATTATGGTGTCGATTGATTGCTGCTGTGATACCAGGTATCAGTCCTGTACTAATGAATCAATACTGTGCGATTAATCCAAGCTGTCGGACAGATTTGCCTGAACTGTAATAACAAACTTTGATTAATCTCCTGATGAATTCCAATACTCTGCATCCTAATACAAGAGTGAATTCATAAATGTCAATGACTGACTGGTGTCTCACCCACACCCACAAAGAGGGTGCTGTGTCTCTTGCAGTGAAAAGCATCATGCTTGACCTGTGACTGTCACTGACTTACTTTGTGTCTCAATGGTCATTATATCCTCATGTGCTTGGAGGGTACATTTTTTTCCTGCCATTTTATAATCACTGCAGCTGCTGGAGAAAAAGACCACTTAAGTGTTGAGGCCAGGGAACACTGGGCTCTTCAGCTGACTTGCACTTATGGTGCTGTGCACACATACTACTTATTAGCCCACATCCACCCACACACACACTTGCACACTCTGAAGTTGCCCAGTTTCTCTGAGAAGTTTGGTATTAAGCAGCGTGTGGTGGAGTGGACTGTTTGGTTTGATTGTATATCAAACGACTGTGGACGAAAGTAAAGATTACAGCCATTACACAGGTCTATGTCTGTAAGTATTCCCCAGACTCCTCTGCTCAAATCTTCTCACCTGCAGTTTGTTCAGTTTTCTGAGCAGACGTGGATAATGATGACAGAGTAGCCCACTGCTTGTGGAGAGGAAAAGGAAGAAAACTGTTCTCTATGATTAATGCTATAAAATGCGGTATTGATTAACAGACAGTCTGATGTTTTGCGTTTCAGTTTCCTACTTTGTCATAAGAAATATGAGATAATGTTTGTGTTTAAGCAGGTCTGCATTATTTTTTTCTACAGAGGAAGCAAGAGGAAGAAAGAGTGTGTGTCAAAACTCAAGAACAGTGGGAGACACAAACATGGGACCCAAGTCCTGTGCTGTGACCTTGTTTGCTAATTAAGTGTCAGACCTATTTTTCCACTTCAGAAAAAAAAGGCTCTTATCTCAGGGCTTAGATTGCCAGAAGGGGATGGGAACACTCATTTTGCTACCACTTCTCTGGCTCCTCGGGTCGTTGCTCTTGTGTGTGGGTGTGTATGTATGTGAATGAAAGACAGGACTATCATTAGATGTTACTGCATGGGTATCCCTTTCTTATGAATACTGCATAAAGCTGTGAACATAGATGTAACAGCCCAGAATAATGCTGCAAAAATGTCACTGGTGCTGTCAAAAGTATTGGCTTCAGTGATCACACAGGCCAAGTCTGACTCAATGCAAATCCTGGCACAAAAAATACATTTTCACATGGAAAACAACTTGTAAGTAGAGTCAGACAATAAATTAAGTTAATGTAAATAATGTGATATAAGATCCAGCATCTCCAGGGATTTGATTATGGTAATATTTAGTCATGTTGCAGGTTTTAAAAGGTGCAATGTGAAATGATGGAGTTGGAGCATCAAACTTCATTCCTTTATTGCCCAAATGCAGTCTCCAGCAGAGGAAAGCAATGTCAATGTTATTTCCATTTCTACATCCACTCGCCCACTATATAGTGAATCAGCCATGTTGTGGTGCTGTTTGAATTTCATCCACTATGTAGTGCATTACAGAGTGTACACAGGGCTGTATTATAATACATCCGTTGTACGGTCTGTTGTAGTGTACATACAGATGTATTATTGTACATCCGTGTATACACTCAAAAATCGAACAAGACCATAATGCTTGTCTCGTGAAAGTGTTGCAGAAACAGGTTATGAGCCAAGGTTAGCTTTAGCGATGGTGGTTTTATTACCCGTTGAGAGTGCATGGTGCTCCTCTGCTTGACCATGCAGCAGCTCATCTCCTCCTCTGCCTGAGCAGCAGGATTTCAAGAATTATTATTCAAACATCTGTCGGGACAATATGTGAAAACAGTAAGAGCTGACAAAAGCGGATTAAAGATTGCTCAATTTACTATCAGAGCAGTGTCTGAAACATAGGACTGAAGAATATGCAATAAAAATCATATTCATATCAGACATTGCAATCGTGATGTAAGTCATGATTTAAGTTGGAATGGACATGTTTGCATTTGATTCTCAGAAGAAGAACAGCCCCTTATGTCTGGAGAAAAGGATATATACGCTGGAGAATCTCTGTGGCACCACAATACTTTACTGCAATTTGGATTTTGTACTTTGCTCTTTGTGATTTCGATATTTGGATTAATCATTCAACCCAACTGATATGTATCAACTGCTGTCTGGACTTATCCCCTGCTGAGTCCTCTAACTAGCAAACAGTATATAGTAGATGAATGAGTGGACAATCCAAACTCAGCTTATCAATTCTTTTCTTCTATTGAAGTTGGCATGCTTATCAGTTAGCCTCGACCCGTCTTCTAATACTACTGCGATAGTGAGTCACTGTAGCATCCAGTCTGCCCTCAATCCAATATGAGCGGAGGAAGAAGTTGCACTACCCAGAGGGCATATTCTAACCCCTAATGTACTGTATTGCAGAATCTATCGTTGATATGAAAATATAGTTTCCATGATAGCGGATCGATTCATGCTGTTGAACCCTACCTACTCAGTCTAACAATTGGAGAGCCACAGTATTAAAAGAGCTTATTGTGTTATTTCTTGCTGTTACCTTCAAATCAAACCCAAGGGTCATCATACCAGCATGTATAGTTGTTTTCCTGACATATTTTCTCTTGTCTCTATGCATCTAGCTGCCCACTTTACATTGTATGTGTTTTGTTCAGCGAGCATGAAGATTGCCCTATTTAATGACGCCCTCCCATGCTTCTCAAGATGCAATGCCTCTTGAACCACTGAGGAAAACTCATTAACCTTTCAACTACTGAAACTCCATAGAATGTGCTGCTTTAAGTGAACAACAAATGTCACTTCAGATTTCTGGTTTATCCCAATTGTAATGGACATTGTTATGGACTAGACCTGCAGGGCATGAGTGACTGTTTCCCCAGCCCTAAAAAGAGCAGCATTGTGCATACGACATATATCAGTCCTTTGAACGCCAACGTTGACCTATATGTGTAGGCCTGGGTCAAAAGAGGGGCAGGCTAGCCAAAGCATAGGGCAAGTATCTATTCTAATGAGCCTTAATGTAACATCCAGTGACACGACATGCGTCAGACTGTGGCACTCACAGATACCGCCAAGAGGAAAACAGGATTTATGTGGTAGTTTGGTGAGTTCTTTGAACTGAAACAGTTGTGTTTTTGCTGTGCTTCTTGTTGTGTAATGCAGGCCACTGTCTTCTGGATGAAAATATCTCGCATGAAACCCTTCACACACACATGCACACATTTAATGGACACTCTGTATCCCCTCTGACACTGCAGGGAATATCTCTTTCTCACACTTTCCCTCGCTCATTCTTAGTTTCTGTTATTTCACGCACAGATACTTACGAATGCACCTCCAGGTTGGATAATCTCCAATTCTAAAGTGACAAATCCATTGGCTAATTGGATTTGTACACATGCTATGTTGGACAGGACAGACAGAAGAGGCCAGGAGAAGATGCCCTGATTCCCTAAAGGGAGGTTGCAGAAAATTCAGTGTGACTCTAAACCTTATTATCTATGCCTTGATGGCTCCTCTGGTGGAGGAATCAATACAGTCTGATTGGCCCCAGGGACACAGGAAGCAGATATCTCCAAACTATCCATTATGAATGAGAGGAGTGTAAGGACAGATAAAAGAAAAAGAAAAAGGATGACAGGACCATAGGGGAGAGATAAGAGGGTGGGCAGACAGGAAGGAGGGATGAGAAGAAGAGGAAGTAAGGAATGGGTGGAGGAACTGATTCAGAAGATGAGTGGTTGAGTAGAAGAGGAGGAAGGTGAAGATTGCAGCAGGGTAATGAGATGTTGTCACTCATACAACATGTAAGCAGCATTATTTCTTCTCCTCTTCCTCTTCGTCCCCATTGTGGCTGCCATGCTTTCTGGCCCTCCCTCTTCCTGTAAAATACACATATGCAACTCCAACCCCCTCCCCCCTTTCTCTCTCTCTCTCTCTCTCTCTCTCTCTCTCTCCCATGCTCTCTTCCCTCCTCCTCCACTGTGATGTGAGGTCACAGCTGGAGAGCCGTATGATTTGACAGCTAAATGTTTATGTGTGTGTGATGGAGGGGGCTTCTGTGACAGAAGGGGGTGGGATGCTATGGCAGTGGTTACTAACCAGCACTAGCAGAATAGCAGTTTATCCTGAGGCACACTGTTGAAGAGAGATATACTGTTGGCTTGACTGCTGCCAACTCAACGCTAACGGGACCTTAGCTGCAGGCGTGCATGGGTGAGTCTGTGTGCACCTCAGGGTGTGTGCTCGGGAACAGAGGTGGGTGGAGTGGGCTCTCCGTTTGGTGTGTGTGCTTGTGCTTGTGCGGAGGAGCCAGAGTGGATAGTCAGGAAGTTTGCTTTCTTCTCTTGGGTTATTGTAAGCATGTGTGTGTGTGTGTTTTCCAGCACAGCTCAACTCTGCTGGCTCTGGGATTCTGTCCTCTGCAGAGGGAATAGCTCATTATCTGCATCTCAGAATGAAGCATCCTACCTCAACACTGCAGTTATGCACACTGAAAGGATGAACCTACTGAAGCATTGTGTGTGTGTGTGTGTCTCTTTTAGTTTGTTAATGAAAAGTAAAAAGACTTTAGAGTAAGAAGATGGATTGGGGATTACAGTATCACTGTATCTTGCTGTATCTTACCCTCTTTCTATGTGTGTGTCTGTGTGTCATGCATGCATGTTTTTCTTGCCGTGTTTACATTTTTCTTACTTGAGGCATTGCTTATACGTTTGAACATCCAAGGCAGCTGTTCATTAAATAATCATTCCTTATTTTTATTCTTTTTTGTGTTTACATGTCATATGTACAGTATGATTTATTCATATCAGGCCTCATCTCTGAGAAATGTGTCCAGTGTAGCCTATTAGGGCAAATAGTCTAACATCATCATCGCATATGCTGTGATAATGTTGTGTCCTATATGTGCATTGCTCAGCCATGTATGTTGTGTTTTTCGGCCTCAAGTATTGAAACAGTGCTGGGAATGTAGCTTGTGGTGAGTGTTTTTCCAGCTTAGAAGCTGCTTCACAATTGTAACACCGTATGATGTGAGTCACTCTGACCTTTATGTAATGACTGTCTATGCATAATTTTCAGTGGGCTTGTATGATCAACAGCAATGTTTCCGCTCACCCAGAGAATTCAGTCTCTTGCTCTCTCTCTCTCTCTGTGCTTTCATGTGAAAGCCGACTCTGCATGTGCATAATCAATTTTTTCATCATGACATAAAGGTGATGATGGGTTATTTTAAACCAGCCAACCAAAATGAATATTGACCAAGTTACTTTGGTAAAAGCAGAGAATTCAATGATAACCTATGGTGAAATAACTTAACTTACACAAACACCTTGTTTTGCCAAAGTTTGTACAGTTGTGGTTGTTCTAGATGAGATATTTTATTTCTGAATTAAATAATCCCTCTCTCTTCCTGAACTCCTCTGCACCAATAAGGATGGATTTAGATCAAAATATGGTATCTGTTTTGGGCTTGTTTGCGGCCTCCCTCAGGCCAAGGTTGGTCAGATCTGATCAAAACATAGTCCTAATGAAGCAAATGTTTTTGACTGTAAATAACCAGCTTGGTTTCAGGGGCTTAAGTAGATGTTGTCACACATGGTTCACAGCTGGTAAAAATAAATTAGTATTAGTAGTAGTTTGGTTTTTTTTTCTCTCCCATCAATTAATCCAATTGCACCATACTCCCTCCCTCATTCCCCAACTGACACACACTTAAAAAAAAAAGAAACAAAAAAAAACACTTGTAACAAGAGCTGACTGCCTTTCAAGGTACCCTTATTCTCTCAAATCTCCCAGCACTTCTCATATTAACATGCACACAAAAGCTCTTTTGGGAACTATGGGTCCAATTGGGTTCTTCTCCCCTGTCACAAGTTGGGTGGCTCGTCCTGTTTCTATTCACTCATTGAGCAGCAATAAAAGACTTTGGAGAAAGGATCAGATCTGGGCAATCAGGGGCAATTTACTTTGGCTTAAATTCAAAGTCTTGAGAGACTGTCACTGTGCCTGCCCTTTTATCAACCATCCATAAACAGCAGCAGCAGCAGCAAGGCCCAGTTAGCGTCATGCAAGTTAATTTATTCATATGTGGCATGTGAATAAATTCTGATTCACTGACCTGTGTATTAACCAGGTACATGACAGTCCACTACATATTGAGCAACACAAAAAAAAAAACATCTCATATGTAGGCTACCTACATATGAGATGTTTTTTTTTCCTCTCCAGTGTTTCCTGAGCCAAGAGCAGCTCTTCCTCGTTGGTTAAAGCCTTTGTGATGCTTTTCTCTGACTTATCCAAGTGACACATGATCTTGCATTGATTAGAAGTGCCTCGCAGAGGAACACCAGAGAACACAAATAATTGACTGGCACTATGCCATCTGGGAACATGAAGCAGCAACCTCATCAGATCATCGTAAGCCACAATATATGCTGCTGCATATGTTTCCCGTAGCTACACCAAAGATGAGCTGTATGCAAAGGGTAGCGGTGCAAAAAGCTCTAAATAAAAAAAACATTTAACAGCGACAGAAGGCATACTTATGTACAGAACGCAACTTATAAAGCAACATATAGAGTTTATATAACTGTCAATAAAATTATTTAAAGCAACAGTGAGAAAATGACTGAGCTGATGAGAGAGACATGACACAGGTGACACACGAGCAGACAATTTCAGATATATTTCTTCTTGATTAATTCTGTCAAAGGCCTTGGATGCCTTAATGAAACATAAATACCAGCTCAAAACCATAAAAGCACAAGGGGGTGTTTGTGGGAATGAAACCAGTTAAACATGGTCAACAACTCAATGTTTGACAGAAAGAACAACTGACGTAAGAAGTCAATGACAAGCTAGATACCCAATACTCTATAGAAAGTCTGTTTGAGAATAGGAAATGTTTCATAAGAAGTATAAACAGTGTCACTGAATATGTATTTCTGTTCTTCCTTTCATGCATTTAGTCTCCTCATGATATCACTGACATGCAATGCCACATTAAATGTGATCATAGGGAGCAGAAACCAGGCCACAGCAGATTTCAGATGGCTAAAAGACTTACCACAAATGTGGTTCACATGCCTTCCATCAGTGTCAAATAGTTTCTAGTCCGTGTTATCACAGAATCTAGTTTAAACTGAATTTGTAATTAATATTTCATGTATGTTTTAACTTAAATGTGGGTAGTTTTGTGATTTACTAATTTGCACAATTAGATGCATGACCAATCAGCTGCTGATCATAATTTACAGACAGATCCTCTAAATAGATAATTTGTGAATGGTGGATGGTTTTTAATTTCACTGCTTATGATTACAAATTAGAGTCAGTTAAATATATTGAACACAAAGCCAGGACGGCAATGGAAAACTCTTTATGTGCATCAAGTGCGAATTTTCCTGTTTATGCTTTCTGTGCAATTTTACAAAATGTGCTGTTGTTAGAAGATATGTTTCCTTATTTGATTTTAATCTTTAGTATGTAATTTAATTCCAGATCTTAGAAAATCAAATCAATCCTTCCCTTTTATATTGCACCTAACATTCTGTAGCCTGTTGCAGGCTTTTCAATAGTAAAACAAGCCTTATTCATGTGCTACCACACACTGGTGGATATCCAAGAACTACACCTGAAACCTAAAACGAACACCAACAGTTACCTATAAACGCTCATGCTGTTTTTATCTGTATTGGTCAGAGTGATGTTGTGGAACAGCACAAAGTCTTATTCATCCATTTTGAATGTAGCTCCGGTAACATAGACAGAAGGAGGCGGGAAATGATCCTCCTTTATTCCTGTCTGTGGTGGGATTGTGCTGAGTCAGAAGTATTGGGTAAATCACACTGGAAGAAAAAAAGAAAAGCCAGAGCAGTGAATCCAACCAGACACAAGCCTTCTGCTCTCTGTGCCCTGCTCCACATGCTGTATGCTTCTGATGGATTTGCAGTGGTTTTGATTAAAAAGTGAGCTCATGGTTTATGGATAGCAGGCAAGTGCCTGCTAAAATGAAGAAATGGTACTCTTTGCCTCTTTGCACTGTCTCCTGGCTTGTTAGTGTTTTGTCTGTTTGAGGTAAATGGAAGCCATTAGTTTGGATTTGGTCTCAAGCATCATCTGCAGCTCTCTTGACCTGATCCGTTTGCTTTAATGGTTTGAAGGTCAAGTGAAGACGTTTGCAAATTCTAGATTTCACTGAGTACATTTCAATATGATTGCAATCACACTCAACCACACTGCTCTCGCCACTTGCTCTCCACAGTCCTTATACAACCTTTCATTTCCTGTAATCACTTGTGTAAGTTGAATGAGCTGCAAAGTTAATGTTTCTTAAAGCCTTAGATAATACTAGTGAATCTTGTTGTTTCTTCAATTTCTAATTTGTCTTGTGTCTTGTGTCTATGTGTCAGTCCCTGGCACCATTTAAAGGCGTTAGGAGTAAATCAAGATCATATCAGATACCTTCCTTTTTCTTACAGCATCAGCTGGACATAAAATGCCCACTAAGGTAGATGGTAGTAGGGTATCTACTGACCTCTGCATGATTAAACACCATGAAATCCAACAATTTTAATCAATATATTGCACTATGTTGTGTAGTCCTGGCACAGAGGCTTTTTTTTTTTTTTTTTTTTAGCTTGATCACCCAGTTTATCATGTTGTCAAGATCTGGATGGGCGGAGTCCAGGCGGGGGTCACCAAATAATACACCAAAAATCCCACTGTATGTTCTAATGCAGACCTAAAGTTTGCAGAAACTCAGTCAGAAACATTTGTCGTGTGGATGTTACAAGCCTCCACCATGTGAGAATTTGCCTCCTGTCTCCAGAGCAGTGTAGAATCCAATATGACAATATATCCTCCTTTTGCCGTTTGACCATAAGTTGCTCCATTGGACAAGTCTGGGGTCAGTGTCCTGTTCACTGGCAGGTGACTTATTTTAGCCTTTCTTTCCTCTGCAGAATGTGGTGGTAGTAGTAGATTAGTCAGTAACAAATCTATACAATTATAGCTGACCAATTGAGGCTTTTTAAAGGCTGATTTCAAATATTGATAAATGGTTTAAATAAGTTTAGAATATATGTACCATTATTGATATATAACTAAAGTAAATAGTTTTGAAAAGTGAGATGAAGATACGTACAGAGTGTTAGCGCTGCTCTATGGTGGACAAACAATACAATGGTGATATGATACTAAGGTCATATGGGCTGATCTATAGTCAAAATCTGTATGCTTATTGGTTGGATTAGATATCCTCACAGATATAGTAATAAAAGACTTTAATTATAGATTGAAAAATAAATATTTTGTTTCTAAACTGAACATAACTTAATTAGAAGCCTAATATCTGTTTTTACAACAGTTTTTGTTGTAAACAAACCTTTGACAACATTCAAAAACGTGATGAATTTAAATTAGTTGTTGTTAGATCCTGTATTTAAAGATCAGTTCGGGAGTGGCAGAACACAGCCAGGAATCTTGGAGATATTCAGTGTGCACATTCATTAATAAAAAAGTTTTGTAAAGTAAAATTAGCCTTAATCCTACTTCTGTTCAAGGAGAGGGGATAAATGAACTTCAAAGAAGAGCTCAACTGTTGCTGGCTTTCTAAGATAAATAGAATAGGAGATGCCAAAGATAGGAAATGAACTGCAGAATGTGCTTAGTCCTGGCAGAATTATATCATTTAAGTGAGCAATACAGATCACAGCAACAATCCTTCATGTCTTATCATCACCTCCTTGGTCTCCTACAGAGTTGCCCAATATTTTTGCAAAGCATGTGATTCCTGGGCCTTTTCGGCTTCTCAGCAATGAGCAGCTTCTCCAGGAGAAAACTAGCTTTCACTGCGACAGTAGTGGGGATGATTATGACAGTGCTGATGATATGTCTGGCCCGCTGCCAGGCTAATGAGAGTGAAGTCACTTGGGGGGGTGGGGTCGAAGTTAGGCTGCATGGGGGAAGAGGGGGTGAGATTCTGTGTGTTTGTGTATGTGTTTTCAATTTGTATTTTTCTGTGCAGGAGTGTGTGTGTATGTGTGTGTGCGTGTGTGTGAGTGAGAGAATTGGGGGGGGGGGCTTAGAAGATTAAACCCCAGCCTGGCCACAGTGACAAGAGAAGACCCCTCTTTGGAGTGGTCTCTCTGCAGGGAGGCTTCTTCAGTGGCGTCCCATTTGCATGGCTCCCTGTCCTGTTCAGGGAATTAGCCTTTTTTTTTTTTTCCCATCATCCTCCTTTCCACCTTGGAGAGAGTGCTTCCATCCAGCAGCATTGCTGAGGCAGACAATGGAGAGGAGTATTTAGGACACTTGGCAGGGTGTGCATGTTGGAGGGGATGGGGACACGGGCTGCTAAGTAGCTCATCTTGTCACACCGCCACTGGCATGATAGCTCTCCACAGAAGGTAAGCACTGAACAGAGTCACGCCACACACACTCCATGCCCTGATTGTTTTCCTTTGTGTCTGATAGGACAGGTAATGTCCCCCTCTTCTTGACCATAATGCAATTAAAAGGATATTTGTGGCTTATTTTATGATTATATTTAAACATTCCCTTTGTTAATCTATGGCCTAATGTTGGATTCACACCCCCTAATCCAATAAAGGGATGAATAATAGATTAATCTTTCCATTGTTTGCCATGCATTGTAGGTAGCCACTGTGGAATAAATGCACTTTATTCACACTTTCCCCATAAGACCTTTCTTTGTGAAGTCTGAAGGTCTGATTGCTGTACTCACTATACTTCAGTATAGTATATTACTGCATGTGAACTCTTCTCTCTTATCTGTATAGCTTTGTCATCAGCTGGAAGAAGCACTTTGTCATGTTGTAATTACAGTTATTTACAGCAGAGCGCATGACGATCAGTGAATGCAGCACATCACTGCTCTGCTATAAAAACCCCTCAGCCAATATCTTTATTAGACAAATGTAGCATGAAGTAATTAAGCTGAATGCTCTTTCTTCATAGAGTGCAAGTCTCATCTGACCTTTGCCTGTATGGCACAATTTATCAAACATGATGTGACATACTTTCCATACTTGGAAGCACATATACCATTTGAGATCTGGGTTTGTACTGCAGATTATACAACCATAGAATGTGTCATGGTTGTCGCTCAGGAAGGTCAATGAATTTCTGTGCTATGAACATTTACTGTACCTTTTACTACAAAACTATTTTGTGTCATGAAAGAGATAGGTGTTTTATGAACAATAGCAACATGTCTGGCAGAAAAGGCCTCTTCTTTCTTACTCATAGAGAGACGACTCTTTGAAAGCATTTTTGGTGTAAGACTTGTTTAATCATCTTTTAACATAACAAAGCCTACAAATCATATTCTCCAGGTGCAAAAGGAACATGTTTGTTTGGTACAAGACACAAAAGTCAAATCATAATTTTCATATTTTTTCTGTGAAAATGAAACACAGAACTGTCCAACTGAAACTTCATATTGCAATTTCTACCAAAATAATCACAATATGATTTATTTGGTGTACTCTGCAGCCCTAAGCTGTGGTGTGTTTGCAGGTAATAAGCCTTTACAGAAATGGGAAAAAATGCAGGCTTAAATCATCACTGCAGGAGCATGAAGATAGACTTAACCATGATAGCAAAATTATTAGCTGTCATTTCATGTTCGTTGTTTGTCACTCACTGTTCAGGATGAGCATAAAATGATGGCTTTCTTGTTTTTTATGACAGTGAACAAAGTGCAATATCAAAGACAGGTTGTAATCATTATTAAGACACAAAGTTTGCTTTTGTGCTTTTGCATTAGTTTATAGACATCGTGGGTCGAGGTTAATGGAGTTCATACTGCGGTCTAGCTCCAGTTTTCATGGATTGAATGACTGGTGTCATTGATATGCAGGTCAGCTGAGGTTGCTGAGCCTGTGTGGCCCTGGGGGGCATTGTGTTGACTACAGGGGTTGGGATAAATGGCTTACATTAGCATGCTGGCATCTATTGGATGAGAGACAGATAAAACAGAGAGAGAGAGAGAGAGAGAGAGAGAGAGAGATTGACACAGTGAACGAGTCATGACTGGATCTTCTGCAGCTGGATTACATCATGAATAGTACTTCATACCCGGTCTGTCTGCTGTCTGGGTTTTGGAGGTGCTGAGCTGTTTTGCCAGGGATCGACAAAAATAACTACAGTTGAAAGTGATCTGTGTGCTGGAATGCACACAACAAATAATACGATGAAAAATTAATGCAGACTTGAATTCACTCGACAATGCAGCTATACTGAAATTTCCCCAAAAGTCTTATTTCTTGCAGTGGTTTCTTGCTAGAAGGATAAAAATGGGAAATGAATTGTGATTGCAGAAGAAATCACGCTGTTACACTCTGAAATTTTTTTCTATCAAGTGCTGAACCAGTTTCCACTTAGCAACAGGGAGGCTTGTGCAGTGCAAAGTGTGTAGAGAGCATCTTTTTCTGCAGGTGTTGTTGTGTGTGTCTTGGGGTTACTGCTTTATCTGCTATGTAATAGGCTTAGATAGCCTATGTCTGTATCATTGTATTTAATTGAATCATTCTGTTGAATGTGTTCTGGGAGACATAAACCTGTTTGTCTGTAGCCAAGTAGAGTCTTATTTTGCACAGAGATAAAGAACAGGAGCAGTTCCTCTTTCAGAGCTGAGGCTGAAGACACATACAGTCTGTCTCCGGCTCATTTTTGGAATCAAAATCAATGATTTTATGATAAATAATTCATAAGTTAGTATCACTATTGCTTTTAGGTAAAATAACAGTGATTCAGCACAAAATGAAGTGGCTCACAGCTTGTATGTCATCCTGATTTATGTAAAAATACAATATATAGTCATATCAACTGTCTGATCTCAGCAGATGTGAAGACGTTTGTGCTGCTTCTGTATCTTGCTTTTCATTGAAGAGAAAATCATGTCAGACTACATTTCTGAAGTCAGCATTTGATAGCAAACCTCATACACTTTGGCTTTTTCCACTGAGCAGAATCTCTTATAAAGAAACATGTTATAAAACTAGAGAAACTATATGTGACACCATGGCTGATATCAACTAAAAATAGACTTTAGCAGCATGAAAGAAAAAGAAATGTGCTTGTAACTGGTAAACCGGCTTCAAATGCGCTCACTATCTGAATCCCTGTATGAAAAATTAAGTGATCAAACAGTGGAAGTGGTTCACTGGGTAACTGTGAGGCATGTTTGTCTATGGTCTCATGAATGTGAAACAGAAGGACAGCACCTCTCAGCAGGCACTGGATAAATAACATTAAAGAGATTGAACAGTAATGCCCTTAAACCAGACTAAGTCACTGCTGCTTCTACCAGATGATGTCAGATACAATGTCTCACTGTTTCATCTTAATTTAATCTGGATCAGTATTCCTCTGTCTGTCTTTCTTGTTTTTCTGCAATTAGTATTAGTTGATGGAACCAAATTTTATCTGCTATATCACAAAATGTGATTTTTATGTGATGTTGTCATCAGATTCCTCATTAACATTTGGCTCTCATCTCATCTCATGCCAGACAAGGAGAGGTGAGATAAATGAAATCAAATTACATTAAATTAAACATAAACACTTTAACATTTTAAGGAAATGCACTAATTCACATTGTTGCTTAAAGTAAGATGAGAAGACTGATATTACTGTCATGCTGATCTGTTAAATATGCAGCCATAGCGAGCAGCAGTAGTTATTTCAGAAAACAAAGTAATTGATCACTCTTCATAATATTACTTTGATAATCCCACAAATCGATAATAATGGACAGTAGATGATTAAAAATGAATAGATTGCCTAGTCCCACTGTTAACATTGTGTACTGTGTTTCACATAAAAGGAGAAACCCACAGCACTCAGGCTGCCACTAACATTTATATTCATTATTGATTATTCTATGTCGTTATCGATTATTTTTTTTATGCCTTTGTGGTTAAGACAGCCATGGCTTGAGGCATTATGCTTTTGAGTTGCATTCCCATTTCCATCCCATGAATGCAATATCTCAGTAACATCTTCTTCATATTTGGTACGTACATTCACTTACTCAAGGTCAAGGTCAGTGTGACCTCACAAAACACATTTCTGACTTTGTGAGTATGAAAACTCAAGAACACGTCGTGGGCATTTCTTCAGATTTTGCACAAACATAAGCTTGCGCTCTGAACCAATTACATTTTGTTGGTTAAAGTCAAAGGTCAAAGTCACTGTGTCACATCACACTCTTGTGAACACGATATATCAGAAAGGCCCGGCAGGAATTTCATTACATCCAGCACAAAAGTCCACGTGAACTCAAGAATGAACTGAGTAGAATCTGGTGGTCAATGGGTGAAGGTCAGGATCAGCTCAAGAAACATCTGATTCTGGTTGTTGTTAATGCTGTAACTCATTAACAATAATCACTGTGATTATAGTTCCTGCAGCTTCATTTGGTTTGCAGAGACAGACAACTGTGAGGCAGAAACTCTAGACTTGATGAATCAATTGTTATGTTTATATAATGTAGGAAAATTGTCAAAAAGGCTTTTCTAGTGTGTGGTTGCTTGTTATATTTTACAAACAGACAACATTTACTCAATGAATAAAACATGATGAAGCAATAGAAGACAGTTGCAGATTAATTTTTAGTCAATCAACTAATCAATGAGTAGACTAATAGTTTCAGTTCACTGCCTGCATGCTAGACACGTTTGCATCCTCCTAGAATTCAGACAGGATGAGGAGGCTGCAGTCGCTGGCTCATTTTTCCCTTCTATAACTGATTAAGACCAATCCAGTGTTAACCTCATCTTGGCTTCCCCTTGCAGGATTACAGCAAATCTGTTGTTAATGACTGATTGTGGTGTTGATTGCAATTGTGTGTGTGCCAGGGGTGGAGATGGTGATGGTGGGGGGGTGGGGTTGTTGGAGCAACATCTTGTTTTTGAAGCCTACCACCACTCTGACCCTTCCGTCATCCCCTCCTCCACCCTATCCTCTTCTCCCTTGGTTCCTCCTCCCCCCACATCAGTGGATCTGCCCCAGCTGATAGGGGAAGACATTTCTGTAAAGTTCCCCACTTGATTATGCAGCTTGCATGAGGCCAAGCAAAGAAAAGGAGGGGTTTTCACTCACTTTCACTGAGGCCATAATGGCCTGAGGGGGTTAAAAAGCACAGAGGACAGTATTGGTCATCAGAGTGCAGCAGTAAATTCCCCCAAATCTGCCCCCAGCAGACACTGCTTGGTGTAATATGAGTTCTGATTTCAGAGTAATGAGGTTGAGAATTCTAGTGGGAGAAGTGGGAGAGAGAAAAACATTGAAATTCAGCCAGCAAAGTAAATCTGGAAGACGGGAGGGGGGTCTTGACAAGAAAAAAAAAAAAAAACACACCAAAATCAAACCACATGCAGTAATAGCTCTGCCAGTGTCCAGGGTGTGATTTATGGGGGAGAAGAAATGGCCTTGTTTGAGGCCTGTCACGTCTGGGCCTTGTGATTTACTGTGATGACTGGAGCGCTCTCATCACGTGCATTCAGGCTGCTAAGATAGGACAGAAGAGGTAGGAGGTCCCATTAATACTGATTATAAGAGCATGCTGCCTTTCTGTGTGGTGCTGGTCTGATGGTTTTTCACAATATATCAATTCAATGACACTTTTAATGGGCTAGATGGGATTGGTTCTTTCACAATGCACTGTGATGCTGTAATGAGGCTCCTTGTCGTCTTCCCTAATCTCCTAAGTGCATCTGTTAAGATCATTTATGATTTATGAGTAAGAGAATTTTTACTTGGGGTAAAATTGTAGCTGTAGAGTGAAGAGTGAGAGGGAAAGAGTTTTTAATCAACTTATTTTTTTTATCCTTTTGTCTGAAGACAAGGAGAGATGAATGTCTTTAATAGAGGAGCACAGCAACCTAGGTCTTCGTTCCACAACAGCAGTGTTGTTCCAGATTAAAATGAGTGTTTGCATAGTTTCATCACTGGTCACAAAAGGCCCCCCCGCAGCACACAAACTGCTCCTTTTGAAAGGTGTTGCTAGGATACAGGCCAGCGTGAAAATGAAATCTCCTCTGCACTGCTTCTCTGCAGCTGTAAAGCTTGGACACTATGTCCAACTTATTGTGTGCGTGGTACAGTTGTACAGTATGTCTGCACCCTTTTTCTTAATTTATTGTCTTTTGAATGTTTGTTTAGTCACAAGTGTGATTGTGTTTGTGTCATGCAAAGCTGGAATATTACAACGACTCTTCTTCTATCATTCATTCAGACTCCATTTGTCTGGAGACTGTGAGATCTCAATCCTGCTGTCACACCTCTGAGTCTCCGCCAGCTGACACCTCAGGCTGTGCACAAAGAATCAATAGTATCTGCCTCATGTTCAATTACACTCTAATCAACACACACCCGGCCAGCGCGACCTGGGAATGACTGGACAGGTTTTCTTTAAATTTATGAGGTGTTATATTTGTTTGTGAGTTTGACAATGCGCTGGCCAACATGCAATGAGAAAGCATTAAGATTAAATTTGACTTATTCTGACAGATATCATAGGTGAAAATTATTTCTTTTTCAGCTCCTAAAATGTCAAGAGGCTTGATGTTGATGCTAAGAATTGGGTTCTTTTACCAGATAATTTCCCTTATGGTTCTTTTGTTTGGCGTCATACTTAATTAAACTAGGCTATAAAGTCCATCAAAGAGACCTTCACCTGGCCACATTAATATTCACCCACATTTACTGAGTCTCAATTTTTTTTCTATAAATTATCTTTCTGTTTTTGGGACAAAATTGTTTGAGAACCTCGTGTAAGAGTAAACAGTATCAGCTGAAATGGTGTAACAGTTATCTTCTAGTCATGTCTCAGTCAGAGGTTCTTTGGCTCTGTGATGGGGCTCACGCTTTGTTTTATAAAATAGATTACTCTGAACACATGAGGCATTTTCAGTCTGATCTAATATTAGATAATCACTTATGTGGAGAATATTCTTCACCATTATATAGAATCTCTTTCCTCCTGTCTCTGCAGGCACAGTGTGCGTCTGCACTCAGACTGCTGCTGCTTTTCATATTGTGTGACTGGGTGTGAGGCTGATAACCAGTGTTGTGCTGGTGATTCCTGGTGTGGTATTAAACTCTTGGGGACAGTGAGTGAGCAGCAAGTTGCCTGCTCAACTAAACTGCTCAGGATTCCTTCCGGCAACTGTCCAAATGTCAATCATCAGGTGGCAACCAATCAAGGAGCTTTTGCCTTGGAGGCTGACAGGAAGCAGAGACACGGTTAAGATGCAGTAGCGTTGTGCATTTGTGGTGCGCATTGAAGCAGAGATTGTTTGGTGAAGCTTGTCATGTGCTACGACAGATTGAGTGTCTTTCCAGACAGTAAACCTTCAAACGGTCTCCTTTAATGGACAGTATGATGCACACAATCCTGAGGTGATTACATTGATATTGATATATATATATATATATATATACACACACACACACACACACACACACACACACACACACACACACACACACACACACACACACACATATACAGACTATTCAATAATGAAAATACACACACTGCTGGTCTATGGTTTTGGAAATGGGAATGTACTGCATTTCAGGCTTCTTCATGCTAATTCCTGTCCTATTACTGTGGTTTTATGTTGCAAGAAAATGCAATATATGGTTGGATACACAACAAGCAAATCCTGTTTTCTATTTAACGTTAGCATGCAAATAGACTTTAATTGGTCTTGTACTGTAAATATTGGTTTGTTGAATTCAAAAAGAGCTCAAAAGCCTGTTTCTACACAACTCGTTGATATAATTTGTTTCTGTTGTAAATTCTCTGACCTCAGTTGCCTTGGTGATTTTGTTATACTGACGTAAATTCCGTTTTCTGTCAGTTTTTTTTCCCCTCCATTAAAACAGTCTATATTAACAGTCTGTGTCTCTATTCCTGTCTTATTATGTCTCTTTAAGGAAATCCAGGCTAATGTCCATCAGCTGAGCTTCTAGCTGTAACCCCACCAGGTGGTTCTTTCTTCAACATCATGCTGCGCCTCATCCTGCTCCTCCATCTCTTGGTCCTCTCAGTCTCCCCTGCAGGTCAGTAGCACATCAGCTGAGAGGGAATGGCTAAATTATTTCACAGAATGTGTGAAAAGATATTTTCAGATGTTGTTCACATCAAGCATCACATTCACATTTCCAAAAATCATTCTTTGCCCTTATTGCAGTCTTTTTAATTCTACTTAGATATAACTGCCAAATGTTTATGTGACTGTACGAATCGAAAGTTAGATTTCTCAGCTCAGTGCTCAAAATAAAAACATGTAAATCATAAAATTTATCCTCATTTGGCATCAGTGCTACATAAAATGTTGTAATTAATTCAGCAGTAGTAGCAGTAGTTTGCTCTCTCTTCTTTTCAAATATTAGCACCAAACAGCACCGAGAAATCAAAAGAGCATTGCACATTTAGCTTGACTCTGTTTTACTTGTTTGCCCTTCATCATTACTAATTTTTACTATTGAAAAATGCAGTCCTCAAAGAGTCATCTAGCAGCAACAGTCTGTAATATGTCTGCAATACATCAACTGCTGAAATAGAGAAATTTCGATTAGTGTCTCCAACTACAACACTTGAAAACCAAACAGGTGGCAGACAACTTGGATAGTGGCATGTTTATCAAAATGTTATTGCCAATGGACTTGTGAATAGAAAGACAGAGTGTCAGTAAGCTGCAAATGTCTAGCTTTCAAGAACATAGTGAATATATTGATGTTGAAAGTGATGTCTGCCTCAAGGATGAAATTAGAAATCTGTTTTTTGTTTTAAGATCAGGTGTAAATGCAAACATAGTCAAATCAGGACTAGAGGAAAAATGAGATCCATGCCAAGGCTGTAAAAGGAACACAAATTGTAGGAAACAGTACAAAGATTACCTATATCTGACAAACTAGGCTGGGCAATTGTGCCCTTGGAGGTCCTAGAGTTTGCAGGTTTTCATTCCCTTTTTTGTGATTTCGCTGTGCAATCATCTGTGTTGGAAATAAGGGAAAGTGGACAGGAAACAGCAGGGCTGAAAATGACCTGTCTAAAAAAGATACAACCTCCTCTGTGTTCTCAGACCTGGGGCTGTTCTCACTTGTTTTCAGACTAGATTTCACATGAGCCAAAAAGAAAGTTCAGCCACACGAGGCTGAACAAAAGAGCTCACACAGTGTAGAAACCTGTGTGGCTGAACTGTTCAGCCGAACAGGCCTGAACTCTGTGTGGCTGCTCTATCTAAACAGACAGCAGCCAACCAGCAGACTTGGGTTGTTATTGTGGGGACAGAACATTGGTTTGACGTTTTTGTTTAGTCCCAACAACAATAAAGTTTGATGGCTAATGTGACATTAATATTATGACAGCAGAACAAAAGTCAAACACACTCTACAGCTACATTATACTGTAGAGTTTGTGTGCTTTTTATGATTCATCCAGCCCATGCTGATTCTTAGACTACAACATACAGATGCAACTTTATTCAGTCAACAGTCATTATCTTTTAATCATTAATGTACAGTAACAATTAAACCACAAAAGTTTTGAGTTTTGTATTTCATTGTGAAGGGCAGGATGTAGGGGATCTAGCTTTCCAGCCATTCATCACACCCTCAGCAGCAAAATGGGATTTTATCAAACACCTGCACCTCGCTGAAGAAACTTTCATTATGGTTTTGATTAATGTTTTTCTGATGTTCTTGTGAGCGAGAGAAAAACACCCGTGGTAAAGACCAACTAAATAATTGAAGCGTTATGGTTCAAAATGCTCATATAGTGTCCTTTGTTACAGATGCATCATTTGATGGGGAGGTACCTGACTTTTACAGAGGTAAGAAAATGCAATTATAAGCTTAAACCTTACATTCATGCATTTAAAAAAAATATATCCAAAAATATATATTAAAATTCAGAAAATATTCTGAAAATGTTACACCAGTAGTTTCAAGGAGCAGAAGATTACAGCGTGTCTAATAACCAGAAAGGTCAGAGGACTGACAAGTGATTTATTTTTATTCTGTTGAAGTACCCTTGAGGAATTCATGAGATTTCTCGCTGTTCACTCAATCCAAGACCACAAAATATAAAAAATAGGTTAGCAACAAGATTTCAAGACTCTCTATTTGATTTATAGTGTTCATACCAGCGACAAACAGGCTGCACCTGTTAAGTGGCAGGTAAATAAGGCTGTGGCCTTGGACTTCACAGGAGGAAGCTGTGATTTATAGTCAAGGATACGCCACTAGATCTGTTTGAGAAGAATAAGGGCTGTGATTTTTTTTTTTTTTTTTTTTTGTTGTTTATTGCATTATTCTGTCAAAATGATCCTTGTATGTGACCTTAAACTGGCATAATGTTTGAATTTCATTTCATTTGCTATGGAGAAACACTCCATTGACAACTTAGTTGTATAATCTGTCACACATATGGACATCATCACAGGGTTTTAGATTCCCCTGGAAAGACACATTCAACGGCCTTGCAGTCCAGGAGAGGAGGAGTTGTTGTGTTTTTCTTACACAATGTAATCGGTTCCTCATGTTGACTGTCTTTACTAAAAAAAAAAAAAACAGAAGAAAAAAACACCACATACCCATGTGTTTACTGAAATGAACAGTTCAGTAAAGTTATAAAATATCAGAACTGTCAGAACAAAATATCGACTCCAACTGGTCTTCATTTGCCCGTCTCTGCCCGCTCCAGCCCCTGAGGTGGTAAAACTACAATAGTATCCGCCTGTCATATTTTGTTAAGGGACATGCAGTGACAGACGGCTCCTTTTCCCATGGTCTACAATAGGACAGGACAAATGAAAATCTATCTCGAGGTCATGTTTCTTACCACTGTTGCTATTTCTGGATTTTTCCTACTTTGAAATGTGCATTAATGGGGACAATCCAAGACACTGCACTGTACTGGGCAGAGGAATCCAGGATGGTCATTAAGGCCAGAAACTGCATTATGGTTACCATAGCTCAATGTGGGGTTAATGGATGAGACAGGAGGAAGCATAATGCACAGTATGGCTGGATTATCGATTTATATACTGATGAATGTGTGTGTGTGTGTTTTCATTAAATTCTTAATTTTGTCAATGAGAGAATTAGAATATTTATACAACTCTATATTTATAGATGTATACTATATATGTATACTAAATATGAATCTATAGTCAGTAGTGTAGCTCAGCATTGACACTGGACATAGGGATATAGCATTGGCTCTGTCCGGTGGTAAAACGATCCACTTACAGCACCTCTAAAGCTCAGTAAATAAGTTCCGTCTCTGTTGTTTTTGTATCTGTACAAGAACTCAAGTGTTTAAACAACAAGTTGGGGTTTTACAGTCAGTTATGTGCCAACAATCTTTTGGCGTGGCATCACTGTGAGGTTGCCAGGCAACCAGCTTAGACTCAAGGAAGTCTCTTTGCCAAGTAGATGTCCAGAAATAGTCCATATTGATCTTTTCATCTAACCACTGGCAAGAAAGCAAATAGATGTATTTCCCAAAATGTCCTGCTGTTCCTTTAAGTCAAGTGCGTTGGCTCAAGGAAAATAAAATGCTACAAACTCAAGCTCATATCCAAAGATAGATCTCAATTCATTTCTTTAAGTTTTCTACTGTTTGTATATGGAAAAACAAATCTTACTCATTATCTGAGTATGATTCGCCCCATGGACAGTGGCTGTCAGCAAGGGCTACATTAAAAAAAAAAAAAGGAAAAAAAAAAAAGGAAAACAAACATTTTCAGTCTGTGTGCCTGTGTGAATTGTCAGCACGTTGCTTGGGCTCTGCTGATTGTAAATGCTGCTTAGACTTTATAATGTTGAACTCTTTGTCAAACTTGGACAAAGACAAAGGCGTAGTCATAGGGGGAGGCAGAGATGATACCACACTCCTCAAAGGTTAGAATATTGTGTAGGCTGCCTTCCAGCTGGAGCACACTGCAGAATCCGTCATTCCTCTTACAAACAAACTCAAACGATTTCACCCTCCAGCAATGTTAATGTGCATCACTCTGCCGTTAAAGTACTAGTATCTGTCTCTAGAATCTCAGAATCTTAAGTCTTTAATGGCCGTATATTGTTTAAGTGTCAAAATGTCAATAGACACCATTTCTCAGCTGTTCAGTCAACACTTTTCAACCACCAATCTAAAAAGCTAAGGCCTCAGCTAAGATCTAAGAACTTACTAAGCAGATGTGCTGTCATGATGACTCCATGTCAAACATAGCCTCTTTGTCGGTGTCAATATAAAGTTGTGTTGACATTATCAGTCATCATATTTTCATGTTAGTTTCACAGCAATGAAACAAAGAACAATCTGCAATACCACGGTGTATCCCCACTAAATTAACTACTTCCATACTTATTTAAAATTTTAAATATGTTGGTAATTGGAACACAATTCATGGCACAGACGGACACCAGAGAGGTGAATAATGCAGCTGTGGTCTGAGAACTTTTCTTGGACATTTTTGATACTTTTGATGTAGTAGAACTTGTCACTGTTGGAGTGTAATGCAATCGACAGAATTCATGCTGCGCTTTATCCTACAAGTACTGCAGGTTTCAATCCAATAAGGCACATTTTAAAGCTCCACAAACTTATTTAATTCTTTTTGTGCTGCTGGAGTAAAGACTAATACAGTGAATCCCAGTGATGGACTTTTAAAAACAAAGCCATTGTCTATTACCAAGCAGGTTGTGCTTTCACATTAATATACAACATATAACAAAACTGAGTATGACAATGGTCAGTATCACAATATCACTAAAGGTAATAACAAATCCTTTACAGTCTTATTTGTTTTTAGCCAATTGATTTCAATAGCAGAAATATTTGAGTAATTAAACTATAATGAGATTCTCAAGTCAGTAAAATTCAGTAGGTCCTTCATCAGTGAGATTCTTTTATTTTTTTGATACTCTGCATACCTGATACCAGCACAAATCTGTGGAGAGATGTTCTGCCATTGTTTTCACCACAGATTATTTTTCTTCAGACTCACTTTGCCAGAGTCTTACCCACCTTCTGCTTTAAAACACTGCACAGTTCTATTGGAGTCAAGTCAGGGGACATACTCAGTCAGGTCATAGTGTTTTTTTTTTTGTTTTTTTTTTTGCAGTATAGTTGGGATCAACATGTTGGAAAAATCCATAAAGCCTCTTGTGTATTTAGGTACACAAACTTGAATTCTTAGTGCTATCTATAAATATCCTGTCCCCTACAACTTTGCCCCATATCAGCTCTCACCTCTATGTTTCACAGTTACCACTGTGCAGTCTCTGTGGTAGTCCTGGCCAGGTCCACACCAAACATGCTGGACCCCATCTGGTTTCTTCTGACCAAAGAATGTACTGCCAATATTTATCTTGCTTCTCTTCATATTCTTTGGCTGATCTTGCAGTTTTGTGCTGGTTTGTGAGTAATGCTTTTGCTCGTGCATAAAAGTTGACTTCATGCATGTTATGGGCTGTGAAAACCTCATGTATCTGGTTCAAATAGCTTTGCTCTGTTACAGCTGCCATTTCAGAGAGTAATTGTCTTTGCTAGACCTTGTGATAGCTCAGCACCACACTGAGCATATACTGACTCACACAGGCAGCCATGCCTCTGCAAATACCTGGGCTTGCAGTGAAACAGAAGAATTAAATATTATTCATTTAATACATAAAATTAAACACATTACATTTTTTACTCCAAGGGCAATTTGTCTGTCATCATGCCTCATTGTGTGGCTCAGGGGGTTGTGGTTAATTATTGCTACACTGTGTTTAATGCCTCCAGGAAACAATATGTTATCTGTCCCACTTGGACACTCTCTTGGTCATGCAAACAAAATGTGCTGCAGATGCAGCTAAGTTGCTTTCACCAGAGGATTCAGTTCCTCTGGGATTTTGACTAATTATGTGACTGTTTAAATATATATTGTGTTTGCAAAATTGAAATGCAAACTGTGGCTAGAAATTGAAAAGAAAACATTAACAAATAGTATAGATTGCAGATGTTTTGTTATGATACAGTTTCAAAATTGTCATGCAACTAGAATTATACTTAATACCACTGTGAACTATTGATGTTTCTGTAGAAACGTAAGATGGGGGAGATAGGATGCTCCTTAAATAACATTTCACATTCAAATGATTACGTGGTCTTTAGCTGAAGGAGTGTGAGAGTGTGTGTCTTAGTGTATCTGTGTGTCTTTATTCCCCTTTGTTTGTAGATTGTTTGTAGGGATTGGCATTCCCTGAGAGTAACTTTCCATTTTTCTCTCTTTGTGTTTGTAAATGTGCATGGGATGGATTTTCTCCACATTTACTATTGTGTAAATAATTACTTGTGCCTTCCTACTCACTCTATTCACAGTCAAGTCGAACCAAAAGCATAAAGAGTGAAAGGATTTGATTAAGAAAAAGGAGCCCACAGATTGGGAGAGATAATAAAACAGGGATTAAAAGAGGGATGAAGAGTTTGAAAGAAACTGAGCGTGTTTTGGACAAAATATATCAGTCATGTTTGGGATGAAGATGCAAAGAGTTTTTGAGAGTCCCCTGTGGCCATGTTACATCTCTGTGAGGCTGTTCTTGTACACAGTGGTGCTCTGAGCTAAATGCTAATCACCAGGCTAGTATGCTCACAGTGACAATGCTAACATGCTGATATTTATCAGGTGTAAGGTTGAACTTGTTCACCATCCTCACTCTGCATGATAACATGCTAACATTTGCAAGTTAGCACTAAACACAAAGTATAGCAGATACTGATGGGAGTGTCTTTAATTTTGCATAAACCAATGAATCACAGAACACTGTATGGTTACAGCCGTATGAATTAGGAAATGGGAATCTTTATTGCATCTAAAGAATTGATAATAGGGGAGGGTTAGAGACCGATAGCCTGAGAAAGTGAGAGGAGACAGAGGGAACGCAAGAGGCCTGTATGTGTCTCCAGGCAGAAGGCCTTATGTGGCCTGCTTGAACACTCCCCTCCACCATCTGTCACCTCCCACGTTACAGGGAAAGAATAGGAACGGCACCAGTGCTCAGCTCTCTGAGTTACACTCCCACTGCTATTTCAGCACTGCTCCAGAGCCTCAGTGACTCTCCTCCTCGAGCCCATCCCACATTTATATTTCATATTTACGTGTAAAGCATCTTTTGACACTCATGCAGAACAACTGAAGTCCAACAGTAGAATAGGGTCACTTCAAACCCTTGTGAGCCTGTTTCCTTCAGGTCCTTAGTTTTTTTTCTTTTTCTCTTTGCTCTTTTTTTCTCTTTCTCCCTTGCTCCCAGAACATAGTTTCTCACTTAATTTTCCCTCCATCAGTCCCACAATGCCCCATTTATAGTATGGTTAATTCTCTCTCAGCCAGCAGTAATTCAGAGTCCTTGGGATTTGCATCAATGTCAAGCACTTGCACATGGTTGGCTGCTGGAGTGTGTGAGTAGGAGTGGATCCTGTCTCCTAACATCTTAATTGCTGCCTCCTGGTTGGCTAAAGGAGGTACAGCTAACATGCGCTAGTGTGGCTATAAATCTGTTATCATAGTGGTAAGGATTACTAAACGTTTAATTCCCTTGCTTCCTGACAGCAGAGTCAGATAAATATGCAACTGGTTCAGAGTCAGTTTTGGAGATTACTGTACATCGATGCTAAGCACTCACATGTTTAACTGCTGGAATGTATATGATTCTTCTTATTTTATTATCACTCTGTTGTGATAAATAGTAAACAGTAGTGTGGATGCGGTTTCAGGTTTCAGGATATTATAACAACAAAAGTCTTTGTACAGGTTTCCAAAGGTTGTGCTCTGTCAATATGACATTTTCAGAGTGAATGAATCCTAAGTGCACATACAGGCCTGGCAGGAAGGATCGAATAAGAGCAGGATGTTACAGTCTGAAAGAGAGTGAGCTTCTCCCCATTGAGGTGTCAGCTGTGCTCTCTTAGAACTCAGAGACGCAGGGGAATAACACACATGTGCACACACACGCTTCACATTTGTATTCCTGCAGTCACCTACACACACTCTTGATCTGAGAGAATAATCAGCAATTGGGAACATTTTTGCCTCATTGCTTATTCATCACTTGGCATTGTGTTTATGTCTTATTCATGCCACGGCTCATAATGTCGATCTGTTTTAATGAGTAATTGGGGCTAATTGTACGTTTGCGTTGATGATGTAAAAGGCAGATTCAACCCAGAAAGACATTTTCATCAAGAAATCTCTTCTCTCTGATTTTGCCTGTGCAACAGCTTCACAGGACTAAGGGTGACAAATGCAGTATGAAAGGTTGCTGGATTATGCTAAGTCAAGTTAGCATTTCTAGTTCTGCCTTGTAATAATATCATCTTGTAATAATATCATATCCATTGGCAACAGATGAATGTGTCAATGCAGTTTGGCACCTGAGTGAGCACATTTCTGTCATAACTAGTATGATGTTGAAATTTGGAATAAAACAGGGGCCTGTATTATTCTGCATCAATGCCTGAAAGAGAATTTGTGTGAATGAAAGGATTAGATTAGTTAAAGAAACAACCAGGATTTATCAGCCACTAAGCATTAGAGGTGTTGGTGAAAACCACAAGACATACTGAAATGTTAAAAGACAGGTCCTCATGGGGGGGATATCACCATCTAGTCAGTATGTTTTTAGTTTGTGTTACATCTGAACCCAGCTGTCTTGTTTTTGATGAAATTGCCCCAAAACTGCCAGACAGATGCTGAGCTCTAACACCTTGATATATCCTGTTTGTAAGTCTGACCCAGCTTGTTGTTACTTACCCTGGTCTTGTTTGTTTGTTGTCGGCAGACGAAGCCACAGGTTATGGGCCAGTGTTTGAGGAGCAGCCGGTGGATACCATCTACCCCGAGGAGTCGCCAGAGGCCAAAATCACCCTGAACTGCCGGGCTCGAGCCAATCCACCTGCCAAATACAAGTAACATATGTTCTCCATAAACCCAGTCACATTACTACCCACTGCACTCTCTGTGTGCCTCCTGTAGTTAGGCATCTTTCATGCTGTATTCATAGTTGCAGACCCCATAGTTTTAGAGTCTGTCTTTCAATGGCAAGGTCACAAGGATGATTATCTTAACCTTGAATCAGTTTGAAGGTTTAATAAATGTGTATGTGTGTGAGACAGTCCAGCAGTAAAAAAACATACGATTTTTTTATTTTCTTTTTGTTAACACAGATTTTTGTTTTCCTTAAACCAAGAATCATTTAAATTCCAGAATAGAATATGCCAGAAAAACCTAATAGCAAATGAGATGTTCCTGCATCTGTAGCGTAAACAGCATTGCCATCATTTCTCCACCTCATTGTGCAGCTCAAAATGTAAAGTAGTTTATATGATCCATTTCAATTTAGATGTAAATGTATGTAAATGATACTGCTCAACATCCCCCAAATCGGTTTCACTGTCAGAGAGCCCAGAATTAGATGTCAGAGGGAAAGGAATTAGCTTTGACCACTGCTGGTATTAAGTATTTAAGAGGGTTCAACCACAGTACAGTCCGTTACGCCTTTCGAAACATGAAATTTGTTATTGCCTCTATATAGGACAGCTCCCAGTTTGTGTAGCTTGGTAAATTCTGTCAGTATGCTCAGAGGTGTACAGCAAGGCAGATCCAGGACTGTAATCTAGACTGGGTAATATTTTGTGCTGCCTTCACTTTTTTGACGATGAGGCATTTGTCCCGTGGGATCAAACCACATGCAATCAAAATATTGCATGAAATAGCTTGACTTACCTCATTGCAGTGCTCCATGTAAAACAAACTATTTTAAATGTCAACTATTTTAAATGTGAGCAAATGGTGATTATATCCTGTATCACACATTGACACTGACTGTATGCACTTACTCCAATTGTTTTCCCTGTAGATGGAAACTGAACAACATTAAGATTGATCTGGATGAAGAGGGCAGCCACTACAGTTTAGTTGGAGGCAACTTGGTGATCAGCAACCCCATCAAAACCACACATGAAGGAAATTACTCCTGTATGGCTTCCAACAAGTACGGCACAGTCATCAGCCGAGTGGGCTCGGTCCAGTTTGGATGTAAGTGGTCAGATGTGAACTTCCGTTCAGGCTGCACTGATGTACAGTACCATGCAGACTTGGCTCAGAACTGCCCCGAAGCTGTGCTTTCATGCCTATTAAATGCACTGAAATAGCAAGGGCAGCTGGGACAAATCATAAGTGGCGTGGAAAGTGCAATTTGTGAATGGTCTAACTTCATAATGGCAGTGTGGCTAATGTACTTTTCTATTAGAAACTACAGCTCAATTCAAAAGCAAAATTTTATAAAATCTCTAAAATTTTGGTTTAGGGGCATTTAGCAACAGGAGAAACTCAAATATGAATATAAGACAATAGATTGGAGCTTGAGTGGATCTTTGAGTCTGAAACTGCCTCACAGTTGCCTTTGTTCTCTGTCTGTCTTAGACCTGGATCTTTTCTCGTCAGAGGAGAGGGAGACAGTGAAAGTCAAAGAGGGACAGGGGGCAGTTCTGCTCTGTGCTCCCCCACCACATCATCCAGGTACAACAAGTGATCGCTGAGTGTTTATCTACTGAAGTGTCTCTATGTTTAACCTCCCTTATCATGTAGCAACATTACTACAGTTGTAACATTACAATCTGATTAATAAAACAGCTGGATGGGAGAGTGGGACAGTATTTAGCATATTCTCTCCTTGATTATGGCAGTTTGCTCCTAGTTGCTGCAGCTGTAAGATGGGTGGAGTGAAGATTGAACATATTCAATACAATGAAAGTGTGACTAGTTTAATAGTCTTGCACTGTGATATAAACTTTCATATCATATCATATCATATTCATATTGGACTAATGAACCAAATTAGTGAAATAATGAAATGAACCAAAGTAATTTTGCCCCCTGTTGGCTTGGGATTGAATTGCCCTTCTTAATGTCTTCAGGGGTATCAAAATAATGACACCACAGAATTTTTCACTGTCTCTTTAAGCTCCTTCCTTGCTCCAATCGACCATCCCCAAGATGGATTTCCGCCAGCTCATGGATGTAGAAAAATAAGAATAGAAAATATCTCATATTTAGTTCACAAAGGTTGTTGTTTGTTTTCTCTTCTAGTACTGGCCTGTGCGTGGCCTCATTTTATTATTTATCCCATTTTTTTATGTCCTAGGCTTGGAATACGATTAAATAAAACTTTTTCTGTTGTTATTTAGCCACAGCTCTCGACCCAGAAATCTGTACACATTTTTAATATTCATGCTAATGCAAATCCATTAACCACAACAGTCTGAAAGCTTTGTTAACGCTCTCTCCACAGCATCAGAATTACCTCAACAAACCAATGTGCTTACAGTCGCTCCCTATTATGCCTCTCAGCTAAAAGAATTAAGATTTCATCTGAAAGGTCAATAGATGCTTGAATAATAAATTTCCCTCGGCGCTGAAAAATGGTGCTATTTTTATTTTTTATGTGTTCAGATTATTCAAAGTGAGCCAGCTCACACATCTAATCCCCTCGGCTCTTTTCAGTGCTGTTGCTATGTGTCCAGAGCCTTGATTGACAGGTGGTGTTTTGTCGTGTCTCTTTCTGTGCAGCTGAGCTGTCATTTCGATGGATCCTCAATGAATTCCCCACCTTCATCCCACTGGACAAGAGGCGTTTTGTCTCCCAGTCAAATGGTAACCTTTATATCTCCAAGGTGGACTCCTCAGACACTGGCAACTACTCCTGCATTGCTTCCAGCCAGTCCATTTCCAAGAGCGTTTTCTCCAACTACATCCCTCTAGTGCCTCAGGCTGAACGTTAGTACTTCACTTCCTACCACCCATTCTCTTCTCTTTACAGTTGCTTTTTTCTGACCTTTGTGTGAATGAGCATCACAAACAAGCAGTGGTTTGAGGTTCCTGTGTTCCTCAGTCCCACCACTGAGCTTATACGATGTACATATCCCAAGTCAAAATCTAGGTTGGGTTAATTGTCCTGTGCTAGATTGATGGCAGGATGACACTTGGTCCACAGTAACATTTTCAATTCACTTGCAATTAATTTTGTATTCAGACTTATACTGTGTCTTGATATATTTTCTTGTCTAAAATGTACTAACAAAGGAATACATGTCCCTAGAATAATCACAAATTATAACAATGCTTTAACTGTTTTACCAGCAAAATGAGGTGTAAGTATACGGCATGGCCTTGAGGGTTTCCTCAAGAGATAAGTTTAAAAGATAAGCTTGAAGACAGGAAGTGGCTCTGTCTGTTTTCAGCATTTATATCTTTTACTTCTGTCCCCACTGGAGCATCAAGCAATAGTATTTATTTTAAATCTGATATGGTCACGCCACCGGCACTTTCAATGAGATTTACAGGAACAAATTAGCTCAGAAGCTGACTGACACTAAACTTGCTTTAAGACAGAGCCAACATGTTATGAAGAATGAATGGGAACACAAACAGCCTCAGAGATGAAGACCAGAAACTAAAGCAATGTGATTATGTTAGTTAATGTTCTATGTATTTGCAGAACCTAATGTAACAGTTACTAAAACAGAACTAGGCAGCTATTTTTCATCCATCACATGTTTACTTTCATATTCATCTAACTTTATGCTAACTTCACCTGTGGCAAATGCATCTTGAATATTAGAGCACAACTAGGATGTTGTGTTCCACCAGAGAGGTTAGGACCTGAGCTGAATAGTTGTTTGGGCTCTCTCATGCATATTTGTAGTATGAGATGGCTTCTGGGTATGATGTGGCCTGCATTTAACTAGTTTCTGTGTCTGTGTGTAGGAGTGAATATCTTTGCATTTTGCCAAGGCTTTTTATATGCGTTGTGTACGAGTTATGCAGTTATGATCTGTTTTTTCAGTATGTTAAGTGTTTGAGCATGTTAAAACTCAACTCATGGTGTCATGTGGACTGGCTGTGGTAGATATATAGATAGATAGATGTGGAGATATGAAGAATATGAAGAAATCAAAGATCCACTTAGATCTACACAGTATAATGTGAAATCTAGACTCTGACATGCAACAGACACAGACACAGTTTACAAATTAAATTTATGAATTAGCAGACCTGCTCACAGAGACTGCTAGATACACAGTTCACAAAGCTGCTACTGAAAGTTCCTGGGATAATATCAATCCAACAAACTGATGACTGACACCGTGACAAACTTGGATACTGTTAAGATTGAAATCTTAGTGTTGCGTTAAACCACTGTTGATATCAGGATTAGTAGCTAGAAGTGAATTTAGCACCTAAATCATTCAATCACCAATTCTGGCCTGTTGTTATTCCTATCAGGTCCCATCAGAAAATACCCAGCTGACCTCAATGTCAAGTTCCCAGACACCACAGCTTTGGTGGGGCAGAATATCACCTTGGAATGTTTTGCTTTGGGGAAGTAAGTAAAATCCACAAAGGTATGAAGGTCTCTCCTTTATAAAATTATGAGGAAAAGGTTTATTGTGTTATTGTTTTGGCATGAAATAAGGTAATTTACAATATTATTATTATTATTATTGGCAACTCAAACAAAAAATGTGAAATAATGCATCAGTCTCTCAAAACACTGTATTAGTTCACCCTTAATGGATGTTAAAACGACCTTTACAGCAGCTTAGACTGATAGAAAACTTCACTGGCTATTAGTAGGGCATAAAATTGAGACAGAAAGCATGTCTGAGAAGATGACATGAATGCAAAGACACACATGCGTTACGAGTTAAAGCCTGCTTCTTGCCTAATTTTTCTTTTTCTGCCCCTCTCAGCCCTGTTCCTGAGATCCAGTGGAAGAAGTTAGATGGGCCGATGCCGCCTAATTATGAGATGGCAGGGTCTTATCTGCACCTGTACAATGTACAGTTTGAAGATGGCGGCACCTATCGGTGTGAAGCCATGAACTCAAGAGGAAAGGACTACCACACTGCACGTGTGTCTGTAGAGGGTAAGAAGTATGTTGTTTATCGTGTCAGCCTCATAAAACTTTTCAGCAAATACACACATTCCTTATGGTCTTTATCAGCTTTATTAATTCTCTGCAAGGCAATCTGAGGGTTATATTCACCAGCCCACTATTCTTAGCACACTTCCTCAGGTTTTTCTTTTTTTGGAACTGACACCTACTTTAAAGCCTTAAGTATCACCCCATATCAGCTTTAGAGTTATTCAGTAGCTTTGTACTTTTCTCTCTCTTTACTGTAAACACTGTAACTGTGATTTTTCTCATTTGCAGCTTTTCCTGAGTGGGTGGAGCACATCAGCAGCAAAGAGAAAGACCTCAATAGCGAGTACACTATGTCCTGTGTAGCCAGTGGCAAACCTAGACCACGCATCCACTGGCTGAAAAATGGAGAGCCGGTAATAGTCAAACTCATAAGTCTTTATTGTCCTATAACCAAGCAATTTTCCATGTAGCTGTAAATTACTCACAGGGCTATTAGGTCTCCTAGAACCTGTTCAATGTGCATCCCAGGATTGTTACAGTAGCACAGCGGTGACAGGAAGCTGGCACTGTGGGTACACATCATGTCAGGAGAAAGTATCTGTTGTTGTTGAGTGGGTGCCAGGCAGCATGGGTTGTGTAACCCTCCATAGAAACAACTGTCATCAGGTCTAAAGAAAATACCCAGGAGAGTTGCAGCTACTGACAGCAGAATGGGGGAGGTTGTGTGATACATGCATCATTATGAATTAATGAAATCTCCTCTCATTCAAATTAACTGATCTATGCCTGTGTGGATGTCTACAAACAACAGTTTGATTTGAATCCTGTGCTTATAGAGTAATAGAAGTGAACCGTATGATGATGCTGCAATGTAGAATCAATGGTATTTTGATGTTACATTCCTGTTATTTTCCACAGCTTGACAGGAGAGAGATGAAGTTCAGCAGCTTGACGTTTGATGATTCAGGGATGTATCAGTGCATAGCAGAAAATCGCCATGGAGTCATCTATGCCAATGCAGAATTGCGTGTGTTTGGTGAGTCAAACTTTGGCTGTAGCTACAGCACAAATGGCTGCATTACAGATTTAAAGGTCACTTGCTGGAGCTCATTAGGACATGTGTAGCACTATGTCAGATTTTTTAGATTGTTGGAAAAAAAAAACGTGAAAGCTTATTTAAAGTAGCATGCACAATGTGTTAGAGCAGTACACTACTCACTTTTATTAATTCTAAATGTGTCATAATGCATGCCTGCAGTTAATACATATTCTACTAAGTTTGTGATGAATAATCCATACTGTCCCTCCTCAGCCTGCGCTCCCACATTTGAACACAACCCAGTAAAGAGAGTCCTGGCAGCTAAAAATGGCCGGGTGGTAATTGAATGTCGACCCAAAGCAGCCCCAAAGCCTGCCTTCTCCTGGAGCAAAGACACAGAGCTACTCTCCAACACTACCAGGTGAGTCTCTTGATAAGGTGGCACAGGTCGTTTTTGGGCTATATTAGCACAAAGTCCTCAGAATGTCAGGTTTTTGTTTGTCAGTGAGGGGTGTGCACTGCTTTGCTGACATTAAGATCATTCTTAAGCTCATCAGCCTTGTCAGACAGGATGTGTAAACCCCCGCCTTGTGCTCCTCACTGACAAAAAAGTGGAAGCTCTGATACCCCCGAACTCTTTCCCCCACCCTACGCAACGCCATTCAACACAGCGGGATTTGCAGAAAGGAGGAGCAGCAGCCAAATTGCTATGCAGCATATGCCTCCTCATACTCTCTATGTCTGTTGTGTGCGTGAGAGCGGGTGTGGAGTGGTGACGGGGCAGCTTGGCACTATGCTGTTTGTCATGCATGAATATGAAATATGCAGAGAAAAATGAATCAAACATTGTTGCCTTTGCCTTTAGCGCAAGTTAATGTTGCCTCTTGCTGAGTAGTTTCAAGTTCACTTACTTTTTTTTTCTCTCTGAGAACCATATATCCATTAGGGAACTGGCAGACATTCAGAGCTCTTTCATCATTTTTCATCATCCACATATCCATGAAATAACATTCGCTGGACTTTTAACCTTCATATTGTGCTGAATATTTTATAACATGTAGTTCTTTCTCCTCCGTGTTTAAGGAATTAATTGTGGTCTCTCCTCAGGGTGTTCATCTTGGAAGATGGGAGCCTGGAGATCCTCAATGTGACGCGAGCAGATGAAGGAAGGTATACCTGCTTTGCTGAGAATGACCGGGGCAAGGCCAACAGCACAGGCTCTCTGTTGGTTACAGGCAAGTTCCCGCTAATGAACAATGCCTAATTAATAATGCTCCTTTTTTTTCTGATACTTCCAGGACAGTTGGTGTAGCTTTGACTGATGTCAGCCGTGGCTGGAAATCATTCCTGTCACTCAGTCTCACCAAAGCCTTCCTGACCTCCAAATGGTTGTTGAATTATGTCCTTGTGAGCAAAGTGACGGTGTACAGGCTGTTGGTAGATATTCAGTCTTCCCTCAAGGGCAAAGGCAAGAAGGGATTGCTTTAGATCAGATGTGATGAGACAAGGACTTAGTCCTCACCACTGTTCAGTGAAAAATGAGAGGACTTGAGTTATGAACATGTTGAGATATTTTGACTAAATAGCAAATAATAACAATGGGCTGGGTTTTTTTTTGGTTGTCATTTTTTTAGGCATGCAATCATAGCTGTGAAACATTTTCAGTGTATGTACAGCTCTTTTCTGCCCTCTCCTGGACATTTCTGTGTATTGAACAGTTAAACCTGTTAGGTGTATCAACAATGTAACTGCTCAAGGTTTCATTTAGGTTGTTCGCTTGTGACTTTTCTCTATTAAGACTAATTTCCTCAAACCGAAAAGGAAAAAAATTCCAGGCTGATGTATTCAGAGGCTTGACTGACCTCTTGCTCATTGACACTCATCTCTTCCTGTGTTCTTCTCCAGAGTCCACAAAGATCACCTTGGCACCATCCAATGCTGACGTTAAAGTGGGTGAGAATGCCCGGATGCAGTGTGCTGCATCACACGACCCCTCTTTGGACATCACCTTCATCTGGTCCCTGGATGGACGAGTCATTGACCTACACAAGGATAGTCAACATTATGAACGCACCCTGGTAAGACATCAGTTAAAGTTTAATGCATTAACCACATTGTAGCTGTAGCCTGGAGTTTATCCATGTCAAATCATGTTTGAGGTCGCGTTCATGGTTGTAGTATTTACACTGGAATACTCAAAATGGAAAAGTTTAAATGAATGTGACTCTAAAATCCATTTCACATTCCTTCCCTGAGTGGAACAGTGCGTTATATATCAGTTAAATACCCATTTCTGCTAACATCCATTATTATTGACCTACTGCTGGGCAAACACCATATAATGATTGATGATGCCCCATTTTTGTACACAAGGAGTTTTTTCACTTTGTAAAAATGGGGTCCGGTTCAACTTAATACTGTTTGTGTGGTTCTAGATAAACCTAGTTTGAGTTCAATGCAGTTGTGCATTTAAAATGAATGAAAGTAGATTTCTGTGGTGTTTTTTTTCCATTCATTCGGTGAGATTGCTGTCTGAAGCAAACACTGTGTGGAGGACAAGAGGCGATATCCCTATGGCTGAGGCCCATGCCCAGTTCACCTAATTGCTGATATTTCTGTCCCTCTGATCTTGCAGGTGACTGAAATAATTATCTGCTAATTTCCAGATGAGTTTCAGGCTGAGTGAGGAAATGTCTAACATGATCATTTCCTTTTGACAGGCACACAGTAGGAGCACTTTGCCTCACGATGAATCATGTTTTGTTCACTCCTAAATGAGCTGTTGTCTGCTTTGTTGTGTCCTGCAGAATGGGAGCTCAAACGGTGAGCTGCTGATTAAAAATGTCCAGCTGAAGCACGCTGGGCGCTACAGCTGCACCGCACAGACCCCTGTTGACAACATCACGGCCTCTGCCCACCTGGTTGTCAGGGGTGAGTCATGACTGGTGCAATTATACATGTTCATGCAGTATGTATGTATGTAAATGTCTTAAAAGCCCACACACTATTTTCTCCCGAAATTATACCAGTTTTAGTTTTTTATTATATACATTAGTGATTTCAGTATTTTATCTGTGCTCTCATCAATGGTTTAAAGTTGGTGGGATGGTTGTGACATCACTAATCAGGATGAAGTTATATTTGTGTCTGAAGACGGTTTTCAGAGGCTTTAATTAAGTCTGAACTGACGAACTGTGGAAAATCCTGTTTTAAGACGTATTCCTAAATTACTCATTAAAACGGTCTCTAAGTTTTGCTCTCAAACCATTAATACACAGCTGGACAGTGCATGTGTATGAAAAAAGAGAGAAACAGACAGAGAGAGAGAGAGACGGTACAAGTGTTGTATGGTCTCCAGTGCATGTTTGAAGAGAAGTAAATCTCTCCAGAGTAACCAGACCGTGGCCTGTTTTGCCAGATGATCTGTCAACCCACTCTCTCCAGTGAGAGTGCTGGAAAGAGCCATGGAAGGAAGTGAATTGTGTCTTCATGCAGGAGACGGAGACACACAGAGAAAACTAATTATTTGCCACCACCACCTAGAAAAGGACTGTCTCACATTTCAGACTCAAAGATGATGCATTTAGACACCAATAGCTGCCTAGAAACAGTAAAAAAAAACTGCTGGTACCTGGCCTCTAGATCACATAGTTTATCTGAATGAATGGCACAATTTAAATTAGCTCATATTTATCCAAAACAGCCAGTGAGCCAACTGGCAACAAAAAGAAAGATAAACTGTACATTTTTTTGTATGAATGGTTTTCCTAATAACAGGCTGTTGCTGTGGTTGCTTAGTTAGTCACAGCAGTAGGCTTCATTAAAATGAATAGAACAATCAAGACTTCTGTTACATTAAGAAGTGTTATGAATAGTGTCAGCTCCCACTTGCCTTCATTATAACTGAATAAAGTAGCACTTTTTGTGCTGTGGGGAGATCATCACAGTAACTTTTTTTTGTGTTATTAGTTGTGTAATGCTTTGTGATGTGTGCAGAGCATACATTTTTTTCTCTCAACACTATTCTGATACAGTGTGCTGCTGATTTCAGCACTTGTTCTTCAGCCATATACAGATATAATCATGCACAAAATAAACACTGCCACACTACCGCAGTGCTCTGTCTATCATTTCACCTCCTGGATGATTCATCTGGCTTTGTTTTCACCCCCCACTCCCTGATAAGTGAGAGCTTGCCTTACAGCCTTGCCCTCGGGTCTTGAAACAGGCCCAGTGTTGGCGGACAAAGGGTCTCTTCAGGAAGTCTAGCAGCGATCTGGTTGCCAGTGATCCCTATTGTGCCCTGGGTGTGCTGCCACCGCTGCTGCTTTCAGAGCAGGTGCTGACAGATGACCAGGTGAACGCACAGCAGCTGACTGTGACGTTTCCCAGAGTGGAACCAAAACACAGACCCTGGGCCGCTCCTAATGCAGTGCCAAATGCCAGCAGCCCATGGTGCAGTGAGGGAGAGATGAAAGACAGCCATTTATCACAGCAGATGAGGAAACAGATCTGCTTCAGGAGATTGTCCAAGCTAAAAACACAACTCTGCACCTGTAGCTTGTTATTAGTAGGGATTTCAGGGAGAAGACTTGTTTTCATACGATGGGTGTGTGTGTTTTTCTAGCATAATGTTACAGTCTTGCCCAGAACAGTGTTGAAATGTGGCTGTGTTAACTTAAGTGCCTGTGAATTAGGAGAACTTCTCATATACTTTATTAAATTTGGTATTTGGGATACAATATGTCACTTGTCAAAAACCACTAAGGCTTATCATTTAAAATACTATGGTATGCGTTTATACATATGACACAATACTGTATAGACATCGAAAATCTGTGCAATATTTAATCGCTTACATTGAATTATAAAAAAGCTAGATTTTTCTCTCTCTCTCTTAGAGGAGAGGGGAAGCTTAAAGGCTGTCCAGCTTCAGCTGCCTAATCGCCTTACTTGTCTCGGCTCATATTCATGACTTGGAAAAAGTAAATCCTGGCTGGGTTCTGATGCTGTGGGTTGGGAGGCTAACCCTGACACAGTCTGGGTTTTCTATTAGACCATTTTTATGTTTCAACGGAAGAATCAAGAGGAACAGGAGGACCAAGAAAAACACTGGATTCAAAAGCTTTTGCTTAAGATTCACTTCATATGTGTCAATGGGCTCTAAACTCTAATGCCTTAATCCATCAGTCTTTGCTGATGTCTCTTAAAGAAGACACTAAAAAGAGGAGAGAAGTAAGCGCTTTGATGTGCTGTGTTTCATACGCATCAAACATGCATAAAAAAATTGTTAAATGCCTCAAATGACTTTACCCATCAGCCTGAATGAAGATAGAGGTCTTTCAATATCACCACACTGTCTTTTTGCCTTTCTACAACGTGTGAGTAAGGAGGGTGTTCACTGTCTGCCTGAGGGACAAGTCAAAGTGGAGAATTTAAACTTGTGAACTGAATTGTCTCTACATGGCTCTGCAGCCACACTTGTGTTCGTCACCCATCAAACAACACTTCTAACTTCTTATTTGTGTCTCTACCCCAGGTCCCCCCGGTGCCCCAGGTGGGGTGCGACTGATAAATAAAACTGACAGGACTGTAACGTTGCAGTGGAGCCGCGGAGCAGACAACCACAGCCCCATTTCCAAATATACTATCCAGTACAGGGACTCCTTCTCAAAAGATGTCTGGAAGAATGCCACGACATGTGAGAACTCCATACTAGTTGGTCAAATAAACACTGTTACCTTAATGCTGAACTTACTCTGGTGATATAATAATTTGGGCCATGCCACATAGTGATATTTAGGCCTACATGGTAGTTAATGTCTCATAAAAGTGGCTAAAATGTAATGCAGTCATGCCTCAAGGACTTAAATATAGGAATAGGTTCCCAAAACGGAACTTCATTATTGTTTTAAGGATATTTTTGTTAAATTGCAGGACAGCCTGTGCAACCTGCGCTGAATAATGTTGAAATCATGTCTATTTATCTCTAGCTCCTGCAAATGTAGAGGGAAATGCTGAGATAGCCACCGTGGTGGAGTTGTTCCCCTGGACAGAATATGAGTTCAGGGTAATTGCTACCAACACTCTTGGGACAGGGGAGCCAAGCAGCACCTCACCTAAAGAGAAAACCCTGGAATCAGGTAAGATTGTGTCCTGACCATAGGCAGACACAGGGCGCGTGACATCTATGGAGTAAGGAGTCAGTGTAGCTGGAAAGGTCATGGAAATATGGTAGTACAGTCCAGCTTTCCATTTTGATATTTATTCATCATCATTTTATTATAGCACTGTTTACTTATGTTAAGTATTGCTGTAGGAATGAGTCAGCAGAAATCCCATCATGCTGCGCTTCCTACAGCAGAAACATGCTGCCAAACTCACCACACAAACCTCTACAAATGAGCACTTTGCTGAAACTGTATACTGAAATTCAATTATAAAATGGAAATCACAGACCTACAGTAACCTCTCTTAAAAAAATAATCATCATTTGAGAGTGAGCTATTAGACTCAAAGCAAAACAAAAGGAGTTTTGCCCCTCTGTCTCCCTCAGTGGCAAAATTCCCATATGGACATTAAGGTGTTGCATTTGGCTCAGGAGAAGACATTGATATTGTATTTGGATGTTTCAGTAGTGCTGCCAGGAAGAGGTTACATCTTATGTGGGTTGGCGTTGTTTGTGTGGGTTTTTTAGCATGTGGGCTCAGAGTTTTGCTCTTGCTGTCTCATTGTAGTTCCTTTGGTGGCACCCTCGGACGTCGGTGGGGGCGGCGGGACAAGCAGAGAACTGACCATCACATGGACGGTAGGTCTGGACTTTCCACTGGGCACGAGGATGAAAGGTTCAAGTAAAAGCACTGGGTTGCTCCACATGCTAAACCAAATCAAGTTACATGAGGAAGACTCTTTTGAATTTTGTATAACCTTTTTTTTAAGTAGAAATAATGTTTAAAAAAAAAACTTTATGATATACCAGAACAATGAATTGCAGACATAATTTTGACAAAACAAAACTGAAGGAAAACACACCTGTTCCCGTGAGATGCTGCCTTGACAGGCAGACATCAAAAAAAGAACAGATTGCTGCACACGTGACTATTATTTTAACTTATAAAGTTGTACAATGTTTCATTAATCAAAAATCAATGACTGAACTGAGTTGTTATCCTCCATTTCCCTGCTGCAGCTGTTCATAAATTTACTCTCATGGGTAAATTGCCTTTTGCTTGGCTCAGGCTTGGCCATTCAATTCCAGAGCAGCTGGAAGATGAGGCGATGTGTTTAGGGGTTAGTGATGCAGGCATGCCTCTTGCTGGGCATATGGTGTGATGATAAAGCAAGGGTGCCAGCAGAGGAAATGAGGCGTAAGGACAGATTAAGAGGGACAAGCCACCAAACTGTCAAAATTCTTTGTGTATAAATCACCGAATGCTGTCATTTTACTGAACAGTATGTAGACATCACCTGATTACTGGAGTTAGCCCTCTCTCAATCTTGACATTAATCCTAATATATAGCATGAGGGGAAGATATATGATATAATTCCAGACTTGAGATGTGTGTGGGATAAAATATTTGTAGTTGTTTTCAGTCATTTTTTACATATATTTTTTTGGTCATCAGCCTGTCCAGCCACAGTATTACTATGGTCCAAATTTTGGCTACATTGTGGCCTTCAAACCTCAAGACGAATACCAGTGGAGGAGGGTGATAGTAGCTGATCCCCAGGCCAACCGCTATGTCCACAAAGAGTCCTCCATCCCTCCCTCGACGGAGTTTCAAGTCAAAGTCAAAGCATTCAATAGCAAAGGAGAAGGACCCTACAGCCTCACAGCCATCATTTACTCTGCACAGGATGGTAAGCACTGAAGCACTGTGATTCACAGCACATACTCAACACTGAAGCACAGATGCAGAAATGCGCCAAAATAATCTCACAGTAGTGTCACAGATTGCCCAGGTCTCGTTTCCTCAGTATCTCTGGGAATGAGCAATCCTTCAATATGCCGACACTCTGCTATTTCAATCTGTCAGTGTCAGCTACTTATCACCACCAATGTTTTCAGTGAAGTAGGACTCTTTTAATAGGAGTTCTCATGTATAGTTGTGAGGAATTTTAATACCCCTTGAAAGTGAACCCATCTTCTCCCTTCTCTCCTTCCTTGCGGGGGGATTATCATGATCTACGTAGCATGAACCATAAAGCTGATAATTCGCCCAAGGATGCAAAGCATTTAGCCTAGTTATTAACTTCCACTGACAGACAGTTGAGATAACCACTGGCAACCCAGACACGATGGGTTACAGAGATCCCCCTGTTGTCATGGTAACTAACTTTGGGAAACGCTTGCCATTGATAGTATGATTTTTCCAGCCAAGCCTGCAGAGCACTCTCTCTTGGTCCCTCAGGCGTATGTGTGACCATTTGTATTTGTGGGCAAGCTTGTTGTGCAGCATTGTTTTTGTACATCTGTCTGTGTTAAACACAGTGACAGTGTGTGATATGGTTGTTGGTTCAACGCCCATTGTGACAATTTAACATTCAAGGGCAGTTTCCTGGCAGGGACTGCGTACACACTATATAACTGGCCCATGAGTCACAGAAAAGTGTACGATGGCCTAGAGAAGAATTTGCTTTGCGTGTTGCTTAAATTGATTCATTTACATTACTAAAATGATGCATAAGCACCACTGAGTGAAAAATGTTATTAGTAAAGCCAATAGACACAAATCAGGAAGTGAGAGATGGTTTATGGTCAGGGTAATGGATCCATTAGTGTGTGTGGTACATACATATTCATACATATCAAAAATGCTGTGTTGGAGTTTTGTTTGTGCAATATATAAATTACCTCTGAAGGACATGTCCTTGAAATGGTTACTGTGCTGTGACCTATTTATCACTGAGTGTACTGTGTCTCTCCTCAGCTCCGTCTGAAGCTCCTGCAAGTGTCGATGGCAGAGCTCTCTCTGCCACAGAAGCCATCGTGTGGTGGCTGCCCCTCTTACAGAGCAATATTGATGGATACCAGGTCAGCAGAAAGTTTTACTGAGGCATGCTTGAAAAAAAATTAAAAATTTATGTGTGATACCCTATGGGTCACATCATGGAGCACCTAAAAACATATTTTTGCAAAAGCCACTGTTAGAGCTTTTATACCTGCATGTTACCTTTCCTTGTGTTAAAAAACTGTTCTTACAAGTGCCATAAAAATGATTTTTGATCCAACACATCTCCCCTCTGCCCCTGTGGGTCCCAGGTGAAGTACTGGAGGAATCAGGAAGACAGTGAGGGTGGGGCTCAGAGGGTGGTGGTGCCTGGCAAGGAGAACCACACCAGGCTGGAGGGTATGAAGCCCGACTCCCATTACCTTATTGAGGTTCGTGGCTACAACTCTGCAGGATACGGACCACCCAGCGAGCACCTCCGGATCCAAACCAAGAAACCTCGTATGTTATACTTTAAAGTAGTTTAGTATTTACCAGTGTGATCTGTATGGAAAACAACCTTGTATAGTGGTTACTGTACATGAGTCTTTATACTTTATACTTATAATTGTTATTATAATAATAGTTTTTCCTCACTGTTTTACCAGCTCCAAGTCGCCCCCCCAAAATAATAGGTAAAAAGTTAAAAGGCCAGTCAGTAAATATTGCCTGGGAGCATGTAGAACCGCTGGCTAACGAGGCATCGATAAATGGTTACAAAGTGAGTAAAGTTAAATATTTAATTTAGTGCAGTTTATAATCTCAGCTGGGAGCCTTACATTTCTTCCCTCTATGTGTATATACCTAGGTGCTGTACAGGCAGCAGGGCCACGCCACAGGAACTCTGTACACAACAAGTAGGCGGTACATAGACCTTCCCCTGCCTGCAGATGGGAACTATGTGGTGGAGGTCCGGGCGCACTCTGAAGGAGGAGATGGGGCTGTGGCACGAATCCACATCACAGGTAACAGACACAAACCTCAGGATGAACTTGTCCCCTTCGTTCACCTTTCTGAATTATTTAGTACAGTGATCTTTGTTAGCAAAGCTTATTCATGTTTAATTAATAAAGCTTTAGCTTTGAACTATCTCTCCTGATTGATCACTATTTGAAGAGCCCAAAATTTTGCTCTACTCCAGAGGATTAGTTTCTCTTGAGTAAACACTGTATCCTTATTCTGATAAAAAAGAAAGAAGGAGAGTAGCAGAAAAGCTGTTGACAAAGGCTCTTATTTAGAAAAATGAGTCCTCCTTTCTTTTCAGTGGTATTTTCTGTCAGATGAGCACCTATATTAGATTTAGTGACTGAGAGTGACTGAGAGTAATCTCTTGTGAAAAAACATTATGCCATCTTCACCCAGGTTTAGTTTCACATCAGCGGAATAGAAATAAAGAATATCTTCAGTTATCTAATCACATTTTAAATCCATAGTGCTGAGGTGACACACTGTGACTGTTCGGTCCTGGCCCCGCCATTTGCTAGTGGGATTATAACAGGTTCAAAGTTGGCGGTAGGTAATCATTTGTCACAGTTAGAGGGTTCCCATGGGCCCAGGCAGAGCTGTCAGTTCAGGTTTCATACCTTACATTGGAGGGCTAGAGATGGGAAACTTAACGGTTCATGACTAAAGCCTTGATAGCCCAGTGACTGGATCCTCTCACTGGCTGATGGACTGACAGGTAGGCTGACTGGATAGAGGAGGCCTTAAGCCTCTGTAATTGATCTTGATGAGTAGAGGAAACCCCTCCTGTGGTTTTCCTTATCCCTTATCGTTCAGTCCAGACCTGACAGCTTGATTTCACAGACCTGGGAATTTAAGCCGTGGAGGATTTCAGATGCAGGCATTGACAAATGGAGGGGCATTTAAGATGATCTACACACAGATGGGGTGTAATATCAAACTTCACACACCAAATATGGTCCTTAGTTTGATGGATGAGAGCTGGCAACTCATGGGACATAGCATTTTTTCTCCTCAAATCAGCAGCACATTTGGCTGTCAATCTAGTAAATTTTGAGCAAAAACTGACATATCTGTATCTGTGTGTCTGTTAGGTGGCGGCGTGATGGCTGCCCAGTCTGTCGGCGTACTCTCCCTGCTCCTGGTAGCTCTCCTCTGCCTGAATCTCTGAATGTAGCGCCATCTTTGTCTTCCCGTGAAGAAGACTCTTTATGGTTGATGCCTGTAAGGACTTTGGGACTTTCCACAATCTTTTTGTTCCACCCTGTAACCCAGGACGTCGTATTCCAACTCTTCCCCTCTGGAATATGTCTGTGGAAAAAGACAGAAATGGAAAAAAATTGGAAATGGACAAAGACATCCCTTATTTATCCACAAAAAGCCTCTTTGGAGGAGTGTCAAAGGAGTTCTGTCAACTTTTTAAATATGCCTTATGTAAATGACTGCACTTATCTTTCACAGTAACTTGTTTTAAAATGGATCATGACTGAAAGTGTGAACGGTACACTTCACACGGGTTGGCTGTTTACTGTTTTTAAAATGTAGGCTTCATTTGATCTGTGATATTTTGAAAAAAAAAATCTAACCTACACTGCATTCCATAGTAACAAGCATCTGTGAAGGATAAGTGCATGAGTTTATAAAAATGTCTTTATGTCTTTCTTTACTTGCAGTTCAGTGGCATTTTCTTATGTTTTCTTTTCTAAATGAAGCACATCCTCTGTTACAGAGATACAGTCAAAGCACATCTCAGCCTCTTACATACAGTATCTGATTTAATAACAAGCATCATAGAGAAAAGAGCAATTTATGTCATGCTGAAATAATATAGCCAATAACTATATTCTTTTGCTATCTAATGTACTGTGGATGTTATGAAGAAAAATAGATTGGTTTCACCTGCAATCAGTGCTTATTTCCAAATCATAACATGCGCTCTATCAATAATAGAGAGCCACTTTAAAATTGTGTGCATGTTGACATTGTTGCATAAGTGAGCTTGAAATGGTTCAAAAGTGTTTGGGAGTTAAGGCGCATGGATCCATATTTGCAAAGCTGAATGTAAAGCCAAGCAGAGGAACAGGAAGTGAACATATCAAACCTGCAGTTTGAAATACAGAACTGCAGCAAACATGTAACAGTGGTTGTTTTGATTGCTTAACACCTCTAGTTGTATTTGTACATCTGTGCAGTGATCAGGGCTTCGGCACATCAACTGAGCCAACCCTGGAACTGATGCTGAAAACTGCTCCATGTTAGTGACCTGATCCTAAATGAGAAGTACTTTTGTTTTGACTGTATCATTAGGACCTCAGCAGTACCAGCTGGTGCTTTGTAAAGAATGTTGGCATTTTATTTCGTGTAAACATTTTTCATTTCATGTCGTTTGTTGTGAGAGTTACTATTCTTAACAGTTACAGTGAGCGGTGGCGACACTCGTGCCCTCCAATAATTGTACAATGTCTGATTCATCGGTGGCTACTTTATATTTTCTAATAAGACAACTTGCCTAGCTCCTATAACTGTAATCTAGTATATTTCATTTTTCATTATCTTGTATTAACAGAAGATAAACAAAGCCATCCATGTCGGCGGTAAGAGCCCATCCAAAGCTCATGACATTGTTTCCACTGCATTATTTTTGTCGTTTTATTAACATGTAATCAGAGATATATAAACATTATCAACTGTTGCCATTTTTGTTCATTATTATTATATTTGTATGTCTTGACCCACCTTTGATTAGGCAGTTTAAAGGTTTATTTCCCTCAACAACAAATGCTGCGTTTGGAATTCCTCTGATTCACTTGTGTGACTGACGCTGGCCATGCTTCTACATTGTGACTATATCAACATCCACCACAAAGTGCTTTCGCCCGTTTTCCCTTCGTGCGACATATCATAAAAAGAGTTGCCAAATGCATGAATGCCTTGAACTTTGACATTTTGGCCGAAGCAGTGGCTCTACATTTTAACATGCATGACATTGGAGACAAAGTGTACGTTACTTCATAGCAACTTCTCAACCTCCGTGCTTCATTTGAAATACATTCCATTACTGAGTGACATCCCTATACGTAAGAGAGCGTATAGAAATAAAGCCTAATATGTGCATTAGCTGTTCATAAGCTTCATTAAGCCTTGGAGAGTTTTTAGAGAGAAAATCTTACCCTGACTAAAGGAATCTCGCTCATTAAAGTTCAGAAATGGTCCTGCAGTCTCATGCAAACGATGGTTGGGATTTGGTGGCATCACTGGTGGCAGTGGCGGCATATGTCTGGCTCAGTTCACTGCTTCGCTGGACGTGAGCGGCACTTGTGAGGGCTGAAACTGGAACCTCTCATTGGCTGGACAAGGAACAATAAAAGTGTAGTTAACTCTTAAATTGCTCCTGTTTTTTTTCTCTGTTTTGCAGCAACAATTTGAGTTTACTGAACACACTAGTGGGAGAGCAGATGACTGTATGAGTGTGAGAACACTGAGCGCTGGTGAGTCAGATTTACAGTTCACTGTGGTTAAGTATTCAGATCCATTAAGTCAAAGTAACAATACCATAAATATTAATTTTCTTACATTACATTACATTACACAGAGTGTCTCCTTACAAATGTGTTTTTCTAACAAAACAACTGTTTAGTTGTTTAAATTGAAATCCTGAGCAAACCTCTTAAATACAGTTTGAAAGTTGATACTCCAACTAGATTGAACATGTAAGCTCTTTAAATATTTTACATGTAAAATACTTGAATAGTAAACAAAATAACTTCAACTGTCAGATGCATTAATCAGGCTGAAAAGTACAGTATTTTCTTCTGAAGTGTAGCAGAAGTATAAAGTAAAATGGAAATGCTCAAATACAGGTACCTCAAAATTGGACTTGAGTAAAAGTTACATTTGAGCTCTGATAGTCTGCTGAGCTGATTTCTTGGTGTTTGTTTAGGACAGAGAGGCTCTCTACGAACAGCTAAAATAATGGCTATCTGTGCTTTTTTTTTTTTTTTTTTTTTTTTTTTAAACGTAAGCTACATGTTATTCTACCCATTGGTTTAGAATCATTTTTATTTTCAGAAGCTTTTCTGAAGGTGCACTAAGGACAAGCCGTTCCCTGACACAGGGAAAACAACCTCACCATAAAATCCATTTAGTAGCTGACCTGAAGCTTTTGGTCATATCAAATTATCTTCATCAGCAGGAAGAGTCATAAGATAGTAGATGTTAAAATATATTTTTCTCCAGCAGCTTGTTTTTTCCATGCTGGCTTTAAAAGCTAAGGTTCAAAGTTCACTCTTGCCTGGTAATAGTTGTTGTGGAGCTTCTGATATCACACAATCATTGTCATTATACATAAATGTCTTTTGTGACCGGAAAGCAAGATTGTTTAGAAACGAAGGATCCGCAAAGATCCCTGTTTAAAGTTTTAGGCCACAGTGAGTAAGACTGAGTTCAGCAGTAATTCATGAATCATGAATTAATGACGTCCAGAAGGGATTACATGAACCCAGTCTGAAGACTGATGTTACTTCAACATCAAAGCAGAGACCACAGCAGAATATTTTCTCTCCAGCATGTACATAGTTTCACTTTTAAACACTCATTCAAAGCAAATGTCTGAAAAGTTGGGAGCAAGGTTATCAAATTCAGACAGTTCTTCTGGTGAGGCCGGACAGCTGGTGGTCTCAGGTGCTTTTTGCTCTGCTTTTAGATGTCCCGACACCCCTGAGGTGGATTTAAATAAAAATCACTGGTGTGCTTGGGATTATAGTATCTTTCACATAACTCGAACCTCAGGATGGTTATAGATGAAATATTCATAGCAATGTTTCAGCTCTGACATATCACATAAGAGAAACTAGAGCGCCATTGATGATTTATGACCATCCATTATAAACTCAAGTATTTGCACCAAGTCCCCACTTTATGAGTGGGCTTTTTTTCTCCCCACTTGATTTGTAGGAGAAAGCTGTTCTGTGCTGTGGCCAGAAGCTAATATATCACAGATAGTGTTTCAATCTGTCCTCCATTACAGATAAGGCCAGGCTTGGTCAATGTCTGGTCTTTCAGGCAGAAACAGATGTTGGAGTTTTGTCTCCTATCAGGTATCCAGCTGATGAAAAGTAGATTGATATCACTTCTCTTTGTGGATTAGGTTCAGATCAAATGAATCAGATTTGAGATTCTCATTGAGCTTTGCGTCACCTCTCCGTTTCGTTCAGGGTCTTTATGGTTATTCACTGAAATCAGCTCACAGGGAGAACAAAGGAAAGAGATAACTGTTTTTTTTTTCTTGCCATGATTTCGCTCCTGATTCAGTAGCTTATCAGTGCAAGCACATGTCCTGTGTGATAGGTCTGGTCCCAGGTGGCTGCTGAACACTTTCCACGAAAACACACCACAACATTGTTCACAATCATTGTTACATGCAGGGCTGCAGCTTGGTTCAGACTGCCTCCTCTTGGATCACACCCTCCAGACTTTAAACACATGCAGCTCTGAAACATATTTTGATTTAAACCTGTTCAATTTAATGTCACATCATTAAGTTATATCAGAGCTACTATTTAAATTTTCAGTGACTGACAGGAGAAAGAAAATCTATTTTTTTGTCCCAAAGTGCATGTGTTTTTGCAGACAGGTGTGCAGTCCCCAGACAGATTGTGGTATTGTCTTTGTAAATCTACACCTGTTCTTTGACAACTCAGACAACACAAAACATACTTAAAAGTGGAGCGAGGCAGACTCGAACCAGACTGCTTTGCTGGGAGACCTGAAACGTGACGCTCTCTCTAACATGCCTGCAATATGTCATGCTGTGTCAGCCAGTAAGACTGGCCTGGACCCATGCAGGAAGGCTTCAGAAGTGAAGGTCTCCAGGCGGATATTGTGTTACAGCTGGGCTTTAGCCACTGAAAGAAAACTGACCCCTAAAGGCAAGTTTCACCAACATAATTATCACTTTGCAAAAAGGAGACTCGATTAATTCAATCGGACTGAGATGAGCTGCAATGGAGCCCCAGTGATAACACCAGTCTTGATGTGGACTGTGGAAGGTTTTCAATGTAGTCTGCGGCCAAGTGAATCATCTGAGAGTGTGTGAGAGAATGAGCGACCTCTGCTGGAGAGGATCCAGAGCACACAACAAGTTCACACAACCTCAGCTGCACACGATTCAACGCAAGTAAAAACAACCGCATTGTGAAGATGGTGACAGATGTGACGTTAGATCGGTCAAAAGTGTTGTTGTGTGCGAGCGGCAGAAAAAGCCTGAGAGGCAGCGCGACCCCGGTCAGAGGTGAGTCAGCAGGTTTAGCTTCTCCACGTCTGCGCTCCTGTTGTGGGAGAAGTGGCGCAGCCCCTCAGCTCCGCGTGAGCTGCGCAGACCGCTCACACGTCCACTGCGCTCACGCTCTCATGTGTTCAGACTTGTACAATAACTTTGTCCCAACTCATTGTGCTGCCTAGAAAAGTTCCCTGCGCAAACTATGTGCGCCGATTGCCCAACTTCTTGCGGGGGAAAGGATCCTAACTGTCAAGTTGTGAACCCAGGCGGGATGGCGTCGCAGACCAAGCCAGGCTCGGGTCACCGTGCGGAGGGTGTCTGTCAGAGGGGATGCGGGCTCCCGCTGTCCGGGGAGGACGGGGACAAAGAGGCGCACTGCTGCGTGGACGCGCTCCGCACGGTCACCGATGCGCTGGAAGAAAGACGCGCAACTTTGGAGCACGAAGCCCGGATGGCTCGGCTCAGGTGGAACAGGAGGGAGCAGTTCCTGTTAGCCCAGGTGTCCACTCTGCAGAGCGAGGCTCAGCTCGCTGCTCTCAAGTACCAGCAGAGACTGCACCAATACATGCTGCACATCAGCAGCATTGCAGAGCAGGTCATCGGGTACTACAAGGTGAGAGGGGGGGATTTATTTGACATTTGTGGCGCAAAAGCTGCAACTAACACCTGAAAGTGTAAATCGTGATTTCACTTTGAATGCCAAATAAAGCCAAACATGACATCCTGCTGAACTGTTGTTGGCTGATTTCAGGGTGATTTGAAGACCACTGCTGACATGCAGAGCCACATATCAGAGGAAGCAACGTGTGCAGATGGAGATCCACAGGAGCAGGTCGAAGCACCTGAGGTTAGAGAAGTAAACTCACTGATCATGGCTTTTGTGTGCCTTTCCAATCTGTTGCCCCCACTGCTGGAAGCACTGACCTTCGTGGCTTATTCATAAATGTTGGAGCTTGACACAATATCCAAGGGCAGCAGTGCATATGCTTTTCTGTCTTTATGTCTGTCAGTATCTCTCCCAGTGTCCACTAACACTTCACATTGTTGTTGATTCTAGGATTTAGGTGAGTCTTAAAATCAGTGCGACATCAGGATTTTGCGTCTTCATACTCTTTCACCTGCTGCTTCGGCTCGGCTCAGGCTCTAACCCCTCTGTCAAAATGTTGACCCAGGGACCACAGTGACTGTGGAGTGGTTACAGTATCTAACTGCAGACACATATAGAAGTTAATCTCTCCTCACATCCTGTTTGTTATGGTATGGTGTGGGTCTCTCACCCTCACAGATGAAGTGTGCGTTTGTTGAAACAGGCATTAGTTTTATAATTACCATGTTGAAGATCTTATAGCTGTCGCACAACACTCCAAATGTATGCGCCACAAATAATATGTGATCACCTTGGTGCCATGATGAGAGCTCCGACATAGCTTCTGGCTTCTCTGTCCATGTCCATCCTGTGTGAGACTTGAAAGGTGCTTCCAAAGTGGTCTTGTCTTTTTCTTAGTGTGTGAGCTGATTTAGTGTCAGTGTCTCGGTAAATAAGCTTTTTTGAAGGTTTGGGATCAATACAACTTGTCGCATTTCACCAAAATAACTGGATCTTGTAGTCTGTGCTTTCACAACGGTGCGGGAAGAAAGCGAAAGTTATTCTACAATTTGAGTGTGAGGCAAATAACTGTTTAGTCTCTAAATTAAATACAGCCTATCTACAGCATACCAGCTACAGATAGGCTGATAGATTGGAGATGAGCTTCAACTAATTGTTGCTTCTATCTGTTAGTTATTTTCTCACTAATGAATTAATACTTTGAGTTTAAGATCTAAGAAAATGGTGAAAATTATTCATCAGCTTTCCAAAGCCCAGAAATCCCCTCAGAAAATGTCTGGTTTTGACTCATTTATTCACATTTGTTATGATGAAACTAGAAAACTACTTCTTGATACAAAACTATTAAGTATTCAAATTTTTGTTGAACAATTTTCTGGGGATTGACTAAGAAAAATATTCTCACTGCTTGTGTTAACTGCTCAGATTAAGTGTTAATCACTGCCTGAGCTTTTGCATAATGTGTTTTCTTAACGCAGCTTGCAATTTTCTTGTAATTGCTCACAACCTCATCCATGTCAAAATGTAATTGATGGGCTAAACTGTATGGACATGCTTTCTAACTGCCCCTGAGTCTTTGCTGTTGCAGGAAATAATTTGTTAAACCTCCCCAAGTCTCTGCCAAATGTAATAATAGCGCTTGTTTTCGTAAGCTCACAAGGTAGCTGAAAAGTTTGTGTTATTAACGTGTTGTGTTTGGGTTGCTGGTGAGGGTGGCTGGGTTTAATCGTGGTAATGGTCATGAAGTATCTCTCTAATTGCCTGCAACATGCTGTGAGTGCAACAGACTCACTTTTGATTAATGTGGAAAACTGTTGACTCTCCTCTGCCAGTGTTGGGCAGCGATGGAATATCTATTTTCAGCTTTCTCTCTCTGTTTTCTTTTCCTCATCTAAAAACTCCTCTCTAATGCATCTTTAATAGTTTTCTCGCAGCGTTTTCTACTTTTGCTTTCCAAATGGATTTTCCGATATTTGAAAGTAGCTGCGTTGCAGTTCATCAAAGTTTAACAGTTTGTTGGAAAAGTGATGTTTTTTTTTTTTTGTCTACATGGACAATAGAGTTGGGTTGCAAGTAAACAACTCAGAAGCAGTTATGGATCATCACATTCAAGGCCCCTTTGTGTGGTTGGAAAGAAAACCTAATTGACCCTTAAGCCAGTTTAGTTACTGTTGTTATGCATGTCAAGCTTTCTGTGCTAGCATGGTACACATGCAGTGGTAGAATGGAAATTAGGTTGTAATATTAAAAAAAATCTAACATTGGTAGATAAAATCAGGCAACTATGGCTCGAGGATTTCAGCTCCAGCTAACAAACTAATTTTAGCCATAAATTAAAAAAATAAAAAGCCTCCAGCTAAGTGATTTTAAAATAGAAACCTTGTAAAATGTGTTTTAACTGCATGAAACAATGCAAAAAGACTGAGGCTACATGTCCCAGCTAGAAAGTCAGCAGACTCACAAAGTAGAAGACATGGAAATAGAAATGCAGCATTGTTAGTTGTGTGGCTAATTCACTCCCATATTATCATTCAATGAGACAAGGTAATAGACTGTAATTTTGTTTTAACATTACTGAAGTTAGATTTATGCTTTATTTCACAATTTTGTAACACTTTTCTTTAAACTGAATTGCTGTTTTGCACGCTTAGTTGCTAGTTGGCATGCAATTCCCTCCTGTTTTCAGAAAATATAACAGACTTTAACTCAGCCTAAACACCTACAATGTCAGACACTTTCATCCATTCATCATTTTATCTACAGTATTTATTTAAGTATGTAAGTCCCCAAGCAGACAGTTGACATGACAGACAGCAGTCATGTTGTGAAAATGATCAATTATCAACGTGGGAACAAATGCTTCAGAGAAACAAAAATTTACTTGGTTGTGCACTTTATACATTCAGATTCATTGTTGCCAAACCGTGTCGTAGCTCACTTCTATAAAGTTGCCTGGGCTTGGACACCCAAGATGCACCGCCTTTGGGCATGGTGCAGCCAGCTGCCAAGAGACACTGGCAAACTTAGACCATAATACTTTATTACACAATAGTGCTGGTTGTGAACATGGCTTTTTCTATCCTGTGATCCCATAGAATAATGCAGTCAGAGAGCATCATTGTTCTGCTGATTTTGGAGCCACATTAGTTTACTACTACATGTATGAAGTCATATTACAAGCAGGCAAAAACACACCATTGTTTTGTTTGTTGACAGGATGACAGGAACCCTCAGACTCTTTTAAATATCAAGTATTGAGCTCACTAGTTAAATAGACCTGAAGTACTAAGGTACAGCCTGTAGGTTATAATTGGATCACTGTTCATTGCTTAATAAATTGAATTACACTTTGTTAGTATTCTTTATTAAGAATATTATCCCAGTGGCTTGTGGACAATGACATCATTTTTAAACACAAAGATGCCTTTCAGTCTGCTGTTGAAATGGACCCTACAACCGAGCTTTTTCAGACGTGCCAGTTGTACTGTGAATGGTCCTGCTGGTTGCTGAAGAAAACAGCTTGGAGAAAAGAGAGATGGCATAAGACCTCTGTAAAGACTGACAGACGACGAGTCGCAACATATTTTTCCATGTAGTGTACCTCAGAGATGTACTGATCTAGATCCAGCTGATTGTGTGTTCACTGGCCTGACGGTGAATGCAGTCGGGGACTGTGGGTGAGTCAACCAGTTCTGCTATTGAAAAGGGATAATGGAACCAAATCACAGCGCTGAAATGGCAATCGGATTAGTCAGCATTGCAAAAATATACCCTCATCGTTTGTCCATGTAATTTGCCCGTGTGTTTGTTTGAAACCAGATGAATGCAGAAATGAAACCACAGTTGAGGTAAAACAGTCCCACACATCTTCTTTGTTGCAGTTGAGCTCCCCTCAAATCTACACTCCAGCTGGGAGTCAGCGAAAAAAAAAACTAAGCAAATATTTTCATGTAATTGAGACTGAATAATTCTTTTCATCATCCATTACCAAAGCTGTTGAAACTGCACTGCACAGTCGAGTCCGTTTTGTTGGTCCGTACTGTGCCAGTGACAGAGACACTGGCAAAAACACTGGGGCCTTTTCACCTGTCTGAGAGTAGCAGTATAGTCACTCCAGCTAATTTTTTTTTTTTTTGGTTCAGATCAAGGGAAAAGAAAGGCGCAGGGAAGAGGGAGGGACGGAGAGTGGAGAGTACACAACTTGAGTATCGGTGTCATCAAAATCCAATCTTGCATGACAGGCGGGGACGAAAGCAGGCCAGCTTGTTTGCTTCCATAACACAAGATGACAAGAACAGATTGCTTTGCGACAGGAGAAAAGATAGATTTATGACCTCCTGCTTTTATGTCTGTTGATTTGATATTTCTTGCCCAGACTGAGGCCCGCAACAAAATGATAAACAAGCGAACATCTTTGGCCCATTGATGTTGGAGTTGTTGGGCCTGGTTGAATTGAAATGGGGAAATAATATCTAATTTTACTACCTGAGGAATAAGGAAAAACTACTCTGTAACGAAGGCAGTTGTGTAATGGTCACATCAGTTGGGTGCACAGTTGCGCACATCTCTTTACTGCTTGTCTAGACAGTTTTACAGTCTCTCTGGGCTTGAACTCTCCAAAGCACTTGGAAAATGGAGGAGAACGTTTGCATTCAGAGAAAATAGCATGAAGTCGTTGGTTCTCTTAGTGTCTGTTCACTGGTGACAGAAGAAGAAAATGGAAGTGGTAGATATGGAAATTGAGTCAATCAAACAATCCCTTTCACCTCCTGCATGGTTACTGTGGAGGTGTAAATATGGGGTTGTCATGTTCTTTATTGTTCTTCAGTCATCTGGAGGTGTTTTCTGTACCTGTTCTGCTCTGTTTGGGACGACATTAACATGGCAGCTGTTTATCCTTTGCCTGTGAGAGAGAGGGACCGCCCTGCTCACCATTTCCTATTTCCTCTCCAATTCAACACACACACACACAGACACACACGCAAACACACACATGCACACCAGGCTGCTAAAACAAACTTCAGCTTGCATTAATTTAGATGTATCAGTTAAGATAAATTTGATTTAGATAAACACTTAATTATTCACTGCCTCTTTAGCAGCATTTAGACTTCTTGTGTAATGTCTTACTCCGGCTTATCTCCATGCATATTTATAGAAATTTCATTAGTTGAAGGAATTTGCAATATTTTCATAGGTGCTGGTTTGGCAAACAACATGTTTTTCCAAAGCTCTTGGCAAGTGGCTGTGTTAGTTAATAAGGCAGATATTGAGATTAGGATACTCCAGATTCCAAGGTTGTGGATTTGGACCAAACCAAAAGCTGTGGCTGTAGAATACATCATGCCCCCTTTGTGGGTTTTGTCCTTTCCTATGCATGTCTGTGTGTGTGTGTGTGTGTGTGTGTGTGTGTTTGCATGGGTTTACTTTAGCCATCCAGGTCTGTTGTTTTAGCATGAGGTGTGAAAAAGAAAACTGTTTTGCTAAAGACCACCATGCTTGTAAAAATGTGTGAAAATTTGTCCCTCCCTGCTGAAAGCCCCCTTTTTTTTTAAAGTCAATGAGATGTCTGTTAGTTTGCTCTGTTGGATGTTGGCGAGTAGATCATAGTGAGCTGAACTCGGATCTGTTTTGATTTTTACACTTTGGTGACAAATTATACTTCAAATCGGATGAATTGAAAATATGTGCAAATTGAAATATGCAGGCAGCTCTTGACAGCAGCTTTCTGTGTTTGCGCCTGAAGTTGCTGGTTTATTATTTGCTCCCAGTCAATATTAATGCATTCGAATACAGCAACTCTCATTGTAATCATCAGGTTTTTTTTTTTTTTGAGGCGTTTATCGTATTTACTCTTAATTTATATCAATTGGTTGGAGAAGATGTCGGAATCACACCACAGCTTATTGTAGTGTAAGCTCAGAAAGTAGTTTTTTTTTTTTCTAGCAAAACTACCCGTTATTGTGTTTATTGTCATTGCACCTTCCAACCTTGGGTCTTTAGAAATCATGACGGCCTTGTTGACTGTTTTTCTGACATTTTATTGACCATTTAGCAGATTAATCAATGAAAATAATAATTGATAAATAATGATAATCATCAGATGGAGGCATGGTACAGTACATTACACTCTGGGAACTCAGCAAATAGCAGTGACTATATTAAGACTCCAGTGCAACTCCAGTATGTGTACGTATCTGACAAACTTTGTGTACTTGTGTGTGGATTTATTATTATATATTCCCAGTATCAGCTTTTCCCCTCAGTTTGTGTGCTCTGAGCTCGACCTCTAGACTTCTGTGCTCTTTTATTAAGGAAAGTGTTTTGAGTGTAGCAGATGTTCATCGCAGCTCAGTCCTCCACTGTAGCTCTGCTCTCAGGCGTACCGCAGGAAGCATTCGATGACTGGAGCGATTCATCATTTCAGTCACCCAGGAGGAGAAGGCTCAGCTTTATTCACACCTTAATGACTTGTAGCCTGCCGGTCTGTCCTGCTTCTCTGTGAACAGATTCAACATCTGGAAAAGAGCCTAGTGTTAAAGAGGCTGTAACCTCAAAGGGCCAATACAAACTGATGAACTTTGCAGGTCACTTCCTAGTTTGGTACTTTTACTTATGTAACTTGCTGTGTAAATGTAGCTGCTGACTTGCACTCAAGCACATGTGCAAACAAACATCCTTCTAGTGCATATGCACTGTTTTAACACACACAGTTATATACAACTAGCACAGATGATACTGAAAACCTTCTTGTCCTTCATGACTGATGTCACAGAAAGCTCCAGTGTACACAAGAGCTCTCATGCAACCAAACTCTTTCTTCTGTCTCTCAGTGTGATGAGAAAATCGCTTGTTGTAAAGTTGATTCACCAGCTAAGTATCTGTGGTCAAATCTAAATCCAGTCGCCCCCTCTGTTCCCATCTTTACCACCACCGGGGGGGGTGGTTTGGTTAGTCAGTGACCTGATACCTTTTGAACTCACATGGACCCACAGATTTCCTTTGGTCTTGATAAACATGTGGTTGAGCCTACAGCTTTTACAGGGAGATTACAGTGAAAGCCTTGAGTCAGCATGTACACAACCAGCTGCGTGTGTGCATACATACACATAGGCAAAAAAACAAACAGCACTGGCCACTCTACTAACAGGGTCCCCTGCACAGCTTGTGATGAGTTGAGGTGAGGTTGTGTTCAATCCTTTCTCAGTTATAGCTGAGCGACGCTGCTCTGCTCTGAATCCATCACGGATGGTCTCATAGAACGACAAGGGGCTGCAACTATTGTTTTCGTTTTATTATCTGATTAACTCACTTTACTGACTTCACAAATAGTAGTGAAATAATTAGATGAAAAATAATATAAGTTGCATTTTAAATCAGCAGAATAAGAATGAGAAATATGAAGTAGACCAAGTCTCTTTATGCTCCCATACAGTGTTTAATTATTTTATGTGACTACAGTATCTTTTTCAATTATTGTGTTGGTTTAAGTGTTTGTTTCTTGAAAAATTAGAAGTGTTACTTTCAGTGACCTTTGATCCGATTAGTGGTGGATTGATGTTGGCATGTATGGTCCACTAGGAGTTGCTAAAGCTAGAAATGCTTATAATTTTATATAAACTGTATGGATTTTATGATGAACCTGTCTGAATCTTAACCTTCTCATATTTTCTTTACAGTTGAAATAAACAGTAGTAAAAGTAATAAAAACAGCGCTTTAAAATCATCTCTTATTTTTGTTCTTCCTCCTGCAGCCATACAGTTGCGCTTGTCCCCCGTGGGACAAAGGTTTGATTTAAATCACTGATTTTGACGAGTACATCAAACAACTTTGAGAAGCAGCAGTTCCAGCAGTGAGCTGTGTCGATGTTCGTTGTCAGTTACACCTGAGTCAGTGGAAAACATGGGCCTTGCATGGCTGAATCCGTGACAGATAATGTAGACATTTTAAAAGGCTTCTGTGAATCATACTGGACTACACATGATGACCTTTCTCTGAGAAGACGATGACATTACCTTTGGCCTGTCAGTGGAGGCATAGCATTATCAAAGCGCTGTGCTACAGACTATATTTACTGCACGTTCATCTGCAAACTGAATTAAGGCTGCAGTTGCTTTTGTCGACAGGAGGATTAGGGCTTAATTACATCTGGGCAGTGGCTGCCATATTGTCAGAGAAGCAACTGTGCAGTGGGAGACCAGCACAGTACATTAGGGAGGTGTTGAGGAGAGGGATAAGCCTGTGTAATATGCCAGGTGTGTCCAGGGTATTAGCAAACACTGGCACGGCACTATGTGCCTGCCAAGACAAGGGATCAAAACAAACCTACCCCTTTGAATCCTCTCTCTCATTTCATCCTAAAGGCCAACACTCGGCAGTGTCAGGCTCTGCTGAGTGGAAGAAAACAGTGGAGCATTTTGTCTTAAATCCACACACAGCAGCTTGCAGAATATAGGCAAATACAGGCACATATACTCAAACAACACACACACACACTCACACGCACACACACACACACACACGCACACACACCTCAGAGAGACACTAAACTGTGGTGCTGTCTGGCCATGTGGATAGTCCTGGTTTTATCTGTCTTTGAAGAAAACCCTCTCTGACATTTGCAAAAGACATCACAAACTGATATTAGAAACAAATTCATTTATTTTTCCCCTTGAAATGGTAAAATCAAACCTCAACGTGAACAGCTTTCACCACGACTGTTATTCTTTCTGCCAAAGACCCTTTGAAAACAGCGAGGTGATATCTGGACAAATTAAACCAAAATTGTCATTGTGTTTAGATACCGTAAATTTAAATTACACTATAAGACAGGTTTTCTGTGTTTTGAGTGACTTTGCTCATTTAAGAGTTTGCAACTAAAATATGCAAGATTTCAAGATAGAAGTATGATGCAAATAAGTCAAATGGAAATGAGCTCATTTGCTTTCTTGCCTTCAGTAGCATGAGGAGATCTATACCACTCTGTCTTGAAGCAACTGGCAGAAGCTGTTTAGCATAGTTCAGCACAAAGATTGGAAGCAGGAGCAAACGGCTTTCAGGCCTCCTCTTCTAGAAACGCCACGCTTATGAATATTAAATTATTCTGTTAGTTCTGACTCATAGACTCAACTCATCCCATTATTCCAGAAAACAGGAATTTCAGCAACAGCAACAGAAAAAGTTTCTCGACTGACATCAGATGTTAAGTCTCTATGTAAGAGAGAGGTGTGTGCCTGGATTTGCATGACTTCCTGGGAACTAGTTAGTGACAGACTCTGTGTATTACGTTTGCCGGCAGATTGGGACGTCTAATTCCATTCCAATCACTGCCTTCATGTTATTGCTGGAATTGAGAGGGGAAGTGGTGATGGATGTGTTTTTAATTAGCTGAATGGGCTTGCAGAGAAATTGAGCATAAATATTCATTATGATTGCTGTTGTCCTACAGACAGAGCTGAGTTCTAATCATAATAATTTCACCATCTTGAAAGGAAAGTAATTGTTTCAAGTGGACTTATTAAATGTTCTTTTCTCCAGTAACATGGATAATTGAAATCTTAAACATTATGCAGATGTTTCAGCCACTGACTAGATTCTACAGTATTATGGTCTCAAAGATCAGTTCCAGTGCTTGTTGATAGAACTGTTCACTTACTGGGAAGTGAGGAGATACACAGATGTCTCTTGGGCCAAGTCTGGTCTCATGCTCCATAAAGTCCATAAAGAAAAAAACTCAAGTCACCAGTTTTCAGGATTAGATTCAGAAGTTGGACCCAAATCTTTCAGGAGACTGATTACTGACCATTAAAATGATAGTGGACCCTTCTCCCTTCAGAGCCTCAACAAAGTCCTCTCCATGGGCTTTTAGCAGCAGAGCAGCAGCTTGGAAATGGCCTGGAAGTTCACGTCGTCTTAATAGGCCGTGTTTCAGTCACTATCTCCAACTATTTCCATTGTCTGACAACAGAAAGAAAGAAGTTTGTAAATTAACAGCTTTTTTGGAAATTCGACTGAAAGACTGAAAGCAGCTGACACTAGGACTAAAAGGATTAGATGATGTCAGTTGTTTACAGTAGTTCAACAGCAATTTTTCAACTATGTCCTCAATTCCAATGACCATTCACAGTCCAGCCATAAACTAGCTTTTGACTTTGTCTTGTTTTTTTAATCACTTTAGTGCTCAGGCTTGAGATTTGATTATATTATTCTTTCAAACATAAAGCCAAGACTTCAAGGAGTCAATTCTCAAGTCCAGTCTTTTAATAGTTCAGTCCCACTCAAGGCATTTTTCTGACTTCAGCCTGAGTTGATTTCAAGTCTAGAACATGCAGTGATTCTTACAGGTCACAGTTATAGACTTGGGAGCTATGTACCACTTTGTTGAGTCTAATTGTCAGGCTTCCTGTCACATGGCTGTCACAGGAAGTCACCATGTCAAAGTTTCTCCCCTACGTGTTAAAGGTCCCCGGTGGAGCTCTATTTACATTCAGTGTCTGTGATCAAAACAACTCAACTGTATCGTTGAAGCCCTAATAAATGTGATGACCCAGTCTGCCTCCTTGTATTTAAATTCCTGTTTGCAAACTAGCAATCTGTTTCCTCATTAACTTCAGAATCAGAATTGGAAAAACTTTAATGGTCCCCGCAGGGAAATATCTTAACTTTGCTAATGCGTTGAAACATTTCTTAGCACATTATAGTCACTAGCTGCTGATCAGTGAAATAACATGAAACCATCAGTGGGAATGCAGAATACATGGCTGAGTGCTCGTTCACATGACATACAAAGAACAAAATGGAGATCCACTTGTAAAAGAAAACTCTCCATACTCAAGTTACACAGGGTACCAAAGTGAGAGCAAAGAGAATATATCTATTTATATGGATGGTAATGTGAAAGACTAGTGACTCCAGTTCCCCATAAGCACGACTGGACTTTTTGAAAAGAGGCTTATGCAAATGCTTTACTGCAAATATCACACGTTTGTTCATTAGTAAAGGAGCACCTGTGTGGAAAGCTGAAATGTGTGTATTCACAGTGTATATTCGCAGGGCAGTGCACATACGTCAGTGTTTCTCTGCTTCATTTCCTGCTAATTGATCCTCACCGTGTAGAACAGGAGGCTGATCGCAATCTGCATGTGTGTTTCTGTTTCTGTGTGTGTGTAACTACCACCAAGAATGAGTCAGATCTGTTGGACCACAGTACAGCTGGTGGTGTTGAGTCAGCATGTTGAGGTCACAACGCTGGTGTTGGTACCAGACCTCCATGTGCTCGTACCAATAGAGAGCAACGCCAATCTCTCACTACATCTGATTCTATCTCCAGGCTCCACAATTGGCTTTGGCTTCGCTGCAGCTTCCCAGCATTGAGAGCACATTGTTTTTGCACATCATGTGTTTCTCATTAAGTGGTTATGTGTTGGGCAGATTAGGTAGAATCCAAGCAAAGTTAGCAACGGTGGTGAATTTCTCCTGTGCAATGACTTGACTACTCTAACCTGAGTGCTGCGACAGCTGACTGCATGTATGGAAATGTAACGGCTGTGCCTGACCAGCAGATGGCAGAAAGACCACATCTGTGCAGTCCTTCATTTATTTGTCGCCTGTTACAGATGTTGGCAGAGTTGTTGATGTGTAGTTATTTAACTGATTAGGGTAGATGGGAAAAGATTGCTTCATGAAAACTTGTTGATGTTTGGCTGCACATCTGACAGCTGTGTGTATTTGATACCATTAGATGTGTTTTTGTTCTTTTGTGTTTACTCTGGTCCTCAGTGTGACATTATATGTAATTATTATATTATAATATTATATTACATTATATGTCTATTTGGATTGTCTTAGATTAAGTTATTTAAAAAATAAAATAAGAAGCTTTTGTTAAAAGTCGTATTTTGAAATATACTATTTGCAGGACAGACAGTGTGTAGTTGAACCCTTTGTTGCGACAAAACAGTTTTCAACTCATGGTCCACTTACGTGATGGTTTTTGGAGGTTTTGACAGTGTCACATGTTTCTACTGCTCCATGGAAACTGAACAAACTGTGGGATGTGGGGTTGAAAGCTCCTGAACAAGAGTGCAAGTGGATTTTCAGTTGAGACAATTTGTCAAATACAGTTTCCAAGCTCGAGAATGAACAGTCAAATTTAACCTTTCTTTTTTTTTTCTGGGTATTGTGGTATATCATTAGGCATTACGCTTGCACTTTCTTTTTTCCATTTTTTCCCTTTAACCTGGAAGATTTTCTGTCTCCTGCTGGTTGAAAGAGGGGCCTCGTTTTCTCTGAAGTGTGGCGGAAGCACTTTTAGATGGATTAAGCCATAAAATCAGTTTAAACCAGTGTTCTTTTCTTTAAGGAGGCCAACTAAGAACAAACTGTACATGAACCTGTGTCTGTCTGTACATGTTGATGAAATGAACTGAAAACCACATCCTTGTGCTTGGTTTCCTCTGTATAGGAAACAATCTCTCCTATACTTGAGAGGATTTGCTCTCCACCATCTCTCACCTTCCTCCCCTATATGACTCATGTAAGCTATGCACGCTGCCTGAAGATTGTATAGGTGCTCGCACAACAGCAGTGCCAAGCCCTTTGTGTTATATATGTCACAGAAAGTGGCTCTAATCTTTTATGGCTTGTTACGTTTGTGAGAAACTCTGCACAAAACTTAAGTATAGATGGTGGATGGAAAACATTTTGGAGTGTTTGATGTGTCGTTGTTTAACAGCTTCCACCAGCCAGATTGACCTCCTGGGACAATCAAGACAAACTCGTCTGTTGTTCTCCACATTAGCCTGCACCAGTTGTTGATTAAGTTTCAATAGACTCTCACTAGTTGCTTTCTTCCGCTTAGCCTCCTAATGAATGCCAGGGATGATTTGGCTGCGATTGTCCTCCCTCATCACTGCAAATGACCGCTGAGTGCTGCTGCTCTGTGAAATCAATAGCCTTGGACTATCAGAGTCTCGAACACTCGCAGATTACTGATGAGAGTGATTTTAGGTGTTTAGCTGTGAATGTGTGTGTATATGTGTGTTTTGGTGGTGAGGGAGCGAGGGAAATGAAGAAAGACACAGATAATGGCCGCGTGTGTGCAAGAAAGGAAGGGAAACAATCATTTTACGTATTTGCTGTGTGCTTTTTGTTTGCATGCATAATTGTTTCCTCGAATAGAAGACTTGTCTTTGAAAACACCCTTTCAACAAATGATAGAAATTTCCTCCTCCCAACAGAGCGAGGGTTAAAATCGATGTCTGCTAGGAGTCTGTGGCTAATCAAAGTGAGTAGTTGGCCCCCTGTTGCAGACGGCAGCTTTACTCCTTATTGTTTTTAGGGCTGTGTAATTGGCTCGAGATGATAGAAGCTACAATAGAAAGGAGAGACAAAGCCCTTTTTTTTGTCCATAATTCAGTGTTCCTTGTGCTTTGTGGTACATAAAATTTACCAGGCCAGTAGCAGATGAGGATGTCAGTGGAGAGAAACAGACTTTATTTCTCACCCTCATTCAGTGCATGATATTGAGTGATACTATAATTTTCTATTCTCTTTGTCTTGAGTCAGCTGCTTGTAGATGGAGAACTCGCCGTGCCTTGTGAGGCAGAGGCAACGTGATTCATCATTTTGGTAGCGTGCTCATAGAATTTTTATTCCAGTTTCACCCTCTATCTCTTCTTTTTCTGCATTATAAAGCCATGTTATTTCACAGATCTTTCCATCTTATCAATGTGTATGTTTGTACACAACAAAAGGTCATAAATCAGACCTGAATTTGCACTCTGCATAATGTATCTGGTGTTTGGATGAGGAAATGTGGGTGATCTTATGAATAATACAAGCTGCTCAGTCTTTGATGCCAGTGCAGATAATAATAAAGCAGGCTTCTATCAACGTGGGCCAACCAGGAGAGCCGGAGAGCCTGGTACATTAGCTGTGGACGGCTGGTGATAAATCAGGCATTCGCAGAGAGGATTGCTTGGCACGGGGAGCTCCCCCCCGAGGCCTCGCGGAGCTGTGCCATACGGTGAGGCAAGGCATTCAGAATGCCCTCCTTACCCGGTACCACAGTTCTCCAGGGTGGCTTTTAATCGCCACAAATGGGCAGCGATAACAACTGGCTGTATTTCACGTTCTGTCCAATAGTTACGGCCTCCTGTAGCTTTTACGACAAGGAGATGTCAGGTTCCTGGCATAATTGGCTCTTCTATGGGGATTTTATGAGTCTGTTTACTCTGTGAGGAGTACTTGTCTCTGGGATGCGATGCTCTCTTAAGGGCCCAATGGGTTTGCTGGTTGATATACTTTCAGCTTAGGTCTGTGTAGGGGGAGGGTGTCTAATGATCAGACACTGTATCGCCTACTGATTGATGTGCCTAGGGCTAAAGCCAGGGGTGGTTGGAGTTATCGGAGCCCAAATCTGACCATCTTCATTCACACGCTTCAGACTGGGAGACAATAGAGTGGGAGACTCGCCTCTGTCACCGTGCTGATGGATGGCTGCTGTCTGGGCCAATCCAGTGCTATTTTTCATACATTTCCATACAACAGTGTGGGGTGGGGGAGGGGTTTGCCTTACTGCCTTGGAAGTGAATCATCCTGGTTGAGTGAGTGAGGTGAAAGTAACCTCTCTTCTTGTCTTTAACCGCACAAGCTTGTAGCTTATCCTCAAAGCAGATGTTTCTGTCACAATACAAATCTTGTCTGACCCACAGCGGTGTACGCACACAATCTCTCGGTGTGCTGTAATAATTTATGCACGCAGTTGTGACCTGCTGCGGGAGGAAGCATCACCAACAGATGAGAAACCATTAAACATAATCTGTGTCTGTGGAGAAAATTGCGATGAGTCTTTCAAGCCAACGAGCCGTGGTCGAATTAGCTTTGTGTTTCGTTTGATGTTTGAGTATGATGATGTGATAAGAGCTTGTCTTCAAATGTAGAGAGCGTCATGAGTCCTGCACATTAAGTCTCTGGAGTGAGTTAAGTTATTATCACATATTTCCTTTAATCTCCTTTCTGAATGTCAGTAAGAGTGTTCCAGCTCCAGATGAAGCACCAGGGCCCACGGCTGGTCACACGCTACAACAGTGACTGAATGCACTTAATGACTGCGGGTGCTACGAAGGAAGATAGAGATGGCGTGGTCTGGTAGTAACCATCCTGGAAGCAGACCATCACAAAACAATTACTCGCAAAACGAATTAATGTAATAAAAATGTTCATTTCACACTCACTGGCCACTTTATTAGGTACATCTGTCCCACTGTTTGTTAACGCAAATGCATAGTCAAGACAGTCTGCTGAAGTTCAAACCGAACATCAGAATAGGGAAGAAAGGTGACTTTGAAAATGGTGTGGTTGTTGGTGCCGAACGGGCTGATAAGTGTGAGTATTTAAGAAACTGCTGATCTACTGGGATTTTCATGCACAACTGTCTCTAGGGTTGACAGAGAATGGTCCGAAAAAAAGAAAATATCCAGTGAGCGGGAGAAGAATGGCCAAACTGATAAAATCTGATGGAAAGGCAACAGTAACTCAAATAATCAAATAAGCATCTCTGAACGTACAACACGTCGAACCTTGACACCAATATATATTGAATTTCAAGCAAAATTACTTACTTTACACATAGTGGCTTTAATATTTACTCTTAAATATATATTCAGTATGTTCCTATCAGATCAATGGCCAATAATCATTGATCAATGATCAGTGGATTGGTGGTTTCAGATGCAGTTGGTCCCCTCCCTGTTGCTACACTTGGTTTCTGCCCTCTGACTTATTCTACTAACTAAAAATGTTCATGTGCTTAAGTAAAGAGTGTCTTTGGTTGAATACTTATTTGCAGTCATTCTCATTTTTAAACTTCTTGTTGTTGTTTTGCCTCAGCAAGACTTGAGCAAAACATGCCTCTGCTCTCCCCTCTAATCTCCAGCATGGTAGTGCTTTGGTAACTGCACAGTCCCAGAACACTACATTCATTATTTATGATGATAAATATCCATGATGTTGGAAGAAAGCAGTGCATGTGTGTTTGAGGATATATATGTGTATGTGTGTATGTGTGTGTGTGTGTGTGTGTGTGTGTGACAGGATATTTTTGGCTTGTCAACTACGATCACTAGAGACCCTGGCTGATCCCAGAAGTTGTGTGTGTGTGTGCACTTGTGTGTGTGTGTGCGTGCTGCAATAACAGTGTAAAATGAGCCACAGCACTGAAAACAGCAGTCAACTTATTGTCATCTCGTTTCCTCACACCCATTCCTTGCATGACACCATCAAACTGATATACTCCCTTGTGCTTGGTAATACACAGTTTTCATCTGATCAGTGACATGTGCATGTGTTACCTGTGTGTGTGTGTGTGTGTGTGTGTGTGTGTATACATGCCTGATTGTGTCTGTGTATGTGGTCACATGCTGTGCTGTGGCACTGCTGCACCTGTTTCATGTGTCTTAACGTGCTCATCATTTCACAAAGCCTTACAGGTCCCAGCGCCCCAGACATAAACACACAGACACAGACTCACAGATACGCACACACACACACACACACACCTTGATGAATAATTAAGAAGGCATCCATGTAGATAAGAGGCCAGTGTACCTGAAGGAGCATCTCACCCACAGCTTTCATGTTGAACACACTTGGATTAAACGTTCTTTGTCTTTTGAGTCATACATTCAGCTTCAGCTTCACGTCTGTCAGTCGTGTCAAGGTTCAGGAAAAGTGACATTGTTTTTTCTTTTTTTTTTATGTGCATACACACACACACACACACACACACATTGCACCCCATTAGAGCACAATGCTTGACAGTCAAAGGGCAGGGGATTAAAACCTGAAGAAGTTCAGCTGAGGTGACACTACACGCATTAAGCAGTGGTAAGAGGTTTGGGGAAAATGGTGCAATTTACAGGGTTGTCTAAACCAAAATACAAATGCTGTATTAGTTTTGGTTTTATTTGCCAATAATTTCAGATAACTGGCTCTGAGATTTCTCTCTTCACCCCAATGCAGTGGAGGTGAGCTGTGAACAGTTTTTGGTGGAACTACTTTCTACTGAAGAAATATTCTCTGTAAAAACTGTTTAGTTTTTCAAGTGTCTTTTTATATGCAAATGCAAATTATATTTCATTCAACTCTGTTGAATTCAGGTGGAGATTGATATCTGAAAACATAGACTAAAGAAACTAATAACATCAGCACGGCTAGATGCCATAAAAGTTTCTGTTGTAATTTGGGTAAACCAACGAACTTTATTTTTTATTAAGGCAAAATGCTTTTTCCCAAAATCCCATACCATAAAATGCATAATTACAATAACTAATAAATGCAAAGCTGCTGTGCTGAGGCAGCAAACATTTCTAAGGAAATATCAGTGTGTTTGCATATCTAGTTGTAGCATGTCGTCAGTGTGTAATTGAGGATGCTGTTATCATGGCAGTCAGAGCACTGAGAGCCATTAACAGACCAGTCTTTTATGACATTCTGTATTATGAATGCCTTGTGCGTGCAGTTTCACCAGAGGCCATAAACATTGGCCCAGTCAGCAAACTCCTCTCATTAAGAGACATTTAAATGTAATTATTTATTGATGCCTCTTATGATCTATTGTCCTGGCTGCACCGGTGTGGGTTTTTATTTTTCATGTCATGAGACCTGGTTGCTGAGATTGTCCAGGTTAACAGCTGTCTTAATTGTTGCAGAGCTAATTAATGCATCTTTTTGGTAATCTTAGAAAGGGTGAAAATGGTGAAAAAACTATTTATTCTGTCTTTTTAATAAGCTTTGAGCAACTGTAACAAGTAATGGAAAAACTTCCCACTGGCTGATGTCTGCACTGGTCCTTATGCTTTGGGGAAAGTTTGTGCTGGTTATCTTTCTGGCCTCCAACAACAGTGAGTCAGTGAAAAATTATGTCTGGAATTGCTGTGAGAGGTAGGATTTAAATTAAGATATAACAAAGTACATGTCTCCAGGTAATTCATGAAAGGTTTAAGAAATCCACATATTTGACTAGTGTACCTACATTCATAATAAACAGATGATTTCATGGACCATATAAAGTTTTATTGGCCATTTTACGAGAGACTTTGATAGAGTGCCAATGAAACTCTCCTGTTTGACATTTGCTTACAGCCAGGATGATAAAGCTGTTGAACCGACACATTTTATGAAAGACATTTTTGCTCACTTAAGGTTTTATTAGACTACAGAAAGTCACAGCTTGGCTCACACAGCCACGTAGGGCCGTGAACTGGAGCTGAGGAAGTCATTAAGAGTTCAAGAGCTGTCAAGGGGATAAATTAGACCATTTTCTGAAAGGAAGAGCCTACTTCCACAGAAACATCACTCTCACCATCATGCCAAACATTACCCTTGACATTTCAGCTGGCAGTGCCAGAGTCTGCAGCCATGCCAAGCGCTGTACTTGGGGACACCAGTGCTTTGATGTAAATGCTAGCATCAACATGCTAACATACGTAAATTGACCATGCTAACATGCTGATGTCTGGCAGTTCACTGTTTTATTTAAGTTTGCAGTATGGTAGTACTAATGGTGGTAATAGTTACTTTTCGGCAAAAAACAACAAATGTTGCTGAGGAGGTGGGAATAACATTAGTTTGCCTTATGACCAAATACATCCATCCATAATCTCTCCCCCTCATCCATCAGGGGCGTGGGGGGAGAGATTATGGATGGATGTATTTGGTGGGGGGCTGGACCCAATCCCAGCTGACACCGGGCGAGGGTGGGATATCACAAAGGTTAACCCCATTGAGACCCAATGACTTTGAACACCAAAGTCATTAGGATTCATCCTATGGGAGCAGAGAATGTGTGTACCAAATTACATTGAAATCCACCCAATACTTGTCGAGATTACAGTTTGAACCTCAGTGGTTGATCGACAGATGGACAGACATTGCCATCCCTGAAAACAACATGAATGAATAAAGAGAAGATGAAAAAATTTAATTCCTGTGAGTGTAGACTTCTTCCCACTTAACACATATGCGGCTAATTCCAGTATCAACAGCAGTAGCAGGAAATTGTGGCCAAGTTCATTTGCTCGCAGCAGAAGAGTCCTGCTGTTCCTTAAGGTGCTGGTGGCTGAGATCAGCAAAGACCAAACGGCAAAGACCTGCTGGATGTAAAATTAGATAAGATCGTGTAGGGAGATGCACGTCGAGCTCTCCATTGCAACTTCTAACAGATTGCAATGTCTGCAGATACATGACCCCACTGTGTTATCACAGAAAAATCAAACAAAGGTAATCAGAAACACAGTGGGGAAGGTGGCATCTCTGTGGAGTATAAATGCTCAGTGGTAGAAGGTAAAGTGTGTTAAGGAAAGTGCATGTTTCTGATAAATAATGCTCGGTCATGCATGGGGAGTGTTTTCATGTTGCTTTTTGAGTGGATTTGGACACAAAAGCACCTTCGATCTCACTTCTCCCCAACAGTCCTGCACCTGCACTTTTTTCTCATGCTAATATACAGTTTGTCGCACTGGCCACCGACAGTCTATTTTTGGTCTCCTCCAGCTCACTATTGCGGTGATGTCTCCAAGGTTAAATAAGCAATCAAATCAATCAAAAAGCTATTTATCAAGTAAAAAATGTCAGAAAGAATACTCAACCTGGTTGGAGACATGTAATTTTTCAAAGGAGCTCCTCATACTCAGGCTATATATTGCGCAAACAATTTCTTATCTGACGTTAAGCATGAATAGATGTGGTGTTGGGCCTCTCGTTGAGGATCAGAAAGGGTCTAGCTGATTATAGGCCTATCCAGAGGGATTGGCCTGCCTCAGCAGATAAAAGAGGTTGGCAGTACAGAGACAGGCTCCATCCATCAGACACAGAGGTGGCACGTCAGCCACTTTTACACAGCACTGCAGGCTGACGGATGGCTCTGCCGCTGTCATGAAGACATCTGAGGGGCTGTCATTACCACCGTTCCCTTGTAGCCAACTGAGGGGGGGGACTGTGGCTAATCAAAATCAATGGGAGCGGGTAGTTGGAGAGAAGCTGGGCAGACAGGCGCTGAAGTTAACCTTGATATGCCCGGAAGTTAATGCTGAAGTTTGCAGCTGGAGTTGTGTTTGCTCACCACTGAGAGAACACGAGTACAGTTAATTTCCTTAACAACTTGTCAATACAAGCGACTTTGCAAAGAATTCTGTGAGACCTTCCTCTCATATTGCTTCAGAATGAAATTAAAGGATTATCACGCTTTTAAAGATGCTGTTGTTCATGCTTAACTTCATGGAGACAAAATAATGGAAAATAATATGGATGTAATGTTGGAATTCTTTTTAATTAGACAATCAGTAGCAACGTGTGTCCATTTACCATCTGTGGAGTGTGTGGATCATTACCTTACCGTGCCAGGTTTTGTCATAAGTCTGAATAGAGTCGAAGCCGTGCAAAAGTCTATCTCGTGGGATAGTCTAAATGCACTTTCTAATTGAGATGGATTTGTTTTTAATGACTGGCATCATTTAGTTGACGGCTCAAGTGATATTATGCAGTGAGAGAGGGAGAGGGGAGAACATGTGGCACTAATAAGGATGCTGTGGCCAAAGGTTACCGTTAAAGCTCATATTTGTATTTCATCTGATTTCTGCGGCGAGTTTTTTTCTTCTTTTTAATGGGGTTGGCAGTAATTGCGAGTCTAATGGAGGTTCACTCTCCTCCTAGTTAGCTCGGCAGCGGCGGCTTGCTGCTCATTTATAGAGCTAAGGGAGGACAAGGGTGTTCATCCTTAGAAAGCCATGACATTAGGAGCTAATTTTACTGTACAGTGTTTGACAGAGAGCTAACCCCCCTTGTTTTTGACAGGATAGAAAGCTCAGGAGTATTGCTCCTGCTTATTTAGGAGCACCACTCCATTTGAGGATTAAAAGATAAACATAATTAATCCTCTTTGGTTCGATAAATTGCAATATTAATGTTGATAGTATCTCACTCAGTTTGAGGCCACAGCAGTTGCAGACATCACCTGCTGTATGATCAATGTGTTGTTCAGAGATTCTTGCCAAAGAATCGCAAAATAGGTTTGATCTTTTTTTTTTTTTTTCTTTGGACGCTGTAAGTGTGACCTGCAGAAGAATGGTGGACCCACAACATATCGCTCTGCTCTGACCGATGGACCAGAGCATCGAGTGTGTCACAGGGCCTCATGTACCACAAGAGATATGGGAGTGTGACGGCTGCAGATCATTAGGATGCCATGGCTGGGAGAATAGCCTTCAGTCAAACATTTATCTCTGATTGTAGACGCCACAGCTGAAAAGTCTTTGTTCGCCCTCAGTACCACTGATGGAAGTTATTCCTTTTCCATGTCCTCTGAAATCAATATAAAGAATGGTTCTGTCAAGCTTTCGCCATCTCCTTCACTGGTAGAGAAAGAGGAAATAAAGGACAACTCTGTTTCACCTTGCCATTTTTAAAATGATCCAATTTTCCTTGAAATCATTCCACTTTGGCCTCATTGCAGATGCACATTTCCTGTCACTTCATTTCCAAGCCATCAGATCTTTCTCCTCTCTTGCACAAACTGCACCTAATTTAGCTCTGTTATCAGGAGTCTGGGGCTTAACCTGAGATAGCGAACAGACGGCACTTGGCCATCATTTCTCCAGACCCTGTTGTGTTTGAGGATACCCCTCCTCTTTCTGCGCTGACAGAAGAGTCACAAGGAAATGTTAGATTTAATTTAAGACAGGATTGTATTATTTTGAAGTCCTTGGAGAAATAACACTTGTCTACAATGGAAATGTCATTGGCTTGCCCTTTATGTTTATGGATGGGATGCCATGTTGTGAAGGTCTATAACAGGGATACTTGGAGTTATTAGACATGAGAGACTGCAAATAACAAGCGCATTGTCCTTTGGAGGGTACATAGGAAACATACACCATTATTTAGTTTGAACGGTCCTTTAAAAATACATTTGAAGGTGTGCTTTAAAGTATGTATATGTATCGTGGTGTTATTGTATTCACTATATATCATTGTTCCATACATTGAGCTTTGCTGTACTTTGGGTATACTCTCTTGTCCTTTGGCTGAAAATACTGTCCCAATATTGATTTTCAAAAAAACAGCTAAAGCTGCATTTAGATGATCAATGGTACAACAATAAGAATGGCCTCCTCCATTTTAATGACAACGTTAACACAGCGACGTTGCTGGTGCATCTGAACCTGGCTCAACTTTTGAACATAGCTCAACAAAATGTAATGTCATTGTTGAAGGCTAGATTTCTTACTTAAATAAATCTTTTCAATCGATTTTAATTTGCTTGATCAATGGATTTGTTGGTGGACAGGGTGTGAGCTACTGTTGGAGAACCTACACTTAGAAGCTGACTACCTCCAGATTTTTTCGATTGACAGTAAACAACAGAACTAAAAGTAGATGCTCTTAAGTTACTATATTTTGTTAATAAAGAGATTATTCTCTCAGTCATTCTCTAAACAATAGAGTCAATAGTTTATAACATATTTTATATCAGAATCTTAAGGAAACATCTTTGCAGAGGTGATGGGGAAAAACAGGTTTCATAGCAGAAACAAAATAATACAAGCAATACACATTTGCTTTGGAACACATTTATTTTTAACAGGCCACCGATGAAGCCTGGAGTTGGATGGCGGTCTGGTGGAAATATGGACTAGATTGTCACAGATGCCTTGTTACAGGAGTGTTGGAAAGTGTCAGGTTTTGTCGTGTAAAACTAGTGTTCACTGAAGGATTACACAACTTTTGTACCCATGGGGACTCGTTTGTCTAACAGTGACTGGTCATTATTTTTCTAGTGTGGAGATGCCGAACTATCAGTATTTCAGTAAGTTGCACAGTAAATAAATAAAAAAAAAAAAAAAAAAAAAAGTTTTTTTTATTGAGACCTTCTCACAGTCAATAATAATAATATCTAAATAGTCTCTTCGTGCAAGATTGCAGAATTTGCATTCACAGTTCACCTGTCTGTTATTCATTTAATTTCACATCTCATTTTCATCAGTGGGTAGGCCGGCTTGGAGGGTGGGTATCATTAGATATAAATTAGATTGCAGTGGGTTGCCATGGGTTGCCATGGAGGAGACCTGTCTGTGGGGTTACCAGGCAGGGGAAGGGAAGTAGTGTGTGATGGCGCCGGGTGGGAGGAGTGGGTGGATGAGCGGGAAGGTTAGAAGATATGGAGTTGATTGCTTTGGGTTGCCATGGTGGAGGAGACTAATACAGCAATATCCAGCTGGTTTTCCTTGGCTGCGGTACTCCATGAATAGGGAGGGTGATGAGGATCTTAAAATGAGGATTAGAGCGGTTTCATTTTCCAGTAGGGCAAAGCCATCTGCTAGCATGTGATGGCAGTTAACAAGAGCTCTCTTTCTCTGTTTTTGTTTTCCTCCTTGATTTTTCAATTGACCCCCTGGTAGGTGTATATTTGTACAATAATTTATCCTGCTAAATGAGATTCTCTCCCGGTCTCTAATTTTCTCCTTTTTTGATTACCTCTCTATTCTTTCCCTCCTTCAAATACTTAACTTCTTGCTGTTTCTTGCTGTTCCCACGCCGCTTCCATCCTTTGCCGCTTTGTGTTTACCTGTGGTGCTCCTGTGTCTGATTGTCTCTCCCAGCGGTTGATGAGAGTGTTGATTGGCTGGCGGTGGTCTCTGGGGTGGGGTCAGAAGATCTGGCACTGAGCCGTCCCATCTCACTGTGTCACAGCAGCCTGCAATCAGGCGAGCAGGATGAGATGGTGCCTCTGTAGTTGCTCACTACTCTTAAGGACCCACAGACTCGCGTGCACACTCTGTCTTTCATTACTGTGGTGCTCAAATACACAGAGAAAAAGTGGGATTGAGGTCGAAAGAGGGAACAAGGAGTGAAGAGTCAGACCCTGCGAGAGGCAGAAAAAGAAATTGTAAACAAGCACTTCAGTGGAACATAATACTACTGAAAAAATACAGCCTGACAATGGAAAAAAGAGAATAGTTGAAAATGAGAAACATAAAAGGAAGAGGAGAGTGTGTTTGGAGTGCAGGAATATGAGCTATCGTCCCGTCTTTTGAATAATATCCTACCTCACTGATGTGCAGTGAGATAATAGCTGCCAGGCAGGCGCAACAAAACACAGATGATAGCGTCTCATGTCACAGCTGTGTAATTAAGCGATATCACTGACAGATATGCATATGATATTATTACTAATGCCATCAAAGGCTGAGGCTTCATTTCCCCCGATGCACAGAGGAAGAGAAACAAACATCAGCCATCCGTTTGATTTCCTCTCCTCATCGCTATTGATGGACTGCAATCCTATCATAGAAAGAAAAAGGAGAGATAGAGCTCTTTTTTATCCATCAGCCTACTGAGCGCATTTACATTTACACACAAAACCCGCCCCCAAAAAAACAAAACACAGGGTTATCTTCCAGAGCTCAGTTAATTGAAGTTAATCAGAGGCAGTGTTTCCGCATGTCACAGTTGTTGCCGGGGTGGATTGGTCTTTGTTCCCTTCAAACACCTTTTAAGGTTCTTAATTAACCGTCCTGCCACACTGACATGGGTCTTCTCCTCCAGATCGGCCTTGACAGTTAATTACAGTCTGAGGGAGGGAAGTGTAGGGGTGGAGGTGATACTGCACTGGCATCGACCTGATCTGATAACAAAACCCCCAAAAGAATGGAGGGGGGAAAAAAACTCAAGCAGCGATGTTGTTTGTTCTCTCCCTCTTTGATGAACTCTGGAGAAGTCTTACAAGGAGAATACGAGAATATATGTGTACATGCAGTATAGTAGCACAACTCTCTGTCAGTACCCTCTCATTCAGATTTTGTGAGATAGGACCACTTAGTCGGTTTTTGCGCACAACTCTACACCCAAACTGGTTTTCCTTGACTTATTAGAGCTGAGTTTCTCTGATTGGTTGTTCATTGATCTTCATGTCACGACTTGATCAGTGAGTGTGACATATATTGCAAATTTTGGTCGCAGTCTTGTGGTTTGGTTTGATTTCAGACATATCCGTGATAAAGCTTGTTTTAATATTACTGGATAATTATTTTACACCATAGCCACTATTCCATTGACCGAGACTGTGCTGTAAAACTAAACTTTGCTGCAGAACCCACAACCACTATTGTCTCCCCAGTCATCTCAACAATATTTTTCTTTTTGCATCTCGATTATTCTAGAATAGTACATTTCTACATGGAAACATTTTGGGGGATTTCTTTGTGCTGTTTGAATAATTCATTCATTCATTTTGAGCATCCTGATTGTTGCTGGTCGCCTTGCACTGTGAGCACAGAAGTTGTGTAGTAGAAACAATGATCAAAATGCATAATGGAGTTAACACACCATACAAGATTAATATGTATGACTGTGCAGTGTCTGCTTATTTATTTTCTTCTAAGTATATCAGTGAGATATCTGCATTAGAAGTAATGGATGTTTTTTTAGAGAGAGATAAAGCTCAGAGCTGAAGTCCTTTGCCACAGATGAGTGCCCACACTGGCCTGAGATGAAATCCTCCAGGAGCCTCTCTCTTCTTTCCTTTGCCTGCCTCCCCTAAGCTTTTCTTCCCATACTTCTTAGCCATCATACAGCGTTCCCCATGGAATTTCTGGGATGTTACAGTATTCCCTGAGGTGCACTCCAGGAAGCAAAGTCAGGGAATTTTAAATAGGCTATCCAAAGAAGTTAGAAAATAGCAGGTAATTCAATAAATGGGTCAGTATATAGAAATACTGCATAGTTCAATGTATTCACTATACTGTGACTTAGGACTTATTCACTGAGTGCTTATCATTTTTCATTGGAGAACAGTGAGTTTCTGTGTCCTTTCCTGTTTTATTTCTTGTGCAAATTCACTTCTAAGGTGTAAGGAACAACTTTTATTGTGAGACCAGTGGTTTTTTGGCTCATGGCTTCAAAACCAAAACATGCAAATATCACAACAAAGTTGTTCTTTAGACGACTGGATTTTTTGATCCATTGGGCTTATTTTTTTCAGACAATATTAAATGTTTTCTGCCAATATTACATGTTTTGTGTATGCAAATCAGTGTATAGTTTAAATTCACAGTCGAAGTTTAAGTTCTTTTACAAGGCTCTACAACAATGACAGGATGACCTTCGGGAGCAAATGTCATTATAGTATATCAGCTGCATAATGTCAATTCCATAGTTATAATTAATTGTCACTGTGTTATTCGTTTAATTAGATCTGTCGTGATTACGAAACACATTTCAGCAAAAATGAAGCCGTCTGGTTTATTCTTTGTCTACATGGTCTACAGGGATTTCTTCTCTCTGAAATAGCTCTGTACTCTATCCTGATTGTCAGGCAACTGCATTTTGTATTAAAGAAAACTAGAAGCTAGAGACTGAGACCATAAACTCATTAGGAAAATGTTTAAAAAATGTTGACTTCTTTTTCCAACCACTGGAGTCGCCCCCTGATGGTCATTAGATAGAATGGATGTTTAAGGCTCTTAAGCATTGGTTTCACTTTTTGAACCAAAACATCCACATTTATATACAGTCTGTGCATGTACTATGTGAGTGGTGCTCCAAAGCCGGGCCCTGTTAATGAAAAAACAGGCATTTAATCCCCTTTGAGACTTTTCTTAGAAGGGCACAAACAGGAAATATTCTAATCATTAGGCCATGAAAGTGTGCCGACTTACATTTGAAGTCATAGACTTGTACATTTTGGCCACCCATGGGATGTCTGGTTGTCTACAAGAATAAAAAACACATCATCCTCTTTGTTTTTTGTTTTTTCCCCAAAGGAATGAAAGAATAACGTGTCTGACCTGAATGTCTTGCTGCTTTGCACTACAACATAGTTCAGAATCCTCCTCTAATCCTCTCGTTCAGGGTATTCTGTGCATGTTGTTCTACACTGCGTTGTATGCTTTATAAACCACAGACGCCATGTTTTATTACTGCTCGTTGGATCTGCAGGTCAGCAAATAGACCTAATGGTGCAAAAAATCAACATAAAACAGGGACCATATGCAGTGTCCTGTGCCTGGATGTTTATGAGCCCTGTGCTGAGGATACAGTAAATCACCTCTTATAATCAGGGCCATTGCCATTGGTCGTGTATAAGATGAGTTATATGAGTTATATTCTTCATATTGCTTGGCTGTCATCCCCTTCATTCAGGTCCCCCCTCACAAACCAATGCGAGGCTATCAGCGGCGACCTTGCCACTGCACCCCAGCTCCAGGTGGAAGTGATAGATACTCACTCTCTATGACAGCTGGGTCTTTTTGTATAAGAAAAGCCATATTGATTCATGAGCCAATAAATACACACAAGCGGTTTCGCCTCAGCTACTCCTCCCCCTCTATTTGGGTGCCTCTTCTCCTCTGTAGTGTTCTTTTTCTTTTTTGTCTGCCCAGTGAGAAAACCTGCAATAAAGTTCTAGTCCTTATCGGAGCATCAGCGCTGTGCCAGGCTTGATGGCAGAAACAATGGAGGGTCAGTAGGAGGTGGTGCATCGGCCACAGATGCAGGTGTCTTATCATGGTGTGCTCTATCGGTGGCTGGCAATAAGACTGGTTTCAGACCACCAACAGAAAGAATGGCCTCATCTTTGTGTTTCAGAGATAACCGCACAACCCGGCTCCTCTGCCTTGAAGACTCCCTCTTCTCAATGAATTAAATATCGATCATAACAATCCTGAAAATGGAGTTATTATTTTCTCCCTGTGTCATTATAGAGGGCCCTGCTACATCTCCTGTGTGGTGGATGGGCACTTGGGGCATGTTTGTATGAATCAAATAGCTGTTTGTGGGTCACCATCTAAATTTAAATGTAAAGATTGTCTTATTTATGGTGTATAATTCATGGCAAACCAGTTATAAACTCACTGGCCACTTTATTGATTACACCTTTTCGACTGCTTGTTTCTGCTGCAATTGAGCATTGTTTAAACACCACAGCCTATCTAAGTATCATTGCTGACCATGTCCACCCCTTTATGACTGCAGTGTCCTTCCAGCAGGATAACGCACCATGTCACAAACTCAAATCATCTCAAACTAGTTTCTTGAACATGACAATGAGTTCACACTACTCAAACGGCCCCCACAGTCACCAGATCTCAATCCATCAGAGCACCTTTGGGATGTGGTGGAAAGCGAGATTTGCATCATGGACGTGCAGCCGCAAAATTCTGCCGCAACTGCGTGATGAGATCACGTCAATATGGACCAAAATCTGTGAGGAATGTTTCCAGCATGTTGAATCTATGCCACAAAGAGTTAAGGGCAGTTCAGAAGGCACAAGTGGTCCAACCCAGTACTAACAAGGTGTACCTAATAAAGCGGCTGGTGAGTGTGTGTACATACACCGTACAATTGTCCCCATCAGTGTGTGAACAAACTGACCCTGCATTCCTCCAAACTCATTAAAACATATGATGTAAAACGATCATAAAACCGAAGATGATGAATCGTGTACCGATCTATCAACCCTTCTTCCACTTCAGTACATCAACAACAGGACGGTGGTTGGTAAAGGTGAGTTATCCACTATCAGAAATTACAGGCTTGCACGCAGCACTTCTGCGTTACTTTAATGTACGATGTGGTTCAATCCGCCCATTTTGGGATCTTCTGTCTATGTTTGTAACTACTGGTCAAACGTCAGGAATAAACTTTAAAATAAGATTTTTTTTTTGAATGAAGTAATCTCTGTTATACTACACTGTAATATAAATATTGCAGTACATACATAATACATTCGACCCCAAGAGCAAGAAGTTGCACCCAACAAAATAACATATTTCTGTTCCATTTACAATATTAATTTCTGTTTTTGAAATAGCCACTTCCTGTCAGTCTGTCTAGTCATTTTCTTCTTCTTTCTTCTGCCTAAAAATTTCTAGAAATTATGTATGTATTTAAAAGGTCATCTCTGCACTTACTTGTTCAAAATCTCTGTGTTAGATTAGTGTAAAGTGAACCACCTGGTGCTTGCTCATACACATTTTTCAGGCTTGTGTGGTGCTGTTTGGTTCCAACACGTCACCCGATAGTTCAAGTACAGGCACGTATGCCATTGCCATAGCAACAAATGCATATACAGTTGGTTAGTCATGCAAGAGAATGAAATTTAGGGTGTATAGCCGCTCCTGAACATCAAATCTGACAATCAAATCAGCTGAATTAGATGGGGACAAGGTTTTCATCACACATTTTTTTTAAATATCATAAATCTTGATTTGGAATATTTGAAACAATTTACAGTCTAGATGCCTTATAACCAAGCAGAACGATGGAAAATCACATTTTTCAGTGGAATGCATATAACTGGTTCGTATACAATCTCTTTGAGATGTCAGGTGGAGTTTCAGGGGGCTTTAATGGCACCATGGTCCCAGACACACTATTGATTTCTAGAGCATTTCTCATCAAATAATAAAATACGCCTGGCGTGTCATACATTACACTTCACGTCCTTATAGCGACCTTTGATTGCTAACACGGCAGCTGAGAGGCTGCACCTGAATGTCACATTGATTAGGGATTGGATGGTGTTGCTTAGTTTTGCTCAGTGTCCCGTACGGGTGAAATAAGGCACTGCCACTGACAGGGGCAGCCGTCCGTCATGATTAGTGCTCTTCCAGTTTCACAGTAAAAGGATGCAGGCATGTTAAAAATAAAATATGTTCTTGGCCGATTTATAACCAGCTGGGGCGGCTGAGTGAGAAATATCACAGATGTCATTTCCTTCATCCTTGAGCCAGCTCATTGGTGATGTAAATGTGACCGACAGGATGAACTATGTTTCTCTAAATTGTGATTTGTCAGTGTGTATGTGTGTATTGATCATGATTTGTTGTTATTTAAGCTACAGTCGCACTATTTCTTTGAGCAGCTGATCAGATTTAACTGGTACAGTATATGTAAATACAAACGCAGCATGTGTTTAATTGTTAAATTAATTCTTGTTATTGAATCTGCTATATATGTATATGGCTGTGAATTTAGACTAGAATATTTAAAAGCCAACCACTCATCTTTTCATATTAAAAAAAATAATATTTTTTCCTTCAGTGGAATTGTTCAGCAGTTTATCCTAATGATATTACTTCACATTATCTTAACCGGGTGACTGTAACGCTCAGCGTCTGTGGTAGTTACAAAATCGAATTATGGCTTAACTGCAGCTAACCTCAACACAACAGGAGCATATCCAATCACATTTGTGTGAAAAATGAGACAGGCCATATTTTCAATTACATCTCGGCATAAAGGGATTGTTAATCCTGTCTCCCGTGCTGCCAGAAGCCGTTAATGAATTTGCTTATCCTCCCAGATACTGATGCGACTTGCTCTGCTTGGGGAAGAAAAATAGAAAGTCTTTTTCTTTGTCGTCCTCCTCACAATACTCTGTCTGACTGTAATGGATGCAAATCTATTCACAGCAAGGTTAAACAGTTTGTTTTGCTGAAGCTGCTCCTCTGTTTATGTACAAAGTTGTATCAGATGATCTCATATGCTAAAGCCCCAAGCTATTATTTGCAGAAAGCTGTAGTCTGTAGCTGTAGTTTCTGCTGGCTTTGTCTGCTTTAGAGATTTATTGGATTGAAGATATTTTCTCATTCAGAATTTTTTTTTTTCAGCTTTTACACCAAGAGGGAGCTGAGATGGGGCAGAGTTATTTCTTCTCTATACCTGAATGTGGTTGCACACAGGAGTTTAAGAAGTTGCCTAAAACTTGAAAAATCTATAGTTCGAGTCCTGTGCTGTGCGAGAATAACTGAAAATGAAAACCTGATAGCCCGCAGAATGTATTATTTCCAAAATCACTCTTTTCACTACATCTTCACAGGCAACAAAAGCACACAATACTTTTTTGTACATGATGGTTAGGGGGTGGCGGTGTGGGGAGGGTATATTTGGACTGGCCAACAAATAAGTCCTATAAATACAGAATGCTTTATTCCACCATTATTCAAACTCGTCAAGAACATAATGCTCTTTAATTTGAATCAGAGACAGCTGACCCACAGACTGCTTGGATGCACCAGGTCTGGATCACATTAGGAAGCAGGTCTGGTCCATCTAAGGTCTGAAGCAGTCAACAGTTAGCTTGATGATGGATGGTGTATTAAGCCTCTCAGTCCCTTTCTATTGTCACTGTGCATTACACAAATTAGGGTAAACAAATGCTCACCCCCCCTATCCACCTCCCACACACACATTCACACGTTCCAGCTCCATGTTGCTCTGCCTTTGCTAATACCACTAATAGGCTTGATGTGTTTGCTACCTTGTTGTTACCTTGATGGTGAGCTAACTTCCATTGAATTAACTTAGATGGATCTACAGATGCATTACATCCCCACATCTGGCTTACATCACCAGCCCTTCACATGTCTCCTCAATGACAAATGGGATTTTTATCACCAGTCCTGTCCGCTCTACTTTTCCCTTTGTTCTTCTCTGTTCTACATGAGAATGACTCATTTTAAAGTCTGTGAAATCAATGGGTAAGATGACTCGTATAGTAAAGGTTTTACACTGTGGGTGTTCTTTCACTGTCTGGTGTGTGGTTTGTGTGGGCATGTGTGTGGGTTTCAATGTCTGAGACGTTTTGCTGCACATGCACATATCATGCATGTGCATTTAGACACACACACACAGAGGTGACACGGTCACCGTCATTAGACCTTCACAGGCATCTGCTCATGCCTGCAACGTGATGTGATCCTTCACCTTCTACATGACAGTTGGCCATTTAGCACTAAATTTATGCCGCCCGTGCCCTTTATCAATGCATTCTGAGGAAGGGGGGTGTGGCAGATAGAGGGCGTCACTCAGTGTCCTAGCTCTGATTTGTGTTACTGCTTTTACTCAACCAGACATTGTAATGACATGTTGGGCTTTTGAGAGGCTCTGATGGATGCCCAAGTAATGCAGATGCTATGTATGTATGTACATTTGATAACACCAGAATACATCCTGGCAGCGAACTCATCTGCAATATATGTAACAGGCATGTTCATTTACATTTTAGATAAATGCAAATCTAAGTTGAGCATTGGTGTTAGAGGTTCATTTGACTGCAGATATGTCATCTCTTTTTATTTCTACAAATAAAATATATCCTGACTACTGAGCATTTGATATTAAATGTGTTACAAAAATATTAGACTTTTTTTCTTTTTATTTCTTGTGAACAACTTGTCCTGAGCAAGTTGAATAATATTAATAATAATAATAAACTTGTACATGCTCCAGTGGACAACCTGGTATACGGCACCCCTGTTTCTGAATGATCAAATGTCTGTCAGGGGGTTTATACAGTATGTCGATACTGATATATCTTTATGCAGATATTGAGCCGCATTCAGATATCTACAAACTAAATTTAAAGGCAAAGTTTGACATTTTTTTGACAAAAGTTTGCTTATTTTCTTATTTTGCTTATTTGAGTTGGATGAAAATATTAATACGTCTCTCATGTCCATGTGTGAAGTGTGGAGCTGGAGCCAGAAGACGATTAGTGTGGCTTTGTGTAAAAACTTGGAGCAGGAAATGCTGGACTGGCTCACTCCAATTTCAAAAATACACCTGAAAACACCTCTAAAGCGCACTAATTACAACAATGTAGAGCCAGGCTAGATGTTTCCCCTGCTTTCAGTCTTGGCTCTGCATTACCTCCAGACTTAAAGAGCAAACAAAGATGTTCTCTATTGATCAAAAGAAAGTGATTTTTCCCAAAATGTAAAACTATTCCTCTTAAAATAAAGATAGGCTCAGATAAGAAATTTTGTGAGTAAAAAGATTCTTGAGTTGTTTGGTTCTCATTTGGTACCAAAGCACTGTACACGTTTAATATTATAAGACAATAAGTTATCGTGGCGACAGCAATTTTATTTTCCCACTTCACAGTTGCATGGTAGACAACATTGATCGTATCATCTTATAAAGTAATCAGAAATGTGTACTTGCACGTGTCTGATTGGTAATGCACCGTTTTGCTGCAGGACAATGCATCAAGTTGAGCTGGGCTCAGCCTTTTTTTTGGATGACACTCCATTTTTGCTGAAGCCCTCTGCACTGGCAACCCCCACAGCTTCGAGAAGTTCAGCAGAGGTTCAGGGTCACGTCATGAGGTGGTTGCTCATTCCTGCTGAAAGTAGATCTGGCTGTTCAGTGGTTAACTGAGGTGAGAGGCATCTTATGAAATGATGACAGGCAGTTATTCTTGTGGATGAGTTTGCTTGGATTTGTTTTGCTTCTCTGGGAGTTAAAATCTGTTCATTATTCAGGGAAAGTGCTGCTTTGATGGGACTCAGAGATGGGGAAAGTAAAAGAAAAACAAACACCTGGTGAGGAGTCATTTTGTTATCATTGCTGCATCAAATCTGCAGTGGCATTCAAAACTGCACGTTTTGCAGGACACTGTCAATGTCTGAATGGACACTTTTTAAATTTCCCTGGTGGCTGGAGATGCACAAACATTCAGAAAGAGGCTTTGAATAATGTAGTGGAATGCCTACTCAGAGAGGGTCGCCTCTCTAGTTTGAAGCCATCTGAAATCTTCTTTTCAGGTAACTTTAAAGGCGCAGTTGGTCCAAGTTCACATAAGTTAAACAGTGATCAGCTCTCACCTTAACCCATGTGTCATCTTGACGCCAGACAGTTTTTACGATCTCCAGATTTCATACTTTCATACTTCAGATAATTTTTTTTGCAATTCTCTCTTTTGCAACAGTAACAGAATCACATTAATAAAATGTATCAATCTCCAATAATGATATTTGCTTAAACATATATATTATACTTGTATGTTGAGTCAGTGGAAGATATTTAGGCACATTCTGTCCTGTGGTGTGTTTGCTAATCGCTTTCTTTTTGCATAAATTAACTCCTTAAACATCGGCTTTAAATGCTATGATAATGTGTTCTAATTAACAAAGCCACATAAAAGCTGTACTGTCGTATGGTAATGAGCTCCATCTTGTCTCTTATGCCATGTAAAATAGATAAAATAGAGCTGTAGTTGGACTAAAGCACTTGATTTTTACATGCATTTTTCATGAGGTTTGTTTATTAACTTCCCTCAGTTTGACATTATACAATACTTTTGTTTCCAAGAGTTTCAACTATCTCCTGTCAGAAAATTGTGCTTGACTTTCGAAGGCAGACTTTAAGGGCTGAGCGGGTTAACGTCATGAAAACCTGTCCTTCCTTTTCTTTCCCTCCTCTCCGTCTGTTTGGAGCCCTCTTCACCTCTTGTCTGAGGGGGAGAAAGTGTGAATGGTAATAGAGACTGACTATCATTGCAGGCTAATGCTGCCATTACCCAACCTCTGATAGATGAAGCATTTGGAGGGTGTTATCAGAGCCAGCTGTGAGGTATGCATAATACATGGGTAGTAACCCTGACACAGGCTGGAGACACACACAGAATTGCATGTGTGTGTGCCACTCTGTAAAGATGCTCTCAAATCCTCCAAACAGTAAATCACACTCAATTGAAGTACACAGATATGGTCTACAGATTGTCTGACTAGATGGTATAAATCGAACATACAGAACTGAATTTGCTGTCATTGACATATTTTTCAGTCTTGGATTCAGGACCCCACATAGAGTCACTTGTTACACAGGGTTGTGGGACATTGTTTGGTGTGTGGTACTGTTTTCTGCAGGATGTAACACGATGATACCCATTTCCTGACTCAAAGGGCTGAGATCTTAAAACCAAAGCAGGGAGCTGGCTTCTTGAAGAGTAAAATCATAATTGAGGAGAGAAGTTGTAAATAAAAGTGCCAACAATCACTTGAAGTAGTGTATTGCTGCTGCACGGGAAGATGTGAAGTAAATGAGCTTGACAGTGTGGGGTCTGCTCCCTTCAAGCAGAAGAAAGGTCTGGTTTGTGACATTATTTCCTAAATTGCATCGGCTCGTTGAAGGTTGAACACATTTCGACTGGTCTAACAACTGTCGGGTTTCTGTAGTGATATGCTATGAAAGGTGAGAATAGGAATAAAGGAATCATCCTCCTGCCAGCTGTCTAATGCTTCGGGGAGTATTCATTTTTTAACATAAGCACGTAATGGGACATTGCTGATGAGGATTGACGCCATATAAGCACCTTTGGCTCACGCAGACGGTGTTTTCACTTATTGTGCCAAATTGGACCTCTTCTGAAACTCTTGATTGACCTCTTCCCATAACCGCTTTATTAGTTCACTACACCTGAGAAGCTACACATCCTTGTTCTCATTAGTTCAACAGAGTTTGGTGACTTCACATAATTCCATTGTAGCTCCGCCCCTGTACAACCTGAGGTCTAATTCGACAAAAGACCGTTGCATCTATACAACACAGCACTTTGCATTGTGGGAACATAGCAGAAAATAATGTACATACTGGTGATGTTTTTGTTCCACAATGGGAATTTTTAAGGGCATAATATAGTGCATAAATTTAGTCACTGATACAACGGGGCAGAGCAAACATAGTGCACTATATATCACACTTCCATGGCTCACTGGTCAACAAACAGCAAGATCGTTGATGTTATGAGTAACATCTGTGCTTTTCCTACTATGACAAATACAATTGCTGTGACCAAAAATTTGTGACCAAGCTATGTATTGGGTGAGAGTTTCTAGTTCAAAAACAAATATGCCACTGCTCACTGTTTATAAATCACTGTGCACCTGAACTATCTTTGGTTTTTACCTCTGCCAAGAAGGTTTTGTTTTCACTGGTGTCAGTGTCAGTATTATGCAAAAAGTACTAAACTGATATGTGCTCTCAGTGGATGGACTTAAAACAACTCAAATTTTTTGGCAGATTTGAATCATTTGTCATAAATTTGTATTTTTTTTTCTCTGAAGTCTGGTGTATGTTGTTTGATGTTGGCCATGGCGATGGTCTGTGCTCTCTGAGTGCCCTTGTAGTTCTGTATTGTATTGGCCAATGCAACCAATTGATATTGGCGTTGGCCAATACCAATCTATATATGTTAGACTAAAATTGGCCAATATTATCAGCCATGGTAATCTGTCTTTTCTCCACTGGTGAACATCCCAACTTCTGCAGCATCACAGCCACTCTGTTGTTGCAGACTGGTTTCATTCCAACATGGATAGTAAGTTTTGTTTTCTCCCACTGGTCTGCTAGTTTCTGCACACAGGACCAACAAAATAAAAGCAATTTCAAATAAGGGAAAGGAGGAAAATAATGGGAGGGAATTATTAACATATAGCATTTTAATATGCCATGTTGAATATATACCTTGAAGAATTCAACCATGAAGGCGATAAAGTGGTCCTACCTGTTATTGGCTGCTTGTACCTGATAGTGACCAGACACTCAGGAAAATTAGGTGCTGGTTTGCTTTGATGGGGCTGCTCCTGGAATTATCTGCACCTTTACCAACACTCGACCACCACAACACATGCTGTTACATATTCATGTACACACAAGTACACACAAATTACAAAAACACACAGATTGAAGCAAGCTCATTTTATGTTTCATGTGTCGTATGAAATAAGCTCATCCGATTAAATATTTTTGTCAAACTTAATAGTTATTGGAAAAAACATTTTTTCAGGGAGGTTTTTATTTTTTTTATTTTTTTATTTTTTTTATAAGGCACTCATATTATCAGTCAAAGTGTCAGAATTTCCTCAGTGTGAAAAATTTACACACTCAGTTTTCCATCTCCACGTTCTGAGTACCCCCCACTGAGAGCTCTCAACCTCCAATTCTGCTTCTAAAGGCTGGAGTGGTGAACTGGGAAGAGTGATATTCAAATCAAAGCTGCCTGAGCGTGATATGGAAATGAGGTCTAGTCATTGACAGGAATTCATAACCAGGCTGACGTATCACACGCTCAGTGATATCCAGTAAATCTTGCAGCATGTGAACACATGGGCAACAGGATGATTAGGAATAGTTAATCAAGTGTAACAGTATGCCTCCGGTACAGTAATTGCATGTGTAACATATATGTTTGGGAAAACAATGATGCTGTTTGCTTTTCTTTTCGAGCATTGATTCTGAACACAAGCTTGTCCAACAGAAATTAAATAATGATGTGAAATATACACATCTCTAATTAATGGACGTATTTAGACCATCTATTCAGTACTTTGTAGAAAACCCCTCTGGCAAAAATTAGGGCTTATTCCATTCATCTTGGCTTAAACCTCTGAATCTCTGTCAGAGTCTTGAACTACCATCTTCAGGTCTCTCTGCAGATGGTCCGTGGGCTTCAAGTATAGAGCTGAGCCACTCAGGGACTTAGGGTTAGGTCCTGAAGACAATCCAACATTGTCTTGGCTGTTGGTTTCAGGTCCTTGTCTTCCTTCACTCATGGGCCGTGTGCACTCTGGAGCAGGTTTTCTCAAAGGACCTTTCATTCATCCTTCCCTCAGTTGTAACCAGACGCTGACAACCACCCCCGTAGCATGATGCTGCCACCACCATGCTTCACTGTAGCGATTGTCTCGGCCAGGTGAGGAGTAATGTTTAGAGTTCTGTTTATCGAGTTCAGTTCTCATCTCATCAGACCAGAGAGTCTTTTTCCTCATGTTCTGCCGTATTGCAAACTTCAAACTTCAAACTTGTGGGCTGTCTTCTGGCTTTTACTCAAAGTGGTTTCCATCTGGTCACTCGTCCCTAAAGGCCTGATTGATGGAGTACTGGTGATGGCCATCCTTCTGACAGGTTCTCCCATCTCTGCCGAAGCTCTGTTAGAGTGACTGATGTGCTTGTGGGAACACTCGAAGCTTTAGAAATGGTTTTCCACCCTTTCCCCCTAATCTATGCCTTGCCACAATTTTAGCACAGAGGTCTACAGAGAGTTCCTTGGACTTCATGGCTTGGTTTTTGAAATGACATGCACTGTGAATTGCGGGATCTTTAAACACAGACTAAACCATGTCCAATTAGGGCTGTCGCACTAACCACAAAATTAAAATATCACACTACAGACCGGTTAACCACTGTGGATAGCATGTAACAAAAGTGACTGAGTGCGTGAGACCTGAAATTGAACGTGCTGTAATCCTGCATCCCGAGTCTTTAGCCATCTTTTTTTTTTTTTTTGCCAGTACTTTCTCCCAAAGTGTCGGCACCCCCAGAGTTTTTAGAATGCATTTAACGCTGCCTTTGAACTGGATCCTTCAGCTGGCTGGACACTTTTCCTGCAACTGGTTTTCAATTTCAAAAGCTGTTTGGAAAGTGTGTGTTGCTACTGCCCAATCTATATTTTTCCTCTTGCTTATTAGGAGTTGCTGGTTCCATGAAACAAGCTTCCTGGCCACAAACATACATTATGTTAATACAGCTCCAGAAAGATTTTGAAAATGGACAAATGAACAAAAAGTTATGGTCTTTGTGAGGACATTTTACTCTGTGAAGTTTAACTGTTGCGTTTTGAATGACACTGCTTGGTAAAACTATGTCAAGTTCTTCAATACTAACCATAGAAATAGTATACTATAAAAACAAATACATACTATAAGGATTACAATGATGAGTGTAATGTATACAGTTACTATTAACAATGTGCAATTGGGACATAGCGCTGGTCTCAGTACAATCCCTTTCTAGCCAATATCACTTGTGCCTGAAAACATTGGCAAGGACTTGTCTTGTCACCCTATTTATTTTGCAGACACACATTGTGTAAAAGTAGTTCAACTACCTGTCTGCCTTAAGACCTGCAGAGCAATGAAAAATAAACGTGATTAGACTGTTACACTTTTACCTTTGTGGTGAAGTAAATCTCCCAGAAATGTGTACTCAATGTACCAAAAGCCTTACAGACCTAATGTGTGATTCACCTCCTCGTATGTGTTCACTTGTCTGGAAAGTGTAAGTGTAGATGAATGTTTCAACAGCACTGAGAGTGTCTTCACTGACAGTAATGTCCTGCGTCATGAAGAGTTTTTCTCGAGCTGGATGGTACTAACTGTAACATCGGGTTTCAGCAGGACTCAAAGGGTGAATTTCTCATCGTTATTGCCCATTGTGAAAATGAGTCTCTCACTGAAGCCTGGCACATTTAGGTTCAGTCAGAGAAACCATTCAACAGTGAAACTGTGCAGCAGACTGAAGAAGAAGAATCTTTAGAGGGAAATGTCACCTGAAATGTTCTTTCCAGACTAGAGAGAGAGGGAGGGTGAGGAAGATTGACAGAAAAAGAGTAAAGGTATACAAAGGTTTTTGTTTAAACGTTGAATCTGCAGTCTGGGATGCTTGAATCGCTCAGTGCTCAGAGGATCTGGAGACCTGGGTCATGCGTCAGTAGATAAGAAGGTCATGTGTAGTTGAAGTTAACCCTGAGGTGAAATGGTCCAGATGGACCCAAAGTTCCTCTTTACTTTGTGTATGCATTAGCTTCAGTGACCACCCTAAAGACAAGTCTGGTTGAGGGTTTATAGAGCTTCTGTCCACTCTGATTATGTCTACACGTTATACTTCTTTTTTATAGCCTAACAGCTGGGCTGCACCTAATGATTTTTGTAGTCAAATACTCTGTCATACGTAATTTTGCTTAACTGTTTAGTCCATAAAATGTCAGAAGATTGAGGTCAGATTGTGAAGACGTCTTTCACATTTCCTTGAGCCCAAGGGGACGTTACCCAACCATAAAGATATTCAATGGACAATGATAGGAATCGCAGGAGAGTAGAAAGTCCTCACTTCCAATCCTGTGTAAGTAGTAAATGTTTGTCATTTTTATTGATAAATAACTTATTAGTAAAGTATTATTAAATTTGTCTAGTCAACTAATTCTCTCTGCGCTGACAGTGTTATTGTGGTGTCTTTAGTTATACAACAATCTGCAGCTTTGAAAATCTAATTTGTTTGTGTGTTTGAAGAGATGCACATGTCGGCAAACCCTAAAATATGTGACATGCTGGTTCTTATTTTAATCAATTTGACAATAAAAAATGTTTTTCTTTGTTGGCTCAGATATTATAACTTTGAACATCTGAATTCTTGAGCAGCGTACCATCATCTACAATTATCAGACCTTCGATAGATCTACAGCATCTTTATTGACCTCACAAATTTTATTTACAGTGGTAACATACAGCTCTGCTAGCTATTAATCAGGGAATGTGACAGAATGGGTGCAAAATAGTCGCCAAGAGAAGCCATTCACCATGGAAGGTCACCAGGTGGAGGAAAATGACCTAGAATGGTTGCAGCCTGTAATCATCTGTATTAATTCTGTGTGAGCTGTTACCAGAGAAAACACATCTGTCCAAAGTGACTTATTGATTTCATAAGCCTGTCAGTAAAGCCAGTGGTGCTGCTCAGCAGCAACAAGCTGGAGGTCCCGTGACCGAGACGAGCCGTCGTCTAGAAGAAAAGGACCTGAGCAGAAGCGTGAAACCTTTCAACGATTCTCAATCCCCTAATGCTCCAAGGAAATCCAATTTCACGTGGCTGTAATTGAAATTTATTTTGTCACCACAATGGCGAGTCGACATCATTTATTGAGCTCTGTCTTTCCTGTGCCGAGGGATATGTTTTGCACTGACATACTATCGTGTTGAAGCTGTAACATGGCTTATCCAAGTTAATGATCAAAAAAGAGTCTTTTAACATCTTTTCATGAATTATTTATATTTTAGAGCGGAAGAAATGTGCAGCCATGATAGACTCATTAAGTTTTGTGCATTGGCAGATGTTATGAATTAAAATCTTTAATTCAGGTTTAATTTCTTATATTGTTACATAAACTGTTGGCATACCTTGGCAAAGGTTCAAAGCCCAGTCTAATACAACCATCACACTCCATCTCGATAAATCAAGATTAGCATTTCTACCACTGCCTGGCTCTGGATCCTGGAGTGTGATGTAAAGGCAGCCATAGGATCGCCCTTCATAACTCTCAGCCATGCTAGGAACGCAGAGCATGAAGAGGTCCATTACCTCTACACCGTCCCTCCTCCTACACCCCCCACCCCCCACCACTCCTTCTCTCAGTTCAGAAACGCTCCAGCAGAAATAACATGGAAAAACCTGACGAGTGTTCACTAAAACCAGACTCACAGGGCTGCGTTTGAATAATGCAGCAGATTAAAAAGTGACTGAATCATATTTGGAGTGCATGGTGGTTAAGCAAAGGTGATCAATCAAATTATGGGTGAGACACTTTTCTGAGGGGTTATTACATATTCTAATATGGCCATTTCCAATCAGTAATTGGATGACTTCGTTAGGAAGCGTAGCATGAGGGAATGGACTCATGAAAGCAATCTTATTTGTGTGTATGGATGTGTTTGTGTGTCTGTGTGTGTACATGCATCATCCAGCTTATTAAAATTGTTTAGACCCTGTTAACCCCACGACAGCTTTTGCACATTACAATTTAAATTTCAGATTTCGTTTTCATCCCCGCCCGTTTAATTAGAGCTGTTTTTAAAAGTCCTACGACAGCATTTGCTGAAAACGGTCTTTTTCCTCGGACTAATTGAGAGAGTTGCTGCTCCTCTGTGCATCCGGTGAAAATTGTGGGGAAGCATGTGGGTACTTGACAGGTGGGCTCATAATGTCTGGCCCCTCGGGGGGATAGAGAGACATGTGAAGTTGTTGCTGTAATTGCTCATGCAGCGAGGTGGCCTTCCCCTTTGTCTGCACAGGTCTGTCAAAGACAGTAGAGGGGCCTTGCTTCTTTGTCTGTGGTGATTACGTGATGGTGAAGTCGTTGTCGCTTATTTTATACGTGAGGTTTAGTACACTCAACAATGGCTCACCTGTTGTACTATCAGTTACTTCAATAGATAAATTTCCCCCATAGAAAGTATTTGTTTTTAGTGTTTTTGCGAGAGGAAAATCATAACATGTGAGTTTGCTCATGCCTCTGTGTGTGCATTTGGTTTCATTGTGAATAACATTTGCATCTTTCTGCATTTGTTTGAGTGTCTGGTTGTTTGTTTGTGTGTGATTGATGTTTGCATTGGTGTGTATGCGAGTGGATGTGTGTGGTGCTTTGGCTGTAACATCTGGCAGTAGTACTGTGATTGGTGTGGTGAGCCCTCAGGCCTTTTCACAGGTGATAGATGACGCCTATCACAACCTGTCAGCAGGGACATTACACAAAAAACAAAACATTTTCTCTCAATAGAGAATGTCAGAAAACAAAGTGGTTGATATTTGAGAGTTCGAGAGATAATTCACATACTTAGAAAGTTCGACAATGCAGTTTTCATAGCTCCTGGAGCTGCAACATGTAAATCAACATTACAGTGAATGTGAATGAGGAGTCCAGATAAAGAACAGCCTCCCTTCTGCAGATGAGGTGTTTCATTGGTTTCCAGGAATAGGCTGTGTTTAGCACACTCAGAAAAGCTGCCAACCAGCTTCTCTCCTGATTCTATAAGCTGAGACAGTTAAATCCCATCTGCTCTTCTGTTTTCTTTGCCTCATCTCTGCTTTCTCCCTCGTTCTTCTACTCACTCTTCCAATTATCAAAGACCTTCGCAATGCAGGCCAGAAATCGGGCTGTTGTGTCGTGAGCTCCATCCCTTTGATATCATTTTCTGTTTAATTCTGATTTTTGGATTGTGATGATTATTGGGATTGAAGTTGGATTTATAGTTATGTTTGAGGGATTATAATGTAGCTGCCTACAGTGAGGGAAACCAAGTCTTACAGGTCAACTATAGCTCTGATTTTAATGATTTCTAATAGCGGTGAAAAACAACAAAGACAACATCAAACGCGATGACAAAAGGCTCAGTGATCTTCTTCTTTTTGTAACACACATTCAGAAGTGGTCTCTATTGTGTACCTTTGGCTCTATGACACAGTGAATGAAAGAATATATACACCAGCAATTCACTCATTAATCACCGAACAGCAACAGTCTCCTGTTCAACAGTGAGACAAAGCAACCCGTCTCTCATCGCTTTGCATCACAATGTGAATGACAGAATATACACACAGTCACTTTAAATGTAATTATACAGTCTGATAATGCATGTTACGATTGGTGAAATCCAGAGCTGAACAATGAATCACTTCCTACTTCAGAGCCACGTGTGGTGGGATCGCTCTACACTGTGGCACAGACGTATAATTCCACCTTTTAATTGCATGTTTTTGTTTTGGTCTTTGCCTTTAACTGTTCATTTGTATATACTTTATGTCACTACTTTTCATTACATCTCATCAGGTGATGGGTAAACTTTATAAGCTCAGGTTTTACAGCATCTGAAATACATCACTTTACTCTCTTCTCTTAGAGTGTATCTCTCTAAAAGACTGAATAGATAATAACAGCTGCAGGTAATGTGCACCATGTGATGTAGTTCCCATAAAAACAAAACTAAGGACATTTTAAATGGTGCAATAGGTCGTTACCATTCCCTCAATCATCACACTACACATCAGAAAAGGAAATGAATCTTCGAAATAAATATCCAAGATAATAATCTCATTATACATTGTGATAAACAAACAAAATAAATCAATTCATTGCAAATGAGGATAATTTGCAAGTGACTGAGATGAACACTATTCGGATGTTAAAGCATGTTTTGTAATGTTGTGTAGCTCAGAAAAACTACGCACCAACACACACTCAATCAGATTACACAGTAAAATACTTCCACACTGCTGAACCTCACACATGTTAATGGATTAACCAAGGGAGCCCTTGGACGAGGTTTGACAAAGTGCTGGCCCAGGGCCGCAGTGGCTTTCCTTGTGCCTGATAATAATTGATGGATGAGTGTGGTGCAGGACACTGACAGCCTGGTTGCCTGGCCTTTACCCTCTGCCAGCTCAACCCTTACATGTGTGAAATAGCCAATTACTCCGACGCCTATTGAAAGTAATAGGCTGATGAGGAAATGGCTACTGTGGGACATTGGGGAACCTTGTAGAGGGAGGAAGAAGGAGATAAAGTTCTAGCAGGAACAGCTGCCACCGCCCCAGCTGGGCCTGCTGAGTACTGTACATGCAGGAGAAGATTGGGTCAGTTAGGTGTTTTCTCCCTCTAACCACGGTATTCCCATGCTGTATTGACTTAAAGTTTATGATCCATGATACTGTCATGTTATACAGGAGCTAATTTACCGAAATAAATCCTCCTTTTAGAGGCTGTTAAATGGATAATGGAAACAGCTGCAGCCATGCATTCTCAGGGAAGCATTAAACACCATTTTTGCTGGGGAATGGAAAGTCATATGCCGCGTGGCGAGCTAACGCTAGCCAGCCATACGATATTGACAGAACAATCCATCTTTATAAAAGACGGTGAACAATTGCAATCTATTTTCTGGAATCACATTATCAGAAGCAATGTATGACGGCATCTAAATATATACAGGAGATGTATATATGACGAGAGAGATGGGGGGGGGGGTGGTGGGATGGCGAGGTTCTTCCACAGTAAGGCATCCTCACAGTAAAGGCGGGCAGTCTCTCTTCATAATTGGACAGGTTATTTTTACACAATGCTGACGTCTTGGGCTGCTTGCTGACACGTGTAGCCATATTTCTTTTAAATATTCTCTCTAATTCTCTCTCACTGTCTCTCCTCGCCCCACCCCACACACACACACACACACACACACACACATGCATGCACACGCACTCCCTTTCATTTACTTTTACTCGCTCCGTCTTCCCTCTGGTTCACCCTCATCCATTGTTTTTACTCCGCTGCATTTCTCACTCTCCCACTATTCAAACAAAGCGTAATTGACTGATGTTTTGGAGCGTCTTACTCTGAAAAGAGACACTGATTGGACTCGGCTTGTTCTCCATGTAACCAAAGCCATTCACTTTGTTCTAATTCAATTCCAGCTAGACTCCCACCCTAATCTATTGGTACTTCAATTGGAGGCAAAAGAAAATTGAATCTGGACATGGATATAATACAACTTTTCTTTGGATTTCTTGTTTACTTGTCTGGCAATTAATTTATCATCAAACAAACTCATTACTCAGGAATATCTCAGCATTACAAATTTTCTCTTGTTTCTCTTCATCTCATTATCTCCCAGGTCTTGATAAGGATGACTCAGATGTGCTTTCAACAAAATAAGCTTTTTAACTTCATTTCCAATGTGCACAAACTCCTGAAGGCATCTCAAGTCTAATCCAATCATGCCAATATGAGCTCTGTTAGCTCCACTTAAGATTTCAAAGAGGACCCTTGTCTGCCCTTGGCGTATGTCTGACACGTGGGTGTATCGGGCCCTCCCCTGCCTCATACCAGCCAATGGTGATGGATGACTTGCAATACATCACTGGAGCTGGAGGTCCAGTGATGTATTGGGTGGTGGACCAGATTGTGCTTGGGTGGTAGACTCAATTGTCAGGGCTGTTCTCAGGTGTTCATAAGTAAAATGGAGTTCATCACTGATGCATCATCATAGTGCGGTGGTGTGTGTGTGGTGGAGGTAAATCTATTCACAACATTAAAAATACTGCGTTTGCAATAAGATGTGTTTCGAAAGTAAATACTTCAGCACATGGTGTTGACTGATGTCAGTTGGTCCGTTGGTCCAACACTTTTGTGCAGACATTCATCTATTTCCCTCAGGATTGTGATTATTTGTGACGATAACTTTGGTGATCCCCTGACGTTTTATCTCGTGCCATCATCAGATCAGAACTTTTAGTTTATTAAATAAAAATAAATGTCAAATACCTACGACATTTCCTGTCAGCCTCAGCTGTGGTTTGTATTTGGTGCTGATTAGAAAACATTAACATGGAGAATTAATACAGTGAACAAAGTAAACATTTCATCTGAGCAGTATGACCTTGGCCTGGACTGATTGGTTGGTTGAATTCCTGGTTATATTGGTTGTTGTAGCTATTTTGGTTTAATGATATGGAAATCAGACCATTTATTTATTGTAATGCACAACAAGAGTTGACAGTGTAATTAGATTAATTATGTTTATTGTCTGGCGCTACTTTGTGGTATCAAGACTAATATCTGCAGTCTGGTGGTCAAGTAAACAAACATGTTACAATACATTAGCTGAAGCATGATTTAACTGGCCAGAGAACTGTATATCGTGATGGCTTGTAGGCCTCCCGGCAGAGATGGGCTGGGTTGCATATCTATTACTGATGGTGTGATTGACACGGGCAATGGGGCCTGGGATTGGAGATGGCTGTGCAGAGTGTTGGTGTGAGGGAGAGTTGTGTTCCCTTCATTAGACGGGCCGGGGGAATGCCCTGTTGACCCAACACTGACCCCTCCAACACAATTACGAACCACAGGCCTGGCGCCAGTTATTGATGCCCATCACTGACATGAGCAGCTGCACAGGGTTACGGTCTCACTCACTAATGTGAGCCGCAGTGTGTCAGACTCACTGAACTATGGAAACGCACATTAAAAAGGAAAACAGGCGTATACATCCTGTGTGACTCATTGATTTGGATTCTGTTTCCAAATGTTTTTGCGAAAGGAAAACATACTTTATAAATTATAGTTGTTTAAAATGTAGAGCCCGACGTTTACTGGATCAATATGGGATCATGAAAAACTGATAACAGCAGCTTTGTCAATAGTTCTTGTTTTAACAGTAACATATTTGAATAAGATCTCCTCATTTAGGTTGTTAGGTTCGGTTGTTGAGTTGTGACCAAGGTATTTACAAAGTGGGACATTTTATAGTTGGAAAAATTAAATTATGACATTTTATACAATAATCTTAACTGGGGATTAAATTGGTACCTTTATCAAAACAAACCACCAAGGTAAATCCAACAGAATAATGAAGTTGTGATGATGACACTGTTGGAATAATATTTAAAGAATGCAGCCTTTAAAGATAGAAGAAGTGATTATAAAAATGAACTGTAATAAACCTATGCGTTTTTTGGGAAAGCCTGTTGTTGACACACAGGTAGAATTGTGAAAAGAATTTGCTGAGCTGAAGGTGACATCTTCAAATATCTTGTCTTATTCATATTCATTCAGTCCCAAATATCCAGTTTATATTTTTGTAACAAATCTTCTCTGTCAAGAGGCTGAAACCTGCAAATGTTTGGCTTTTTTTAGAATACTACAGAATCATTGTCATTACTTCTCTGTCATTTGACTGATTGCTTAATTTACCAATCGTGTCAGCTCTAATATGTTTATTGCACTTATTCTTCATGCAGTCATTTGTAAAAACATGTTTTTTTTTTCCCAACCATAAATTATGTTAGCAAATTTTCTTCACATTTCTTTTTGTATGTCTGCTCTACAGATACAGATATATAAAATTAAGCCCAGAGTCTTGGCTCAGGTGATTTGTTTGCCAAGAAAATTGGCCATTAGTTTCTCAGAGCCCAGCTTGAAACAGTTTGTTTTGTCCATCCAAAAGACTGAAATGTTATTCAAGTTAAAATTCCATGAAGCAGAGAAAAGCAGCAAATCCTCAGATTTGAGAGAATACATTTCTGTTGATGACTAATTAATTTATCTAAGCTTGAAAATTTCTTTATCACAAGAAAAAGCAGGGGTCTCTTTGTGAATTGGCTTGTTCTTAAACCTTGAGCAGAGTACCGGAGGATATTGCAGAATGATTGGAACAAACACCTGCGATATGGCAGACGATTCTCTGAAACAAGAAAAAAAAATGCTATTTGTTGGATCTCGCATCTCTGATATGAGCCTCTCTCTCCACTGGCTATAAATGTGTGTGTGTGTGTGTGTGTGTGTGTGTGTGTGTGTGTGTGTGTGTTGCAGCGCTGCTCAACTGTACCATGTAGTTGTGTTTGTGATGTAATATCCTGGGCTGTGAGTGTGGTGTGTAAGGAAGAAAAAAAAACAACCTGCTGCTTTTGGTTATCTTCTCATTTTTCCCTCAGCAAGTTGGCAATAAGCCAACATTCAGCCTATCGATTTTCTCCACCTCCTCTTGTAAAATGAAACCTGAAATAGTTCGTTACCCCCCCCCCACACCACCCCCTTCCTCTCTCACTTTGCAGGTTGTAGCTTTCGACAAACTTTGCAGCCTGTGATTTATATAATGCTTCTCTTTTTGGGCCTTGGGAAAACAAAAGGTCTATTTTCACCACACATTCTTGTTTTTATGTTGTCGTAGCTTTGGCTCGGTGCCATTATACCTGCCTCGATTGCACGCTGGCAGTAACGCCGCATATCTTATGGCCCTTGATTCCAAATTGACCTGAGGAATCTCTATTTTCTCTCTCTCAGGGGTAATGGTGGGGAGGCCCCTGTTAATGAGCCTTTGTCCCTGCTCAGTGATGGAGGGCACACGGCTCTGGGAAAGTGGCCTATGTGATTAGTAAATTGTGGTTAATTAGATAGATGAAAGGGTCACCAGCAGTGAAAAAGTAAAGGGAACCACTGAGTGATGGGGGTGTCAGCTGATGCTAATAAAAGGAGAGTGCTCAGAATAGCATGGAGTAGTAGCCTTTAATAGATGGTCATTAAGAGCTATTAAAAATGACCAGACAAAGGCAAACCTGTGCTTAGCTGTCAGTTAAACAAAACCACTCACAGTCCTTAGCGTAAATGCCAGGGAGAGGACTATTCTGTCAACTCTTCAACGCCAATGAGAGGAGTCAATGAGGTGGACAACTAGATCTAATAATACCTGTGTGATCTGCTGGAAATGTTAATGTGAGAGGTGGATAAAGCAGTACTGCTGAATGATGTTCAGCAAAACTCAGACGCGTTTTCATGGCGGAAGCATCGGCCTGATTCATCCAATCAAAAGGAGATTGGTAGCAGGTTATGTCAAAAGACAGGAAGCTGATGATGTGGGCGGAGGAGGAGGAGGAGAAGGAGATGAATCACAAATATGATCCAAAGTGAAGAGATTAGATCCATATCACAGAGAGCATGCTGCGGATCTATCTCCGCTATCGCACATCTGCTTCTTATGTGACTTTGATTTATGTTCTAGCAACGTACAGTAAAAAAGAGAAAAAAGATTTTGCACTTGTTTAATTCCAAACAATGGGCCAGTGTAAGCGATTACATCTGACTGACTTTATTCTGGACAACTCAAGGAGACTCCTGGTGTGGTGTGTGGTGTGTCCTGCTGTTTGAGGAGTTTGCCCTCCGCCTGGTTTGGCTTGTAGCAGGTGTGTGAGCCGACTCCTTGTGTTTTCTATGGCTGACCTCCCTGCACTAGGACTGGGCAATTAGTCCACAAAATGGCTGACCGTAAATCTCCCGTGGTAAGGGTTTGGCAGGGCCACTCCGAGGTGAGCTCTGCAACGAGGAATTAAACACACAGTATTAGCTAACAGCAGTTTTATGATGTGAGGAGCAGAACGGTGTGAGGAAGGGGGCAAGGATGCTCCTCACCAGAATCATCAAGGGAGCTATGTGGTGTACTGCTGTTGTGTTTTTCAAGATCGGGGTCTCTGTGTTGTACATAGGAAATGTGGCACATAAAGAAGTTGATCACAGAACACACAACTGGATTGGATTTACTGAGCCAAGGCACAAAAACACAGGTAAACAACACACGAACCACATATAACTGGTGCAAAAATACAGTGTGGTCCAACATTTGATGTCATTGTTGCTCTGCTAAGTCCTGGTGGTTATGAAAACTAAACTATTATTTAAATTTTAACTTTTGTAATATCCGACATTACCAAGCTGAGTAATCAGGGTCATTTACCATGTTTGCGCCCTAAGAAGAAAGACATCAACCTCACTCAGTTTTTAAAAATGACAAATTATTAATTTCTATCTGGTTATTTTCATTCAAAGAGCTGTTAAAATAACATTTCAAATTTAGAGAGCTGAGGCTGGGATCTAAGTCCCATTTGTAACTCAGTGCAGTCACTTATTCAGCTTTTCCTTCATCAGTCATCTGTTGCCATGTTGTATCTTTACTATTTTGACAGTGTAGTGACACAGGAAATGGGACAAAGAGAGAAGGGCAATGACCTGTGGGAAATAGTCCGGCTGCCCAGGAAATGAACTGGGGACTTCTGCTCAGATCATTTACGTCCATGTGGAATGCGCCATAACCACTTGGCTGTCGGGTCGCCTCCTCCTTCATCAGTCCCAATAAAAAAAATAATAAAGTTTAATGTCCAAGATAAACTGATCCCCACTGCAGGACAGGTTGAAACCTTCCTAACTATAAGGTCAATGACTGTAACTTTTTCTGCATAAATAGGTACTAACATTGACTTTAAAGTCAACTTCCCAGGCTGAAATGTCTGTTGTTTAAAACATCTATGTCTCACTGCTATTACTTTTCTGTTGAGTCATGATGTTTAGCCCACGATGGTTTGGGGCTGATGGGAAATGGTGTTTGTGTAGGTGGTGGTAATTCCCATGAACAGGAGTGAACCACACCATAAAGCTGGATTTTCAGTAATTTGTACAATTGCAAATGTTTGAAGAAGGTTGACTTACTTCATGAGTAATACGACGACTAGTCTCAGTTTCATGGGAATCAGTTCTCCTCAGCAGACTCCTAAAGTTTTCACCACAATAAGTCAACCCCCATTCCTGACAGGCACCTGCACCTTGTTGAAGGTTATTTTTTGAGGATATGTTACCAAGATAAATTGGTCAGCTTATGGGGCCTTTTGTTCTCTAAATGTTCTTTACCATCCTTCCATTAACAAACAAATCTTACCTTTTACCTCTTACCTTGTACCTCGTAGTCTTTTTTCCAGTCACATAGTGATTTCTGTCATCTTTAGGAAGGTTTCAGGAAGGTTTTCTGACTGTTTCAGTCATTTTTTTAATTCATGACCTTTTAGTCCTGTTGACAGATGAATCTCTCTTTTTCTATCTTGTTCTCCTCACATCAGTCAGCAAGCAATGCTGTGCGTTAAATGGGGTTTACTGGGCACTAATGAGATTATAACCGATTTATAACACATTTTAAATGCACAAATGGACATTCAGAAGCTGAGCAACATTTACGTTACACCACCTTAATGAAACAATCTTACTCTCCTGCTTCATTTAAATATATTCTCACCTTTTTGCACTATGTAAATGTACAGTCTTTGAATAAAATATGACCCCCCCCCCCCACTCAGAAATAGAAAATTTTGAAATTCAAATTGTGCACTAATGATCAATATGCTGCATATACACCATGTGTTGGAATCTTTTTCCACAGGGACACTTGAAAATGAAACTAGAAATCAGGTCCCCAGAAGGAGGAATTGGCAGCCTCCCAGGACGTTCGCTGGGCAACATCTCGACTGTGGTGGTTTCAGAGTCCCAGTTTACTGGGAGCTCATTGGGGAGGGGTTCGACGGGATGGAGAGCTCTCTGACAAATAGTGTTACCTCTTCCCTCATAACCATTGGCTGATTTGTGAATATTGCCCCCCTTTAGTTTAATCTGCTGTGTGCTGTGAGGTGGAAACTATTCCCAGAAGGCCTCCAGAAGGGGTTGTTAATTTATCTCCTGTGTATTAACAACGTCTTGGCAGGAGAGTGCACCCCGACCCTCTCTTTACCAAAGTAAACGGGGGAAACGCTGACCTGTGTTGACCCTAAACCTTGAAATTGTCACCCACTAAGTGATGACCCAGGCTGTGAGGGCGTGTTTTAGTTTATCTTTTTATGATTAAACCCTCCATCCCCCCCACAGTCACATTCCTCATCCCAGAAAGACATGTATCTTGTAATACAGTCAATATGCCCTTGTGTGTTGCTGTAGGCGTACAGTGATGGGGCCACCCTTTTAGGTTCGACACGGCAATATCTGATCAACACGTTGAGCTGATTTCTTAAGGGTGTGCCACTGGCTTCAGTTCAGGATCACAGCAGATTTGTTTCGTGGTGAGGATGCCCCGAAGCTACTCGAGGTCCATCAGGCATAACAGAAGGCAAATCAATAAAACACTACATCTAAGATGTATAATTTCATTAGATGGCTGCTACAAAGAAATATGGCCTTATATGATTACGCAGTAGTTTTTTTCCTGCAGTGTGGATTTAGAGCTCTGATTTTTATTGCTTGTTGACTGTGGTTTGTCCGCCCTGATCAATGTTTTTGTGTCTGTACAATGTTTTGATGTTTCAGCTGTTGTACCAAACATCTAACTGGAAATCATTTTCAAGGATTTTGTTTGGCAATGAAACTTCCCGTTGTGTGCCACAGATTAAAGGTCCAGCTTTGTCATTCACTGTTATATATTCACTGAATAGTGCATTCGAATACTGAGGACTTTGAAGGGTGAAGTGCATGTATGTGTACGAGGGGTGGGTGGGTTACCTGGCTGTGCCTTCGGTGGTTTTTAAGATGAATCTCTGCAGAAGACTTCTTTGTCGTGAGCTCTGTCAAACAGCCATGGTTGCCATGGTGACGTGACCAGGTTCAGAAAACCCATCGTGGAGAAATGCCTGCGGACCCCAGCGCTTTATCATCTGACATTCAATAATTTGGTGTTGATTATAACTGGAAAATCAATGGCTGTCCTTTGGGATATAATGCGCTGGAGGAGACAGCCGGCGACAGTGAGGAGTCAGCTGTGTTAGTTTATTTGTTCCTGTGTTGTGCGCTCAAGTGTGCAAATCAACAGGGACATTTGTGTTGTTGTTTGCTTTACAACATCCACAATCAGGTGCAGTTTAGGACCCTCACTGCCAATGCTAAAAGTTTAACTGACACAATCTAATATTGTGATTCATGTGGTGAATCTTATAGCTGTCTGACATATAGACCTTATTTGGTATTCTGTGATCTTATCATACTTAGATTTGCGGATGTTCCTCTTTGTTCTGTCAGAGATAACAAGGGACGAAATAATTTCACTTTTTTTTTTTCCTTCTATTGTGTCCATTCTTTTTGCAGATGCATATACTGATCAATATAATTGTCATTCTCCTTGAACATACAAATCACAATCAATTCAAATTACTACAGGATGGAGAACAGCATCCAGGAGTGTGTGGTCATTGTTAGCATATAAAATGACAGGGTTCGTCCAGCACTTCTCTTCTTCGATTGTTTATTTTTCAGTTAGTCTATGAAGCGTTTAGTCGTTTTCCCTCTCGCATCAGAATCTTCTCTTTTCAATAGATACTTGCATTTCCCATCAGCCTCAACTGTACTTTGGTTTCATGCTAATTAAAACTGTGAGAATAGGACTGTGATGCTTAACATGGTAAAAATAATGTCAGCTAAGAAAACAGCATGTTAGCATTGCCATGTAGACATTTTATCACGACTTGTTCATGTAGCTCAAGGCTTGAGAAATTACCTAAATGATAGATTCCTGTTCATCAAATAATCGTTTTTTTTCTCCCATAAATAGTTTAAAGGACAAGGTTCTGTTGATTGAATGGCATTTGTTTGTTTTCTTCAGGTGATATTTCTTCATTCTTTATTTGCCTCTTTTCTGAGTCCACACTCACATTATTCACCTGCTACGTATGAGAAGAGCCTCTGCGATAGCCGCATGTGTAATTAAACGTGGCTTTAATGTGGTGCAGAATGGATGTAAACACGGCCAAACTCTATTGTACTGCAGGACATGAAGCTGCGTTTGTCATAGCCAACACTGAAACAATTCCAGTCGGACACTATCTGATCCAGTCCCCTAAATTGGAGTGCCAACACACCAGCATGCAGCACAGCATGTTAAATCACACACATCTCCCTCTCCCTCTCTTTCCTTTTGGTTGTCGTCTGCTCTTGTTTTCTTATCAGGAGGGAAGAAAATAAGATTCCTGCCCCCTGGGTATCATCATAATTCCAGACTAATCTGTGTGCTGAAAAACAAGCGAGTGATCCATCTGCAGGTCTGTTATTACCACCGGATCTGTAGCCATTCTCATTCTGGAGCATTGCAGTTTAGGGGAAGGTTTTAAGCTGATCCTCGGGCGCACCAAGACTTTCTCCCAACCGGCACGGTGAGCATTAGAAGCCATTGAGGGTAAAAAAGGGGTAAAAAAAAAAAAAAAAAAGCATATTAGGAAATGGAGGTGTGTTTGTGCACCCACTAGGCCAGCTGAAGCGCTTGGAAGAGCACAACGAACAAGCCCATCACAGCACAAATTATAGAGTACATGAAGGTGCTGGTGAAGGCCTGCTGCCGCATTGATGTAGAGCAAACACAAATTACTGTGCTGCTGCCAAAGTCTGACTAGATTGAAATATACTTTGTTTTCCAATGTTTCTAAATCTTATTATTTTTGCCTCGCTGCTTTGGAACAGCAGGGGAAATTACATCAGTTGATTTTTCGAGAACCTTAATGCCAAGGTCACATTAAGGGTGCAACGAAAGATTGTGCTGTTACTTTAAAACTAGAGATTGACAATAAATTGGGGAAGAGTTCAGCAGAAAATGTCTGTATCATTTCCCTGTGTTAAATCTTTTCCATCAGCTTTTATGATTCAATCTTGCTGCCAGAAGCTCACAAAACACACATGCATTTATTTATTTATTTTCACTTTGATTGTCATCGTGAAATCAACCTGCACAAGTATTAAAGAGGCAGACATGCAAGAGTCCTGAGATGAGTTACCTGCAGAGTGAAGCCATATACACCACACACACATATCTATGGTCAATGGGCTGTTTGGGAATACGTTAAAGATGCATTCAGTTATTTTTTGCCACTGGGAGAAAACAGAGCAAGGTGCAAACTCAACATCTTGCATATTATATTCTCTCTTTCTCTAGATATTTAGGTTTCCTTACATGGTCATGTAGTGGTAAACTGTGTGTGTCTGTCTGCAGGTGCCTGTCATCACTTGCTTTTAGGACATGATAAAAGAAGAAGGGAAATACAAATAGTTGAATTTATAAATTATGTTTATTTACATAAAAGAAAGTCAAACATATAAACTAAATGTATGAAATGACAGTCAATGGGTCAGTAGTGTAGTGAGTGGATGTATGCAAGATTGGTGTTAAATTAAAGTATAATCAAACCAAAGAAAAGAAAGCGGTTTAAAGGGGAGATCCAACAATGGAGCGAAAAAAACGAATGGGATGGTTGATCTTAGCCACATTCAGGATGAACTGACCCAGATGGATTAAGGCCAGCTCCGCCTGCCAGGACCCAAATGAAGATGAAACAAGCAGCAGGACCAGGGCAAGATGATCCTAGAGGCCATAGCAGAGCCAGAGGGCCATAACATACCACTGCTTTAAAAAACTGCCAGAACTGCAAATGGAAACGAGCCTGAGCTTTTGCTGGCCAGGAAAATGAGAAATGACAAGCTACTGTAAAGCGAAGCTACAAGTTCAGTAGAGCCCCACAGAGCTGTTGAGTTTCACGTCTGGCTCAGGAGCCGCATTAGGTCGTCCACCAATTGGAAGGTTTTGAAGAGTCATTGGACAAGATACTGAACCCCAAATTTCCCCGGATGTGTCATTTGTGTGTGGGTGTATGCATGGTGGAAAAACTCTGTATCTATAGGAAAAAGCACTGTGCGAATGGGTGAATGTGGTTCCATCGTAAAGCAGCCGATAGGTCAACACTACATAATTACAGTCTGTTCCATTTAGCTTTTACGTCACAAATGTTTGAGCTACTATCATTGAAATAGTGATGCATCTCTGTGTTCGCGAAAATGTTTACTCCTTCTTTTGTGCGGTATTTTCAAGAGGGAGAAGCAAGATGTGTTTTATCTGACTTTGTCTCAACGTGATATTGGGAAGGACATCGAGGACGCTCGTATTATGTCCCTGAAATGAGGTGACCTGTTTGTGACTTTCCTTCGAAAAGGCCCCGGACGTGACACAAAGACGTTCTCTGTTTATGCTGGAATCAGCATAGGACTTGAATAGACAGAGCAGAACAGGTTGGCGTGGAGTCTAACCTGTTTGCCCTCTGAGCTGATTGTCTCTATAGATTTGCTTCCTCTCTTCAGGAGCACAAAACTCTCATCCACAATCAAAAGCGTATTGACTGCATATCGACAAGTACTTGGGGGGCAGTGGGCAGAGCCTTAAATCAATGACGTGCCTGCTGTACATGTTTGCTGCTTGTTGTCAGTGCGATTTGCCACCTTGGGCTTATGTGACATATTGATTAACACATTGGTTTTTTAAATTGTGTATTTAAAATATAAAAACATAAAAAAAATGAAATTATAGTGTAATGCTATTGAAATAAGCAATGAACTGAATTTACCTTAAATCCTCAATGTATTACTCAGATGGTCTTTATTCAGCATGAGTGAAGACTTGTTCACTGACGACACCAAAAGCATTTTTTTCTGAACACCTTCCCCACTGTCTGCTACACTTCTATCCTCCTTGAACATAGGAAACACAAGATTAAATTTTCTGTCTTGGCAGGTTGATCTGAGACTTAGAAGAACTATGAATTTATCACAATATGTCCTTGATCATTATGTCAGATAATATAATAAAAGACACAGAGATTTTATGTAGCGACCAATATCATTACACCCCAAACAACAAGAGCATGGAGACCTGTGGACCTCAACCATGTCTCTGATAGATCTACAGACACACGATGCATACTTCACAGCAAAGCTTCATTTATGCTTGAATGTTTTATGTTTTTTCAGAAACGATAACTATTCATCACAGGCCAGCACGAGGCTGAATGCACGGGAGTCAGTGGTTCCCCGTCCAAGAACTGTGGGGAGACCGGTGCAGCATCAGTGCAGGATGTCCTGGGGGCATCATGCTACACTGGTGTCGTCGATGTCATGCTGTCATATGGTTGTGAGTGTTTTCCTGGCAGCCGTTGGTGCAGGCAATACACTCCGCAGCCCTGAGTTGAATGAGCATCCAGCAGAGGAGGTGGAGGGAGTTTGCCTTTCACTCACACACAACCTCACCCCTCTTCCCCTCCTCCTCCCGCAGCTTAAAGTGTCAAACTGACTGTTTCCTCTCTGAAAAGGTCACTAGCCTTACATGTGTTAGAGTGATGTAGGTTTTTTTCTCGTTTGACCACAACTGGTTCACACATGATGGACATTTCCACACAACTGAGGTGATGTGGACAAAATCTTTTATGATACTGTGTGTAATTTTATATTGATGTGTATGGACCTGAGACTGTATATTTCTAGCAGGTCTTTGTGACAAAGGGCATATGGAGGTGAAGCACATGGGGATTTACCTGATGGAGAGAGTCCAATGAAATGTTGTTATTGTTACAATATGGTGCTTTGAGCTTATGCAGAGGATGGGAAAGAAAGGGAAAATGCTGTCAAGAGAGAACTTAAGGTTTGTTCATATCTTTTTATTGTTATTGGAGCGGTGAAGCTCTTTGGTCTACGGCATCAAAGGTGTAACCTCCCATATTAATGATATTTACTTTTACTATCTACGTGACTATATTGAGGAGCTCTCTTAGGGAGTTGAGGCTTTGATTGTGCCCCAGTGATTGATGGGCAATTTATATCTCGTAGTTTTATTATGTTGATGTGTAATTATTAACTTAATTAATTGGCTCGACCTGGGATTATCAGGACTCGGGGGAAGTCACGGTCACATATTGAGTGTTGGCTGATGTACTGTTTTATTTATTTATTTTTTGGGGGACTTGTCTCAAACTTGTTGCATTATGGGAGCGCTTGGGACTACCTGACCCATAGGGACTAAAAATGTAGATATCTTTGCCTGTGGAGCCTTGACTTTGATCTTCCCCTTGTCCCCTGTGACATTTTATGGAAGTGCAGGACTAAACTGACCATGTCAGATATATCATACATTCAGATCCTCTAATCCTCTCAAATAAGTCCTGAAAAACCACTGTCCTTTATCGTGTTGATAATGAAAGTCCATTGTTACCCGTAAACAGTCATGCTTATTGATTTGTAGCATTCCTGAAATGGCTAGAGAGGAAGAAATAAATGAAATAATTAAAGGAATAGTATTCAGGTTTACTTAGTGTTGTCATATTACATTTCCCTAATTTGAATCATGCATATTTCACCTGGATCAGAAAATGTCTGATGCTGTAGGTATGGGCAGCGCTGACAGCAGCTCCACTCAGACAGGTATTTCACCTTGATCCCACAGTCACTTTGTTTCTAGTCTTCTGCTTTTTTTTTTCCCCAACAGATTTCGGCACATGTCACCTCCTCAGCAGTTCCCAGGTCAGATAGAGAAAAGGAGCTGGAGCTTCCTGTCTGATGTGTACTTTGTTTAATCTTCATGCACACAGGGGAGCTTCGGGGTTAACCAGATTTTATGTAGGACATCTGTGTTGTTGTGGCGTCTTTGTATCATATGCTGCTTTTTGTGGAAGTAGAGGGAAAACTCCTTGGTCTCAGGGAAGAGGCTCATTAGCAGCAAAACAAGCATAAATTTCATATAAGTGTCAGGCAAAATGGCAATAGGCTACTTTACATATCACCATTAATTCACAAGAAACAGCAAAGGGTTCTTGTGCTTTATCAAGATTAATTACAAAAATTATAATTTCACAGATATTAGAGATACTGAACATACTAAACATGGTTTGAAAAAAGCCACAGACACTGTGTGTGGCCAGGAATATGAGGTTAGAGGTTCTTTTCAGATTATTATTTAGCTGGCTAATATGTTATCAACCAACATGCATTATCATGCAAAGCAGCCTACAATGTGCTTCTTTGTGCTACATCCATGGTCATGTTCCCACATGAATTAAAAATTCAAGGCTCTTTAATAATGTATTGTCATTGAGAAAGATGTTTTGGTTGGCTTCCCACAGTCCGACCACGTTGGCTTTTAAGCACCCACCTGTGCATCCGTGTGCGCTCAATGCACCAAGTCCCGTCAAAGCTGTCATCAGAGGAGCAGCCTGCCATGATGATTCATTCATAAAAGGGCCTCATTTAATTACTCCCAAAATCAGGTCACGGGGATACCCAGGAGGAGCGGCTGCTCTACAGCGGCGGTTGGGCCATCGGATCTGATTGGTGCAAACCACTCTTGAATCCCCACGGCTCTCTATTCACGTGAACAGGATTTCAATCTTCACAAGCTTCAAGTGCTCACACCAAAGAGATTTCTGTGCACCTAGTGTGTCAGAGCCTAATAAACCTGTTTATGTATTAAACACTGTGGGAACACTTGATATTCCTGACAGACACTGCCATAGACGAGTAATCACAGTAATAACAGCTTCTTATTAAATCTGCAGCTCTTTTAAGATGCTCTCTTGTTTGTTGTCAAGGTTACCAAAAGATGTCGAAATACATCTCCACTAGTTCAGGATAATCCACACTATTCTGTCCCAGCCAGTCCGAATTGTTTATTTGGTCTATTCAATTTCTTTGCAAAATGTTGAATATCAGCTTCTCAGGCGACGAGCATCTCCTCTCACCTGAGCTCCTAACAAAAGCTCTCCTGACAATAGCAGTGATTGGCAGCCGCAAATGTGTTGAAAAGTTAATGCCAGAAAGGAAAAGAGAAATACACACCATGGTTTACCTACTTTGGAAGACATTCAGATGTGATGCATATCACTCTGTTGACCCAGATGCAGTGGAATATTGAATTTATCCAACTTTTGTGCTCTGGTGACTGACAGTTGGCGTTATTTATCCCAGGGCAAAAAAATTGATCCAAATCAGTTTTTGGGTACTGACTGTTATTTCATATTCCACACTGGCAGCATTCACATCAGCTGTGTTATTGCTGCTCATTTTGCTATTGCATGTGTGCATGAACTGTATGTGACAGAACAGACAGGAAAAGACTCTGGGTGTGCGAACATCAGGATCAGCATCAGGCAGACGTGGGACTTGGCCATAGAGTATAGCAGCATTACACACTTGACTGAAGGTTATAGCTCCAGGTTTGATGTGAGCTTAAATATCAGTTTGTCAGAAATGCAATTGAAGAAACCTCAAAATACACCCATCATGGTGAGGACAAATCGCTTCTCCATGCCCCTGCGATGTGAGGCCCATTAACTGAGAGAATGAACACGATTGAGGGTGCGTTTCTACACGAGCAGGCAAAGGGCAGACTGGATGACAAACAACCGCTGGACAGTAGGAAAGGACAGCGAGCAAGTCGAAAGGACAAGAGGACGACTGAGAATCAGTGGTCGTCAACATGAAATACAGACTTTATCCACAATAGCTTCTTTCATTTTCCATATAAATGTTAAAACAATAAATTTTATTGAATAAGTTTCTCATATTGTTAACACTGGTCATAACTTTCACATAAAACGTCTAGCAGGGACAGGCAAAGAGAAATTGTAGATCCAGTGAAGCTTCACCTTGTCACAAAGTGAATGGTTTTACTAACTGTTAACTATAATGTGCCAATCTTGCCCTCAGGTCGCATTGGAAATGCAGTCTCAGGTAAATTCACCCTGTCACAATGTGAAACCCCTGGCCATAAAGCACCTTTGGGAGAGCTTTTATCAGTCTTAATGCACTCTTCAAAGAGCATCCTTCACTCTGCATGTCCCACCGAGAGGTGCTGCTTGACCGCAGGCAGAGGCTACTGTATCAGTCTCGCTTCACAGATGATGAGAAAGTCCATTTGGGTGACCGATGAGCATCTTAACCTTTAGGGGTCAGTAAGCGCAACGTCACAGAGCGATGGTCATCCAGTCCTGAACCCTGAGTACACTTCTTTACGTGTTCTAATATTGGATACAGTCAGCAGATCCTCAATCTAATATTTGTCTTTCTATGCAGGGAGGACATTTATTTGACCCTGAGTGTTTTACATTTCATATCCATGTGCTGACTATAGACAACTAGACAGGCAGGGCTCCTCGCATCCCAGCACTTCATAGCTTTCAGTCCTTGATATACAATTTCAGAGGACTGCCTGACTCACATTTTCTTCACAGTCCATTTTACCGCAAGCAAACGTAGCACCCCTGTTCATCAAATGCAATATTATAACCCCGCTCCCCAGTCTCCCAACAAGACCCTTTGATGTCAAATTGACACTTTAGTGAACAACACTTCATGGATTTGATATTGCCTGGCAACTGCAGAAAACCCACTCCTTGTGGATTCTTCAGGATGAGGATGGTAGTGAGGACAGTTTGGCTGTTGGAGACGAAGGGGAAGGATGGCGGTTGTATTAACCATAATTGTGCTGTATGATGTAGGTTTCTGTTTGGCTTGCCTCCAGGCAGTGGAGCAAAATTAAAGCCCGCAAAATCGGATTATGGAGTCCCTGGGGGCGGGATGCCCAGTAGCCAGCTGATGAGCGCTCATCTACTCTTAGCTGTATTCTGCACAGAGGGCCCTGCTGTTGGCTTGGAGGCCAATTTATTAACAATTATTGCTCGTTAGTGTAGCTTCCTGCTAGCGAAAGGGGGCTTCTTGGCTGAGACAATAGCCAAGGTCTATTGTGTTGTAATTGCCGCAGTTTGAGGGAAGGCAGTGGGTGATATATTGAGTCTGAAGTCTCCAGCTTTGCTGATTGCCAATTTGCTGTTGGGACACCCTATTACCAGTGACACCTGTAGTGCCTGCTGAGTTATAAATATGTAATAAACTGTTTTTTTTCTGTCTCTTATATTAAGCCTCTTCTCACTCTGAGCAGTTCATACTTCATTTTTAAGATGGTTGGGCACTGCAGAGATTAGGTCTATTTACTGTATATGCGTCTGAAATGTTATACATTTGTGTTATTATGATGATATAGAAAGACCAGCTAAGTCTCATCTCGTCATTATACGTGGGGCTGTAACTATTGTTCATTATCATTTAAAATACACGTTATTTTCACAAACTATTGAAAAAAAAAAAAAAAATTCCCATGACAATTTCTGGAGGCCTGAAGATGTAATCGATTTCTTTTTTTTCCCCAACCAACAATTCAAGACTAATCAGACCTGCTTTATTGTCATTTACAGCAGAGAAGCAACATGAGAAAATTATCTTTCAATGACCTAATTAACTTTTCGTTTCAGCTCCAATGAGAGATGAGAGAGATTATGAAATGAAGAAACCTATATAGGGCAACAACTTCAATTATTGATTGATCTGTTGATTTTTTTTTTTTTTTCAATAATTTGATTTGTTTAGTTACAAAAATATTCTAAAAATGGTGAAAATGCCAAAATTTGAAGTCTCACCAAGTGGTCCGTGACACATATATACAGTGATATAAAACACTGAAAAATAGTAAATCATCTTATCCAATAGGCTGGAAATAGGAAATGAAGTGAAGTGTAATTAGGAAATTACTTAGTTATCAGAATTGTTTATTACATTTTTAGGGCTCAACAAATGATTAATTGAGACATGATTTTTGTGCTAAACCTATTGCCATCATGTGTCTTAATGCTATTTACAGATTCATTCCTCCAGTGTGACTCCCTGTTTCCATCAGAAATAAACAATCCATGGCAACACATCCTGCATCCTGAAGTAGATAAACAGTGAACAGCATCTGATGCAGGCGGTTACCCATCAGCCATAGAAACCCTCTGTCCGCAGTGTGCCGTCCCAGCCCTGCCAAACCCCTCACAGGAGCTGCTCACACAAAGGAGCCTATTGTATAACTGTGTCTCACTATTGATGAACCAGCGCTCCTGGTCTCTCACACTCCTCCCTCTTTTCCTGTCCCCTCCCTTACCTCCGCCTCCCTCATGAATATCACAGTGCTCGCGCTCACTATTCATGAACTGGCATCAGCGTAGTCATGTGCGCCACGGCTGAGGAGGAGAAAAGGGGGGGGAGTGTCTCAGTGAGCGAGAGTCACAACTCCGGCGTGCGAGTGTGTGCATGAGTGTGTGAGTCTGTGAAATAGAAGGGAGCGGAAGAGGAGAGAGGACACACACCGGCTGATGCTGAAACACCGTTCACATCCGAACCTTCATCTGTTAGAGTCAGCTGGAGCTCTCTGTCCCTCTAAACTGAGGCTGTCTGTGACTGAATGTGTGAATGGGATGGCTGAAAGAGATGCTTGCTAAGGAGTGACTGATGAGAACCAGCGCTCCGGTGTGGAGGGTGACCCCCTGTGTCCGTACCACCACTACTCGGGGAGAATTGGACGCCTGGCGTTTCCACGACTACTATAATGGGCTGCAATCTGTGCACTTTACAGAAGCGAGAGGAACACTACAAGCTGCTGTATGAGATTGCACAGGTGAGCAGAGCACGGCCGACTCTGGCATTGATTGCGTGTGTGTGTTGTTGTTGTTGTGTGTGTGTATGAGAGAGAGATTCATTATGCGTGCTGAGCAGAGAGCAGTTCTGGGCTGCTGCTGCTACTGCTGCTGCTTGTTTTTGGAAAGAGGTTCCACACCATGTAAGGAACCTCGTTGGGAATGTTTTATGGAGAAGATGGAAAAAGCTATGACTGAGTGGATTAAGACAGAATGAAAGCGAGGCAGCAAATTGGAGAGAGACAGAGAGAGAGAGAGAGGCTTCTTACTTGCCAACAGATGTGTTTTGAGTAATGAGCAGTTGCTTAGAGAGCAGCTTGTGTGCAGCCCATTCATCCTGCTGGAGGAGCTGTGCTGAGGGAACAAGTTTTTTAATAGAATACAAGCATCCGTGCACATGAAGAACATTTTACTTGGAATATCTGTGCCAATTTCTGAGTCCTTGAATGATGGTCAAACACACTTTCTCTGTGATTAAAAGTTTTCGTTCTGCACTTCTGGTGTCACTTTGAGAGAGTTTAGTCTTGTGTTGGCAGATTATTTTTAAGACTTCAGTAATGGTGGTATTGATCTCAGCACACAAACAGAACATATATACATTTATGCAGCTCTTACAGCTTCAGGTTCATTCTTGCTTTGTAACTGACGCAACTGCAGGAAAATGTTGCATTTTTATGTGAAACCAATGATCTGCTTTTCATATCCAATTAAATCTGGGTATTTAGTGAGTTAACAGACAGATAGGCAGCAGACAGTAGGTCTCATAGACTGAGGGGGAAGCATAACAGATACACAAGTATTCACCTCACCACCTCCAGTCTCCCCATCCGCTCTCTACCTGTGACAGGCTAATGACTCTGAGGCTCAGTGTCTCCTGGAAGTGGTGGAGTAGTGCTCATCCCCCCCTCTTCGGATAGTGCCTGCCTTCACACAACTCTGATCACAGCCTCATTAGCTGTTTTATACAACCATCCTGTGCATTAATTAGACGTGGAATGTCTCTCTCTATCCATGTGAAGCGACGGGATGAGAAGACGCGGGGGAGGTAAACCTGTCTGGGTTTAACCACTGCCTGTAGCTTTCAGCTCAGGGGCCACTTGAGACGCTCTCAAACTCTGCTGACGGACAGCGGCGATCAGATTTTAAACTGCATGAATGATCGGAGAAAGCTGCGCTGCAAGCTTTTAGGAGGAGGCTGCTAATGGTCTGTTAAATATTAGCAAACAAACAGGATTGTGAAGAGACCATGACAGATGAGTAAGCAGCCTCAGAAGGACCATAAAAATAGTGCTGTCCTGGTGCTTATCTCGGCTCTTGCACCTCTCTCTGCACCAGTTGTTAAGAAATAGCGTTGACTCCTTTTCTTGTGGTTTAGCAGAGGGGATCAGTATCCACCAAGTGGGCTTAGTCTCCAGGGCGCACTCACTGTTGACAGGAGCTCTCTGGCATGTCTGTCCACCCACTGATATGGTGAGCTGGTTCAGGCAGGAGCTGCAACATCAGCACCTACTTTCTGATCACCGCTGTGGGAGGTAAGGCGGGAAGGAAATAGAGCATTGAGGATAAAGACCGGGGTGGGAATAGAGTAAGCCGTTAAAGATGCAGTTGATAGAGAAAGTGCAAGGACAGAGGAGGGAGGAAGGGTTAAAGGGAAATTAAGGAAAGGAGCAAACAGGTGAAATGTCATCAATGCATGCACAGGACTAAAGAGAAAAATGAAAAACGGATTAAGAGACATAAGCTTTTTGGCTTTAAAAGATCTTTCACCAATGAAAACCATCTGTTCTCACAGTTTTGCATGCACACATTCATGCACACTCACACACACGTCCTCCGAGACCAAAAAACGAGCAGTACACCCTGACAACAACATTGCAAATATGTAAAAACAGCAACAGTAGTGGTGGAAATGAAGAGGGAGACAGTCGTGGAAGAGAGTCTCCTCCAGGAAGTGGTGCTTTTCCCCTGCAGCTACAGAAGTGTGTCACTGTGTCTTTGTGGTCAGGAGAAGTGTGCTGTGACAGCGGGGCCGTCACTGCTCACAACACCGCCAACCTAATCCTCTTTTTTACATATCGTCTCATCTCTCTAGCTTGCTCAGCTCCTCCTCGCTCAGTTCTTTATTCTGTCTTTTTGTCCTGCCTGACTGCTGCTCAGAAACGCACACACCTAGACACATATACACACAGACTCACTACTTTACTCATGTGATTATGCAGAGCAGATGAATGTGTGTATGCAAATGAGACAGAAGTGGTTTGCTGGTGTCACAGCGTGACTGACCGGTCTTGCAGCAGGTGGATTGGAGGAGCAGGAGTCAGTCGCAGTGGTTGGTTAGACACCTTCCTCCCCTTCTCTTCACACCCAGAAACAATTTTGACACTCTCTCCGTCTGCCTGACCCCAGTAGATGCGGGAGATTTATGACTAGCCAGCTCCCTCGCTCTCTCTCCATTCCCCCTTTCCTCTCTGTTCTCACGGCTGCGGGTGTTCTTCATGGAAATGTGCCCACCTCTCTCAGCTGGCCTGCAAAGCTCGTCTCACAGGGCTGACATTTTTTATTGATTGAATCAGCTTTCTTGCCAGGACACGAGGACACACAAATCTTCTAGTAGCCTTGCTCTTTTTCTCACTTTTGAATACTTTTATTTTTATACTCGCAACTGCCCATCCCATGTGCACCTTTGTTTCTTTCTTCCACCCCCCTACCCCCCCTTTTTTTTTTTTATTTCCTCTGATTTCTTGTCTTTGGTTACATTTGTTTCAGCCTTTGCTCCTGGCTGCTCTCTGCTGGCTTCCACTGCAGTTAACCTTTCAATGATTGTCCTCTGTGCAAAGCTTTTTCTCATCTGTGGTAAACAAGGATGAAACCTCGTTGAACCTTCTTGACCTGAAGTTCAGGGACTCTTACACCACGGTCAGACAGACTTTTTACAGCTTGCATTCTCCACCAGGCTGTATGTGATTTTATCTTTTTTGTGTGTGTGTGTCTGTGTGGAGACAATAACATACTGTAGTTGATTCACTCTGTGATCTGGCAGGGCTTTTTAATTCCCATTGTGTCCATGAGCCCCCCTCGTGAGTGTCACACATTGTTTGTGCACCGCTGAAACCCAGTGATGTGTGGCTTTTTTGGGGCTAATTAGCAGGATGGCAGATGTTGATGGGAAGATCGACGTAGCATAGCTCGGAGTTATGTGGGTAAAATGAGATTTTCGCAGTTTGTAAATGTGTTGATGCATTAATGGTCTTTTGACAAAAGCCTTTTCTCTTTTTTTTCTTTTCTTTTTTTTTTTTGCAATTGCAATCACAACAAAAGGACACAAAGGCACTGCAAGAGATGGCAGAACTCAGCAGTTGGGGATGATGTTAAGCCACCACTTGGCTACAGTAGCAGACAGCTCCTCTCAGTGTTGCTGGGTAATTAATATCATCTTATACAGTGCAGCACATAGAGTATAGACCCATATTTCATTATCCTGTTTTGTAATTTCCAATAAGTAAGGCTTTCTTTTCCTCTACTAGAAGTTTTTAAAGTGGCATAGTCAGTTTTATAAGTTTTATTAGACAGTGGCAGACTTACTCTCCACTGCATTTGAGAAATAAATGGAAAGCAGCTTCGCAGCTCAATGAGGCACAGCAGTCCCTGATAACTTGCTGATGCATATGAATGAGAATGAAGCACGCACGCACGCACACACACACACACACACACACACATATGTCGTCTACAGGAAACAAAAACATGGTGAATATTCTAACTATAAAATCAGAAAGTTGTGTTCATGAATTTTAGAGTGTGACAGAGCTCATGAGGCCACCTGTAATGGAATCTGAGAGTTTAGCGGCGTCATGTTGAGCAGCATCACCAGGTTTACAGGAGTGGACAGACAGATGTGAAATGAAGCAAAGCTGGAATTCATTTGTTCCTGGGGTGAAGGTGATTCCCAGGAGTTTGGACCTGCTGTGGGCTGTGTCTTCTTCTCTGTGCAGTAACACCAGATGTGAAAACCTGTGGATCGGAGAAGGTCTAAGGGGGACACAGCTGACTTGCTACCTGCTTCTGGGACACCACTGACCATGTGTGTAATGGATATGCATTCAATAAAAAGGTTGAGCAGCTATCACAAGAGCCAGGCATTCTGAGAAAGGAGTTGGCAAAAAACACCAAGCTTCATGGATCATCACATACACACATACATTTGAAAGTAAAAGTTAATTTTTTGCACACATTGTTAATACTAACAAAGCATGAATGGTCAAGAAACTCCCTTGAGCCTTAATTCAGCAGTACAAATAAATAACAAGCTGTTTCACTGATTAACAGTTAAAGGTAGTATTTGACTGCTTTTACTGGTACTTTTCAGGAAGGGCATTTTTATGTCTGAGACACAAAATCCCAATGATAGTGGATTGCATTCTGGGTCCTATTGTATTTTTCTGTACATCCCTCTGGTTAAGATTGTATTTGTAACAATGTTTCAAAAAACAGTCTAAGCTGCATCTTGGCAACTAAAAGTCATAATGGAAAATCAAATAAATTTGTTCCCACTTTCAACAGGAAAGTGAAGATCATCAGAGCTTTAGCAAAGCTCTGATGATTTGTGGCTGATTAGTTGATTGACAAGAAATTTATCAGCAACTTTTGGACAAAACATTGTTTAAAAATGCCAAATTTCTTTAGTTTTAGCCTTTTGAATGAGAGGATTTCCTGCTTTTCATTGTTTCATCTGATAGTAAATCAAAAAGGGCGCGTGAGCCATTTGACACACTTTGGGAAGTATTTGTGGATATTTTTCACTGTTTTCTGACAATCCATAAATCAAGAAACAAACAAATTGAGAAAACGATCTGCACGTTCATTAATGAAAGAAATTGGAGAATATACTCCTGGAACCAGCAGACCTCCCATTTTGCTGATGTATGAATGTACATGTTCCTTTGGTTGCACATTGAGGCTGTTGAACCCCCACCACCTCTTCAGCACTATGTCCAGATAGTTAGCTACAAATGTTCTCATCCATCTTCTTGTCCCATTATCTTTTTTTGAAGGATGTCCCTCAACCATTAGAATTGATAGCAGTGAAGAAAGAGGGGGAGGAGAGGAAAATGCGCCCTGCTTGATTGATCTTGTGTCCACCCAGGAAAGATTAATATGAGATATAATCTGGGATTTCTGCACGGCTTTCACAATTTTCAAGCAACACAAAGGTCCAGATTGTTAGGTATGAGGGCAGATCAGATAGATGGACAGATGCATACACTCCGAAATTCTTTTCGTGCCTGGTGTGTCTGGTAACATAAAGAACCATTTTTCTTGGTCAGCCCAATTCCCATCATCATTTCCAATGCTCTTTCTGTGCTTCATTCTACAGCTTCTAAGCAGATGCCCCGATCTGTCAGCCATCCATTTGATTACAACACAAATGGATGTCTGCGAGCTTTGCCACTGTCTGTCTATGCCTGTCTCGAGGTTCCTAGTGGCTGAAATTTAGACCTTAGTGTCCTGAGATGATCTTTCTCGACTGTTTACAAAGGAGCTATATGTACCTCCTAGCTCTATAACTCCTATTTCACATCTGATGCTAGTCCCATACTTATCAGAGTGCTGCAGAGTGTGTTGTGTAACGGCTGATGTATAAATTGTGGGAATCCCACATTCATTCACTTGACTGCTTCTCTATAATGGATTGCAATTGTTTGTTTTGAAATACAATGTTGCTTGAGATAAGTCGAAATGAAGGAGGAAGCAAAAGATGAGATAATACATTTTGGCCCAGAGATGTGCGCCGTTCTCCACAGATACAAATGATGCCACATTTGCCACAAGACATGAAGTCAATGTGTTTTATCAGCCAGTTCACTAAATCTCGCAATGGAGAAGAAGAGGGGATTTAAGAGGGAGCTGATGAATTGACCTTTTCCTTTTCATCTGTTTCTTATCTCAGTAAGAACCCAGCTGACCTTTTCAGCCACGTATCAATTCTTCGGATGCACCCCTCCCTTCCTTGTTTCCTTACACCTTTCCAACCCAACGTGGACATTGCTTTTCCAAATTAGTTTTATCTCCCGTATGTGCTTCGGTCTGTACCAATTTCTTCTCAGCTCACTCACAGCCATTGCCAAGGAAGAGCCGCACAAACAAACCATGACATACCATTTTCCCTAAGGAACCAAAGCTCGTTCATCACAGAACAGATTTCTCTACATCTCACTGCTGGGTGTCAGACGAGGAAGCGCTTGTTTGGCTGTTTGCTGTTCTGAGGCAAGGGCTGTGATAGGAGGTTATCATCTAATGTACGTGCACGGGAACAACAAGAAACCAATTATAGAAGCAAACAAAGTCCTGGAGGTCATTATACTCGTTCACCTTCCCTTTTTTTTAACCCCCATTTCCATCACCTCATTAATTCATTGGGATATAAGTAATCTCACTCTGTGTAAGTCTCACTTTGGTGAATGAGGATGACATCAGCGTGGTGTCATCTGTGAGTAATACTGAGCCTTGTCTTAGTGCACGTTTTACTTTCACATGCTCGTTGGGATCAAAGGCCGTCAACTTCAATCAGACTGGAGGAACAACGGAGAAAATGAACTACATGCCTGAGTATCTTGCTGCCAATCCCCAGTGAAACTGAGCGTCTATTTAACGAATTGAATCCCGTGTAAAATGACTCAGTTGTTGTTGTTTTGTGTGTGTGTGTGTCTGTCTGTCTGTGTGTGTCTGTTTATGTGAGAAGAGTTGGGAAATGGCATGTTACTGGGGCTTGGGAGATAAGAAATGTTCTCTCCGAGTCTTTTTGTTTATCATATCTCTGCAAGTAAACTAAGGACAAAGGAGGCATATTTTTCTGCCCCTATTATTATTAGCCATGACTTGTTGCCCTCAGCGTAACTCAGAACATGACATTATGCATTTCAAAGCAGCTTTTTTCCCCTTTACACGCATGCAACTCTGGTGTGTGTGCGTGACTGTTTATGGAAATATGCGCTTGTGCACAGAATTATTTGTGTCTTTGTCTAAATTGGTTTGCATCTGTGCTTGATTGCTGCAAATATGTGTGTGTGTGTGTGTGTGTGTGTGTGTGTGCGCGCGCGCGTGTGTTGTATGTTAATGTGTGTATGTGGTGGCTTTTATGGGATACTTTGGAATTTTTTCTGCTCTCAGTTTCTGTGTGTGTGTATCATGTGTAGAGTGCAAACAGTCCTGACAGCTTGTGCTTTTCACCACAAACACTGGTGAAAACAAAGAACTATGGGATTCACTCAGGGGGCTGTGCATCTGCATCCAGGGTGCCTCTTAGCTGATTATCTGTGTTTAAGCAGACAGAAGGGCCCTCATTAATTTATTGGCATTCATGTGAATGCATCTTCCCCTCTCCTCCCACTTAGTGGGGATTGTATGCTGGGAAAGATGGGATTTCTACTACAAAAACATTCTATATATTTAACAACTCTAAAAAATTATGTGCATTTGCAATTCAAAGGCCTTGAAAACCAATTTTTTCCAGACCGCTTTTATCAACTAATGTGATCCTATGTGAACTCTAATTTTTTTTTTTTTATGGAAGCTTAGAACCTTGTTTTGTTATGTCAAATGGGAGATTGCTGTATTTGTTGATTTGACGAGAATCGGGAAACAATTTGAATTTAACAATGCATGAATTAAAATCAGAGTATTATGACAGTTTTGGGTTGTTTTTTTTTTTTTTGTTTTGTTTTTGTTTTTTGGCCGCAAACAGGCTCATATCAGTGACCATTCCTCTTTACATTCTGCAACCAATTAGCAAACAGTGTTGGCTAAGCTACTTGCAAAGTGTGAGCTAAGCTACCAGCTACCCTACATTTAATGATGCTTCACTACACTGAAGAAACCCCTGGAGAAATACACTAGGCTAAGTGAGACCTCATGCTAAGTCATGTGCCATCTAAGTGATCAATAACTGTCAAACAAACACGCAGTTTAAAAATGTTCAGTACAAATGTTAGCAATAACCCGTGATGGTTAGTTTGACCGCTCCAAAACAGTTTAGGACCAAAGGAACATGTGCTTTACATCACATAAGTAATTTAATGGCATCTTTAATGACTACCTCTTTAAGTGCTCAGTTGTTTAAATAAAAGGGCTTAAGGTGTTTGTTATGTTTGAAATCAGTATTGAAATAAAAGTAAAGTTTCCTGATATCAATATGACAATAGTGTAAATGTTATCAAAACGTTGTGTTTGACATCACATTGACTTTCAGTGCAATGAACTATGTTACACTGTAATGAACTGTATGTGTGAAACAAAGGCTTCATTAATCCATTATTTATATTTTTTTATTTATCATATTTAACTTTTAATTAGTTTAGATTACAGTTTGTAGAATGAGAGTGTATCTTCATGTAATCACAATATGATATGACTGAAAATCTAATATTGCTTTATTGAATCATATCCAACAATGTCCTATATAATATCCTTCATCTAACCTATATGAGAATCTTATTTTTCACATCTGAAAATGACAGTGAGGTTATACATTGCTTTGATTTTTTGAAGAGTCAAAGATGTGCGTTAGTGTGGCTGTTTCCACAGCTGCCGCTCAATGGTGACACAAACAAGCTTCTCTTTTTGCTGCCGGTAAAATGAGAGAGGACCTGACAGAATACACAAGCTTCTTTTTATCAGTACCACACAATGTGCTCAGCGTCCAGTTTCCCCCTCAGCCGTAAGATATCAGCTCCAGCATCGCTACTGACATTTGGAGAAATAGGATGGTGTCAGAGCAGTGGCTGCCTGCATGATCCATAGCTGATAAAAACAGGTGACGAAGCCTCAAGGTCTTGCGGAAGATGCTTTCACTGACGGCCCCTTTCTCACTCTTTGTCTGATTTTTACTCTCCCGCTCTCCCTCTCTTATGTCTTTTATGCTCTAACCTCTGCTCGAGTCCTCAGAAGGTGTGGATTGTCTGTGACAGGTGTGTGTCTATGTGCGCTTGTGTGAGAGGATGAATGGTGCTGGCATAGGTCAGGAGATCAGTGTGTGTGTGTGTGTGTGTCTGAGGATGGGGGTGGGTGGGGTCTGTCTCTTATAC